>CM032065.1:42538193-43226508 GCA_018831715.1 Matsumurasca onukii | reverse complement strand
TTGAAAGTGAAATACAAATTTTTATATAATTGGTAGAATGTTGATTTTTACATCAAAAGACACAGAAGATCTTAAATTGTTCATGTAGATTAAAAAGTTTCAATATGAGCTCGCCCCGTTGCACTACAGTCATCTAGCCGATAGTCAACCTCCCGCCAGGTATATTTTGGAGCATTTCAGGAGTCACCGTTGAAATGGCTACATTGATTCTTCTTCTCAGGTGCTGTAGATCACGTATTTTCTCAGCATAAACTAAGTTTTTAATGTAACCAAAAAAAGGGCAATAATGTCATTTTCCAGCAGGATAGAGCTCCATGTCACTACAGTATAATCGTCAAAGAAGCTCTCAGCAACAGATTTCCTGATCGTTGGATGGGGAGGATTGGTCCTGTTTATGGCCACCTAGGAGTCTTGATTTGACGCCTTTTGGGGTTACATTAAAAACTTAGTTTATGCTAAGAAGATACGTGATCTACAGCACCTGAGAAGAAGAATCATTGCCATTTCAACGGTGACTCCTGAAATGCTTCAAAACACCTGGCGGGAGGTTGACTATCGGCTAGATGTCTGTCGTGTAACGGAGAGAGCTCACATTAAAACTTTTAAATTACAAAAGAAATTAAGATTTTGTGTCTTTTGATGTAAAACCATTATTCTACCAATTATATTAAAATTTTTATTTCACTTTCAAATCCCGTACACCTTTTTCGATGACCCTGTATTTTCCAAACGTTTCGCTCATTTTCGCAATCGAGCATTCTCAGTGGACACGCTTAGACTGGTTCAGCTGACTGTAGCTTCTTTATGTTACTCTCTGTCACAGTGCTTCCTTTTTGAGTCAGGTGTACCAACTGTAGTTGCAAGATCGGCATATGTAATGAGACACAGGGAACATGATTGGACGAAGCTGCTATCAACCAATGAACGCCGACGTACTTCATTGAACGCTCCTCAAGGTGTCTCTTCACTCTCGTTGGCTCAACTGTTCTCAAATTATGTACAGATTTTATATGTTTTTAACTGGCTGCCAGGTTCTTGGGAGTTTGTGGCTTTCATCGTGGTTAATTGATTTCTGTTTTCTTGTAGATTTCTATTCACTCTGTTATGATCTTTGGATAGTAGTGGGGTATTTTGGCGAGCACTTTGGTTTTGCCCAATGAAGCACGTACACTTGGTACCGTGTAGGGTTAAATTAATAACTGTTTTGAAGATATCAATATGTATTAGTTTAAATTTAATATATTTTCAAACTATTATGCGTCTTTTAATGGGGTTAGTTTTTAACGATTTAAACATAAAATTAACTCCTAACCCTGTTCGAAGTTGAAACCCACTGTGAAGTTTACCTATTAAAGGTTTCAAGTCTAAAAAGATGCCTTCAGTTTTACAAAAGCTTCCCCGTGTGTATTTGTTCAGCAGCAGGAAGACAGTCAGCTGTTCGGCTTTGTCTGATTCCTGACGTTTGCTTAAAGCTTTGTCTCAAATCTCAACAAACTGACAATACGTCATCTCATTATTCTGTTGTTTTCTCTAAAATCCCTCTATTTCAAAATCTACACAGAGGTAAAGTGAATTCTCTGTTTTGCAATAGGAAGTGGGAATAGCTCAACGGTATAGTGCGTGCTTCCAAATATTATATTATCGTAGGTAGATAGAGCAAAGTGGCGAATGGCTGAGGCAGGAAAATGAACATTGTTGAAATGAAATGCAAAATGGCTGATTCTACTTCAGACGGTTAAAGAATTCAATCGCGGCGCTATCTGTGCTTGGGCTGCCTCGATGGTGCTACGCACCAAATCGGCCGGTTCAACTCCCGACGCTCCAGTAACAACTTTTTCACGATGACCACTCTTCGTAGTTCAAAAGTCAGCTAAGACATTGATTCAATCCATTTTCCGTCGTTCTATTAATTAATGACCCAGTCTAAGGAACAGTCGGCTCTAGTTTGTAACAAGACTAGACCTCATCATCCGTTAAAATACTCATCACACTCACGGTTCATCCACTTTAAAATACCTTCTAGAAATGGCTGGTGAATATTTTATACATAGTGGTCCAAAAAATGTGGTTTTAGAAATAACAAATTTATGTATCCGCTTACGTCAAAATTTGATTTTCATATTCTATTTTAAATAAATTTTCGGTAATACACGTTGTGATATGTGAACAAGACAACGTTATTTCAGATTGTCTTCTCTCATATGAGAAGAGGAAGACGGATGGTGTTGAGTTTATGTCACATTCTCTGCAACAATAATAAAGTAATCCAACACAACACAACACGAGAGACGAGAGAACACAACACGACGTGCCTGCAAGATCCATCGTGTTGAGCTTAGGCTGTGTTGTGGTATGTGAGCAGTTTTATCGAATTGTCTTTGGAAAATGAGATATTCAAGACCAGGAAAGAAAAACCCAGTCCTGACGTCCAGAACACGTGTTGAGCATTTATTCAACACTTTATGTAACACATATGTTATGTATTGTACTCTCTACAAGTCGCATTTTTTCCAATTTTCATAAAATATGACACAAACGTTCCTTTTGTAAATATCTCGGTCGACTTCGTTAGCCAGCAAAGTCGCACTGCCGGAAGTACCCTTTTGAGGGGAGGGTTCATCAACAAAGTGACTTTAATGATCTAAAAACGGTAAATGTCATCCGATATTTTGATTACATTCAAAATAAATATGTATTTTAATAGTATTCATAAATGTACCAAAAATTGAAAAATCCATTGAGTCGTTTCAAAATGGCGGCCAAAAAGTGATTTTTCGTTACAGTTGCCCAATTTCAATAACATTTGAAATATGTTTTTCCTTCATGATATGTAGTAAAACTGACAGTCATAAGTCTGAGGCCGAAGGTCGAGGCGAAGCTGTGAAAGTAACGAACAGCTCGTAGCTTCTATGATAAAACATAGAATAAGCATAACAGTAGAGTATGTTCTTTGCAAAAAGTAGACTTTCAACCTCAGAAATTCTATCGTTCAACAACCACCATCCAAGTCGGGGTGGGTTGGAAGAAACGGACCTCTCTACACATCTTTTTCGTCTGTATGTATCACGCTTCTCTTTTCAGCGTAACATTTCATGATTATGTTTCTGCCCTATCTTTTAAAAAGGCATATATGCCGTATGTAAATAAATAAATAAACAAACAACAAAATTCAAATCAGAAACTGTTTAAAAAATAATACTCATCTCTAATGCATTGTTTTTATTTAATCATATTGAGACTGAAAACAACTACAACCATCTCATTTAACAAAATACACCCAAAATAAAACTCAATTTAACAAAACAACGTTTTGCCCCCAGAGTTGAAGAGATGGAACTGTAACCCAATGTACAGAATACGTATTGGAATGGGATCAGATCACATTGTGTACATTGTAAATGTAGTTGTGACTCGATCGTAAATCCAGATACAAACATACATCCGTGTCTGTGTAGTGGTGAGACGGGTAGAGGAGTTTACATGTCTGTACACGGGCTGAGAATTGAGGTATGGAATAAACCAGTTAAACACGGAGAGTGCAGTTATGTACTTATAGGTGATGAATTTAAAAATTTTTGTTCAACGAAGCGAAGTAAGGACTACAAAATCCTCTCTACCTTTCAACCTCGACCTTTACCTAGCGTGACCATAGAATTACTTAACAAATTGTTAGTGGTGATTGCGGGAATCGAACTCGCGCCACCGAAGCGATGAGCTCAGAAGTCGTGGACGATTCCAATTTGCAACACGGCTTCGCTAAAACCTAGCATTGAATATGTGATGAATGGTGGATTGTAAGGTATAGGTATTGGCCGACTGTTCCCCAGTTTGGAACATCAATTAATAAAGCGACGACCAATTGAATGTACCTACGGCTTATCGGGATTTTTGAACCACTGGAAGTGGGCATCGTGAAATGGTTTTGTGCGAAGCATGCAATTGACCTTGACCTAGCGTCACCGTATATTCACAACTTGTAAGTGGTGATTGCGGGGATCGAACCCGCACTAACGGAGTGATGAGTTCCGGAGTCGCGCGCGATACCATTCCGCCACGTATCCGCTAAAATCCGCTGAATGTTTGAAAACAAAGCATAGAAGATAAGAACGAATAAAATATTCTGTTAGTAAGTACACATGGTCATTGTGTATAGGAGGTCCTTTAACCTCATGAGTTCTTTACGCGGAGGATAAAAAGTGGAAAGGAAGTCATAAGTAAACTATGTTTACCAGGCTTTTAAACTTTTAAAAACAACACAAAGCTCTTCGGCGATTAAAAGAAAGATAATGGTCAAATTTTGAGTTGATAATTATCTGGCCCGTTGTTTAGCCAGTTGTTACGTGCGCGGTGTTGTGTGTTGTTTAAGCGGGCGAATTTAGTCTTTCTCTGAGGTGACCACTGAGGTGGACCCTTAACTGGAACTACAAATAAGAAAGTACAAGTTGAATTGTTAGACATTTTTATTATGATACAGTGCATTGAACATGTAGTACTTGTGGTACGCTAAGTCAAAATATCTTGATTACAAGATGAGTACAGTGAAGGTAAGATCTAGAGAAGGAACATCTAGGGGTGAATGCTTGACCGACTTCTGTGATTTGAGCACTTTGTCTTGGAACCCTCAACTGGATTTGTTGGCTTCTACCGAATACTGCTCACTTGTTACTGCTGAAAACAAAAACAAACAAGTTATTCGTCTGATCTTTCACGACCTTTTAGCAAACAACTCCTTGATAACAAGTAACCGAACCTAAATCTTCACTTATTGATTTTTAACATGACAAAATAATAATGATATCAAATTGCTTACGGGTTTTATTTTCAAAAATAGAAGTTATGAACAAGAACATCATAATATAAGAAAAGTATATGGGTCTCCAAGGATACTCTGAATTAAGGCCTCCTTCAGATACATGAATAAACAATATTCCATGATAGAACAAACTAACATGTGGCCAATCATTCAACGATATATCACTAATTTAACATTTAAATGTGCATAGTCTAACACTCTAACTTAATAAATTATTATAGGGCAAACATATCCTAAAATATTTCATCAGTAACAAATTACTTAATATGAAATACAACATTTTACATCTTTGGTGAACACGAAAACAATTTTAAGAGATCTTCAATCTAATCCCGTCCAGGTGAAAGGTAACCTAAAACATGACACAAATTATTAGAAAATAAAGAACTATTTTAAAATGTCAAAACTTTATACACTTTCATTAAGTATTTGTTCAGTAAAAAATACTTTACAATCACTTAATACGAAATACGACAAGGTAAATATAGTATTTTCCATCTTTGTCGAACAACATTAAGAGATCTTCAATCTAATCCCGTCTAGGTAAAGGGTAACCTAAAACATGATACAAACTATTAGAAAATAAGAAAAGAAAACAAATCTGATATATATATTAAGTCGAGGCCTTTCAAAAGCAATCCTTTATTATATTGTATAATAGTGATTCCCTTTCGCATAGAATTAACAAATATTCAAGTCTACAAAAATTACAAAGTAATCAACAAAATTATTAGATAATGGGCCAACCTAAAGTCTAAGGTAAGTCTAAGTTGCCTAGTCAAACACAATCAAATAACATGTAAGCTGTGAGTAAAAACAAAAATATAAATTTAAAAAAAACTAGGCTAGAAAACAAAAAACGTAAAGAAACAATGAACAACCAGAAAACCTCAACACGTCCAAGATTGGTGACAAAATTATTATTACCACCTGGCTGATTGGTTATCTAAAGTCAAACCAAAAACTATAAATGCCTCAATTTTATTATGAACTTTTAAATTTCCCAATTTTTTATATAGTCAACTGCAATATAAAAACCATCAGTCATCGTGAAATTATAAAAAATCACAACGATTTTTTCGGTGGTTATAATATGTTTGCTACTAATGTTGCCTTAGCTTTAAGGAGACTTGCCACCAATCGAAGTC
Source organism: Matsumurasca onukii (assembly GCA_018831715.1). Classification (NCBI taxonomy): domain Eukaryota; kingdom Metazoa; phylum Arthropoda; class Insecta; order Hemiptera; family Cicadellidae; genus Matsumurasca; species Matsumurasca onukii. Next base: position 43,220,547 of record CM032065.1, on the reverse strand, counting down.
AAACTAGGCCTAATAATTTCATTTTACAAAATAACAAACCTGAGTAAATTTTCGAAATATTTCGATTAGATCTGGAACTCTTCTGACTCAAAATAATGTGACGAACGTTACTCGATACATTTTAAAATAAACGTAATGATTTCTTTTTCGAAATCCGTATGCATTGAGATTTAAGATCGAGTTAAGATGTAGTAATAATCTGTTTCGTTCTGCATTGGTTTACCGTTATAAAGAGGTCTGACCCCGTTCCTCAGCATCTTCCTTAAGGGAATGGTCTTCCCTACTCTCAAGGTACAGTCTTTTTACCTTTATTTGTAAAATTACTTTTTTAGAAAAGGTTAGATTGACTACCGTTGCAGTAAATTAAAGGCCTCAATGACTAATGCGGGGAACAGTTGGTCCTAGTTTGTAACGAGACACTCATCACGCCCACCATTCAGCCCATATCCACATTAAAATACCCTCTAAGAGTGGTCGGTGTTTCAAATAGATCAGAAACAAATCAGAAAGCGTTGTTGTTTAGAATTAACAAATTATATAAGTTGGATTGTAATACAGATGTAAGTTAATCAAATATTATTAGAAATGCAATCCTGATATAAAAACCTGGTTTGAAGTAAGGTAACTGCAAGTTTCAATACATTGGAAATTGATTAATATTTGCACTTTCTGTCCTTCCACGAATTCGTCCTTTGAGTTTACAGAATTCAATTAGTTTTTGTTTAATTTATCCCTGGTTTGATTTCAACAGCAAGATATTAGAATTGATTCTTTGAATTTAAAATGACTTTTAGCCATCGACAATATGTTTAATTAAATAAACGTTTTTCTGATTCCGATTCTGAAAATGTTTGATAATTTAAAACTAGTAAATGAGGGGTTTTCGATGATGTATTCCCAGAAACTGAGATGTCAGAATCATCTGCATATGGCTTTAAGCTGTATTGTATAGACAATATCTCACATGAAACCAGTTAATTCAATCAACAAATGGAGCGCGTGTGAATTGCGATTCTTCAAACCCTTTTTCCACTTTACGTACAAGCATTATACACTTTCCACGAATCCACCTGTTTCCAATCATCGTGTCAGTTAAAATATGTTCAATATACTCCCATATACTTTGGCTGACACCTATCACCATTCTGCAGTACTTCAACTTGTGTAGGTTTGGGTGTAGTTAGTGAGTTTGTCGGGGGTTATAAACGTTTTCATCACTAAATCACTATTTGAGATGCCGACCACTCTCATGAGGGTATTTTAAGGCAAATATGTGGTGAAGGATGAGTGTGATGAGTGGTAGTAATGAGTTATGAGGTGTAGTCTTGTTACAAACTAAGGCTGACTCCTCCTTAGAATGGGTCACATTAATAGCCCAATGACCAATGGAAATACAAGGACCGACGGCTTAACGTGACTTCCGAACCACGCAGGTGATGGTCTGATATGTCTAAACGATGGTGGGAGTTGATGCGGGTATCATCAGATGATCACTGAGACTATCTGAGCCGCTTTAGACCAATATCATCCTCAAAACCTGACCTCCATGAAGCTCGATTACAGGACCATGCCACGTAATCATAAAAATTGAGGAAATGAGTTGGCCTAAAAGTTACGCTAGGTTAGTTTTCACCTGAAGACTAGATCAGATCCCGAAACGTCCCTCTTTGTTTACAAACAATTGAAAGCGTCCGCAATAAAATTTGAAACTCAAATATCATGTCTCAAAATGATGCCACAAAACTAATAAATCACCTGACAGAATGCGTTTGTTCAGTAGCTGAACTGTAGCAGGTATAAAGCAAAGAAAGAGCCAGGGGAGCAGTTAAACAAACAACAAAGTTTGAAATGAAAAAGTGAAGTGACCTCTACACTCTACAGACTATACAGTCGGCAGGAGGCCGGGGTTATTGCTGTGTCCATTCTCTGCTTTAAACTCGACCAACAATTCAAAAATAGAGTATAATAAAAAAATACATATAGTATTGAAAAAACATGATGACAAGCATGTATCTCAATCGTCAATTTTATCAAAATTGTTGCATTCGTTCACATCTAGATCCCTTCTAACTTGAGTTGAACTACTATACAGTTACGGTCTATAACTACTAAAACTATATCTCTTTATATATTTACTTTACTTATTAGAAAATTCCAGGGTTTCTTGATGACACCGCGCACGTAACAACTGGCTAAACAACGGGCCTTCTTTCAACTGATGCGGTCTAACTGTCAAACCAAGCGCTTGCAAGGGATTAGGCGGACCGTTTTTACTCGAAGTAATTTTTCCTTTAATTGGCTTCATATACAGGAAACTAAAAGAGACTTCCGATACGTTTATAGAGCCCGACCTCATAAGCGGTTTATTAGAGTGTCACAAATAGAATTTAAAATTGTCCGAAGTTGTCCTAGTTTTAGTACTTTTTAACTCCATTTCGTACACTTAAAACGCATAAATTGAGAAATCGCCATATATGCGTGTAGGTGAACTTCATGGCTTTATAAAGAATGTAAATACTTAATTTTAATTTATAGTGTCGGTGTGTATTGGAGACCCTTGCATTGAGCCTGGCCTACGGTAGCTTACGTGGGCCCACACCGCGCGGCTGAGGCCTACTAGTGTGATCTTGTGTTTAATCGCAAATTAAAATAGTACAGTTTGCTCTTTTTTCCTCAGTTTAGAAAATTGATTTTATTCAGTTTCTTAAATGTGTGGGAAAAAGTTTTGAGCTAAAACCAACCTCTTGCTCTTCTATCACGTACGGTTGATCAGGTCAAATATCTACTTGTTATGCTGTCCTGAGAATGGGATTCTACGCCATTAAAATTCAAATAAAAACGACAAATTTAATTTCATCTACCAAAATTTTGTTCCGTAGATCACAGAAGTAATTACTAACTTAATGAAGCATTGGAAAATCGAGCAATAATACCGTGCCAATGCACCTGACTACTCTTCTATTAACGCAAAGTTTGATACCTATTGAAAACTACTTTTGTTCTCTATTAAGTTCATTTCTCTCTGAATAAGTATCTATATAAAATAAAACGTACTTTCAGCGAACTGAAGAGTTTAATATTACTTCTTTGCTCTTCAAAGTTTTTCCATTTCGCTTTGTGTATTGAGGGAGGAGTTCACCGCCCGGTTGATGAATTACCTCACGATGATTCTGGATTTTACAAAGCTAACTGAATGCGTGAGTTCTTCTGAGTAACAGATCAAAGATAATGTTGTCGTAGGTAGATTACACACATGGCTGAGGCAGGAAAATAAACATAGTTGCGGCAGCCCGAGCACAGAATGCGCTGCCGTCTCTGGCCGTCTTTCTCCCCACGGCTCCACATGCTCGAGCTTGTCCGGTGTCAATGACTTAAATGTGACCAATCGTGCAATTTTCGAGAACGAACAAACTTGCGCGTGCGGATTCCCTCGCAGCGCTATCTGTGCTTTGGCTGCCGAACTATTTTCTTACTTCAGCCATGTGGCATCTATTCTCTACCTACCTACCATAACGTAATCTTTTACAGACCAAAACATGTCCGTACAGTTTTTTATAAAAACAAAAATTGTTAAGCATTTAACCATTAGTCCAAACATTGATTTGCGTAGACGCGGTGCTATAAAGTAGTCGTTATAAAAAGTACAACATCTTGTGAGCTGTGAAAATATAAACATTTAAAATAAAGTAACTTCACAAGTAACACACTTTTAAGTAATTGCAAAGTCCCAATTTTACCTTGCGTTTACTTTACAATATCATCATTATCACTCTTACTCAAATTCTCTTTACTAAAACTATATCATTATTATTACACAGTATTTCTGTATTTTTGGAGTAAAGACACCTTAAGATGACAAACGTGATCTTAAAAATGATTCAGAGTTAAAACTAATCAAAAACAGCTGTTCTTTTGAACTAAAAATTCAAAGGTAATTAATGTGTTAGCCTCGTTAAAGGTTAGGTGTTTAACTAAGCAGACTTAACACTCCCTAATTACAAGTAATCAATCACTTTGTAACTATCAATTAACGTTATTAATTTTAGCAGAATTAGTTTTTAATAAGGTACTTACTGTTGGTCAATGTGAAACAAATATTGTCATTCTATTGAATAGTGACTAATTTTGTGTTTTCCCTACGTAAAATTTAGTGGTGAAATTCTTCTAAAGAAGGGAGAGATTGTAAAAGGTAAAAAGGTAAAGTTTGTCTTTCTTTTACTGTGGAAGTCCTCTCTTCCACTCAACCTGACCACCTAGCGTTATCGTATAGTCACTTTTACAAATGTAAGTGGTGATTGTATTTTGGGTTCAGGGGAAATTTTCTCTTCGCCAGGTTTCTTCGGGCTTGCCTGTCTGTTACAGGATTCAGACCACAGAAGAAGATCCCAGGTCCAGGGAGAGTGTTAGTAACACTTATGGGGGATTCATGGATTTGACTGGTACTCGTGGCGTGGTCCTGTAATCCAGCTTCATGGAGGTCAGGTTTTGAGGATGATATAGGTCTAAAGCGGCTCAGATAGTCTCAGTGATCATCTGATACCCGCATCAACTCCCACCATCGTTTAGACATATTAGACCATCACCTGCGTGGTTCGGAAGTCACGTTAAGCAGTTGCCTTGTATTTCTATTGATCAAATATTAATGACCCATTCAGGAAGAGTCGGCTTTAGTTGTAACAAGACTACACCTCATAACTCATTACTACCACTCATCACACTCATCCTTTCACCACATATTTGCCTTTAAAAAGTGATTTAGTGATTCAAGAAACACATTTTAAAGAAACCAAGTCGGAAAGCTGTTCTGATTGGTAGGTTGGGACGTCACTGATTGGTTCAGATGACCGATATGTTTATTAAAAGTTACCATCCAATCAAATCAACTCCCGCCACAATCAACAGTCGCTATTGCTGGGGGCAGTCCCAATTCAAAGTTTTTAGTTAACAGAATGTGAAATCAAGTAAATAGTGCATTTTTAAATTCTTTTAACCCTTTAAAACACTTAAAACACGTAAAAGCTTATAACCTTTCTTAGTTCACACTTGCTTCATACTTTCAGAATGAGCTCTGTTTCTTTCATAAGTCCAGGATACTTTTGTCCAGGTGTTTCTATTTAAAATGTCCATTTGTGTTATACCTGCCCCTTAAAAATCTTTCTTCACTGCTGCGATTATTTAGATGTTTCTACCTTTGCTTTACTTCGATTTCATACAATTCTAAAACTTGCCTGTTAGTCTAGGAGGCTGCATTCTTTTTTATATGAGCGTAGAATTTCAATCTTCTTTTCTCAATGTTTGAATGTATGTCAGTGTATTTCTCTATTTCCTTATATGCCTACGGAATCTGTAGGTTTGTGGTTCAATGTTGATTGGGCCTGGTCATTTAAATTCTCTTTTGATTCAAATCCAGTCTGTTTGAACACTTAAGTGTCTGCGCATAAAGGCATTCAGTTTTATTACTGTATCAATACCACTTGTGTATACCAATTTTTACAAAGAACTAAGAAAGAGTCGAAGATTGAGCTACTGTACTCATTGTTTGATAATACATAAGTCCTCACCGGGAATCGAACCCTTAAAGACGCAACTGCATACGCTGTCAGACCATGACCGTGCTAATTGTCTTTTAAGAACACTACCCTAAATTTACAAATTTTGAGTTCAGCGTTTGTCAATTCAAACTCTTTTCAGTGTCCACTGCTCAGTTGAATTCAGAAGTGGGAAACAATTAAATCAGTTCCAGCGAAGCACACTTTTGTACAGAGAGGGAGAGGGGGGAGGGGGATGCTTTGAGCACATTCGCGGTTACAGAAGTACGTGAACAGAGTGTGAGCACACTACAATCAGGGACATTGTAGAACTCTCAATCTAGCTTTGAACCCGGTCAAGAACATCACGTGATCAAGTAGTTCATGAAAAAGTGTTTAAGTATTTCTCTATGATGAGGAAGAAGATAAAACTGAACAAGTTAAAAGTCGAGTGTGTTTGAAAGTTTGTTGGTCCATGAAAACGATACAAAGAAAATGAACAAGACCTCATTTTGGATAGTTGAAAAGCTAGTTAGTTTTTGGCTGAGTACACTTACATACTGAACGTAAGTGTTCCTTGACAAAATCGTTTATAAATTGCTTTTTTATATCTACTTCTAAATTATTAAAAAAAGGGAAAATTGTGTCGTTAAGTTAAAAGGTTTAAACTAAAATTAAAGTTGTAGATATTATTAAATACACTTTATGCAACAATGATGACGAGTTATTCCTTGAGGATTTTTTATCTACAATGTCGTCAGAAACAAGCACTATTACATTAGCGGATCCGTGGCGGATTGCTATCGCGCGTGACTCCAGAGCTCATCACTCCGGTGGCGCGGGTTCGATCCCCGCAGTCACCACTTACAAATATTGTAAAGTGACTATACGGTGACACGAATAAAGGTGGTTGATTAGTTCTAACTTCAACTCTTCAAACAAGACAGACTGTTTTTTGATTAGGTTGTTGGAGAACAAGACAAAGTTTCAACTATCAAATGACATAACTCTTTTAGTTAAACTCTTCCTGATCTATAGAGCATGATATAAAATTACTATGATACAATTCAAAAACAATAAAAACCAATTGAACACAATCAAAGTTGCTTTCTTTTGAAAAATCCAACGATGGCCTTTTAAGTTAAAACCTTTACAGGGTTAAAAGTAAACCCAAAAGCACCCTTAACAAAAGCCCTTCCCAGTAAACATATTTTATTTCATCATTGTTTAAAATCTGGTTTGCAATTTTCAAATATAGTAATAAACTACCACAACCTCCCGAGTCACTCAAAAGGATGTTTCCAATTCACCACAAATACGATTGAAGCTACTACGCAAATGTACATTTGGTAAACTCGTTTATAAGAAGCGCCATTGCCAGTGTACATTCAAGTGTATGTATGGGAGCTGTAAATTCGCTACTTCTCGCTCACGACGTGAGCTAAATTCATAACCACTTTTCTCGCTTATAAACTGAACGTGCAATGTAATCTTTCTTCAAAATAACGACCAACTGTTTGTAACATTACATGTTTACCAATGACGCTACACGAGTCGAAGTTATACGCATACATGATGATACCGTAGTTGTTAGTTACAACTAAGGCAATGTTTTGCTGGTAGATAGCGCATAGAACATAGCTGAGGCAGGAAACTCAACCTAGTTGAGGCACCCCACGCACAGAATGCGCTGCGAGGGAATCTCCAGTAGAGCCACAAACAACCCATAGAGTTGAATCAAAGATAATATTATGGTAAGTAGATTGCGCATAGATGCTACATGGCTGAGGCAGGAAATCAACATAGTGCGGCAGCCCAAGCATAGATAGCGCTGTGAGGGAATCTTTAAGAGTCTCAAGTAGAGCCACTGACGCACGCGCAAGTTTGTTAGTTCTCGAAAATCGTCCAATTCTAAACTCAAAAATGTGGAGCTGAGGGGGGAGAAATTCGGCAAGAGACGGCAGCGCTCGCAGAGCTATCTGTTCGTGGACTGCCTCAACTATATTGAGTTTCCTGCCTCAGTCATGCAGCATCAGCGCGCTACCTACCTACATTAGCATTGTCTTTGGTTACACACTGACCTAACATTGTTGTGTTTCAGCCCGGGACCGGATAATGTAAGGTCTTTGATAAGGCAGTGACTGTACATGATGGTCTATAACAACGAGACGTGACTATACGCTGACCCCATGCTGCCGGGTGTAGGGCGTTATCGTAACCATCCCTTCTAGATAAATGAATCAATTTGCATACTCCTTAAAGTTAATATTTTATACTTTAATAATATTTTTATTTTATCGAACGTCTTAGGACACTCTAATAATGTTAACATTTAAATAATTGTTAACATTAACCTATCATTAAACAAGCTGTCGCAACGTATGACGAATATTACCTTGAATAAAGGAAAAAACTACTTATAACGGCACTAGATCATGTCACGGCCAAGGTTACAGGACGATACTGAAAGGTCCTGAGAGGAAAGAAAACTTAGATTGAAATTTTCGGGACGTGTCACGTGAATAGTAATTAAGGGTATGGTAAATTGGTCAATTTGAAATTCACTTAAAGAGCCTGTGCCGTTCTCCGGTCCTTGGTTATTCAAGTCAAGTACGGGCTGGCGAAAGCCGGCCGCCTCTTTGAAGGCAGCGACTGTGTTGTCCAGCCCAGGAACGTTTGAGTTCTTGGTCCGGAGGGGTGAGCTCAGATAACATACCTATTTAGTATAATCTTACAACCTGTGTAAACTGGAGTAAATCTTACAGTTTTGCATTTGTTATTTATATTTATTTTTATGTAACTATAGTGTAATTGTTTTCGTTATTTATATTATATATTGTTATGAAAAATGTTGTCAAAAGGTGAAACTATGTTAAATCAGTTAGGCATGGGCTCCCCAAGCAGAAGATTTCTTTGGGGAGTAATCCCATAATTTTATTGTAGCTATTGTAACACGAAATCAATGGAATAAACTGTTCATTCATTCAATTTATCATCATGTACGTTATACTGGTTCTATGGGTTCTTTTACAGGGGCTGTAATATTAGCCAGAAAAGTGTTCAAGACACCCTCATCCTCGTAACGTTCTCCCGTGTTAATGTTTGAGTTGGTAGATTACTCAGGAAGCCTTGATTAGATCAAACTTCAGTATCATTAGCAAGACAAACTGTAGATTCCTGTGTGATCAAACCCACATCTGTATCAATGCGTATTTATATTCCTTAAATATTTTATAATTTATTTCGTAGACACTAAATATTTTTGAAAATGAAGAATCAAAAAAAACTGTCCATTTAAATTAACTCACTTTTCTGTTTAAACCAAGGATTATGTTATGGTAGATCACGCATAGATGACATGGCTGGGCAGGGAAATCAACATAGTTCGGCAGCCCAAGCACAGATAGCGCGAGGGAATTATTATCTCAAGTAGAGCCACTGACGCACGCGCAAGTTTGTTCGTTCTCTAAAATCGTACGATTTGGTCACATCTACATTGGAAAAACTCGAGCATGTGGATGAGAAGGAGAAAGACGGCGAGAGATGGCAGCGCTCGCAGCGCTATCTGTGCTTGGGCTTCCGCAACTATGTTGATTTTCCCGCCTCAGCCATGTGGCATCTATGCGCAATCTACCTACCATAGCATAATCTTTGGTTTAAACTAACAGTCTACGAAGACAGCAAATCGCTTACTATACAAACGCCCTATCATAATGTTCATATTTTGGTTTAAAGTTGTTTTTAATAGGGAAAAATGTCTGTGGTTTAAATCTTATTGCGGCCAATATCGATAGTTCCAATTATTTCTAAGGTATTTGAGTCTCTGATATATGCCCAACTAAGCTTGTATTTTGAATCTAAAAATGCCAATTAGCAATAAACAAACATGTATTTTCGGAAAAAATTACATGACAACATGTCACAAGTGTTGCAGAATATGCACTTCTTCCCTTTGAACAGAAAGAATTAGTGTCACTGATGGTATATGATTTAAGTAAAGCATTCGGACTGTGTGAGCCATAGTCTCTTTGAAAAACTCAAGTACTATGTTGTGTCCGATGTTTCAATTAAACCTTAACCCGCCATTTATCCAATCGCACTCAGTATGTATCAATTCAAGCCCAACAATCTTCTAACAATCTCTGTGACTGTGGCGTTCCAACAGATATAAATATAAAAAATAGAAACCATTTTACAGTTGTAATTTGTTCGGCCAGGCCATTTTCAAAAATATTGCAAAATCTATTAGTAAATTACACTGTAAGCCAGCCGGTTAGGTTCGCTTTGTACATAATAAAATGATTATCATAAAAAAAAAATAACATTTGTTAAACTCAGTTTAAAAGAAACACTTGTACAAAGAGTTAATTACATGGTCACACCTCTGTGAGGTGGACTACTATGTTTCTAGTTAGTCGGTTATTGTGCAAGTCGGGTGCGCTACAAACGAGCAATATTGGTTTATGACAAAGGTCTTTGATAAGGCAGAGACTGTACATGTTGGTCCATAACCACAAGACGTGACTGTACCTCGAGGTTGATTAGTAGATTACGTGTTATGACAAGCCACTGTATCGGTCCAGTCTGGCGGTATGATCTAGGTTAAAATATTATTACGGGTTTCCATAGTTTTTTATGGAACAAGAAGAACACAAAGAGTATAAATTTCCCAAAATTAATAATTTTAACGTTCCGCTAAAGCCTTTAATCAGCGGATCCGTGGCGGATTGGTATCGCGCGCGATTCCAGTAGAGCTCGTCACTCCGATAGCGCGAGTTCGATCCCCGCAGTCACCACTTACAATTTGTAATGTGACTATCCGGTGACGCTAGGTAAAGGTGAGAGGTAGAGAGGACTTTGTAGTCCTAACTTCGCCTCGTTAAACAAGAAAAACATTTTTATCAGTTTTCGTCCAGTAAGTAATTTTCACTCCTTTGATAGGAAAAACTGAATCTTTCATCAAAATTCTAAACAGTTTCTTCCCTTCCATTTGCTCTGTATAAATATGTATTTTTGTGTTCTTTGTTACAGTTGGTCAGTCTAATGCACGTGTGTGATTGGTCGTCAGCCAGCCAACCAGTCAGTCGTGGGCACTGGACAACTGTCACTGGCCGTGCTTGGGTTTACTTATGATTTTTAGCAGTACCTATCCATACTTGAGTCTAAATTGCAAATTGGCATGGGTCTATTCTTGCACAAACATATTTGCGATTATTTTCTCTATGTACTAATCTTGTAAAAAGGTAGAAGGCCATTTTTAATGTTCACAGAGCCACTCTTATCAGTTTAACAAAGGCTTCAAAACTAAAATAACTTGACTAAGGTATCTGACGGGTACAAGTACTCTCGTACCAACACAGAGAGTGGAACAGTACAATCAAGGCAGCAATCTGTAAATGAAAACTGCCCCGAGCGACTCAGAACTGTTGATTGTGGCGGGAATTGGCTTCATTTGATTGGTTCTGTTAATTTAAACACCTCCGATCATCACCAGCTGTTCTCCACTTCAGTGTTGCCAACTGACTTTTTACAAAAGCGAATATATATAATTGTGTGTATGGATAAAATTCACTGTTACTTGGATATTCGCTATTGGTGCTAATTTTTATTGAAACTAAAGCCTATGTGAAAAGAAAATAAAATCGTTATACTCGTAAACTCAACGACGCTTTTAGCTTATCCTTAGACACCGAAAAAATAATCATTCAAATCGAGTATGCACGTAACTATGTGGCTTTTAAAAAGCGTACGAATTGATTGACCGTGAGGATCTTTTCCAAAACCAACAGAGTTTTGACGATAACTTCGGCACAAAAACCGTCCGAGCTTATCATGGGCGTACACCGGGGCGGGCTTAAAAAATTATTTGTAATGTTTCACACTAAAGCCAAATTTAACAATATACATTTAAAAACAAAGTATTTGAATGTGTCTTATTTTTCATCTGAATTTCAAGTATATGCATCTTTTGCTCTGTCATTGGGATGGTAGGTAGTCAAGTTCAAATGGTAGTACCACTGCGTTATAGAGAGAGACTCAAAAGTGTTTGGAATTTTTATTTAAACCTGTTGTATTTACAACTTGTTGTTAATGTTATCGTTTTAAGATCAAGACGAGAGAGCATCATCGCAAAGGAAAAGTGTCATATTGAATTATTAACTTTATTTTCTACAATAGAAATTGTAATCTTTAACTATAGTAATTTTCTCTTCCAGAACGCACAACACTGTCTCATAGGCTATATTTTGTAGATATTTCAGACCCCCAATATGTTAGCCCCCTCCCCCTGGAGGATACTCTGTGGACGCCCTTGGAGCTTATACATGAATAATAATAATAATGAATCTCTGACTAGAAGTAGAAAGTGACATAAGCGTAAAAGTCTGTTTTTGTCAATAGAACAACTGTATACCTGACTGATAAGTTGCATACAAGCACATGCGTTTCAGAGCATAATATCATAACAATCTAGTTATTGTGCATAATTAACACACTAATCAGATCCGGTTCTAACCAGTATAACCAACAACAATCACCAAATCAAGGAGAGATAATTACACATTTAGCATTGCATTTAATCAACCGTATATCTCGTAGATTATTAAACACAAAACACTAACGTTGTCCTTTGTTTAAAGTCTTCTGATGAAAAGTAACGGAAAGCGTAACACAAAAATTAGAAAATAATGAGCTAGCGGATCCGTGGCGGATTGGTATCGCACGCAACCCGGAGCTCATCAATTGGCACGGGTTCGATCCCCGCAGTCACCACTCACATTTGTAAATGACCAATACGGTGACGCTAGGTAAAGGTCGTTGAGTGGTAGAGAGGACTTTGTAGTTCTAACTTCGCCGTTAAACAAGACAAACTTTTTAGTCTAACGTTCTTTGTGTTCACAAAAACTAGAGAAACCGATCCTAATAATATTTCAATCTTAGGAATTTTAGCACCGTCAACAACACACTTTCAACAAAGTATTAAGCACAGTGTTTGGCTCGTTAAGTATTAAGCTCGTTCTATGTTCATTGACTAGAATTAAGAACTTTGTGTTGTTACAAAGATTATGTTTAAGTAGGATGCAACATGACTGAGGCCGGAAAACCAACATAGTTCGGCAGCCCAAGCACAGATAGCGCTGCGAGGAAATTATTTCAAGGGTCTCAAGTAGAGCAACTGACGCACGCGCAAGTTTGTTCGTTCTCAAAAATCGCACAATTTGTACATTTAAGTCATCGACATCGGACAAACACGAGCATGTGGAGCCGAGAGGGGGAGCAAGATTGGCAGCGCTCGCAGCGCTATCTGTGCTTGAGCTACCGCAACTATGATGATTTTCCTGTCTCAGCCATGTGACATCTATGCATGCTACCTTAACATTATCTTTGGTTGTACGGATTTCTGAAAGTTAGGTAATTATATAATTATTTGGTGGCATCTCATTTTCTTGTAAAAATATTGAATTTTCGAAGAGAAACAAATTTTTAATACTCATCCTCAGATAAACACTTATAAAATTTATATTAGTGTTTATCTAAAGATGAGTATGAAAAATACAATTTGTGGCTCTTTGACAATTGAGCATGTTCAACAAGAAAATGAGATGCCACCAAATAATCATGAAATGATTCCATCTTCAACAAGACCATCATATCGCCAAAAATACATGACTTTAGATATGTGACTGCCTCAACAATAATGACAATAGTTTGTTTTAACAAACACAATGAAAAAAAGTAAAAATTAAATATTTTGCTTTAACTCTTTAGCCCTGAATACTGTATACATTTAAAACCGGTTGTTTCTCAACTAACTAAAGTCTAGACGAATAATATATTGTCTGTTAAAACTGCAGATACAAATTATACATTATTTTCATCTAGAGCCGAGTTTGTGTTTGAGTTCAGTTATCAAACCAGTCTTCATTTCATCCGTCTTCGCTTGTCTTTGAAACGGGATCGACTCAAACTCAAACACAAGTAGAGAGAGTGGGGCGCTTGCGAAGCAACTGTTTTCAACGTAACAAGTTAATGAAAAGATTTCTTTCTTGTTTATAAGTTTTAAGCTAACTTGAACTATATCTAAGCTAAAATTTCAAGGAAGGAATATTTCTAATTTCTAATTAGGAATATTTCTAATTAGGTCCATAGGCCTAATTAGGTTGAAATTGAAAACACTGAAGTTTGGACGCGGTGTGAACCGGAAGAACTAGATTATAGTATTTCGATACTTTGATTTGAGACACCGACCACTCCTAGAGGGTATTTTAATGGGAATATGGGAGGAAGGTTGTGTTGAGTGTTTTGACGGATGATGAGATGTAGTCTCTGTTACGAACTAGGGCTGACTGTTCTCAAGATAGTCATTAATTAATAGCCCAACGACCAATGGAATGGACCAACGGCTTAACGTGACTTCCGAACCACGGGTCACGAAGTGTGGTAAACGGCAAGGAAAATGGTAGACCATGCGTGTGATCAGAAAAGATTGAAACCCCTATTTAGTATTAAAAAACTACTTACTCTTCTTTCAAAATACTCACAATAGGGGTAATCCGACAGCTTCTGTTGTGACCGGATTTCAAATTTACGTGATTTCTCTTTAAATTGTTGTGGTGTGGCTTTATGTGTATACATTTATTTATTTATTGTTTAACGTTGACGACCACTTCTATATATGGTTATATGTGTTATCATATAATTTACGACCACACAAGATTAATTTTTGAGATTTTAAGGAGACTTACAACCCGAAACCGTACCTGTTAAATTTTAAATTAAATTTGACACCTACCGGTAAGTTCATAGTACTATTTAGTTCGCTCAAAGTCGTTTTTACCTAGATTCAAAACGAACCTATTTGCATTTTACACAAATCTTATTTGGATTCAAGACAAAAATTATATAAATATTTTTAATTCGCAGATACTTTTAGCGGTTCCGTGGCGGATTGGTATCGCACGCGACTCCGGAGCTCATCACTCCGGTGGCGCGGGTTCGATCCCCGCAGTCAACACTTACATTTGTAATGTGACTAGTACGGTGACGCTAGGTGAAGGTCGAGGTTGAGTGGTAGAGAGGACTTTGTAGTCCTTACTTCACCTCGTTAAACAAGACAAACTTTACCTTTTTTACTTTTAAGTGCTTGGTTCACAATCAAATTAATAATTACTCTAGAATGTAACAACTTTTTATGAAATGTTATAGAAACAAATCTATTTAAATCAATTAGTTTAAATATGTTATTTATTTATTTACATCCTATCCAAAACCTCAACAGCTGAAGCCTTGAGACTCTATACAAACGTTGATAAGAAAACGTAACAAACAGACTCATAAATATGACACATTGAACGTGTGTGTTCAAAGAACGCATGAACACATCAGTGGAAACTCTTCACTTATAGTTTTTAACCAGAGTTTCTCTTTAAATTTTCCGTTTAAACAGAACTCATAGAAGAAAAATGTAAATTGCTGTTAGTTTTTGTGTGTGTTAATGTTTTGGTTTCTTGTGACCCCACGACATTCTGGCATGATTTCTGTAGTGCTGCTTGTGTTTTTAGGTGAGTGTTTTTACTGCGTGTTTTAAATTGGGCTTTTATCGTTTGCATTCTTTGCGTTTCAAATGTTTGGTATTAGCAACTAAAGTGATAGTAAAACAAATCATTGCAGAAGTTCAATCAAATCAGCTGTCTAACGAATAACATAGTACTGACTCTAATATGTCATTTCAAAATAACACTGATTTGATTTCTTATACTGGTGATGGGTTTTAACCTGTGGTATCCTTAAGAGAGGTTAAGTCTCAAATTTGACGGGAAAGTTGTTATTTGGAGATAAATTATCAAGAATTTTCATCTTTAATATATTTTTTGTTTTCAATAGTTACTGGGTTAAGTGAGTTTGAAGTTTAGGTTTTAGCACAGATTATGTTATAATAGGTAGATGGCGCTTAGATGCTGAATGGCTGAGGCAGGAAAATCAACATAGTTGCGGCAGCCCGAGCACAGATAGCGCTGCGAGGGAACTTTTTAAATGTCACAAGTAGAGCCACTGACTTAATCGAAAGTTCATTCGTTATCGAAAATCGCCTAATTTGGTCACATTTAAGTCATCGACATCAGACTCGAAGATGTAGAAGGGGGTTTGACGGCGCTATCTGTGCTTGGGCTGCCGTAACTATGTTGATTTTCTGGCCTCAGCCATTCAGCATCTATGTACCATCTACCATGCCATCCTTAATTCATATTTGTCTTTCTCATTTATTATTAAATATATTATTAAAGTATTGTTAACACAAAATTATTTTGTACTTATATGTACTTACATATGTCTACTCCTTTATATAATATCTGTGTTTACATTATTATCGCGTGTTACAGTCGCGCAGCTTGGTGGCTCCCTAGCTCTGCCCGGAGCGGCGCTCGAACCCTCTGCTGAGCCTGAGGCCATGGACATGCTCGGAGCCTTGGTTGCTGCCTTGCTACCTCAGCCCCAGACTACCTAAGCATACTCATACCTCCACATCGTCCATTGGAAACATCAATAACTGTACCACTACTAAATACTGTCAAATAATACAAAGTTATATTATAAAGATGAAAAACCGTCAGGTTTGACTGCCGGACCCTGTAAAACAGCGAACCTCTATTAAATTGACACCGAATCCACAAATGTATTTATTTAATTGTAAACTTTTCACTCCTATAACCAGTCCTTTCTCTTTAAAATACAACAGACCAGTTCAGTGTGTACCGTACAGATTTCATGTTGACGTCAAATTAGAATTTTTAAATGCACTAAAGTTTTGTATTTTGTAAAATGTTAAAGGTTAAATTTGTCTTCAATTATGCTGTGTGTAAAAACACAATAAAGATTATTACTAAATGTATTAAAATTGATGAGAAAACGCACAAAAACCTACTAGACAACGCTTTAAGATTCCACACCAAACAAAACAATGAGTTCCCCTTAAAAGAATTTCTTCTTTATTGTATTCTTTTCGTTTAGTAAAAAATCGATATTTCATAAAAATAAAACGTCTATTTCCTCACAGTTAAATACAGGAAACAATCGCATTCCATTTCCATTTTTGCACAAACCTTTGAGTCCGAGGAAATTACGGAGTTTATCGGCAAACGCCTTCCTGGCTATAACAATCCGTTTCATATAGTATTTTATTTTGTGTTTCCTTTCAAATCCAGTGTTGGTTGTTTCTGTGCAGACAAGCCTACATTAACAAACATGACACTAGAGTAGATTTCGACACGTGTATAGAGCCCGATTTCTCATGAATTGAACAATTCATTCAAAAATAAACTTTAAAACTGTCTTAGTTTTAATGCTTTTCAACTTCATATTTGCACTTAAAACGCATAATTTAGAAAAAACTCTCAATACGTAGCCTATGCGTGGAAGGTAAGCTTTTCAGCTTCAACCAAATTTATATACACTTATAATTAATGTAAATACTTATAACAGCGTAGCTGTCGCATTGATTATTGCCTTCATATCCTCCGGATAGTCTCCTAATAAGTGGTAATATTATCATAGCACATTATATTATACTGTATTATTATTATAGAACATTAAACTGATAAACACATGCATTATTGGTTAACAGTTCTAACATTTGTATATAAGACATCTTAAGTCATGTAAGATAGGTAGATTGAGCATACGGTATATCTATCTACGTTGTGGGTAGATTCCGAATGGCTGAGGCAGCAAAATCCACATAGTTCGGCAGCTCAAGCACAGATAGTGCTGCGAGCGCTGCCATCTCTTGCCGTCTTCCTCGGCTCCACATGCTCGAGTCTGTCCGATGTCGATGACTTAAATGTGACGAAACCGTGCGATTTATGAGAACGAACGAACTTGTGCGTGCGTCAGTAGCTCTACTTGAGACTCGCAGCACTATCTGTGCTTGGGCTGCCGCAACTATGTTAATTCTCCTGCCTCAGCCATTCGGAATCTGTGCGCAATCTACTTACCATGACATTATCATTGGTGTAAAACTCTATGTTTAAATGGCGGGAAGAATGCCACTGTAAGATTTCCGGTGTCAGTTGATATTAGTTTTGGCGCGAGTTTTCAACATCCGGTTTCTGTTGTTGTTGGCCAAACTGCCTTGACATTGCGGAAACGTCTTCCTTAATTTTATTCAGACAACTGTAAATAATAACGCTACGTTCATATTTTTTGTTTGTTTGTTTAACAAAAGACGTTGTAAACTGAACATATATATTTCAAGGCTATCTTTATGTCATACATTGGTTTAGAAGTGTAAAACCAAAGATAATGTTATGGTAAGTAGATTGTGCATGGATGTTGAATGGCTGAGGAAGGAAAACCAACGTAGTTGCGGCAGCCCAAGCACAGATAGTGCTGCGAGTCTCAAGTAGAGCACTGACGCACGCGCAAGTTAGTTTGTTCGTTTGTTCGAAAATTGCACGGTTTGGTAACATTTAAGCCTTTGATATCGGAGAAACTCGAGCCGTGGGAAGAAAGGCGGCGAGATATGGGAGCGCTCGCAGTGCATTCTGTGCTTGGGCTGCCGCAACTATGTTGATTTTGCTGCCTCAGCCATGTTGTGCGCAATCTAGTTATCATACAATTATCTTTGGTAAAACTGCTATTACTTTGATACCAGGCTCAACGTAAGTGTTTTAGGATATTTCAGGACCCATCGAAAATAACAATGCTCTTATGTATTATGACCAAACAAATAAAAGCGTATTAGTTCTTTTAGCACTATAATGAACATAAAACAAAATAATTTGGCGTTTTTATGAAACATTTTGTTTTATTTCAATACAATATTGTACAACATAACACTATGTGTAATATAAAAATGACCACGGCACAATCTTATGAAATGGCAATGAATGAATAACAAGAGAAAGGTCTGATAGAAAGAGTTAAGCTACTGGTGAAAAAGAGAGGACATAGTTCCATAAGCTAGAAAAAGGTAAATGAGGAATAACCCAATGTTCATCTATAATTAATTTTGTACTTAACATTTTTATCCACCATTTGATGTTTTCACATCCAGCCATCTTCAAATTAAAGACTGTACCTCCATATTACTTTTTGTAGATTAACTATTGTTCAGATATTCGACAAATTCCTCCTGAAAAGGACAGAGTTTTGTTAGTTAATTATAAATATAGGCTTCAGATTTCACTTTTTAATAATCTAAGGAACTTCGCAATTGCGTGGAAGAGAGGATTTTAAAGTCCTAACTTCACCATCATTTCAAACATTTTTCATTTAATTTCAAGGAAGTGTTTGCTAAGAAATAAATACCATTATAACTGCAAACTGCGGAAGAACACAAACCACACATTAAGTTAAACCAAAGATTACGTTATGGTAGGTAGATCGCGCACAGATACCACATGGCTGAGGCAGGAAAATCACCATAATTACGACAGCCCAAGCACAAATAGCGCTGTGAGCGCTGCCATCTCTTGACGTCTTTCTCTCCCTCGGCTCCACATGTTCAAGTTTGTCTGATGTCGATTAAATTTGACCAAATCGTGCGATTTTCGGGAACAAACTTACGCGTGTGTCAGTGGCTCTACTTGATACAAAATAATTGCCTCGCAGCGCTATCTGTGCTTGGGCCGCCAAACTATGTTTATTTTCCTAACTATCTATGCGCAATTTACCTACCACAACATAATCTTTGATTAAACATTTCAATACTGTACTTTTAGTTGGTTCTAAATTCGTCGCCTGAAAACTGTTTAATATTCATATTATATTTAGAATATTTACACGTTGACTTTAATTTAAAGCTAAATTAAACTACGAGTATCGTATAAAACTAAACTATATTATCATTATAAAATGTATATAATTTCTAAGCTTGGCGGCAAAATAGAGTGCGGTACGTAGAAGCTGAATGTAACTGGATCCTTTTGTTTAAGAAACAAGGACGAAAATGCTTAATTAAATTCAGTCTGGTTTTTTGCAAACCGGAGCTCCGTGAATCCCAGGTAGACTGTGTGTTTCGCCTCATGATGTTGCTTTTGGAGAAAAACCTGAAATTACAAAACTAATTACTACAACATTTTAAATTAAACGATCTTATCTAATGTCGACTACGTTTAATAATATACAGGTTTACACACTTATTTTTATACCTAGTTTCCCCCTGAAAAATTTCACTAATGAATAGTATATCGTACTTACTTATCTTTCGAAATGTATGAACCTAAATCCTATTCTACTCCTAAAATCTAGTTCATTTACTACAGAAACGAGAATCAACATACTCAACCTATACCAACATATAAATATAAAATATAAGCAACATATAAATATAAAACATTAAACAACAATAAATAACAATTACAAATTGGAAACTGCTCAGCAAGGTTTCACTTGGTACAGTGATTCTTATATCTATTCCGCTTACAGGTGTAGTACTGGCACCAAAGATTATGTTATATTAGATAGGTGGCGCATGGATGCAGAATGGCTGAGGCAAAAAATCAACATAGTTGCTGCAGCCCGAGCACAGATAGCGCTGCTGTCTCTCACCGTCCTCCCCTCTCATCGGTACCACATGCTCGAGTTTGTTTGATGTCGATTACCTCACGTTTAAATGTGACCAAATTGTGCGATTTTCGAGATATAATTAACTTTTGCATGCGTCAGTGGCTCTATTTGAGACGTTTAAAAATCCCATGCGCCATCTACCTATTGTAACATAATCTTTGCTGGCACTATGCAACGAATATGCCATTTATATACGAATACTATACAGTAACTAGCAGAAATGGACAATAATACCACTCATGTGAAGTTAAATGCGTTGAAGCAACTTCAACTATGAGTTGTTTATATTCACTTGTTGAATTGTTGGTCGAGTTTAAAGCAGAGAATGGACACAGCAATAACCCCGGCCTCCTGCCGACTGTATAGTCTGTAGAGTGTAGAGCTCACTTCACTTTTTCATTTCAAACTTTGTTGTTTGTTTAACTGCTCCCCTGGCTCTTTCTTTGCTTTATACCTGCTACAGTTCAGCTACTGAACAAACGCATTGATGTCAGGTGATTTATTAGTTTTATGGCATCATTTTAAACATGAGATGTCAAGAGGCGATGATGAAATATTTTTCGTATGTGTTCAGTCGTTGTGAAGAAATAAAACACAGCGTTTAGGCAATCAGATCCTATCTTTAGGTGAAGAGTAACTGAAAAATACACAAAATATTAGAAAATAAGTTAGTTCTTTGTTTAAAGTTTGTTGTTGACGATGGAAGAATTTCAGAGTTTAAACTATTATTGCGGACAGTATTTTGACTTTAACAGCTACATGTTGTTTGGTTGTGTTTGACTGGTCGGCTTACGCTGATTACTTTAGGCAAGCTCATTTTCTAATGTTCTGTGTTATGTTTTGGTTACTTTTCACCTGAAGACGGGATCAGATTGCAGATCCCGAAACGTCGTGATCATCTTGCTCACTAACGATGGAAAATGTCCGCAATAATAGTTCATCTTCTGATATTGTTACTACTTAAGGTTTATATTTTAACTAAATCTTACGTAATTGCATTACACTTTCTCCAAATGTCAGATGGCGCGGCGCAGGAAGAACAGTTTCCTGACTTGCCGCTAGGAGCGCTTCACTCGCGGAAATTACTTGTTTGTTTTTAATCAACTCCGCGGTTTTTCTGGCCTTGCTGGCCAACGTTCATCAAATTGAATTATCAACCCCGTTTTCAGGGAAATTATAAACTTGGTTTTAGTTTTATGCGACAAAATTATGCATTTATGCGCCAAAACATTAATACTTTTTAACACTATGTTCTTTAGTATTTTTTAAGTGGGGATGTACAATAGTTGATATACAACTATAATTCAAAAGGTTGTGTGAAAACCGAGAAAAAATATAATTTTAAACTAAAGATAATGTTATGGTAAGTAGGTTGCGCATAGATACCACATGGTTGAGGCAGGAAAATCAACATTGCCATCTCTCGCCGCCTTTCTCGCTCCTCGGCTCCATGTGCTCGAGTTTCTCTTATTTCCACAACTTAAATGTGACAAAATCGAGCGATTTTCGAGAGAACGAGCTTCCACTTGCGGCGATGGCTCTATTTGAGGCTCTTGAAATTCCCTCAAAGCGCTATCTGTGCTTGGGCTGCCGCGACAATGTTGATTTTCCTGCCTCAGCCATTTGACATCTATGCGCAATCTACTCTCCATAACATTATCTTTGACTAAAACTAGATCTTACTTGTTGAAACGCGTTGGTCCTGTAATCCAGCTTCATGGAGGTCAGGTTTTGAGGATGATATAGGTCTAAAGCGGCTCAGATAGCCTCAGTGATCATCTGATGATACCCGCATCAACTCCCACCATCATTTAGACATATCAGACCATCACCTGCGTGGTTCGGAAGTCACTTTAAACCGTTGGCCTTGTATTTCCATTGGTCATTGGGCTATTAATTAATGACCCATTCTAAGGAAGAGTCGGCCTTAGTTTGTAACAAGACTACACCTCATAACTCATTACTACCACTCATCACACTCATCCTCAACACATATTTGCCTTAAAATACCCTCATGAGAGTGGTCGGCATCTCAAATAGTGATAGTGATAGAGGTTTTGACAACGTACCCCAAAGAATCAAATTGATTCCACTTGTTACTTTGCCAAGTCTACACATTTGTCTGAAAGATCGCGTGTTTTTGTTTTCAGCAGTAACAAGTGAGCAGTATTCGGTAGAAGCCAACAAATCCAGTTGAGGGTTCCAAGACAAAGTGCTCAAATCACAGAAGTCGGTCAAGCATTCACCCCTAGATGTTCCTTCCTAGATCTTACCTTCACTGTACTCATCTTGTAATCAAGATATTTTGTGGGGGTTTGTGGCGAACTTGAAATCACATTCATACCAAGCCACTTTTTAGCAAAGACAATGCTATAGAAGGTAGATAGGGTATAGATGCCGCATGACTGAGAACCCAACATAGTTATGCAGCCCACGCACAGAACGCGCTGCGAGCGCTGTCGCCTCTCACCGTCTTTCTCTCCCCAATGGCTTAAATGTGACTGAATCGTTCGATTTCCGACAAAAACCAAATTTGTGTTTGTGTCAGTGGGTCTACTCGAGACTCTTGATTCCTTCGCAGCGCATTTTGTGTATGGGCTGCCTCGACTATGTTTAGTTACCTGCCTCAGCCATGTGATATCTATGCGCTATCTACCTTCCATAACATTGTCTTTGCTAAAACTCAGATCCAAAAAGGAGAAAGAAAAGTCTGTAGGAAAATATTAGGTTCCATCAACATTGGAACACAAACGTTCAGGCTCAGTAATAAGGAAATATTAATTTTAAGTTCTTAAGATTTCTTGATGCATCTTTATCAGGAAATCAGGAAATTCGCTAGGATTCACTGTAGCGCCTGTGGCTACGAGTAGGCAATGTTTTGTTATGTTCCTTTTTCTGCTGTCATTTTCAATCAACGAGCACAACTAGGAAATTGTTTCTACGGAAAATACTGACGTATGTCTACTTTTAAAACCACAAGAAGAAGTACCCAATTCGATGTGTAATTTCAATGTCTGACCACCAAACAACTGGCCAGCTAACTTTAAGGCCACTCATATGCTAATTCCTAATGTTATGTTTTAGCTTACTTTTCACCTGAAAACGGTACCAGACGGCACATTACGAAACGTCGTGTTCTTCTTGTTCACTTAAAACCCGTTAAAAAAGTCACTAAATCACTATTTGAGATGCCGACCACTCTCATGAGGGTATTTTAAGGCAAATATGTGGTGAAGGATGAGTGTGATGAGTGGTAGTAATGAGTTATCAGGTGTAGTCTTGTTACAAACTAAGGCCGACTCTTCCTTAGAATGGGTCATTAATTAATAGCCCAATGACCAATGGAAATACAAGGACCAACGGCTTAACGTGACTTCCGAACCACGCAGGTGATGGTCTGATATGTCTAAACGATGGTGGGAGTTGATGCGGGTATCACTGAGACTATCTGAGCCGCTTTAGACCTATATCATCCTCAAAACCTGACCTGAGTCGGTAACAATATTTTAACCTCTGAAAGATAACATTGTTACAGAAAGAATCTCGCCACGTGTGAGTTTGTTTTGCTACAGAAGACAGTCGATGGCTTTGTCCGATTCCTGACAGTTTCAAAGCTTTGTCTTCGGATCTTAACAAACTGACAATACTTCATATCGCAATGTGATTTCGCTTTCTCTGTTTGTCATCGGTTAGAAGAACTGTTTGTCACAAAACACGAAGTATTTCTCATCCTTCCTCTGGGATGAGCTTTTAAAACTCATCATATTTTCATAAAATTCACCAATTTTTCAAAAATGCAATCAATTTAATAATTGAAGTCTTTCAAAATGTTTTTCACATTCCCGTTGGGTAGCTGTAATGGTAAGTTTGTTTTTCGGCCAAAGTTTCTTTTTAGACATTCTCTGTTTAAAAACAAGATATTTTACTAAAATCACAGAATTTGACTAGTTTTTACTTACACTCATTGAAAAATAAAATTATGTTTGATGCTTGAGATCAATTTTTTCTGGTAAAGTTGATATTTCTAACAGGGGCACTACTTTTTGTCTCACAATCGTATAAGAAATAATTTCCGAAAGACGTCCATTAACAGGGTTTATACGAGTCGCACCGATTGCATTTTTGACCGTAAATCAAAGTTGTCTAGTTTTCGAGGGCCCTATTGTGAACGTAGCATTTTTAACAACCTGTTTTCCATCTGGTTTGAGAGTAATCCAATTGAAATTGCCTCGGTCTGCATGGATGTCAGAAAAATCAACCAAGAGAACACAGAAACTCCAGAACTAGAATAATACTAATGTTGAAAATTTAATGATAAATATAACTCATTCGTCACTATATCCTAAGATATGTGTCAAGTACATGTTGACTATTGTCTAGTGTTGTGTTCAATGTCAAACCCATGTTCTCTGATACTTATGTCGTGTTTGTGTACCACAATACGTGTTCAATCCACAATGTACCTCACAATGTGTACATTGTACGTACACAATATCATGTCCACATTGATGCTGTAACTCGGTACAACTTGTTGTAATCTTGTGTGATAATAACTATACACTTGGGATAATTTTAAAATAACTCTTCGAAAATTCCAGTAATAGTAGTGAAAATATTGGAATATTTGAAGGTTTATTTAAAATTATACTATTTTTCAATGAGCTTCCACTTGGGTCTTTCAACTATTGTATTGGAAGAATATAAACCAGGGTTACCAAAACTTGATGAAATATTAAATCGGGGCAGTATTCATTAACTGTCTAACATTAAATGATACAAATCTGTAGATTTTCCAAAACAATATATTTTAGCAACTAAAATTAAAACTCCGAGATGAATCTGTGGTATTTTGACATCAAGAAGAAGAGCTGAGAACAAAACATTAGTTCTGCTGTGAAACTCTAGAGACTTAGACCTCGACTTTGTCAATGTCTTCAGAGAGTCCTTTTCATTTGTTACTTTAACATAAAGAAAACTATTCTTTAGTTGAGGGTTCAAAATTTGTCGGCCTTGAGCTGTTTGCATTATATGTGAAATTTTGGCAAGTTGATTGAAAGTATTGAAATGATATTTCTTTGCGTAATTATTGATAAAATTAGAGCTCATTCCCGAATACCTAATTTAGATTCGATATATCAATATATTGTTTTACAACTAGGTGTTTGCTCTTGTGCATAGTTCATGAATTATATTAGCGAATTTCCTTAGGAAAAGCGTGATTCATGCCGTCACAATAGTAAAAACCCAGATTAGGGACTATGAAATTAGCTCCAATCTTGACCCCCGGAACACGACTTGAGCATTCTTTTTCCAAACTTTATATACAATTATAAATGTATTAAGGTTCGCTTCAAACCTTCATACACACATGTGTGAAGTCTCTACAAATTTTCGTTTTGTAAACATCAATCAGCTAAATCAGAAAACCGGAAGTCCTCCTTAGCGAGGGAGGTGAGGGGAAAGTTTAAAATATTTCTTCTTCATTCACTGTGCATATTTTTTGTGTTCTCTGTTACTATTGATCAGTTTGTTGGTCGCCCGCTGCTTCAAGACAGCCAGCACATGGACGTGCCATTTTAGTGTCTGCCATTTTGTTTTTGTTTGTTTACGTGCATTAATTGTATTGTTTTCCAGGCTATTTGTTTTAAAATTAAACAAGTTAGGAAAATCACACACAAAAAGAGACAACTCATGTTGTTTGATGGTGGGTGACTGGTTAGCTTACCCTGATTACTTTTATGGCTAGCTCGTTTTATAACGTAAAACGTTATTTTTCACCTGAAGACGGGATCAGATTCCAGACCCCGAAACGTGGTCCTTTCCCTCTTCTCAGTCACTAAAACGATGAAAAACTTTTCTAGTAATAATTCAACCTCAGAAATTTTACCTTCAACAATAAACAAAGAGTTTAAGACGCTTGCAAGTAACTATTGAACACACACACGCACACGCGTACAGGAATGAGCGCCCATAATTTTTCACAATTAAGCAAAATTTAAAAAAGTGATAAAAAATTAGTAATTTTATTATTTGTTATCTGAACTTCATGTTAATGAACAGAACTTCTTTGAACCCTCTTTGGGATGGGAGGTGGTTGAGTGCAAGTGTCTGTATTACACAGACTTTTTACACAGGTTTTGAGGATGATATAAAGTGGCTCAGATAGTCTCAGTGATCATCTGATGATACCCGCATCAACTCCCACCATCGTTTAGACATATCAGACCATCACCTGCGTGGTTTGGAAGTCACGCTAAGCCGTTGGTCCTTGTATTTCAATTGGTCATTGGGCTATTAATTAATGACCCATTCTAAGGAAGAGTCGGCCTTAGTTTGTAACAAGACTACACCTCATAACTCATTACTACCACTCAACACACTCATCCTTCACCACATATTTGCCTTAAAATACCCTCATGAAGTGGTCGGCATCTCAAATAGTGATTTAGTGATTAAATCAAAAGTCATTGGAATTTTGTTTTTAAACCTTTAATATAAAAAACTTTTGGTTAATGTTATAGTTTTAATATCAAGACGAGAGAACATCATCGCAAGGAAAAGTGTTGTTTTGAATTATCAACCTTATTTTCAAGCTAGTTCTACAAAGATCGAAAAGTGTAATATTTAAGTATGATAAATTTCTCTTCGACAGCGCAAAAAACGTATTTCATAAGTCCTGTTTTCCGTAGAGCCCTCAGACCTCTCCTTATCCTGGAGGTATGTTAACCCCCTCCCCCCTGGAAGATACTCTACGGGTGCCCTGCGTACAGACACATTATGACATGTTCACATTGTGAGGCAAGGCAGGAGCATGGCTGGCTAGGTGAGAAATATAGCTCCCCACTTTCAGGTGAGATATACGAGCCACACGTGGCTTCACACTCTTGTCTTCTAACTTTGCTATTACAGTTTTATAATGGGTGGTATGAATAAAACTAGTATATTCGGGGTAGTATTTACTAACTAGTTTTAGCAAATTCTAAAATCCGTATGGATAAGAATGTGCTAATACTAGTTAGTAAATACTAAGGGTCTTTCGATAATACTAGAATCTTTCAAGAAAAACTATAGAATATTCTAGCTTTAGAATAAACCAGCCAACAAAACCTAGATACTACTTCGGTGTTTGGGACCTTTTCAAAGATTGCCCTTTAAACGTTTGATTTTTCCGTTGCTTTTGGTGATATTTCTTAAGATTGTCATGACATATACAAGGTGATAATCTTATTTTTGGCCAAATGGATTTAGATGTTATCTTTACACTATTTCTAGACGACACGTGGTTGACCAAGAAACTTTAAATTTGGTGCCAAGATACCTACTAGTATCTTAATGCAAAATCGGTTGTTAGTTTTGGATTTTTAATATTTAACTATACCTTTTAAGCTTAATAACAAACGGGGGCCCATTTTCCCAATGCTAACTTCTAATACAAATAATGCAGGAACCGTTAAAGATAAAAATGTCAAACGGGAAAGTTATAATTATTTTAATTATAAATTATTATTATTTATAATATTTTATAATTATTTATAACAGCTATTTATAATTCGATAACTTTAAAAGTTCAAATTAAACTATCATCAAGATCTAGCTCTATCAAAAATTAAAAATGTTAACAACATTTTCCTGTACTTGATCTGTGTTTAAAGGAATTAAGAAATTCAAGTTTTCATTATTAAATTTAGTGGCTGCTTACAGTTACCTATTTGTCTTTGTTTGTGATAAGTATTTCCACCACGGGCATAAATAAATATTGCCATTTTAGCGAAAATATAAACTTTAGCCAGCTGTCCCCCTACCTTGCAAAATCTTAAGAATATATCCTGATTAGTAAAAACTTACTTTTATTCATATGAAAAGGTTAGAATATTCTAGGAATCCCCGAAAGATTAGAATATTCTACGTAGTATACTGTATTAAACTTTAATCATTCGAAACCTAGAATATACTTGAAATTTCCTTAGTTTAAGCAAATACTAGTTTTTATTCATTACACCCAATGAAAACTGTTTTTATATACCAGTAGTCTACTGGCACAACATAGAAACTGTACTCGTTGAAACTTGTGTTTGAAAACAAATGTTGTCTGGACCTAATTTTAAAACTAATTGTTCTCCATAAAATAATTTTTGAAGAGCACGTCCCCATGTAATTATATTCTAGGGGTAGCCATAGCTCAGTGATAAAGTGCATTGTTTACTAAATCGACCAGGTTCAACTCCGGCATACGTGCAACCTTTTTCACGATAAGCCACTCCGTGGTTCGGAAGTCACGTCAAGCCGTTGGTCTATTCCATTGGTCGTTGAGTTATTATTAACGACCCAATCCAGGGAACAGTCAGCCCTTGTTTGTAACAAGACTACATCTCATCATCCATCAAAACACTCATCACATTCGCCATCATCCCATATTCACCTTAAAATACCCTCTAGGAGTGTTGTCTAGAAGTGTGACTCTAGGAGGTCGGTGTCTTGAAACAATTATAAAAGTATGTGGAGATGCTATAAATGTTATCAGTGAATGACAAATAAAAACATTGTATATAAAACTATTAGCGTAATTAAGACTCTCACGTTGAAAAATACATATACTTTGTTTAAACGTGTTCCTGCTGTGCGGAAGAGCACTTTTCAATACTTTTACTATCATTATTTTCTATAAGATTTCCAAGAAATTGGCATTTAGCGCTGCTGGGATTCGTATTGGTTTATAAAATAAGTGGCGTCGGATATTGGGTTGAGGTCAAATGCAATATCAGGGGAAAATATTTGAGCCAAACTCAATATCCTGTCAGGCGTTGGATGGATCAGATGCATTTATATACTGGTTATAATTACTCAATTTCAACGTAACATTTGCTCTTTTCTGACTTGTGAGTTAAAGGTCGTAATATTGAGTCGAATTAAAAACGTGTTTGTCTAAATTCATTACTTGAAAAGCTTCTAAAACTATTTTGTTGGAAACTGCCAAAAATGAATCTGAATTTAACTGAATGGCATGGGAAGAGATAAAACATACAAGTTCTTTAGATATATTTCAGGCAGATTGTTTGGAGATAATAATTTAAATTTCCTTTTTGATGCCTGTTTTGATTAAATCAAATTTTAAAACGTAGCGATCGCGTAGCTACGAGTTTTACCGTGAATCCTTGCAAACTGTTCATAACCTTCTTAAAAATTGGGTTTATGCTTTAAACATTGTATTTTTATCATATTTTTAAATAAACTGGAAATAAACATTTACGATAATATACCTAACATTTGAACCAAAAGTCAACCTTTTCACCGACATCTTGGTCTGGCTCATTAGATTATTCATATTCATGTTAGACACGGTACCATAAATGTTTAGATCACGTTAAATCGAAACGTCCTCAAAAGGTCACTTCCAGTGGACCAATTTTGCTGGTTCACGAACCCAACTTAGAGATTTGCAAAATGAGCACTTGTGCCAAATTTCGTGAAAATTTGACAAAAATACGACCTGTAGTTTTACTATTTAACTCTGGAGGTGTTGGGCGGCTTTAAACTGCACACAGTTTTGTTCTACGACGTTTCGTTCTGAAGGTAGACATCATCAGACACCAAGGTATCCCAGATGTCAACTTTGGCCGAGTTTTCTAATCTGTATGGTAATTATGTTGAATTTTCCTAAGACATTTTGCTGATAAACTACTTATTATTCAGAGAAAAATATAACAACGCAGTCTTACGACGGCAAGTACAGAGTTCCTTGTATCAGAGTGACTAGGGGAAGCAGAATACATAAAGTATTAAATATGTAAATTACTTCTTACGTCTGCATAAAATAGAATTATTTTGGAAAAGAGGATTTCCAGCGCCCTTTCAAATTACATGCAAAATACAATGGTTAAGGGGAGTGTCGGTATATTTTAAAATAAAGCTCATGTAAATTCCTTAATCCCTGTTTTAATGTCATGCAAAGCGTCTTAGAGTGCATAGTTAAAAATGGTTTTTCGGAAATGTTAATATTGCAACCATGTTTCTTTAATTCTTTTTACTCTGTGAATAATAAAATAAAACATAAACACAAGCGCTAACGTGAATCCTAGCGGAATTCCTATTACCGGAAGTGCCATTTTGGAGAAGAGGGGCGTTTCCTTGCGGTGTTATGCTATATAAATGTAATTGACACCGTAATAACTAATGTGTGCCGAAAATCGACCAAGTCCAGTCAACCAAACCAAGATGGTGGCGAGAAATAGTGTTTAATATATATATACAGTTTTACCATTTCATCCGAGAGGTGATGATGAGCTCAAATCTGCTAACAGTTTTGTTCTACGATGTTTGGTTCTCTCTGGCCATAGAAATGACTAGCTCTACTGTTAATGGAAATTCGCACTCAAAATCTGTTCACCCTTGACTTTAAGCTAGACTTACTTATATGCATATATATTGTGTGATTAAGCCAAGGCAAAGATTATGTTACGGCAAGTAGATTGCGCATAGATGCCACATGGCTGAGTCAGAAAATCAACTTAGTCCGGCAGCCCAAGCACAAATAGCGCTGCGAGGAAATCTCGGAGGAAATTTTTTTAAAGTCTCAAGTAGACTGACGCTCGCGCAAATTCTCGAAAACCACACGATTTGGTCACATTTCAGTCAGAGACATCGGACAAACTCGAACATGTGGAGCCGAGGGGGGAGAAAGACGGTGAGAGAAGACGTTATCTGTGCTTGGGCTGCCACAACTATATTGATTTTCCTGCCTCAACCATCATTGCGCAATCTACTTACCTTAACATTATCTTTAGCTAATTGTAGTGACGGTTTGTGACTATTTTAACCCTTCGCAGTGAAACACAACGCAATATGTTAGTTCCAAGCTTCATGCTGAGGAGAAGGAGGAGGAGGGGGAATGTAAGGATGAAATGTGCCCTGCAGGAATGTATAACTGATAAGGAATGACGGAGAGAGAACGACATTCCTCAGGCTTAGAGACTTTCATCTTCCATATCATAACAGTGTTGCACATTCAGTATAAGAAACCCCCAGTTATTCATGAAGTTTTCAGGGTATGAGAGGTTTTTGAAGCGAGGTTTATTTTAATAACAGCTATTTTACTTGTGAGACTATATATTGAGTTGTTTAGCATAGATATGTAATTAATTAAACACTGTTTTCATCTTATTCACATTTGATCTTCCTGCGTACACAGCAAAGCTATTATGTACGCTGATGACACAGTCCTTGTATCGTCGTGTGCAAGTCAAGAAGATCTTGAGATACAATCACTCGCTGCACTTGATCAAGCCAGAGACTACTGCTCAAGGAATGATTTAGTTTTCATGAAGCTAAAACGAAGCAGTTGAATTTAGGACGAAGAAAGGATGAAACCTGGGGTTTACCAAATCTTGAAGTTGTAACTGCCACCAGCCATCTCGGAATTGTTATTGACGAAGCCCCACGTCGATGGACTCTGCAAAAAACTTAGTACCGCCATTTTCGCTCTGAGACGTGTGAACTCAATCAGCACAACGGAAGCAGTAAGAATAACTTACTACTCACTGTTTGAAAGCTGTCTCAGGTACGGAATTCTTCTATGGGGAGGCTCCTGAATCCACAACATCGAACCACAACCTGCTCATCCTGCAGAAGTGTGCCTTGAGAGTTATGGCAGGTCTAGATTGGCGAGAATCCTGCAGAGAAGCTTTTCTACGATGGGAAATTCTGACCGTATTTAACATATACCTTTTGGAGGTTGTATGTTTTCATAAACTCAATACATCTTCCTAAGAACGAAGACATTCACGACTACAACACCGTCACGGTCGAGACTTCTACGTCCCAGCCTCATCACTCTAGGAGGTACGAAAAGAAGCCATCTTACATGGGAGTTAAGTACTTCAACGCCTTGCCACAGGACATCAAGAAATCCAAACCTGAGATGCTGAGAAACAAACTCCACCAGTGGCTGACTAAACACCCGTTTTACAGTGAGAAATAGTTCCTGGACTTTTCCAAACTGTAATGTATAAACCACAGTTTTGTAAACTTTGACACAATTTCGATCTCAAAGATTGCAAATAAAGCATATTCTCTCTCCCCCTATCTCTCTCATTGCGCGCACTGTGCATTTTATAGCATAAGAATCCTTACTTCGGAGGAAACACTCCCGCAAAAGAGCACTCCAGTGTAATTTATATAACCAGTTATAAGAAATTCACTCGTAGGCAGGTTGCGCTTGCGGCTCCGCGTCGGACATGCTTGGAATAAAAGTTTTTGACACTTAATGTTTGGGAAATTTTCAAAAATTAAGGTTGCCAAATCCATTCTAAATCGTTGAAATCAGTATTATCTTGTGAAAGAACCCTACCTTCCTTTTGGGAAGCAGTGGGGCAACATCGCCAGAACTCGTACAATCATACTGTCAACCGGAACTTTCGTTAAGAATTGATGTAAACACTATAGATGGCAGTTCGATGCCTTTTGAAGAAATACGTGTACACAAAATCACAGTTTTTAAATTTGACTACTCCATTTCCCGTGGTTCGGAAGTCACACTAAGCCGTTGGTCCTTTCCATTGGCTATTAATTAATTAATTACACTATCAAAGGGAACAGTGGGCCTTAGTTTGTGTTCAAACTACACCTCACCATCCATCAAAATATTCTTCACACTCACCATCATTTAATATTTACCTTAAAATACCCTCTAAGAGTGATGGCGGTCTCAGATCAAAGTTATTCCCTTGAAAAACTCAAATAAAGTAGAGTTGTTCATACACCTCTTGGCTACTTAACAAAATAAACAATTTAATAAAATAATTAAAATAACATTCAGACTAATTTAACTTTATCGTGCAGTTGTGTACAACCATTTTTTTATAAATTAGACCCTACGCCAGATCCGGACCCCACTGTGCTACGTTTCTGAACGTCATATGAACAAGTTTGTGTAAGAACATGACGAGGCCGTCAACTTTGACAGTCAATCTGTCTGCAGCAGAACTTTTAACTCAACTCTCAACTCCATTTTCAAAAGTGAGGCATTTAATTTCAAACCCCTTTAAACATAATTGTTCTAAAAATATTTTTTGAATCGATGCATTTTAAAGTTTTAAATTCTTTCCCGAAATTCAACTTAAAAGGTCCTATTAATAACATCGTTTGAATAATGTCACAGCTGGCGTTCTTCGCTAATTGTTTATGAACTTTTCTTAAAAATAGACCTAGTCATTCCTATTTCCTATCGACATATAGCACTAAACGCCGTAATTTGCAGTTTCAAGTTCCTCTTGAGTCAAATGGCAAAACTGTATATATAAAACAATTTTTCGCCGCCATATTTGACTGGTTTGATCGGATTTGGTTTATTTTTGGTACACATGTTATAAGTTGAATAGAAATCCAGTCATAAATGCAGCTTTTATAGAACTAGGTCCTATTATTGAATGGAAACGCCCTTCCCCCACACCCCAAAGGTCACTTCCGGTGGACTTATTTTGCTCGTAACAACCTTAACTTAGATATTTACAAAAGGAACATAATATTGTGAAAATCTGACACAAGATGCGACTTTCAGAGTGGTCACAGGTGTCAAAGGAACACTTCCGGTGTAATGTTTACCACGTTATAAGAAATTTGCTACATTCACGGTAGAGCTTGTGGCTATGCGTCGGTCCTGTTTTAAAACATCTTTAGAGCTATTACCCCACCATCGAGAAAACTGGCCAATTACGATTTTAATTGTTCGATGTGGATCAACAAAATAATAGCATTAATTTAACCTGGTATCGAAGACAGTGGAATTGCTCAAAGGCACATTCCCTTGAGTTCAGTTCAATAGCAGCACATTCCAATACAATGAGGCCGGGGGGTCTATAAGTTGAGGACGTGACTGTACCGCTGTCTCTGCTATAGGCGCGCTTACATAAATTGGATACCACCTTATCATATACAATATTAAATCTCACAGCCCATGTTTAAATTAGTCCAAACGCACATCTATTACTTTACTAGGAGAACACAATTTTTTTCAGAAAAATCTCAAGTTTTAAAAGTACATTTTGCAAGGTACATTTTACACCCATCGCAATCTTCAGTTATTGGTAGCTAGAAATGTTTCCACTCGCACACATCTACAGGGTGGTCCAAAACAAAAGGTACTCGTCATTTCTTTTATTAGCTGTACAAAACTGACTTTATCACGAAAATGCTCGAAATGTCTTCCGCCATTGAGTATGACATATTTCATACATCTTTACATGTTTTCAACCATTCTTGAACATTCTCGAGGAGTGATATCCATTAGAACCTGCGCATCTAGATCAAGGAAACAAAGAACTTCTTATGGAGT
Source organism: Matsumurasca onukii (assembly GCA_018831715.1). NCBI lineage: Eukaryota > Metazoa > Arthropoda > Insecta > Hemiptera > Cicadellidae > Matsumurasca > Matsumurasca onukii. The sequence continues at coordinate 43,186,128 of CM032065.1, read as the reverse complement.
TATTTCTTCAGAACTAAGATCTAAGGCTTCCGGTTTACACCGCGTCACAGTTGAAATATAGTTACTGCTGTACGTTTCGACCTCGCTGTGGAGAGTCATCCTCAGTAGCTTGTTGACTGGCTGAGACTTTCTTCAGAAACTTGCGTCTCGTTCAACTGACCTCCTATACCTAGCAAGAAGTCCTGATCCTTCACTTTGTGATTTTTTGTGGGCAACACTAAAAGGAAAATTGTTCCGGGGAATTGTTTCAAAGTATTCAAAATCTGAAGCAATACATAACATCAGTTTTAATGGATATTACTCCTCGAGAATGTTCAGGAATGGTTGCAAATATGTCGTACTCAATGGCGGAAAACATGTCGAGCATTTACTTAAGATAAAGTCAGTTTTGTACAGCTGATATGAAAAATACTTATCATAAAATGACGAGTGCCTTTTAGACCACCCTGTAGATCTCTTTCAAACATACAGAACCTTTAATCACACGATTCGACCTTTCGAGTTTTCCCACTTTAGCCGCATGGTCAGTCAGTCGTCTTCTAGTTGTTCTCCCAGTCGTGTGCCATGAACTCTTCAGTGCTATAAAATGCTTTTGCGATAAAAATCGTTTAAAGCGAGCTTTAAATACCCTGAGCGTTGCGGATGGGTACTTTTAAGCTTCCTGTTGCCGAGTTGAACTCCTGCATCCGAAGTTAAACGTTCTGTGTTTCCCAGTCCGGTAGTTCTCCCTGCCTTAAGTTTGGTATGAGTGTATACCAGTACCTCTTACGATATTACATATACGTTTAAAAATAACGTTTACAAAATGTAGAGGCTGTGTCAACATTTTTAAGTCTTTGATTCTGTTAACTTCACTTAAGCTTTGCAATTATTCGAACTGCTTGTTTTTGCAGAATGGACGGCCTAGGTTGTTTGTGTAGCAATTCCGTAAAGCAAGTGTCTAGTCACGGTCTTATAAATAAGATAATGGAAATTCGGCTCAGTTTAACGCACTTAAAAACCAAGTTAATTTTAGAAAATTCCGATAAAATCTGTAAGACCAAGAAAACGCATGTTTCTACATTGGTCGTGTGGGACGAAATTCAAGGTCACAGCCACTACTGCGCACTCTTAAGCTAAACTAGGAAGTTTGTACAATTATCTAATTTTTAACGTTTATCTCAGTGACCCTTGGCTCCAAATTTGATTTCATCGTTGTAAAATCTTCAAACAATGAAATTGGCACACAAAAACTATACTTGAATTAGAATAACTATTCTCTTAATGCGATCGTTCATATTTGACAACATTCTAATAAAATCCAACAATTAAGTTGACGATTCTTGGTGTTTGGTAAAGGACAATAGAGGCCGGAAGTTGGACATCCGCGCCAAAACAGACAGCAGCTGACACCGGAAATACAATAACGGCTTCTTACTTCCGCTCTGATAAACATTGGTTGGATGAGTCTTCATAATGTGGCGAGTCTTGGCTTGGATTTCGCACCAAAAGCCTATGAAATAAGTAATTAAATTTGGGCACAAAGACTTAACTGTGTAGTTTATTGATTTTAGTATAGTGTGTAAAATGTGCTGCAGTACATCGACCAATCACTTCTGGGTTTATATGAAAAAGGAAAACGGCGCAAACTTTCGTAGTAATGAAACCTCTCAAAGCCCTAGATTTTTAAACATTCATCATACATGAATAAAGACATCTTCTATTCGAAAAGAACTCAAATTGAACCTATATTTCTTTTCTTTTATATTTCCTTGTATTTACATTGGTCATTGGGCTATTAATTAATGACCAATTCTAAGGATCGGCCTTAGTTTGTAACAAGACTACATACACCTCATAACTCATTACTACACTCATCACACTCATCCTTCACCACATATTTGCCTTAAAATACCCACATGAGAGTGGTCGGCATCTCAAATAGTGATATAGTGAGCCTGTTAGTAGGCCTAATGAAAAGGCCCGTCACCGATTCGTAGCCACAAACGCTACCGTGAATCATAGTGAATTTCGTATAACCAAGTTTAATTAACACCGCACGTACCCTTTTGGGAGGAAGAGGGTTTCGTTTCTCCTCAAAAGTGGGGTTTCATGCTAGGCTATACAAACTTTATGGGAACTGACAGTACTAACACGAAAACACGATGTTCCGCCGCCATCTTGGTCTTGCTGAACAAATTTCGTCGGTTCTTTGTTCACATGGAAATTACAGCGTTATAACTGTTTGTACCAAGTTTAATCAAAATCTGATCAAAATTCAGTTTTTAAATCAACAAAAAACTACCCTCCAAAAGATCAAGTCCGGCGGATTGATTTTGTTGGCTAACAACAAAAAGTGTACCAAATTTCATGAAAATCTGATAGAAAATTTGACCGTGTTCACTGACTACCAATTAACTAATTGGTTCACAAGTTTGACCACTGGAGAAATCAGAATTATAGGTGTCGTTATGCTTTGAACAATCAACCGCGGGTCAGTGGGAACAAGACTGTGTGTGAATATTAATGCAATATCTTCAATATCCCAGTGATCCACGTGTTCAGAGAGAGTTGTGATTGACAAAGCACCCTGCTGTGTTCTCTTTGTTGTCATCAGCGGAGTGCCAATTTCATCAAGACTCATCTGCAAGTTAGTTCTACAAGGAATGAATGGCCATTGTTGCAAGTGAAATGTCTGGGGCAACGATATTGACGACTATCTCCCCTTGATTCAAATACTCGTATGATACTCTTTGATTTGGGACACCGACCACTCTTAGAGGGTATGTGATGAGTGTGTTTAATGATTGATGAGGTGTAGTCTTGTTACAAACTAGGGCCGACTGTTCCCAGATTGGGTCATTAATTAATAGCCCAACGATCAATGGAATGGACCAACGGCTTAGTGTGACTTCCGAACCACAGAAAGTGGCCATCGTTAAAAGTTATCACTGCGCCGGGAATCAAACCCGGGCAGTTAGGTTGTCATTTGACTAATACGTAATTTTCGGCAAAAATACCAAACTTCAGAATGATTGCTTCTACTTGCTTAATATTCAAGACAATCTAACGATGATTTTTTAAAACTTTTAGCTTGATAGTACCCCGAATGATAAGCCTGGATAATTACCAGAATTTTTTTCAAAAAAACTCTTTAGTTTTTTTCTAATATTAAGAAAAGTGGATTTTTCACAAAATCAGTGCTATTAGAACTTTCAAACTAACAAAAATCAACATTTCTTTATTTTCTAGCTAAAAAATACTGCACAAAATCATTTTTCCCACCAACGGAATATGTGGCAATAAAAGCACCACCAGAACTGTACCTTGGGGAACCCCTGTCATCGCTATACAGCCCCTCCATGTCTCTACAGCAATGACAGATACAGTTTACAGCACCAGTGTCATATCAAGTGCTGTAAACTCGTGTATTGTAGCATTGTTTACAGCACCCGAGTGGACAACAGGCCACACAAACAATATTATGTGCAGTTTTCAGAGTTATGTTGTTTCCTTTGTCAAGTGGATATTTCTCTATACACATTTGGGCTGTAAAGTACGAAGTTAGGCCTACTATTTGCTTTTGTAATACGTGTGTTGGAACTCTGGTTGTAAATGTTTTAGTTTATTAACGTACTTTTTATAGTTTTTGAACATCATCATGAAAATAACACACAAACATTGCCGACGAGTAGCCATAAGCGCTACAGTGAATCGTAGCAAATATCCTAAAACGGGTGTAAACTACACCGATTTTCTGCTTCCATCTTGGTCTTTATTAATTTTTGGTTTACATGTTTGGTACGGTACCATAAATTTTTATACCAAAGGACCATAAAGGAAGAGTTTATAGCATAAAACTCTATTCTTCAGGGTAAACTCCCCCCGAAAAGGTCACGTTCTGTGGACTGATTTTGCAGGTTAACGACCTTAATCTAGAGATTTGCAAAAGGAACATTTATACCTAATTTTGTGAAAATATGACAAACATTCTACCTGTAGAGTGGTAGGTAACACACACATTTGTCATATGTACGAGTAATTTTGCCATTTAGGAGGAGTTGGTTAGCTCAAAGCTCCAAACGGTTTGATTCCACAATGCTTCATTCTCTCTGGCGAAGGAGTCCTATGGAAATTCGCTAATTATCTTTCTTGTTACAGCTATGGAGAAGTATTCACTCTTCCAATTTGCTCCTCAAATTAAATTAATTTTTACAGTTTGGTAATTTTTTTAGGCATTTGCCGAAACTGTTAATTTACCTTGCGTTTTAGGCAAAGATTATGTTATAATAGGTAGGTGTCGCATAGATGCCGAAAGGTTGAGGCAAGAAAATCAACATAGTTACGGCAGCCCGATCACAGATAGCGCTGTGAGCGCCGCCGTCTATCGCCGTCTTATTCCCCCTCGGCACTACATGTTCGATTTTGTCTGATGTCGATGACTTAAATGTGACCAAATTGTGCGATTTTCGAGAATGAATGAACTTTAACTTGCTGCAGTGGCTCTACTTCAGACGTTTAAAAGAACTCCCCACAGCGCTATCTGTGCTCGGGCTGCCGCAACTATGTTTATTTTCCTGCCTCAGCCATTTGGCATCTATGCGCCATCTACCTATTATGACATACTCTTTGGTTTAGGTGAGTACTCCCCAAAACATAAACAATGGCAACAATCCACACCGCAGTTAAAGTGATGTAAAGCTCTGATATTCACTGCATTATGAAGTTGTATGCTCCATTAATAACTGGAATGGTTTAATAATTTGGCCCAAACGGCCTTTGTGAAATACTAACCAACCGAACAGCTCTAATTATGTCATATTAATTTATCTCAGTGTGTCTGAACATAGGATTGATTCCAATTATCTCATAAATAATTGTGTTTTATTAAACAAAACTACTATTTTAAAAATTTTGGAAAAACCAGGCCGACACAAAGTTAAATGCCATTGCACCGCTGGTATGGAAGCGAATTTCTATTGCAATTTTTAATTATAGTTTTTAGTTTTAACTCTAGTTCGCTACGCTCACAGCCTCGCTTCAGTCTTCGGTCTCAGCATTGCAGAATTTATTACAACGAGTTACGACTTAGGAGGATCGGCATTGGTATCGCGCGCGACTACAAGCTCACTCGATTGTGCGAGTTCGATCCTCAGTCACCACTTGTTGTTGCAATGACACCTTAGTCAATTTGTAATGTGACTGTACGGTGACGCTAGGTAAAGGTCGAGGTTGAGTGGTAGAGAGGACTTTGTAGTCCTAACTTCGCCTCGTTAAACAAGACAAACTTTAGGAGGCTTTTTACCGTAAGTTTTATAGTACATGCTGAAAATCTTTATCAACTTTATCTGTGGCGGTAAAACCACAGATAAAGTTGGCGGTAATATATCTTTTTACTTTCAAACTACTTAGTACATTTTCATTATTGTTGACACTGATGGATTTTATTAAAATATATATTAATTTAAAAATATCATCAAAATTGTACGAAATTTACTGTTGTAGGAACATTTGTACCAGATTTGATGCAAATCGGACAAAGAATGCGACATATTGTGAATTTATACAATCATATACTCGTATAGTTTTGAAAACAGTCTCAAAATCTATTCTATGGTTCAGGATCGGTGCTCATTTTAGTCCCGGACCTAGGTATTACCACGCTGACAGAATAAATATCTCATTTTTCAAAATAAAATTCGCTAAAAAATTACAGTTTGTGTGGTTTAGTCACCAAAACTCTATCAGGAAGTCGAGTTTTCAAAGTTGATAAGATTATTCATGGCCAGATCAAGCGTGTGATTGAAGATTTAGTTCTTTCTAAAGATCTGCTCCTGACGTTATAAGTTAAGCTGTTATTCATGAGTTCGAAAGTTAAGACATTTTCTGCATCCTTCACGTGTTTCATCAGAGTCATGGTAATTTTCTGGATTGCCTTGAAATTTCAACATTTCAAGCGTGAGATATTAAATGGCTCTACTCAATTTTAGAAAGTAAGATATGATATTTCAACCACTGAAACATTTTGATATGTTAATTATTAAACTAACAGAAAGTTTATGGATGAACCTACCAACTAATTTTCCTATGGGTTTCATTAATGAAATTCAAACTGACTTAAAATCCAGTCCGACAAGCAACTACGCGTTAAAGTGCCGATGGAATGAGTGAAGTGAATTTCTATTGCAATTTGTATTTATAATTTAATAATATTAGCTCTAGTTCTCTATGCTCACAGCCTTGCTTCAGCCTTCGGCCTCAGGCTTACGTGGTCTTTTACAGCAGGTTTTACTCCATACCATGAAAGGACAATGCAATTGTAACTACAAGCACAACTTTCTTAGGCTCCATTTTCCCATATTTTACTCAAACTACGTTCATCCTTTCCCAAACTCATAGCTCTGAATCCATCTCCGATACCAGAAACCAGCACCCACTCGTCTGGACAACTTCCTTTCTCATGGTGTAACATTAGCCCCAGACCTTCTTAGAACAATCATTCTAAAACAGCAGGAACAATCAATAGTCGATGCCAGCAAGAATCTCGACACGTGCAGTCACGTGGACTATCAGCTATGTTCAAGCACCAATTAAAATTACATCTATTCACATAGTCACGCCTGCTAGACCTGATTGGCGGAAGTGCCCGTGAGGTGTCCAGCGGACCTTTTTCAAACCGGAGGGAAGGGACATCAATTCTCCCAGGTCTTGAGACTATCGCTGTGCACCCTCCGTGGTGTGTTCACCCTGTGTTCCCCTAAGTGCGCGAGTGCCAAAATTTTAAAATAGTTAATTGGATATTTCATAAAATAGTAAGTGCAAAATCAATTGGATATGTGAACTTGGTCATTCTACTTCATTTCTTTAATAGTTAAATTATTCAAAGTTAAAGCATTACCGATTTCAATAACGCAATGTTTATCACTACGGTAGTAGACAGCATGACCATTAAACGTATATGAAGAGACATGTTTATTTCAATCGAGGATCGATTATTGTCAAATTTTCAGTAGTTTCACAACAATGGATCCTGGAATCTTTTAACATGAATGTTCGTATTACACTGAATTTTTTTAATTCAAATTTCATAACAGTTTCAGTATTCTTGTTTATTAATCTTAATTGGTCAATATCATATTAAAAGGTTGGTCATATTCTTGTCTTGGGTTTAGTACTAATTTTATAAGTTTTATCTTTCCAATACAATTCAGCACAACAATTTTCAATTCCTTTTTATTTAGTGGTAATTAAAATAAATAGCTTGAAAGTTAAAGTCGTATCTTCTTTCCTTGTGTATCTCCACTGCCAAGCGTAGTTTGCCTCATTTTGAATTCTCTCTTAAATACCAACAATAAAATCTTTATAACAATCTACCTTTTTTACGCAATTCAAATTAATTCCTGTTTAGCCTCAGATTCTTGTAAATTATCAATGATGTAACTATAAATATGCATTTCAAATATCATTAAAATCGGACAACTCGTTCGTAAATAAAATCAGCGCAAGGTAAAATCACTTTGTTGACAACACTTTGAAACTCCTGAATTAATTTCAGTTTATTTATGGCGAACATTAAAATATATATTTAGACAAAATTTACTGTTTTAGATCATTAAATTTTGTTAAACTCCCAAAAAGGGTACTTCCGGTAATCCGGTTTTGCTGGCTAACTTGACCAAGAAATTTACAAAATAAACACTTGAACCAAACTTTGTGAAAATCTGACGAAAATGCACCTTGTAGGGCCTAGAGAATACAGACAAAAACATAATTATGCATATGAAGTTTTGTTAAAATTCTCAAAACGTATCCTAAGGGTCAAGTTCGCTGCTCATTTCACAGTCCCGCCACGGGTCTTGTGCTGACATACCATGTCACAACAGATAGTAGAGTTAAAGCTTTGCAAAAGTAGTGAAAATATTTCAAAAGTTATCTACAAACGTGAAAGTAGAGTAGAGTGGAAGGAAGGGTAGGGATGCATGTGAGAGTAGATAAGTCATGAGGAATGTCGCCTTCACTCCTTCATTCTTATCAGCTCTGAACTCTACATGCCAAGTCCTTGAGGACACATTTCACGAGCATGAGATACACATGTCATGTCTACAAATTGTTGTACACAATACCCTCTGACTAGTGACTTCCAAACAGGTTCAGACATTAAACTAGGCCGACACGCAGCTAGGCGCTAAAGCGCCACTTGCATGAGTAAATCGAATTTCCTTGGCAATTTGTTACTCTAGATCACTCTGATCAAAATATTTACAAAAGGAACGTTTGTGCCAAATGTTGTGAAAATCAGACAAAATATGCATATCGTAGAGATGATATACATATGTATATAAAGTGTGGAAAGCATGTTCAAAACGTGTTCTGGGGGTCAGGATCGGTGAGACTTGGGTCTTACCATGCTGTTGGCATGATTATGTCGTTTTTTGTAAAAAGTAATTAGTTTTATATTGAGCTTGAACACTGTAAACCATAAGACTAAAACCAAAAAACTGTTTAAAATTACCCCCTCACAAAACTACAATTAAAAAATTAATAGTATATAACGCCACAAAATTGTTTAACAAATTACTTACTGAAATACAATTAGAAAATGATATCGAAATATTTAAAAATTAGTGAGAAATATTCTGTTACAGAGAAATTATTACTCAGTGCAGGAGGTTTAGAAGATAATTTGAAGACTAAATCAATCAAATTTGCAATTAAACTTTATTTATTTATTTTGTTTGAAATATATCGCATTAAAATTTGTGATCTGTAACAGAAGTGTCTGCGAAGAATTAAATCCTGCCAGCGGGGTGATTTCTCCAGGAAAGCATTAACCAATAAACGCTGTAATTTCCTTGGACGAAACGTTTGTGGAAAAATGGAAATGGACTGCGATTACTTCCTGTTTCTGACTGGGAGGAAATGGAAGTTATGAATCCCTACGAAAAGTCTGTTTTCAACTTAAAAACTTTATATAAAGTTAGTATGGAATACGAATTATGTTTATAAATTTAAAATGTAAGTTCCGTATAGCAACCATTTTTTAGATTTATACGTAGATGAAACTCTGACCTGGAATATGCATACTAATACTGATCTGAAATAATGTTACGCTGGTAAAATCTTTTACGCCGTTCTTGTATTTACGCCTCCAGAAGAATGTCTCAAATTTGTAGTGCGGATAGTTTAAAAGTAATTTTATGCACTAACCCCTCTCACATTACCTTTGTATTATCACCTATGGGCAACTAAAAACAAAAATATAAATAAAATAGTAGTTTTACAAAAAGAAGCATTGCGAATAACGATTGGTTTTAAATCAAAAGAATCAGTCAAAAGTTATTTTACTAAGCTAGGAAATTTTACAGTTTTGATTTATATGTTTTTGTGAAAAGAGTCTAGAATCATGTAATACTAAAAGAATTTGACCATACAATACCAGAAACCAATCTAGAATAGAGCAGCATCAATTAACTTTTTCAACAAGAATCCAATGTACACAAGAAAATATTCTTAAGGAAAAACATTTCTTAACAACATCCGATTCACTGTGTTAAAATAATATCTGCTAAATAGATATTTGTTCGAATAATTTAATCTTAACAAGACCTAGATTTAACCTAGCATGTAATTTTTTTTGTTTCTGTATATTACAACGGTATTTACATAAAACATTTCTGTACATAAACAAAAAATGAATGTTTGATTGATTTGATTCTTTCTTTCTTTTGATTCTTTGCTTTGAGACACCGACCACTCCTAGAGAGTATTTTAAGGTGAATATGGAATGAAGGATGAGTGTTTTTGATGGATGATGAGGTGTAGTCTTGTTACAAACTAAGGCCGACTGTTCCCTAGATTGGATTAATCTGCATCCCCTTTTTCGCGTTTGTGTTCACTAACTTCACTCTGCTGTTGGCAAGTAGATAGGAGCTCGATAGTGACTCATTTGACGCGATTCCGACTTTATAAAATATTCATGAAAGCTAAGTGAAAAACTCTTCCCCTCTCACTTATGAATTCCAACTGCCTCAGATCCTCTCGAAGGGCGAACACCGATCTTGGTTTATCAAACTCAAATTCACGAGGACTATTTTCGGAAGCATCATTTAACAAGTTTTTTTTATATAAAAAGTTTCAATTCCTAATTAATAAAATTGCTATTTTCTCAAAAGCTAAGGAGTTTTTGAATCAATTAATGTATTTCTACAAATTTCAAACACAATCTGGCTTCCTGTAGTGAAATAAAACAATTGTATTTTATCTGCTTAAGTATTGACCAAGCCTTTGGCTGAGAGTTTAATATCTACTTCAGTCCAAGGGTACTAAAACTTTTGTTTTACCAATTATAACAGCAAGTAACCAGTACTTATCCCCCCAGTTGTTAGTACCTGCTCAGATTACTTTATACTGGGGTCAAAAAAAAAGAGAGTTCACATCAAAAAAGAGTTGTTCACAAAAATACTGGACAGCTTTGTAGTTGTCCAGATGTTGAACACACTCCTTTCCCCACCAGGGAGGTTGGATCAGATATCATTTTAGGGGGATGCGGCAGCAGGGTAGACCGCGACTTCAGGAGAGACTTGCCATAATCTTGGGGGGAACGGTCCCCCGAGTGTTGGCAAGGCTCTGCATGTCTTGGGGGTTAGAGTCCCCTAAGTGGTTGTCAGCGGCTTGCTTGTCGCACCCTCTCATGATTGTCTGGTCAGCCGAACCCAGTCCCATTCCTCTCCTGAATCCAGACTTCCTTAAATTCCGGTGGTAGTGCAATATGCCCAACAGACGTGGCAGACGTGCATAAGGGTAACCAGTCTCTGACCACTTGATCCCCTCAATATAACATCTAACTAGTACTTATGTAAACAGTACACCTCACAAATCATTCCTTAAATTAGTAAAAAATTTAAGCGATCAAAGAACAGAGGAAACTTGGTATGATTAATTTTACTAAGCAAAAAATACCAACTTAATTATTTTTAGCGGACTCGTGGCAGATTGTTATCGCACGCGACTCTGGAGCTCAACACTTCGATGCTGCAGGTTTGATCCCCCCCACCATTAACAAATCAAAACAAAACACAGAGTAATATTTTATACCACTAACAATCTTGTTAAGTGATTTTATGGTGACGCTAGGTAAAGGTAGCTGGTAAAGAGGACTTCACAGTCCTAGCTTAGCCTCGTTAAACAAAACAAACGATAACTTTTATATACCATTCTCACTTCTCTACTGAATTTGTTTACTTCTTAAGTACACCTAACAAAGAGTTCAGCTAATGATGTACCGTTGCTTACATGGAAAGATGGTGGTGTCAACACAATGTTACAAGAAATGTCTATTCTATGAATATGCTTTATTTTCTCTGATACCAATGGTTACATTATATAATACAATGTTTTAAAGTTTAAACAGTACAGTAAATATTACAACTTAAACTAAGCTGGAATACAGATGAACAAAGGACCCCTAGGCTATCATCTTGGTTGGAGAAGAGGAGTTTCTACTCGCTGCAGGAGTTTTTTGAGGAACCAGACGAAGACATTTAGTCTTTGTAACGTCTCACCTGCCGCCTAGAACTTGCCTGTTATGTAAATAGTGTATATATGATTTGTGTCTTTGTTTAAATTGACAACTTCTATCCAGACTTCCTGGTCAAAGAATACTGCTTGGTAATAAGGATTACCTTATTAATAAGGAATCGGACTTATTAAAGTCCGATTAGGAAATTGTTAGTATCTGTTTCTGAGAAAAAAAGTTTACTGGACAAATTCTAGTTTTTTTTTATCCTTTCAGAGCTATGGCTTCTGGTGTTTGAATTGTAAGATTATGATGTCAAGGAAAAATCCAATCTTCAATCTTTTCCAGCCATGCCCTTCACTCTTATGGCTAAGGTAAGTTTTTCTGCTCTCCCAAATGATTAGCCAGTGTTCCAAGTTCATTCATGGCAAGTTCAAAGAGCCGACTTTTTATTTTTAAAAGGTATTCAACAAGCTTATGTTCCTGTTCTTCAGAGAACACACATTGAAAGAGACTTCCTCCTTTTTTACTTTGTCATGCATCTTCCATTTATTTCTTTGTGTGACATTTTAACGTTGTTTTCGGCACATTGAAATGTACGTTTGCTTAGAAATATCCCATTTCTTAGTTTGTAATGACTCGCCAGTTGGTCTTCTTGACACACGTTCTTACCATCTGCAATACACAAACAAACAAAATTAGTGGCGAAAAAAACTATTGGGGCGGAGAAGGATACTATGCTCCACTCTGCTCTGGAGCGCTTTTTAGGTTTCATACTTGGTTTATTCATTTCAATACATACCTTGCTTTGAAACTCCTCAAAAGTTGTAAGGACCTCTGAAAAACTAGAAATTTGGGTCAGTCAACAATTTTAAGTTGCACATGTTTAGGAAAGGCTAAGTACCCCATGTTTAAAAGACATTTGGCAATTTTTAACAAAATTTCTGTTAGAGCAAACTGTACTTTTTAAAAGCCCCCCGTTTATAAAATATTGTGAACACATGTTGAAGTTATATTTTGTACTGTTTTCCTCTTGAAGTTAGCTGAACAATTTTGTCCCATATTGTTGAAAAAGCAGAAAAAAAGAAAGAAATATTTATTCTGTAGCATTTGAGATACATAGGAAAACAAAGAAATACAAACAGACACATTGAAAAAGAACAAATCAAATAAATAAACAATAAAAATACTAAGAAAAACAACGCTAATCTTCACACATTTCTTCCATCAAGTTGTTTGTGGCTTTCTTTAAGAGATACTTTTCATTTTGATACAAGAACCGATGATACTTCTTGCTTCAAGTTATCTGCAAGTTAATTAAACAATTTAGCTTATGCATAGTTTGTATTTTTAGTATAAAAATGGAATTGTAAATTGGTATTTTATATTGTTTTGTTCTTAAATTATATTATTACTAATAAAGAAGTAAACAATAAAGTACCTTGATTCATTTACTTTTTCATAAGTATTATACTAAAAGTGGCCTTTTCTGTGAACTCATTTCTCCAAATATTATATTATTATTGTAATTTGCTTGTGGTTAGAGAGCTGCCCTGTAAATGTTTAGGACAACCTAAAAAAAAAGACTTGGGCTTTTTTTTGTCTCAGAGGATCAAACTTAAAACTTTGTACTCAAACTATCATACTTATGTTTTAACCATACTGGTATACTCTTTATGATTATTTTTCTTGTGTGATTTTTACTAGTGATGTATTGTTCTAGTAGACAAATTAGTCAGAAGGCTTAAGAAACACACATATTTGTAATATACTATGTATATTGTATAATAGAGCGTACAAAATGTACAATTCATATTACAATCATTAAAAATACACAAATTAACACACAATAGCGTATTATGTTGATAATTTGATTTTCATTATAAACATAAAAGTATCAAGATATACACATTTCTAGTTGGAATGATTTTTTCTTATAGTTTATCATACATAACAAAAGAATATAACAATAAGATAAAGGATCACAAAGAGAAAAAACAATCGAGAAAACTTATGTTAAGTAAAATAAAGGAAATAACAAAGCCAGAATGTTTTGGCTTTAAGTAAATAATAGCCATTCAATAGAATACGTGACAATTGGAAAGAATACATACTGAGAAGACGTAAATAATGGCAAAGGCACATATGAAAATACTTAACTCAATAAACTAAGGAATAGACGTAAATATTGTCCCTTTGTTATTTGATATATTAATACATAAGATAGCGTACACTGATAGCCTTTTCAGCATAAGTAGTTGCATGAGAGGAATAATTAACAGAAAATACGTTTCAGAGACTACCGCAATATCCAATCTGAACTACTTGACGTTTCTAAACCCGGATCAGAGACATACCCTGGGATATGTTTAAAGAACTCCGGACATTAAATTCCAATACAAATGTCAAGGAGTTTGAAAAGTTTAAGTTCCATTTAAAACGTTTTATAATTTCTGGATGGATACTTTGTAACATGTTTATTGTTACTTCAAGGCTTAACATGAAATCGGTACGGGTTGTGCCGAAATGATGACAACCCTTGCAGAGCTTTTAAAATATACAAGATAACAAAGATTATGTTATAATAGGTAGATGACGCACAGGTGCCGAATGGCTGAGGTAGGAAAATCAACATAGTTGCGGCAGCCAGAGCACAAATAGCACTGCAAAGGATTTTTTTATATGTCTCAAGGATAGCCATGACGCAAGCAAAAGTTCATTCATTTTTGAAAATTGCACAATTCGGTAACATTTAACTTATTGACATCAGACAAACTCGAACATGTGGTGCCGAGGGGGGAGTAAGACTACAAGAGGCAGCAGCGCTATCTGTGCTCGGGCTGCCGCAACTATGTTCTTGCCTCAGCCATTCACCATCTATGTCCATGTCTATGGTATCTATGACAAGCCATCGGTTGTCTTTGGAGAAACAGCCCTTATTACTTATGACAATCTGTTAATGTTTTATCAATTTCATATTATGTTAATTATTCTTTATGATTATAAATACATTATGATCAACGTCAAAACTAAGTTCAACGTTATAAAGCTAGTAAACTGAAAACTGACTTAATTTTATTTGCAATTGTAACTAATGACTAAAACATTTACATCTACTAGCGTTAAAGAAAACATGATAAATTTAACATAATTTTTCTACATATTCCATACAGTTAAACACAATTATGTTGAGTTTTATTTCTGACAAAAATATAGGATTCACATAGAATTTTGCGTTGAGCATCTTAAAAGAATAAGTCTCTGAAGTAACTATCGTAGAAATGACAACAAATCGGAAAACTAACTTAACTTTAACACAAAATATCTGAGCTATTCTCTGAAATATACAATTTGTAAATAAAATCTCTATAACTTACTATGGAAAGGAAGACATAATGTACATGTAATAGAGACAGTATTGGTGGTTTTAAACCTAACCCTTTATTTCAGATCTCTTGACAAGTCCATTTGGAGATTTTTTAATTTGCACATCTTTCAAGCAAAAAAACTTCTTGTTTTTGAGTCAAGATAATTTTACTTTAAACCCAGATCAATACTTGACTTACCAACTAATTGGGAATCTTTTAGAATTATACTTTTATACGATAGAAATTCATTCAATTAATTAAAAGTATTGACTTATGAACTGGAAAGGAGTGGATACGGTATAATTGATTGGACTTCACTAATAACCTATATGTAATGGAATCAGAAGTAATCGAGTTGAGATTAAGTTTAAAACAAAATTATTTATTTAAGTAAAACACAAATAAATAAATATACTTCAAATTTAAACTATGACTCAAAATTACTTTTAGAAAAACAAACCTGCAAAACCTGACTACGATTTTATGCCGATTTTTCAAGTAAGTTGAACAAATGGAGATCAAAAGATTTGATAACAAAAACAGATTTTTGAAATTGAACAAATTTTTTTGTGAGTTTTACAACACACGAGTGAAGTAAGATTGGTTCTTATCATTACCAGAGCAGGGCTTGTAACAAACTTGATTTTAAAGCCAACTTCCATTTTCGGGTCAAAGCTAAACGCTCTTACTGGCCTCACAAAAATCCTGCCTTTATTTTGTAAATAATTTGTTAGAGTGTACTTTGCTTTGAGACAACGACCAGTCTCAGAGGGTATCTCAAGGTTAATATAAAGGGATGATGGTAAGGGTGATGAGTGTTTTAATGGATGATGAGATGTAATTTTGTTACAAACTAGGGCCGACTGTTCCCCAGATTGGGACATCAATTAACAGCCCAACAACCAACGGCTTAACGTGACTTCCGAATCACTTTTAATTATAATAATAATCTACAATTAGGCCCAGTAGAACCAAGCGACTGGACGATGTTTGAATTGGAACGAGTGGTCAATTCGCTGTGAACTTGACACAGTTTTGATTCTAGTGTAAGTTACCAGGATGTGCTACTAGACGTAGATACTCACGCAGCTCAGTGCACTACAAGGGTATACCTGAGGTGCAAAGTTCTTACACGTAGAGCGGAATTCGAACCCGCAACCTCAAGCTTCTCCGGACACCAGTGGCTTGGTGACTAGACCACCGAGAGCCTTATTAAATTTATTGATCAATTGACTTCAACATTTTTTTACGTTAGACAGGATTTTAAGATTGTGTGAAAATACAGATTTGTCTATTGTCTAATCTGAGCGCGTTCAGAAAAACCAACCTCTCATTATACTAAGACTGCCTTGGGCTGGCTCTCGCCCCAGCGTTTGCTACAAACCCTGCTAAGGTTAGACAGAGTGGCATGAGCGAGTGAGAGGGGAGGGAGAGGGGAGGCTAGTGAAGAGAAGAGCTTATGTGAGTAGGAACTGGCTGGACAGCGGCGGGCGGTCACTGGTTCTCGCGTAACGACGCTAAACAGTTCTTCAGCAGTTGCACTTGCGCCTGGAACACAGAAAACGGTCAACGACATCACCTTCATTTCCAGCTGCTAAACCGAGAAACAGCTCAAAACTTGTTGCCCTTACATGCAACATTTAGTTTAGAAACTAAACAGAAAAATAGACAAAACTGCCAGCTAATATTTTATTAAGTTAAGACTAACAAAAACAAAACTGTGCACGTCTTACCTTGGCATGTTTGATTTCGAGTTCTGCTAGATCGACTAAATTTTTCCTAAACGCTGCTACTCTTCTCGTTTTAAAATCCACCAGTTCTAAAAACAAATATGTGTTAAAAATGGCTCCTGGTAAAGCTACAATACTTTGTAAATTAGTCTATTTTCTAATTCAGTAGACAAAGTAATTGCAAAAAAAGACATTTATTGTTTCTTATGAACCAATTTGAATCAATCAAACTGGGTGATAACTAACTGGTAGTTAATTTTCAAGTCAAATATTGCAAAGGCAATATTGCAAGGTCATAACTTGTCCATTTTACTGTCACTTAAGACGCGGCCGGGTAAAGCCCGAGCGGTGTGAAACAGGATAGGAGTTTTAACATGGGGAAGTTTGGCAAACGATGTTTTCAGGTTAGGTTATGTACTAAAATAGGAAAAACCTTTATTACTAGAAGCATAGAGCCATTGATTCTGCAATATATCTAGGATAAATGTCTATTTTCCCAGTTGCAGGACCTTGTTTTATTACAGTTACCTTGGTTGTGGTGCCTGTATCCTACAGTGCAGGTTGTGTCTAAACACGGTTTCAGCGCTTGTGCTGCATCATCAGTAGACACACTAAGTCACTATTTACACTGATATTAAAACTAAACACTATTAAAACAAAGTAACTTAATTAAAACTACGGCACTTGTGCACTCGGGTTTATGGTGACTCGTCGGGTGGACGGACTTTTAGAACTTGGAGAGATGCTGGAAATTCTATTTTATGGGTTGGGTTATTTTTCAAGTGCATGGCGTCTATAGATAATGGTTTTTGGTAGTGTGCTGTATTATGTTCCTTAAATCTAGTTTTGAAATCCAAGTTCTACAATCAATCAGCAATAAAAACCTAGCCCTAGCACACGAAAGTTATGAAATATTTAAATATATCGACACTCATGGTGGTGATTCTCTACTAAACAAAAGAAGACGCTAAAAATTCAGTTTTATTCAAATTTGCCAGAACCATTCAAACTCAGTCAACGCCCGCAGTGGAGACCGACCAACCTGTCCTTGGGGTTTCCCAGGGAACAACGAACGCCAGCCTTTCAGCCACACCGCCCGCCCTGACCTCATTTCATCGACAGTCGTCGACCTCTCGCCCACAAATATGCGCTTCCGCGGCAGGCCACCCGACGCGTCGCCCGTGAATTGCGAGTGCACAAGTGCCGTAGTTTTAATTAAGTTACTTAGTTTTAATAGTGTTTAGTTTTACTATCAGTGTAAATAGTGACTTAGTGTGTCTACTGATGATGAAGCAAGGTCAGTCTAGACAAAACCTGCACCGTAGGATCTACAGGCCCTCAACCAAGGTAACTGTAATATCTATGATAAAAGCCATTGATAAAAGCAAAAATTTTAAACATTCTTGCTGAATACAATTTGTATAACAAAAATTTCCAATTCTATGTTCTTATAGAAAAATCAAGTTTTAAATTTTGAAATACAAATTTCATTGGTTGACGAAAGTGTGAGTTTTAGAGTTTATATGCAGCAGCATCAATAGATCTAGCTTCCAGTGAAAATATTTCCGTAATTAAGTACATTAACCAGAGTTTAAAACATCGTTTGCAGTGTTTACTCCATATTACAAGTGGTGCCCAGAAAGGGACCCGCGGCTGCTTCTATCCATCCACTTCTTAGTTAACATTCTAACCTTCTTTCCCTTTGTCTGACATCTGTTCGAACTTCTCACATGCTTCTTGTTGAGCCTTCTCAGCCTGTAACAGTTGGTTTCAATCATAAGTCAGAGAAAGCAGTTCAGACTGTACTTTGCTTAAGTAATCATTTATTGTTACTACAAACACATAAGTTTAAAAGGATTAGTCAACCAAGCGAGAACCAATGTTTACCACTGAAATAGTGGAGTATTGGTTGTTTCTCTCCGGTGGACGAGGGGTAGGTGGAAATCCAAGTTTATCTTCTGTTTCAAAAACATCAGTTCTCTTGTCTAACTTAGTTCTTTGAAGAGTCACGCTGTTGCCGACTTTGGCCAGTCAAAAGAAATGGTAGTACAGTAGAGTCTCGATAATTCGAGCCTCGGTAATCCGAGCCCCCGTGTAATCCGAGGTACCCTCAAAAAATTATTATTGTACTGTACTCAGAAACGTTTTTATGAGTTCGATAACGCCTTCAGTTAACGAGTAGCGCCTGCATATTTGTTAGTGGCACGCTGTTTACAAGACAGCTGTTTGAGTAAGTACAGTACAATATTGATTTTTCTGAGTCAAGGCCAATGGAACCGGTCTCACGCTCTTCACTAATAATAGATGATACAGTGTCGCTCTTCCTGTCACTGTCTCCGGTATGCTCTCTCCAGTCTAGCCAGTACATATTTGTATCGTAACAACCGGAAGCGACCTCCAGCACACGATGCTACTCAGACGATGGCGTGACATGACTGCCAAGAAGCGATGCACAAATTTAAAACAAAAAACTTTGGACTCTTTTTTCAAGTTGTAAATAGGTTATTTAAAGTCATGTACTGAAAACAATTTATCTTTATTATGTATACGTACTTGTAATACTTATATAAATTAAATATGACTTATTAATACATTGAAAACTCTTTCTGTCTCTGTTTTCCGTGTAATCCGAGTTTCTCGAAATCCGAGGTACCATCAGCCCCAATTACCTCGGATTATCGAGACTCTACTGTAGCGATATTCCAACTTTGCTCTGTTCACTCTAAATGTGGCAAAACATAGTTTCCTGTTATGGCAGTCCCCTGCCCAACACCGTTTATGAATTGAAACATACAAATGCGGGTTTGTATGATGAGGTAGGAGTGGTTCTATGTTCCTACACAAAAACAAAAACTTTTCTGAGAAAAAATATAATACACTTTTAAATAGCATATTTTATTCAACTATAACATTGTTTTGCTAATTTTGGCATAAGATTGTTTAAAAACCAGGTTAGAGCCAACTTTTGAGAACATGGAAAAGCACTTTTCTAACCTCTACACCAAAAAATAGCGTCCTAAACGGGGGACTACAAGAGCATGTGTCGAGCAACTTTTTCTAGAGTGATCAATCCGCTTAAGAACAGAACAACTTCTATGGTTCCATAAGTCAAAATGAGATAAAATCACAAGTTACTTTTTTAACTTTGTCCTCTGTTTTCTCCCTAGTTTTCAAGTTTTATGCAATACATAATTTTGTTTATCTTGAATCTTAAAACACAGCCACATGACTCCAAAAGTATTTAACAGTTCTTGGCAGTTGGCCACCTGCAAGCTCGCCTATTATTAGTCATACAACAGTCACTGGGTTAAAATTACCATCTGAGAAAGATGGGATCTTAGCCACCAGAAACTGTTATTGAAAACACGGTCTTTTGTTCAACAGCTTTGTAGAGATTTAAGGTGGTCCATGAACCAAAATCATAGAACTGTCCATTTCCACACTCCAATATAACCCTTTAAAATCTATTGCAACCACCTTAAATCTGTACAGCTGGTTAAATACTCAACAACTATAACAGAAAAATTGTTGGTGGGTAGTAAAGTGCTTCAGTTAACTTACATCGGCTACTTCCTGGGCCTGAGAAGCAGCATAACAAACACAACAAAGATAAGCAACAACAACAGTAAGCATTCACACACTGACAGGAAGTGAGTTAGAAAGTATCAAACCTCAATCAAGGCTGACTTTAGCGAAAAATCCTCAGAGAGGAGCAAAGTTATAGAACATTGAAGTTAGAGTTGACAATACCGGCAGAATCGGATATTCAAGCCTATGAAATTTGAATTTTTCTTGTCTAAATTTCTAGAACCCTAGTTCATTTCAGCCTTTTCAAATTGGAAAGTTGTAATTTAAAATGACTTTTAAAGTACAACTTAAGGTACAAATTTCCGGGTTTTAAAGATTTTTCTCCACATGTCGGATGGAGAAACTGTATTCCAGGCCAAACAATGTGTTTGCTACCTTAAAAGACTACTTCTGGCAATATTTGCAGACAACTTCAATCAGTTTACTAATGATAAAATCTAGTTCTAGTCGCAAAAACACTTGATAGCCTTTATAGTGATCTCAACAAAAAAGGTAACTGTGCACACTTCTTAGCCATCACAGACCTCGATTGACACTTATCAAGAATCGGTAGATCGGTAGAGTGCTGTAATGCGGCAGGAGTAACTAAAACTATTGTTGAAAAATATGTTTAAGGGTCGTTTTTCAATTGCCTGCTAACCAGCTGGTTAAATAACCACTTGGTTATTTAAATAAGTTGTTTACAGTCCTTTCCAATTTTTATTAAATTCACATGTAAACATTGTGTTAAAATAGTTAAGTACAAACTGTAACACTAAAATGCAAAATCAAAACAGACAAAGTAAAACTTAACCTCAACAAGTATCCAGCTTTCCTATTGGTTGGTTGTCGATTAAGTTTTAATCGCCGTTAAGGCTGAATTGAAAAACGGCCCTAAATCCCTGGCTATGTCAAATCAGTCATTCAACTAAACATCTTGTTTCTTCTGTCTTTTCTTGCCCTAGCTCAAAAACTACAGTATTTCAATTTTCCGTTTTGAAAGCAAAAGTCAAAATTTTTATTTTGATGTGTCAGCTTATAGAAGTAGTTTGCATTATTGGCAAAGCAGTGCCATAGACCTGTGGTATGTCTCACCGCATGGATATCCTTGTTCTTGGCCCTAGCCTTCTCCAGGTTGCGGTTGGCCGCCTCGTAGTTCGCTAGGCAGCGGAGTCGCCGGTACAACAACCGCTTGGCGGCAAAGGAGTCCCGCATGTAGTAGCGGAGAGTGTCTGACAGCTTCAGATCCTCGTCTGACGCCACTGGCCCCTCGATCTTCTGCCATATCAACACACGGTTCAACCCTCCACAAATCAATCACAATGTACAATGTGTCCACAAAGTCTTGGTGGAACTTTTGGAGTGGTATGTTTGTAAAATCATACAAATCATAAAAATATATGGCCTTGTAGACCCCTAGTATTCACTTAAAATTTCCCCTTTCAAATATATACACTTTCAAAATTGCACTTATTATACGTTAAGTTTATAAAATATAGCTTCTTAACCTCTCAAGCTCTAACTTTTTAACAGTAGAACTACACCTATGGTCTGTCTTTTCCCAGCTGCTGGAGTTGTCAATCCATTTCACTATTACCCTCGATCTAATTATAAATAGATCATCCAATTATAACTTTACTAATTATTATTAACAAATCACATGTGATTACAAAACTAATAAAACAACTTAGTAAACACCGGTGAGATTCTATAAACACAGGTTATACAGCACGACTGACAGCTGAATTAATCGTGAAACAAAACCGTTCAGTTTTGCTAAATTTTTTAGCTGGAATAGACAGAATAAAGGAGTAACTACTGAAAGAGTCGAGAAATAATCGATACAACGTTTAGTAATAGTTTCTATTCCAACAAGTTCTAAATAAATCCACTAGAAAGCAGCAGGGCGAACCTGGCGCGTTACTGTAACTGTCGCGGTCCTATGAGGGCACACTTGCCACACGTTAGTATAACGGTTTAAGACGCTGAGGGGTTAATGATCCTAGAATAAGTAGGACCTTATTAAATAATTGCTTTTGTTTTAACCAGTACATTCTGCAGAAAAGTCAACAAGAGGAAACAAAACTAGCTCGGTTTTCCCAAATTCTGGCACAACATACCCCAACACTCCAGCCCGAACCAACCCTGGTCTAAACACACCCTCAATGTGAGTAAACCACCTCAAACTCTGTCAAGAATGTACGAGTACCACTGCCACATTATACCAGCGAATAAAAAAATACTTGATTAAGGAGCACTCATAAAAGAAAAAAAGTTCCAACGGTAATGACATAAGATGCTTACTAAGATCTAAGGCTTGTTACACCGTTAAAGTTGAGTCGAGTACTGCTATACATTTGACCTTGCTCTGGAGAGTCATCCTCAGTAGCTGGTTGACTAGCTGAGACTCTCCACAACCAGCTACTGAGGATGACTCTCCACAGCAGGTCGAAATGTTCAGCAGTACTTATGTTTCAACTGTGATGCAGTGTAAACCGGAAGCCTTAGATCTTAGTGATGACACCGGCGGCGAAAGCTTAAGACTTAAAACAAGATGCTTACTCTAGCTTTTTCAAAAGTTTCTGCTACTTTAGTAAGAAACCTCTCCAGATCTCTATGGTCGGTTGTGGCGAGTTGAAGAAGGCCGGACGATAGTTTTATGAACGAATCGGCAACATCTGAAATAACAGAATAATTAGTACACATCAATTTGTAAGAAATTCCAAATCATTTTAAAATTACTAACATTTTAAGGAGTTTGTAGAATGTTAAATTTTTTCCAGTGGAACCAGACTGTTTGATTCCAATGCTATATTTACAACGTAACCACTTAAACAACGAAGAAGAAAGCATGGTATACCTTTCAAATAAAGACACCAAAACTAAACGAAATGGAAAAGTTTTGGACTTACCTCGTATAAATTTACTGATTGTACAGAAACCTACCTTTATGCCTTTTTGTCATCCTGTCGGCTTTTGCGGTTGCCTCCTTTAAATGTGCATGATATTCTATTAGAAAGTTTTTCTCCTGTTCAAGAAATCATTTACATCTTTTACAGTTGCTGAGAGCAGGATTTCATCTGATGTTTTTGAAAAGGATCTGACAAAGCCCTGCAAAATGAACAAATACAATCAAATATAATAATTAAAATTTTAAAAGAATGCACAATAGAAAAATAAATTAAAGACATCTGAACTGATGATCATGATCCTGACTATAGACTATAGCGATCCAAGTATCAATACCACTTGTGTCATCTCTAGTCTCCCATTAGCGTACGTGACAAAATTACGGCTTTCGTTACCACCCTTGACGATGTCGATAATCCAGTTTGAGTAAGTGACACATCTAAGACTTTTATTCCTGAACACCTAGACTTTTGTTAAGAAGCCTTATCCAGACTGTTGTAACCAACCTCCCCGAAATTTTCCAAATTAGGAAAGAAATTTGCAATTTCCCAAATATAGAAAATGTTACTATAGTTTAAGCTTTTCCCGGAATTCTCATATGCTGCACACCTTGTACAAGGCGTGACATACCCGCACTATGAGACTGCCAGTTTGAGACTTACCCCCAACATTTCCATCTTGTTCTTAGACCTGACAGCCAAGTCTTGGTCGTACTCTAGGAAGACTCTGAAGTTGTGATCTAGACGGAACACAGGGTGATGAGCCAGGCGGCACAGGAATACCTCGTGCATGGCCACTGTCTTCTTGAACGTGGCTAGATACTCCCTGCAACATCAGTAGACCGTCAGGTTGTTTGCACTTTGCACCGACCTGGAGAGCTTTAGATGGGTTGCATACTTGACAATCTTGAAAACATTCTCGGGTTCTTCCTCTACAGCAATAGCAGTGCTGTTGAACATACTATCCTTGAATCCTCTCAATCTAATGTAAACCAGAGAAACCTCTCATGCAGCTGATTAGACATCCAAGACTCAACTGGGCTCACGGACCATTCATCAAAAATTGATGAAAAAACTGAGTTGATGTGCACTGGGACCTAACCTTCCAGAAAGTTTGAGAAAATCCTGCATGATCCTTAAAGCGAAATTATTTGTCATTCCAGCTAACATTCAACAAGAACTGCTTGCTGGCCAATAAAAAAAGCAAAACCACAAATTATACAGACAGACAGGTGTCGATCAGCACATTGAACTCCACTTACGCTTCCAGTTCTTGCTTCATTTTGTTGAACTCTTCTTTGGTCATCGTCCCTTCTCCTTCTCCAAGTTTTTGAAGTTTCTCTCTTGAAGCGTCGAAATCTGGCCTTGGAGGGGCCGGGGGAATCTGAACCAAAGAGAAAACAAACTTAACTTGTTTATGTTACATTTTTATAGGGTGCAACAACATGTGACGTTGTCTTAGCCAGTGAATTTCACAATCATAAGTCAGTACATTACCCAAATTATTTCTGAAGTCCTAAATGATATAACCTTTCATAAAATATTACAATTTATTAATTGTTTAAAATCTAAAAGTTCTCAGATCGAATTGTGTAACTAATCAAACTAGTTAAAAGCTACGGAACTAAGTTAGTACAAAACAGGCAAGACTTGGAATTAAGACCTAACTAGATCGGCCCACTTACAATGTAGCCTGCGTAGTCTTCATTTTCTTCAAACCTGTCGTGAAGCCAGATGAACTCTTCATGTTGCCGCACTACCATGAAATCCGCTTGTTGAAACTCTGGCAATGTGGTCTACAAAACATAGTGGAACAGTACATTAATAAATCTCCATAGGAAATGAAACTATCCATTTCTATTGTGAAGGGTTGGCATTTTAGAGCCCCCAACATCCTCTGAGTCAAATAGCAAAACTTTATAAATATATTCCATTGACCCACACTTAGATGACTGCAGAAAATCATTTTTTCATCGCAATCACGATCTGGGTAGTTGGATTTTGTAGATTTTAGTACACTTGTCAGGTACAGTGTCTTTGATGTTTATACTAAATTGAATTTAAATCTGACCATCAACCGTATCATAAATAATGTAGCATAAATTTATAGCATAAAAATTAAAACCCATTTTTTGGGAAAACACCCCCTTATCCCAAGAGGGGGCCAATTTTTCTGGTTAAAAACCTAGAGATTTACATAAGGAACATTTGTACCAAGTTTTGTGAAAATTTGAATAAATGCAACCTGTAGAGTGGTCATTGAGGTCAAAAGAGGGTTGCGTACATCATTGCTGCAGTAAAAAAATGTATTATCTTTCTTGTCTATTACTGTTGTTATTATCAAGTTGTCATGGAAGGTGTCGAATTACACGGTGTGTCAAACTATCGAGTTTCTACTGTTCTAGTAACTATGTCACGAACAAAGTGCTATGAGAATTAACCACGAGTTTCAATATTAACGATAATTACTATCAACCGTGTTTGCAGCTGCTGATAAGGGTGATAAGCTTTATCAAACTCGCTGAAATCAGACCTTTTCTGTAGCTTTCAATCTAAAAATTTACCATTAAATCCGTAAGCATTCAGGCTGAGGCATTGATCCAGAATTATTCAACGTCAGTGCATTCAATATCTCCAAAACAATGTCATGGTAGGTAGATTGGGCATAGATGTCACATGGCTGAGGCAGGAAAATCAGCAGTTGCAACAGCCCGAGCACAGATAGCGCTGCCATCTCATACCATCTTTCCCCCCTCGTCTCCACATGCTCGAGTTTGTCCGATGACGATGACTTAAAAAATGTGACTAAATCGTGCAATTTTCATGAACAAAATAACTTGCGCGTGCGTCAGTGGCTCTACTTGAGACCCTTTAAATAATCTCCCTCGCCGAGCTATCTGTGCTTGGGCTGCCGAACTATGTTGATTTTCCTGCCTCAGCCATGTGGCTTCTATGCGTAACCTACCTACTATAACATAATCTTTGGTTTTATTTTAAGACCTTTCAAACTAAACATGCGTACACAAAACCAATGAAGTGATGTTTACTAGCAACAGTAGTTGTGAAACACTGTTCCTACAAACGGGTGACAAATACTGCCGTTGAGGTGAATGTGTGATGCTTTAACGGAGATGTTCCAGAACTCTAGAAGGTATTTTAAGGTGTGTATATGGGATGAATATTAATTCTGATGAGTATTTTTGACGGATGATAAGATGTAGTCTTGTTACAAATTATGGCAGACTGTCCCCAGATTAGGTGATTAGTTGTTAACAGCCCAACGACCAATGGAATGGACCAACGACTGACGTGACTTCCAACCATTGGGATTGGCCATCGTGAAAGTTATTATTGAAGAGCCGGAAGTTGAACCCGGCAGATTTCAGTCAGATAGTGTGAGACTTACCTTGGTGTGGACGGTGAACTTGACTTTATCCTTTTCACTGAGAGCGTCTGAAATATCCACCATCAACGAGTTGTCCGTCAGGTCCACTGTCTCGGACCGGCCCGTCTGAAACATACCGGATAGCAGACTTGGGGAAGTTACTTCAAAACGGAACTGATTACAGTTACAACTAACCTTTGACAAATGTATGAGGGTCATTCGGAAAGTATGGAACGTTTACGCATGACGTCCAGTGCTGATTTCCTATCGATATGATCGCAATATTTACCAGACAGCTACATAGGAAAATTCTGCTGTCTCAAAAGAACCATTAACGCTAATAATTTTTTTACGTTTGGTGTTAAATTTGGCGTTGCAAACTACAATTGTTGTAAACTATGACACTTGTTTGTAAGGCAACAAAACTTGGCCCAAACTAAGTAAAGAGGTTTAGCTCTTACTTTAATATGCTACCATATTGGTAGGGGATTGTGTTAACTGTTTCCATTTTGTTTGAGAATAATTGGTGAGAATAACATGTTTCCTAATATTGTAATAAAGGTATTGTAGTGCACTATTTTTGCTCATACATAATTGGTCGCATAAGTTTGTCACATACTAAAATCATGTTTCCAGGAACATTTTGGAAAAGCTAACCAAGTAATGCAGTGGTTATTAGTGTAGTCAAAAGGTTCCGAAGAACAGGTAGTGTTTTCACCCAACTACTGTATGTACAAACAAAAACTATGGAAGTTTTGCAGCCACGCTGATATAACAACATTGCTTTTCTTCAAGAAATTGTTCAAAACCGCCTCATCTCCCTTGCAACAAACTGTCTTTACCCTGACCATACCCCTGATCTTACACCACCTGATGCTTACATGTTGAAGGAGAACATTTTCTGTGAACTTTGGGAAAAAATTACCACGTTTGGTAGAAGTACGAAACAACCTCTCTTTGCTAAATGATGCTAAACCTTCAAGAACCGTTCAAACGCTGTCTTAAACTGAACGGAGGCCATATTGTACACAATGTTAAGAAGTTTAACTAGTTTTGTCCCTTTATGTGCATTTATTGTTGAAGCTATGTAAAGAGTCTATGAATACTAACTATTGTTAGTCCCCATTAACAGTCATTGTTAATTAGTTCATAGTCATTTTCATTTCTACACTTCAGACTATTTTAGCACATAAGTTACAAATGTTATACCAATGTAAAATGGGTTGTGTTTTTGGTGTGGAAATAAACAAATAAATAATAATTAAATACGGTCTTGGTGGTCTCCGGTGCTTAAGGTTGCAGGTTCAAATCCCGCTCTATGTGTATGGACAAAGATAATGTTATGGTAAGTAGAGTGCACATGGATGCCACACGCTTGAGGCAGCAAAATCAACATAGTTCGGCAGCCCTAGCATAGCTGTTCCTTTCTCCCTTCGCTCCACATGCTCAAGTTTGTCCAATGTCAACGACTTAAATGTGACCAAATTCATTCCGATTCTCGAGAACAAACAAGCTTGCGTGTGTCAGTGGCTCTACGTGAGACTCTTATTCCCTCTAGCACTATACTCTTGGGCTGCCGCAACTATGTTGATGTTCCTGCCTCAGCCATTCCGGCATCTATGCGCAATCTATTTACCATAACATTATCTTAAGTATAACCCCAGTGCAGGAGTAGCTACGCCTAGCGCATCCTGGTAACAATCACCGGAATCAAAACAACATGGGGTTTACAGCAAACAAACCCCTCGTCCCGATTCAAACTCCAACCAGTCATATGGTTCACTGTGGATTATTATTATCACAAAGTCCATAAACAATAACTTAATAAAGTATTCCACTTTCAGTACCACCACACTAATCTATTTATCAATACGACTATCTAGCAACTAAACTAGTTAGTTATTTCACTTACCTTTTGGTTTGAGTCACCATTAATAATTCCACTATCCTCCTCTATACCGTCCTAAAAATAAACTTAAATTCAAAAAAAGAAACCCAAACAAGAGTAAAAGAAATCAATAAAACTAAACTCCAAAAGAAAATTTCAAAGTTATTACCAATAATGTATTTTGGTTAAAATACTCATCTATGAACAGAGAAATAATTCGTTTTGCATATCTGACTTAGACTAAAGAAAAGTAAACTAAATTAAAATGAAAACACAATACAAGCTAAAGCCCCCCACACACGGTCTAGCATGCACGGCGCGGCTAGATAGCTAGCCCGATCCTAGCAGCTAGCCTAGCATGCTAGTCCGCGTGTGGACTCCCACTAGCAAGCACGGCGCATGTGGGTTAGACGCCATAACGCAGCACCGTCCAGCCTAGCAACGCGCTCCAGCATGTTGGATCGCGTGTGGTTAACCATCGCGTCACCGCAGCTCCACCAGTGTTCACTCTCTTGCTTGGTATTAATAATTTAATAATTTATTGTCAATACCGCATGTACAATGTAAAGTTGTTTGTTTGACATCAAAATTAATCATACATATAAATATAAAATAAAACCTATTACCACTGGAAAGACTGTAATAAAAGCTGAGCTAAACGTATAGGTATGCTACAATAATTTAGCTGCAAGAAAAATCCCATACCTTGTAAAATGGATTTAGAAGCAAGTAATTTTAATTTGGGTTTTAATTTATATCTTTTACGATGGATGGGATCCTGATAATTTTACCCCTGCTAATCCAATAGTAACTCCGATTCATATTCAACCTGAATGATATTTTTTATTAGCTTATGCTTATGCTATTTTTTGTTCTATCCCAAATAAGCTGGGGTGTAATAGCTTTATTTATTACAATTTTAATTTTAATAATTTTACAAAATTATAGAAGACCAGCAGCACTCACATCGAAATTCATTGCACAACAGACAACGCATCCAGCATGATAGGTGCCAGGCTCAAGAGTGTGTGGATGACACCCAGCATGCTGGGCTGGGTGGGCAGGCTGGGCTAGGCAATTTGCACGACCGTGTGTGGCCTGCTTTAGACTTATGAGTGATAAATACAACCCCTTTGCCAAAACACTGTCAGTCTCTAACGCTATAATTCTGCCCTTTTTCCATAGAAGTGTGTTACAAGCCTACTAACATTACACTTCTAAAGCACGAGTTTGTTCAGGGTTCAATCTCTCTCAGGGTTCAAAGAGATTCCAGAACCTACTACTGGTTCGTAATTTTGGTAAAGTACTTCTTAGCACATGGCTAGAACCCTAACTAACCAGCTAAATCCTGTTCACCATTAATAGTTTTACTTATTCTAAGGCTAGTAAGGCCTAGTCCAATAGGTTAGGCGTAAGTACCCACAACTGCATAATATCTACTTCAAGTCATCAAGGTGCACCAAATTGTTTACAAGGTTTTAAGGTGATTTTGTAAGGCCATGGATAAAAATGGCCTTTACGTAAAAATGACAGGATACGCCTAGTTAGAACTATTTATGAGGATGGTCATTGCAAAAGCCAGCCTAGGCATTGCAGAAAAATCCTAGAAACTTGAAAACAAGAAGGTTTAATATATCATATGATTAAAGCAATACATAAACGTATTAAAGCTGTTTAATAGCTAATCCTAGCTTAATAACTGATGAAATTCATGAACAAACATGATTAAAACTTACCATCATCTTGAAGCGTTGATTTTGACAATTATCAGGGGCCAACTGATAATAGATTTAGAACCAGTAGGTTACTTCTGCCTATTTCGACCGTACGTATGCACCGAATTACTCACTTAATTAATAGAATAAATAATTAAAATTTGGAAATTATGATATACAAATAGAGACTTAACTATTAATAACAATTATTCCATGAAATTACGGGACAAATCGTTATCTTATTTGGTCGGTTTGACGAACACGAACTGCATATATAGCTTTCAATTACTTGCGATCGGGTAGGTAATCCTACTCGATCTTATATCGACTATAGTCGACTATCGAGATTTTTCAATAAGATACCTTCTTATTTAGATTTTGCTCCCTATTGGATTTAGAATGTTGTAGTTTCTTAAAAACTCAAACAATCCAATAATATTTTTTGAATTGCTGGTTTGTCATTTCAAAGAATATAGTTCTCATCTTTATTTTCTACAGACCAACCTAGAAAATGTACAGAAGGACGAATGTTTATGTTGATATACCTTCAGTTGATTTTGCTCTGTATATGAGAACTTTGTTCTTGAAAGACCAAACCAGCAATTACAAAATGCTGTATTTTGTGTGATTATTTGTGTTTTTGATAAACTGTCATGATTTCTAAAAAAGTCTTTACAATTTTATACATTTTTTCAAAACGCTCTTTTGACCAATAAAATCTTGTTGAGGATTTGCTTAGGAAGAGGAGCCTGATAATACTATTGAGTACTGTACCTAATAAGAGATTCTATAGCAGTATAAAACTAAAACATAAGGCCTATTTAAAAAAATGCTGTTAAAACATTTGAAAACGCACACCGACTGTAGACACGTAATATTATAATTATATTAAAGACTTTGACATATTCACAATGAAGATCAGAGCCCTTATCAAACCAAGGCAACAAGTTTTGTACACTATTGCATGACTTTCCACCTAAAGTGTCCACTAAGATTAAGAGAAGGCAGAAGCGAACACAAATCAACTTGCTTAAATAATTTAACATAAGTTTAAGTTAAATTTGCAAAATGCTGTTACACGCAGCTTTTTAAAATAAAAGACAAAATTCAAATGTGTTTAGCTAAACAAGGGTTCTAGAATCCCTTTTTGCAAAGAATGGATGCCTAAAGTATTTTTAGTTTTTTACTAATAAAGTAGAGCCGGCGAGAATATAACAAGTATAGATACACTTTTTCAACGTTTTGAGAGCACAAAATTGCAAAACAAAATGTCAAGCGTACTGTCGCATTCACAACGAGTCAAAGCTATCCAACAAAGTATATTTGTACATATGGTTTCACTTGACTACAGGCTGTACAAGTACAACAATAGAAGTTAATTTCTGAAAAGCCCTCATAATTATATAAGTTCTCGCAGTTATAGGAGGTTCTCGCATTGCCATGGAATTTTTAATACTACTCTTAAAATAATGAAGTTATTTAATTACAGCGAACAAATTAGAAAATAACTATATTTTGGTGGATTGGAAGCAATGTTTTCAGTTCGAGATAACTACATCTATCGATAAGCAAGTCGATAGATGGTCGATACCTACCAGGTCGCACGTAATTGAAGGCTACTTGAACTCGCACAGTGCAATAGAATCATCTGTGCACTTAGATTTTGACAACAAAAAAAGTCTACTTGACAGCACAACCGTAGATAATTTTCAACCTAGAGGATCAAAAAGTCTTTCACAAAAACCATTGACAAAATATGAAAATCGTTTTTTCGCCGCCATCCTATTCTGGCTGAACGGATTTTGTTGATTTTTGGTAAACACGTTAGATAGAGTACCATAAATTTTCATTCAACGTTTAATCAAAATGGGATCATTAAAACCGAGTGCACAGCATAAAAACCCGGAAATGCCCCCCTCCCAAAAAGGTCTCCACAAATAAATATAAACATATAATAATGTCAAGAAAGCTTATTTTTCATTGACATAGGTACATATTATATTGAGTACTATCATAAAAAATATACAGCTTAAATAAAGAGTTGCAGTCAAATTTAAAAACATAAAAAGATTATAATTAATTTAAGTCTTCCAGAATAGACCTCTGTGGAGAAAATCACAGCTTTACCTATGCAATATAAATTAAAACAATGAACAAAGTTAAACACACAACATTTAGTGACTAAAAATAATCAATAAAAAATGAAGAACACACTTGGCTTCGGGTGATACGAAGTCCGCGTCAATTTATTTATTTATTAACACGCATAATTAAAACAAATTTAAAATTGTTATAGCATGTGAGAACATTAACTACAAATTTTTAAACAAATAAGTGCCGAATTGATATTTAACCTTAATCGAAATAAATAAATACTTAAACATCAGAGGTAATAAGTAATAATTTCAATAAAGAAACATATTGTCTCCAATGTACAAATTTTTTGTTTCAAATCACACACAAACGCTGAGAACCACCAAATAGGTTCAAACCTCCGCTACGAATACAACTTACCAATGTGATAAACATTTTTTAAAGTAACATTTCAAGCACTTAATTTTGTTACCTTCCCTGGCATATCCCCTCAATCTCATCCAACTTGCACCCCCCCTTGATACAACCCCACCCCACAAAAGCGTACAACCCTCCCCCTTTCATACTTCTTGACTGCGGGGTTGGGACCGCTATGAGAAGACACGTAAACACCTCTCATACCGCATTACATCAAGCGCAGGTTGACACAATCACTCACACCTGGGTGTCATAGTGACGATCTGCCCTGGATGCCCTCTGCAGATAAGCTAGAGGACGCCTGTCTGTCTGTCTGTCTGTCTGAGGTGGCCCGAGGCCAATGAACAGCAATGAAAACATCCGCTATGTCGAGGCCATAGGCCGAGGAACGTACACACAATGGGTATGTGTTCCGAAAAAATCCGAGACCAAAGGAAATTATGTGCTATATCAAATAGCCGAGTCAAATGAAAAGTAATGAGAATATTTTTAATGTCAAGCCACCAAGGCCGAAGGCCGAGGCATGATAAAACATCAAAATCAGCTTTTCAAAACAAGCTGAGGCTGAAAGAAGTAAATATCAATGAAAATTTTGTACAAAATACCAAATAGATGGTATTGGCCGAGAGAATGCAATTTTTGTTACTTCAAGCAACAAAGGCCGGAGTTACGATTCAGAAATGTACAATTAATGTACAATAACTCAGCACAGACGACGAGGCGTTAGTAAACCCTAAACCCTAAATATTTAACTAACTAAACAAATACATTATCTTAGAACTAGATATTGTTTTACCATTCTTGTGGAAGATCGTTAATTTTATAAATGAGTGTTTACTTTATTACTAGTTTGTCTATATTTAAGATTATTTTTTTCTGTTATAATAAGTAGTATTTATTTTCATTGTTCGACAGTATGTAATAGTTTGTGATGGTACCTCAACACGTTCAAATGAGGTACCTAACTATTCATTCGTTTTTATTTTAGTATGAAATTATATTTAGTCAAGAATTTGTATGTATGAAGTATTGTTTATTTTGTATTGTGACTATTGTGTATTGTATAAAGAATGAATAAAGATATTTTGAAATTGAAATTGAAAAGAACGACAACCATAAGAAAGGCTATCACTTTTATAATTCAAACATCTTTACATTATTTTACCAATAGACGTCTTGTCCCTTCCTAAATCAATAATAACTATTACAGCATTAAGACGTTGCATGATTGTTTTCGCAAAACTAATTATAACAATTTTGAAAATACACCAGCAGCCTTTATTCTCAGTAAAAACTTTAAACTGGCGATAAAAAATATATAAAGGCCGCAGGTAGGAAAATGTTAAGTCACCAAAACTAACCTTCATCCAATAGTCATTCATCAAAAATTGTATTAAGCTATATATTATTAAACCAAGTATTAATAGTATATACTACTAAAATTAAATATAATGTTGCAGTAGCCAAGACATAAACTAGGCCAGTAACTGCATAACAAAATTATAGTTGGACTAGACTATCATTAAGAGGAAAGAAGTGTTATTTTAGAATGTTTCATTACCTTTAAAAAGTTGACTCCTGAAAAGTCGTATGTTTCTTTCTTCACTCAAATGTCATTAATCATAACAAAATAACAACAAACACCAAAAAGGCAACAGCTGGTTCAATTCTTCAACGGCCCAAGATGAAACACACAGCACTTCTTCGATAGAGAAATTATTTAAGCGAAATCCATCGAGCAGAATGTTATTGCAAGTATAACGCGACCTTTATTATGTTTACGGAATAAATCAGTTATATTTCAAAACATGTTAGTAAATTCAAAACTACTCACAACACACAAACACATCTATCTACTCATGCAACAAAACCTAACTCCGTCAAGTCATATGCGTTTTGAGCTGGATTTTAAAGAAGGATATATCATTGGCAAGTTGAATTGGTAAATTATGTTCTTTTACCATTATTGTAAAACAATGATCGGTAAATGAAATCGTCAAAATAAACTAAAGCATATGACTTTCAGGAATATATTTTCTTGTGTTCAACTATGTAAAATAACCAAATACAAGTCCCACCTTTGGTTGGTTTCACCTGAAATGAACAAACATGACATGACTTAATAATACAACTTAAGATACAGGGAAAAGTATGTGAACTAAGGTGGCTGATCCTTGAGAGAAACGCTTCTTTATTTACTTAATTAGTCTGCAGAAAAATTTAGAATTATGTAAGTCTTGTAAACAAAACTATGCGAGAGACGGGCAAAATGAGACAGGTTGTTACAGAAATGAAAAGAAATAAACTTGAAATTTTGGGAGTTAGTGAAACCCGGTGCTTGGGCTTTGGAGAATCGAGAATATAGGATGGAGGTAGTTTTATCTATTCTGACAAAGAGGAAAATTAGGTGCACTCAAGTGGAGTAGGACTGTTTTTAAACCAAAATGCCAAAAAGAGTATGATGGAATGGTAATCGCATAATTCCTGCACGTTTTAAAACAAAAGTTATACCTGTAACAGTAGTCCAATTCTATTCTCCAACAGAAAAATCAAACCGGGATGAAAAGTATCTTTTTTACAACCAGTTGGAAGCGATGCTTGTGAACATAAAAAGAATATAGTTATTTTAAGGGGAGACTTAAATGCGAAAATTGGAGCAGATAACCACGAAAGAGAAGAAGTAATGGGGAAACATGGAGTGGGAGTGGCAAATGTAAATGGAGAGCGGTTAATAGAGTTGTGGAAACTTTGACCTTGTCATCGGTGACTCACTTTTCCCACATAAAAGATGTCACAAAGTATCATGGGTATCCCCAGACCACCAACAGAAAACCATAGACCATTTTATCATTAGTCGCAAGTGGAGAAGATCTCTGCTGGGTGTTGGTAACAAACCTGGAGCCGATGTTGGAACAGATCATCATCTGACGGTAGCAACTTTGTGTCTAAAAATTGGGGAAACCAAAAAGAAGCGAGACGGTTTGATGTCAACATGCTTAGAGATGATAACGTCAGAGAACATTTTTCTATACATTTACAAAATAAGTTTGAAGCCCTAGCTGACCTGTGACTGCCAGAGTGCAGTGTCAATGAACATTGGGAGTCTCTTAAGCAAGTTTTAGTTGGTGTTAGTAAAGAAGCAGGAAGAAAGAAATGGATTTCAGATGACACGTGGAGTGAAACAAGAAATAGAAGGGATAAAAAAGCAACGCTAAACAACAGTAGAACTAGAGCACGGAAACAGGTAGCTGCAAATGAATATGCAGAGGCAAATCGACGAGTGAAAAGAAACACAAGAAGAGAAAGAGAATTTACACAGAGGAATTGGCCACAAAATGCAGTGAATGTAGTACACAGCAAGACCCTCTACAACATTACCAAAAAGCTATCAAACAAGAGCTTCCGCACCAGTAAGCCAATTAGAGATTTATGGTGGTCCTTGTAACAACAAGCCAGCAACAGCTAGAACGGTGGAGTGAACACTTCTCTACAATACTGAGCAGGGTGTTGGAAATTCACGGTGATCTTAACGAGCCTGAACCTGTCCTAGAGAGGGATAAGGACCCAGATATAGAAGTCGGTTCTCCGACAAGAGAAGACATTATACAGGCGCTGAGACAAATGAAAAACTGGAAAGCGCCAGAATAGACAACATCTCTCTTAATATTCTTAAAGCAAACCCCGACAGCGTGAGCACTATTTTGGAACCGCTGCTGAAAAAGATTTGGGATAGTGAAAATATACCGGCTCAATGGAATAGAATCAAGGAGTTCTTATAAAACTTCCAAAAAAGGGAGTTCGAAAGACTGTAATAATTATAGAGGAATAACTCTGATGCCTACATGTAGCAAAATTCTTTCACAAATAACATTACATAGGATTTTAAGACTCATAGAAGAAGTTCTGAGAGATGAACAAGCAGGATTCAGTTTGATGCGGTCAACAACGGACCATATTAGTACAGTAGGAACCACACTAGAGCAGTTTGTAGTATACCAAACTATTTTATACGCTCTCTTCATAGATTTTGAGAAAGCCTTTGACTCGGTGAACAGAGAAAGATATGGGCTGCTATGGGAGCATTTGCGATCCCCCAGAAGATTGTTAGACTCACGAAGAAGCTGTATGACAAATACACGCCGGGTGGAGCATCTATTCTCCTCCTGAGCCATAAATGTTGAGTCAGGAGTGAAGCAGGGAGTCTTTTGTCACCTATTCTGTTTGTAATGGTTCTTGACTGCATAATGCTATGCAGCAACAAATAGAAATAGAAGTATAAGATAGGGACTCCAATGCACCAGTTCAAGAGTTAGATTATTAAGCAGTCAAGACAAATCCAAGGACAACCTAAGATAATGCATGATCTTTAACTCAAACGCGTCATGTCTGTCTTGCTGTACCACTCTGAAACCTGGAAAATCAACGTTTTGGTCAACTATATGTTAATCGGTGCCTGAGACATATATTGGGTGGCCAAATGTCATCAGAAATGAAGACTTGTGGAGGATCACCAGGCAGGAACCGATTAGAAAACTTACAACTAGGAAACGCTGGAGATGGATAGGTCACACACTGAGAAGACCACAGAGCTGTATAGCACGGCAGGCACTTGATTGGAATCCGCAGGGAGGCAGGAAGCGAGACAGACCGGGAATACATGGAGGAGAACAGCAGAGAAAGTGCTGGTGAATAGAGGGATGTCGTGGAGGCAGGCCAAAGTTATTTCGGCAGACAAAGATAGGTGGCGCAACTTTGTCGAGGCTCTGTGTTCCATTTAGGAATCAACAAAATTAAGTTCTATAAAGATTTTTGAAAACAATTATTAAGATAAATATTTGGATATTCAGGAAGACTCTTCGTTATGTAGAATGATGTTTGAGGAAGATTCGTTGTTAACATATGGATCAAGATTTGCTGAAACAGAAACCAGCACAGTGGGCTCACGGAGGGGCTAAGTTTTAAAATTTAAGCAATGTGCAATTTAAGTATCAAAATGCAAACTATGTGTATATTAAGAAAAGATAATTTGTTGAAATGTCATGTCATGTTTGTTTTTACCTGAAAACATATTCATTTCAAATAAAATATAGTAACACGTCAATATAACATTATAAATTCAACATAATTCCATATTGTACCCTTAACCTATAGTTAGAGTTACTAAGCTAATAATTATAATCTTTTACGCATATCAACTTAGAACGGATCGCCAAAGTTGTCATGTTTGCTTGTATAGCAAAAAACAGTCAATAAATAACGAGAAACCACAGAATCTACCTTTTTTATGCCACCGATACAGCCGAAACTCTTTCTTCTTCGCTTCATATGAACAAATAACAATCAATCAGTCTTCTTTCTTCCAGGTACGACAAAATCAAAAAATACACGTTGTCAAAAAATACACGGATGATTTTTTTATTAAAACTATTTTTGAACACAAGAAAATATCTACCAAACCATGCACAAATCTACTTTGAAGTTCTGCGTAGCTTCTTGAAGATCCGTGAAGAAAGTGAGAGTGTACGATCATTTTCATAGCATATTTCTCAATTTTGAATACTTCCGCCTATTTTGCATCTCTATAATTACTCTATTTTGCTCCCTATCTCGTTGTTCCTACCCTGAAAATCCCTACTCTAAAACTAATTTTGCTCCCTATCTCGTTGTTCCTACCCTGAAAATCCCTACTCTAAAACTAATTTTGCTCCCTATCTCGTTGTTCCTACTCTGAAAATCCCTACTCTAAAACTAATTTTGCTCCCTATCTCGTTGTTCCTACCCTGAAAGTCCCTACTCTAAAACTAATTTTGCTCCCTATCTGGTTGTTCCTACCCTGAAAATCCCTACTCTAAAACAAATTATGCTCCCTATCTCGTTGTTCCTACCCTGAAAATCCCTACTCTAAAACAAATTTTGCTCCCTATCTCTTGTTCCTACCCTGAAAATCCCTACTCTAAAACTAATTTTGCTTTACTACTTCTAATGTTCAATATTTCCTTACTGATAATTGTGAATATGTTGCTCTATAATGGAAAATTATAACTTTAATATTCAATTGTTATCGCAATGAGGTAATAATAATAATGTCTAAAAGGTATCCTTTAATCTGAGTCCTACCCTGATAAGTGAATTTATAAGTCCTATACTATCTAGACCCTACACAGTTCATAGTTACTAGTGTGTTGCAGCTTGAATAAACACAATATAAATAAATACTAGACTAAACTAAAAACAAAATTACAAGCAAGAGTGTATCAAAAAGTTTGGAGATTTTTTTAAAGACAAATTCAAGAGTTGTAGTTAATACCATAGTTAATTACCGTTCATAGTTAAATATTTGTGTGTAGTTAATTGTCAATGCAAAGTTTATTTGTTCATGGCAATAAGACATTATGTATAAAAAACACAATAATAAAAAAATTAAAATTAATTAAGAATCTACAACATTTTTTTGTTATTTAATACTTGACCGAAACTTTAGACTGACATTTTCAAACTATTGGAATCTGTCTGCCTCAACTTATTAACGAATTTTCTTTGGAAAAATGGGATATTCATGCCGTCCTCGTGGGAAGACCCAAAACAGGGACCAGAAATGTGCACCGATCCTTGCCCTAGAACATGTTTTGAGCATTTGTTCAAAACTTTATTTGCATATGTTTACACAAAACTCAAACGAATAATCATTGCTCAACTCTTGAGATAGAAAGAACATGTCACAAACAAAATGAGGAGTTGTTTTTCGTGTTACAACTTGAAGAGTAAACAGCTGATGAACCGTGGACGGAGGGGCGGTAAGGATAGGCGATAGGCCGGGCCTTGTGGCAGCGTCTGAGAGTTATGTTTGTAGTGTTTTGACTGAAATCAGTGGCTGCGCGCAATAACTCACCTCATGCTTCCTTACATATGTACTGTGCATTTTGCAACCCACCCTTTCGCATAGTTAATTAATAAAATATAAAAATATAATTCCCTTTTTTCTGGATATCGTTAATTCTCTAAAAGCCTTTTCCCTCTACTCTCTATAAGAATTCCTTTTTCAGCTGCATGCACCTAGCGCCCCCAAATGCCGCCCTCTTTGCGCCCCTGGGCGGCCGCCCGGGTTGCCGGATCCTCGAGCCGCCTCTGGTTAATGTACAGTGCTGCTACTGTCAGTGAACTACGGCGGATCTGTGTAACACGAGGACAAGACGCGCTTCTCAATCTACGTTACCGACTTCTACCGTGCACAGGACCTGTCGGGCATTTGGTTTTTTGTCTCGTAAGAACAATGTAAAACCTACATTTTCTTGAGACCCTTCACGTCTACAACTTTTGTCAGATCTTTTTAAAATAAGTTTTTTAGATTACAGTGCACTGCAGTGACTTTGCTGACCACTTTGAAAAGGTTATTTATTTAATAGTAATATATTTACTAATAGTAATATTATATTTAATAGTAAAAATAATAAATTAAAAACCAAAATGTTTTCAATTTCTCTATAAGAAAATGGAAATTCGGCTCAGCGTAGTCACTATGGCAGATTTAATGCACCTTTTAACTAAGTTTATTACATAAAAATCCGAAGAAAACTGTAAGTATGAGGTGTATCAAGAAAATTCATGTTTTTCCATTGCTTTTATGGGACGAAATTCAAGGTCACAGACACTACCGTGCATACTTTAGTATTTTAGTTTCAGGAAAAAATTTCCCCCAAAACGCCTCAAACTCACGATTTTGCACCAACATTTATCAAATGTTCGGGGGGCTCTCTAGCTCGAACAACAGTACCACAGGGATCAATGTATTAAACCTTTGATTTTAGGACAAAATTACCTCCAAATAACGCCTCAAAACTCGCGTTTTTGCATCAGAATTCATACCATTTTCCGGGGCCTCTCACAACAGAACTACTGCGATCAGACTATTTAAATATTTTGGTTTTAGGAAAAAAGTCACCCAAAACGCCTCAAACCTCACCGTTTTGCATGAAAATATATCAAATTTGCCGGGGGAGGAACCCCAGTCCCTAACGGGGGTGTAAAATGTCGATTTTTGCACATTTGCAGTTTTCACCTAGTCCGTACCTAAGCGTAGAGTGCATGCAGGGTGCTAGCACCGTGCTGCACCTCACTGCACCTAGGGTGAGCGTGGCGTGTGTCAGGCCCAAGGTCAGGCAGGCTGCGCCGGACATCCTTATCGTTACCGAGAATCTGATTCTGTTCTATTTCGGTCCAAAAATAATTTTAGAAATAATATTTTTCCCTCTCAGGGTCAGTGACTCAGTTCAGTATTGTGTAAGATCCTGTGCGATACAGTCGTTGATCCATTCTCTGAGCAACATCGTCAAAACTTTTATTACAATATTTGTTTACAGTTTATTATATTCATTTAGGTTACAATACATATCAGTTTACGTTCTTACAGTTTATTTCAATCTAGTTTAGACGTATGTGTCAGTGGTGTTGAGAAGTTTGGTGCTTTATTTTCTACGATAAAACAG
Source organism: Matsumurasca onukii (assembly GCA_018831715.1). Lineage (NCBI taxonomy): Eukaryota > Metazoa > Arthropoda > Insecta > Hemiptera > Cicadellidae > Matsumurasca > Matsumurasca onukii. Next base: position 43,145,078 of record CM032065.1, on the reverse strand, counting down.
AATAATTTTATGCGGGATCGGATATTCTTCTTCAGGTAATTTAGTATTAAAATACATTTAGTGGTGTTTTTGTCATTTCTATTAAGTTATCGGTAGAAACCTCTGCAAGCGGCTTTAATGATTTTAAAAGTTCAATTGTCTTTGGTGTTGAAATGAATTAAAATTGCTTTATAATTGATAGTTACCACAGTGAAGAATATAAATTATAAGATATTAAATGGATTGCAAAACACGTAATTTTTAATAATTACTTTATTAATGTTAAAATTTGCAATTGAAGCAAATATTTATCAACAGTTAAGTGCAACCGCATGTACTTTATTAAAATTAACTAATCTACTTGCTACAAATGAGACAGATTTTAACCAACTCAAATTAAATACAGTAATAGAGACTTTGGAGAAGGTTAAAAGTTATGAAGAACCTCTTTAGCTGAGTAAATAACAGTTCTATTATTTAATACTTTAACCTTTTATGATAAAACCATAAATTTGAAAAGTTTTAAAAGTGTGATTATTTACTCAGCTTAGAACTTGGTTATCTAATACAATCTGGCCAGTATTGCATTTGATGTCAAGCTAGAGATTCAAGTAACTACATTTTATAGAATAGTAGGCATAAGAACTACCCCACCTCTTATGAAAATACAAACATTTACACTTTTTGAATAGTCTGTATAATCAGTTTTACAAAGTATATTCTCAAATAGCTTTACTAAATTGTCTGAATGAAGCATAATCTGAATTATTCCATGTAGGAATTAATAAAAACTCTAAAGTGTGTGGTTAACTAAATATTATTGGAACACAATTTTTAGATCAATTTGTAATTTTGCCAATAAAACATTGCAGGATGCAAATTATAACACTAAAATAAAAACGTATTTTGTAAACACTTCTGTGGACAAATACTGCACATATATTTTATGTGTTTAATCCAAAATTAAAAAAGAGTTTTATTTTATGTGGTGTAAGGTAATTGTATGAACAATGTTTTAAACTGCAGCCATGTTTGTTTAAGTACAGCCCAAACACAAGTTTATAGGAACTTAATTTTAAATATACTTCTAGCTTCTATTTGGGATCTTTTTCAGAGTTATTACTTTGTATATGTTCTTGTAATGCTCGTGTGATCAGAAAATTACATAATATTTGTTTTTGTACATAACCATAAACTAACTAGCTACCTACAACTGCAGGTTTAGCATGAATTAAGGAGGTTATAGAGAATCTGTATATCAAGTCATGCCTAGCCGCCTATGTAAATAAACAAAGTTATTTTACCATCTTCAAACCTAATAGTCACTATTTTATCACGCTGCTAATAGGTTTTCGTTAGGCATTTGGGTACCCCAGCCTGTTTGGGCAATAGCGTACCACTGTTTAGAGATTGGTGTAGGATCAATAAAAAACCAATAATCGGCACAAATTAGATTCTAGTCAAAGGGCTAACACTATTTTATCTTTATTCAAGCTGCGAACACGTTACTATGATAATAGATGTAGGGATTAAATGAAGTTTAATTGCAAGTTGGGTCACTAGCCTAGACAGACAGACAGACGTTGTGACTGGATGGTTCTTGTAGGTGATAGCCCTGAAAGCGAGAATTGTTAAACATGCAGAAGCTGAGACAAATTGTACTAACCAACCCATCTTCTCTTCTCTGCTCGGGCCAGGGGGGACCAGTCCACAGAACTCCAATACACAGGACACTATACACTCACACACAACACACACGGACACTCGCGAAGTTGTCTAGCCACGAACTGCGCACTAAGTTCACGATGAATCATCGAAGTCCTGACTATTGAAATGTTACTGTATCCCAACAGTATTACACGAAACCGTAATGAATTTCACAAGCGATACAGATTCGGGGAGGTTAGAAAATATAGTCAAGAAGCTCTGAATTTCAACCTATCACGCAATAAATTGTCCAAAACCGGCGGTCAATTTGGAAACTTCGCGGTATTCGGCTTAGACGGTGACTAAACTAAAAAGAAAATGTTCGTCTTTTTCCGGTTTGTTACATTGAAAAACCGGAAGTTGCTTTTGGTAAACTTGTTCAATTTCATAATAATCTAAGTATTGTTGCACTATATGATTTAAATACAGTGTGACGATTCTTATAATTATTTTTAACAGTGATGAATACAACATTTTTTTAATATTAGGTGTACAAATCTTGCTTAGTTAAATTACTATAATCTGATTTCTAACCTGAACTAAAAAAAATGCCTTTATGTATACGCTTTATGTATGCACTTAATCATATACGCTTTCAGACACTATACTAATGTAAAATAGAAAAGAAAATATGCTATACATCCGTTGTACATCCAATGTACCGTTTATTGGCATTATCTATTTATTTCAATGGTGACCGCCATTCATAGAATAATTATGTTTTATACAGTGTAATATACACACTACAGTCTACAATTAAGCAACAAAAACCTTTAATATTAGCATGCCGATCAGATCATTATGCATACAATTTTGAAATTGGAGTACAGTACTTAATAAACTAGACATGATAATACAGTTGCTTAAATATGTATAATAATGGCAGAAGTGAAATGTATTATACAATGAACACCAACTGTTATAGTTATGGATTGTATAATCGAACTATTCTATCCATAGTTTTCATTAACTCTAAATAAATAAATACGGCTTTGAGCTTATTTTTACATTTAAAATATATAGACTGTACAACAAGTTTAATTTTCTTGTGGAAATAACTATTTTATAAACTGAGATCTGAGTTGAAACTCCTATTTAACTCAAGCGAGGTAAAAAGTCGGACCCCAAAGTCGGTTTTTCTCTTTGTCTAAGGGGGTGGGCAGATTATGTGTAATTGCTAATACATTTTCCCCATCTTGCAAAGCGTAAATTTGATTTTGAGTCGGCAGGGGTTGACCCTCCAAACCTCCAGCTGTAGGCTATGACGATGTCCCCCGCCCTTAACTTTATCCTGGGTTCACCCCTCCCAGCAGCAGCTACCTCTAATATTATGTTTTGCGAGGTGGGGAAATTAGCAACACTCCCAAAACCGACCTGATCATTTGTCCAGTTAAACAGTTAGTAGCGTATTAGTTGTTACTAATGCTAGTTAGTTGCTTGTCTTGCCTAATTATTGTTGTGATCATTTGTTTAGTAAAACATATCATTTGCATACAATCAAAGAAACATGTATCTAGTTAGGTGTGACTGTGGCTCAAACTAAATTAACAGTGCATGAAAACTCTTTGAACGGACATAGCCTTTTGACATAAGGGTGTTGGAAAGCTCATAACTGCAAACCATTCAATAATTATATTAGTATATGACGTGTCTTTCTCTTTGGCGATAGAAACAAATACCTCTATGTCCTATACAAATTTGCAAAAAAAGAAAGACGCACCTTGAGCTTGAAAAAAATTCCAATACATTGATTTAGCAGAATTTAACGTTATTTATCTTTAAATATTGTTTTCTGCAGAACGTTAATGTTTTAAAGCTTAGTAACGATTAGATTCCTGTTGCATGTATAAACTAACACAATATTTTAATAATGGTGCACTATTTCATCAGTAACGGTGAGTGTTTTGGTTTTTTGAGGTTATACCCTCAACCAGACCTAGCTTCATTTAATATATAGTATTAATAATATAGGTTTTTAATTACCTGCTAGTTTTCTTAAAATACGGTACTCCTGAACTCTGTGCATTTTCTTCACTGCTGATTTGATTGTCCATTTCTCCTGTAGGATTTCTCAAGTTGCGAGTTGCAATGTGGAAAAGACAGTTCCCAAGGCTTTTCAATTGCTGATCACAGAAATCTGGCATTAACCATAGTATCCAGACACCTAGAGACTAACTAAAGGGTGTGAGACATGGCAACTCTCTCCAAAGGATTAGGTTTACGCTGTACTAATGCCTGTTCAATATGGATTCGTTCTGCATTTGTATTGATATCATTTGTCAGTATCCAACAAAATAATGAAAGTTAGTTACACCCCCAGGATGCAAAGATATTGTTAGATGTGTAACTGGGATGACCTGCATGTTAACTTTGCCATTAAAGTTGAAATAGGTTAGCTTAGACAAGTTACGACACATTACAAATACTTCAGTGTAATTTACTTGTGAGTTATTTTAATTCTGCTTTATTCTAGTGTCTAAAATGTTGAAAGTACTTAATGTTGTATTTTTTACAGTTGTTGCCCCGCCAGTCACTCTGTTCATGGGATTGGACAAATATGAAAGTAAGTAAATCAATAAACAAGAAGCACTTGTCCGCCGGTACCTGACACAATTGCTTGACTGTCACCCACGTGTTACTGGCAATGAGTAACCACGTTCCAGTAGCACACTAAAAGAAGCGCAAGGTTGTTTTTATTTCAAGAAGTGGCGGAGCTATTTCTTACAACTATTAGTTTTAGCGTCAGCTGGTTGCAATTAAATCCAATATCAAGGTGCCATTCGTGTAGTGCGAAACAACGCCGCGGCAAGATACACCAAACATGCCTCACTAGTTTAAAAACACTGTTAGTTTAAGGTCACCATCACACTTTAGTTCTAAAATCAGCTTAAACTCTCTTCTAGTAGTTTTAGCTTACTTATCTTTTGAAAATCAGTTTTAGTTTTAAAACCCTAACTTTTAGGAAAGTGAAGCTTTAGTTTTGCTTGCTAATTTTGAAGTTAGCGAATGCTGATGAATGAACTGTGTGTTTGATGTCCAGACGAAGAGTTGATTAAGTGGGGTTGGCCGGAGGACGTCTGGTTCCACGTGGACAAGCTGTCTTCTGCTCACGTCTACCTCAGGCTGAAACCGGTGAGTACATTGTTTTGCTTATCAAGGAATAGCCTACAGTGTAGTGACCTAGTAAATAAGAGCAACAGTCCGGTCTCGGATTGCTCCAGGGCCACAACATCTTAAAGGCAACCTATATTGGCGTAATCTACACTCCCGCCGTCAAACAACTGCTTATTGTTTTCAGAACTACATTTTCTGCTTTGAAGGCTGCTACAGAGCGTGCAACTTACAATGAGCTTGCTACAGGCCCACATCTGCGGCACTGAAGTTTAGGAAGTCCTTTGCAGTTCTAGAAACACTTGACTAGGGCCTTCAAGGCTGGTTTACACTTTAGTAAAATGTTGATGGTTACTTAAGTTATTTAGTGTCAAGTCTATTGGGTTTATCGTTAAAACATTACCCAAAATGTGGGAGTAGTTGCACCAGAAATATTGGCTGTCAGCCATGTTGCATTTTTTGCAAACCCAACCCTTGGTTTCAATTAACAGAATATCTCTATTTTGCTCACTGCAATATTTTTATCTGGTCTGATTGTTGCAGTAATATTGTAGTTTTGATTTCCTAATTTGATGTTATTGTTAAACAAACACAATTATAGTTTTTAGCTAAGATAAAAGAGTGTTTATTGTTGAAGAATACTTAAGATCAAGATAATTTCCTTCGTGTCAAGAGAGGTTAAAGGTCAAATTTGCAGGTGTGAGTAGGCTATTTTCTTTTGTTGTTTCGAAATTCTTTAAGATATTTAAGGTAGTTTTCCAAACTAACTCACTATCTTCCAACATTCCTTATTCAGTACAGTCTGTTTTCTGTTACCTACAGAACCTGTTTCTTTAAAACTTTAAGTCTGAATGCTAGATTTGTTTGGAATACTGAACTTACACCTGCAAACTTGACTTCAAACCCCTTTTGACACAAAGAAAATGATCTTGTTTAAAGTATTTTTCAACAATAAAACTCTTTGATCTTTACTGAAAACCATGATTGTGTTTGTTTCACTGTAACATCAAACTAGGAAATAAAAATAAAAATATTATAATGCAACAAAACAGACCATTTAATAGATATTGAAAGGTACAAACTAAAGGTGCAAACTTATGAACTTATTGCTTGTAAAGTATGACTTACCATAGTTTGAAAAATGGGTTGCGTTAAAAAAACCACCCTGTATGTTTAATTGCTTACAATAAAAAGATCCCACCTTAGTGCGAGACAAGTAGCGTTTCAACCAGTTTGTGTGCAGGGTCAGACGATCGATGACATCCCGTCGTCCGTACTGGAGGACGCTGCCCAGCTGGTCAAGTACAACAGTATCCAAGGCAACAAGATGAACGACATCGACGTAGTGTACACCATGTGGTACAATCTCAAGAAAACCGACGGCATGGACGTCGGCCAAGTGAGCTTCCACAAGGACAAGGAAGTGAGTTTTACGATAGTGCCAAGTAAACAGGTCATTTAATAATCATCCGCGGTTGGGACCACGCAACTGGACGGTGTTTGAATCGGGACGAGTGGTTAGTTCGCCGTGAACCCGACACCATTTTGGTTCCAGCAAAGATAATGTAATAGTAATTAGATTGGATATAGATGCCACATGGCTGAGGTAAGAATACAACATGGTTGAGGCAGCCCGAGGAAAGGTAGCGCTGCCATCTCTGGCCGTCTTTCTTCCCCCTCGACTCTTCATGCTCGAGTTTGTCCGATGCCAATGACTGAAATGTGACCAAATCGTGCGATTTTTGAGAACAAACTTGTGGCTCTACTTGAGAGAATTTTAAAAGAATTCCTTCGCAGTGCTATCTGTGCTTGGGCTGCCGAACTATGTTGATTTTCCTGCCTCAGCCATGTGGCATCCATGCGCAATATACCTACCATAACATAATCTTTGATTCCAGTGTTCTTTTCCAGGATAAAATGAGTAAGTTTTTATTTCATGGTGAAGTTAGGACTATTAAGTCCTCTCTTCTACTTGACCACCATTCGTCTATCTACTTCAGGACTGTGAGCATATACTGACAGAATCCGTAGGCATAGAGTGGGATTTCATAGGCTATATGGTATAGTAAGCTATTTATTTTTATTTCATAGGCTATTTAAGTTGTAATATCTCATTTCTTCAAGATTTGCAAGGCAGGTGTCTAATAATAAATAGGATACAATAATGATACACTTATAATTATTAACTTCTAATAAATATCTTAGAGGTTTTGAGAACGCTTCCCACCTTTAGGATTGCTGTTGCTACATCCCTTGGCCCTTTCGGGTCAAGTTTTGTAACTATTTGAAGAAGCATCTTAGTTCTACAGCACTTTTAATATAGGTGTCATATTGAAATCTACTATTTCAAAGAAATGAACAACGTATTTCCTATAGAAATTTGCTGAAAATGTACATTTACAAAAATGCTACGGCATTAAGGTTTTTCCATTGTTTGTTTTATAATATTTTTGTAGGTACGAAAAATGAGAGTAGCAAAGCGCATCAATGAAATTGTAAACAGACTAAACAAAACCAAAACCACAAAAGAAGTAGATCTCAGAACGGAAAGAGAAAACAGAGACAAATTGGAGAGGGAGGACCAGAAGATGATTCAGAAAGCGTTGAAAGAAAAGCAAAAAGAGGAGGACAGAAGAAAGCAAGAGGAAGCTGAACTAAGGTAAATGGAAAAATGTCTTTTATTTATCCATATAAATAAATATGTCTTTTATGTGTTTCAAAATAATTTGCGCTCAGGAATACCGGTTTCAGAGTCAACTGCAACTTGGCGTATATTTGGTAAAAGAAGAACAGACTTTTCCTGCCACTTCTGGAGAAAAACTACCCTAACGTTTGGTAGTTAAAAACTACACCCGCTTTCAGAGGACTACACTAATATATTAGTGTAGGAAAACGTTAGAGTAGTTTTTCTCCAGAAGTGGCAGGAAAGGTATGTTTTTTTACCAAATTGCTCTCCGCCACTATTATGAACTTTCAAACTAACACCAAAGAGGTTAAGTTTGTATTGAAGACAAAAACAATGGAAATAAGCACGAGGTACAGTCAAAAATTTCAAACGATTGTGACATTCATAAACCCGACTTTTCATCCCCCTCATCTCCGTAGGCTTAAACCAACATCTCAAGAGTCTCACTGGCTGATTTTCAGAGCAAAACACAAAATTTAATGTTCACTATACAGAGTTTGCGCTGTTCACTATACGCCATTTTGAAAATCTGACACTGAACACAAGCGCTTACCAAACATGAACTGAGCGATTGCTTTTTCTTGTTTGCAAGACTTAACTTATTGAATAAACAGTATTTATTGGTATTTCAACACCTGTCTGGGATACAATTTTACATATCCTGGATACTTTCGGTCCACTAAGAGTCAAACTTGCTAAGTTCCACTGAAATCTGTCAATAATTTTTGCTCGTTTTTGTTGTACAGTAAGATATACATTCTCAGTTACTTTATGCATCACTGTACACTTACCAATTGAAAATAAATTTTGTTTTCAGGAGCTATTCACATTTGATGAAACCGGAAATGATGACGTCCAACCAAGATGGAAATGATTCGGACGACTTCATGTAACTGTCAACATCTCAAAATCTTGTGCATGGGATCCTAAATAAAAAATGCATTTACTCTGTTCTCTCAACCTGCCATCAGAATGTCTTAAAAGCATGAGAAAATTAATTATTTTATTCTTGTACTGTTTTATCAAAGACGATGTTAATTTGGTGTACATCAAACATTTGGCTGTAATCTTTCTCAAGTATTGTTTATTTTGAATATGTTATTAAATCTTTTTAAACACATTTTTGGTGCATTCTTTGCCGTAGTTTCCTAGAAATTGTATCTATCCTAACTGTGAACAGAGTATAGACAGAATAAGTATCCAGTCATTTCCCTGGTGTATTGTAATCATTGCATTTTCTGTGATTTTTTAACTTAACTGTTACTTTGAAACACAGTAACAATAAACAGACACTGTTACAATATAGCGATAACAATAACAAGTAAAAAAATACTACTTGTATGCTAAAATAGCTAAAAAACAATGCTTTAGGGTAATGTAAAAATCAAAATTTTACAAATATGAATGTAGTTTTAGTTGTAGATCCGGCCCAATTATTTTTGCTTTAAAATTTAGGGTCGCTTAATTGTTCGCAACCAGCTGGTTAACTAACCAATCGTTAAGTTGTTTACAGTCTGCATGTTTACATTTTCATGCAAAGTTCAAAGTACTTAAATGAATTATTTGAAGATCATTCATGCAATAAAGGTATAGTTTTACCATTTTTATTGAATTTAACATGTACACATTAAGCTAATAAAGCTAAACACAAACTGTAACACCAAAATGAAAAATCAAAACAGACAAAATAAAACTTAACCTACAAAATATCCAGCTTTCCTATTGGTTTGCTCCCTGTCCTAATTTTAACCGCCGGTTAATGCTGAATTGAAAAATCGGCCCTTAGAGAAGTACTTAAATCTGAATGTTTATCCAAAACACTGTCAAATAGTGACTTTAAATCAACAAGCTGGAAATATTACAAACAGGAGACCCGGGTTCAAGTTCCGGTTCGGTCCAAACATTTTTGTCTTCAAATTTCTTTAGTAATAAATTAGCTTTTTAGCGTTTATATAAATTAAGATCTATAATAAGTCATTTGACATAGTATTTAAATTCTGTTTGTAATCTTTCCAGCTTGTTTATTTAAAGTCAGTATTTGACAGTCATATTTTTCGGATAAACATTCAGATTTAAGTACTTCTCTAAATTGAAGGCAGAAATAGTTGGGCCGGATGGTGTAGTGGTGAGCATAACTGCCTGGCAAGCGGAGACCAGGTTTCAAGTCCCAGGTCAGCCAAACATTTTTGTCTTCAAATTTCTTTAGTAATAAATTAACTTTTTAGTGTTTATACAAATTAAGATCTATAATCAGGTACTGTTTTACAGTAACTTCCCCAAGTCTGAATATCAATTGTTTAAAATCCAGGATATTTCATAAGTCATGCAAATCCCAAAAAGAGTGTTTACTAGAGCGTGAACACTCTTGCAATAAACGCTGAACTGTTAAGCTTTTGCTAATTAATATCATAGAACAATCGACATAAGTAGCCATCATGGTGTAAACTAGTCAAGCCAGTACAAGTTTTAGGAATCGGGTAAGTAACCACACATGACGTAACACGGAACGTTTACTATCAGCTACACTCACTGAGAGCTTCTTTGGAGAGTTTCTTGTTAGGAACATGTTCAGTCGACTCTTGACTCTGGGGACGGAGGGTGATGTTGACTTTGTCCAAGGCGTCGACAACCCACTGTGGATACTTACCGTCAGTGTACATCTTGTCCATGAACTCCTGGACAAACTCAGGGAACCTGCCCGCCTTGATGCTCTCCCTCATGCCTCTCATGAGTCTCATCTGCGGGATATTATATGTATCAACAAGAGTATCGTAGAAGGATACCAAAGAACTAAATCACTTATCCCGATCAAATTTAAAAAACCAGATGGCTGCTTTTTACTATTTAAATACCTTGTGAGTGCCTTATTATTGCTTAAAAATTACTCCGGCTGTTCCAAGTATTGCATCAAATTTTTTTTATTTACGGTTTATTTTGACAAAATAGAATTTATAGTGATATATATTACAAATTGTATAATTACTTGTTGGACAACCTTTAGAACACATGGTATAATATCAACTATTATTAATGTTTACATCTATTGTTGTGGTTGTTTAGTTCAATTATATTTTGCAAATGATAGAAGCAACATGTCAACTAAAATATACTTTCAATACTACTATTTAATACAGACGATGCGAGGATGGGATAGTAGTACACTGTTGCCTTTGTAACAAAAAGCTCTTGAACTGTCGACACTCACTGGTAGGCGATGTTGTGTACAGTGATAGATGACACGCCACAGGCTCTACAGTAGCTACACAATGCAGGTACTAAGGTAGTGTTTACACAACTGCACTCACAGTCCCTTGATCAAGGAAACTGCCTGCATTTCTCTACTGTCGACTTGTCCGGACACTCACCTGGTAGGCGATGTTGTGTACAGTGATGAGATGACACGCCACAGGCTCTACAGTATTACACAATGCAGGTACCAGTGTAGTGCTACATGCATGCACTCACAGTCCTCTTGATTGGAAATCCTGTAGTCTACTGTCGACTTGTCAGACACTCACCTGGTGGTGCTTATTGTGTACAGTGATGAGATGACACGCCACAGGCTCTACAGTAGCTACGCAATGCAGGTACGCCCGAGTGTAGTGTTTACACGTACTGCACTCACAGTCCTCTTGGATCGGGCGGAAATCCTGCTCGTACTTTCTCTGCTTCAAGTTCAACTGCCCGTTGTCAACCAACGCACAGCCAAATCTCTGTAGAAATCGAATAGATTAGTCAAGACATATATCTTCATTCACAACTACTTTCTAATTATTACATTTTTAATACAACAGTACTTGCTAGCTTGAAACTTAAAGGTTGAAATGACTTTTTCTTCAACTAAAATAGAGGCTTTTATTTTACACAAGCAGGGTAAAAGAGGATTTTTTTAAGTGGTATAACTTTTTACATAGAAACACTGTACTATTTTATAGTGCTTGGCAGTTGTAATGGGCTGATTTTAACAGGGTTATGATGGGGGCGTTTGCATATCTTGAGCACCTCTATATAGCTGGACTTGGCCCCGTAGTTTGAGGATATACCTCGCTCCTTTGCCTGCACCAGCCCAACAGAGACGGAGGTCACCAACATTTCTTGGTCCACCTTACACGCCCGCGTAGTTATAGCGTTAATACCTTACAGCTCACAAATTATTCTAAATTATCGTTGCAATGGACCAAACATTGAATTATTTTCTCCGAATTCGCTACCAACCCAACAAGGGACAGTAATGGGAGTTTGAGGACCTGACCTCTTTTAGTCAGAGTATCTCAAAATAATACCAAAGCAACAGTGTCAAACACCCAGTTTGACCCAAAACCCTGGAGCTTGGCTGAGGTCTTTATAGTAATAGGGTAACTTTCCTGGACACCAGGTCCCCTCGGAAAATTCCCCACTCAGTTCTTTCGTGACCAAAGTGGAAAGTGGACAAAGTTTTCAAATCTACCGGCTAGACTACAAACCGCAGTGCGAGTGGGGAAGACACAGTCGAACATGTCCGCTCCGAGCGCCACACAGACGACCAGGTCCACAGCAAAGCCGGCGCCCATCGTGGCGGCTTGTCTGTCGGCAGGTGAGTGGCAGACAGGTACACCATGCGCCAGAAGTCATCCTTAGCCTCACCCCCACTGCAATGCCAAAACAACGTTAGATTCGTTAACATTGTTCGCTACACGTTTTCCGGGTCTTTACCACAACCCGCGCCTTTGAGGGCCCAGTTTCCCATCTCTCTGTAAACAAGAGTTTAGACTGTACCCAGGATAATTTATACTGAGAGTTTTAACCCACTGTCCTGTTTCGCATCCTAGTTAGTTAAATAATTTTGTCAGCTTTGCCCATACAATTTTTATAACACTCCACGTGTTATTCTTTTGATGTGTGTTTTCGTTTGTTTGAAAGAGAAATTCACAAATAATTGATTCAACTTATAGAGGCTCTTTTAACATAGAGTCTCATGAAGATTTCAAGGAAGCGAAATTCAGGCCAGTAAGTGCTAAAGTGCCGCTGGTATGAGTGAAGTGAATTTTCTTTGCAGTTTGTTACTCTGGTTTACAAATAGTAACTCTAATTCGCTAAGCTCACAGCCTCGCTTTGGCTTTCGGTCACTTTGTTCGTGAAAACTGGTAAGCTGGAATCGTATTTTCGGTAATGCTCAAAAATCTAATTTTTCCATTTGCTAAAAAAATGACAAATTCAAGTTATTAAAACAGAAAACTGAGAGAGTGATTACCTGAGACCACCGATGGCAAAGCCCCTGACGTTGCGTTGAGACAACTGCTTGGCACTCTCGACTCGCAAGTGTTCCACGAGCACACCCTGCACGATGGGGAAGATGTTCTGTGTGTCCGGGTTCTCATGAGCCGCCAGGCATCGGTCCAGCCAACGTGTCGTCCTGTCCACACAATGTACTGTCAACACCTTCGCTCGGATCAACTTGTAAAATGTCTACTAATTACGTATTGTTTCCATACAATTTGAATCAATGGACGGAAATATTCCCCGTAAGTTCGGCTCCGGTTAGATAGGTCTTCGCTTAATCTGGCCCTGAGCATGAGTCAGCGCGCGCTAGCGGCAGCAAGTCTCAACTTGTTTATTGTATTCTTTGTTCAGTTTGCGTCGTGTATTCATAGTGTGCGGTGTGTGGCGTTCACCCTTGCAGTAGGCCTACAGTTGGTGATTGTTCTTTCACTTGTGTATTTACTGTTGTGTGTACATAGAAGGTGAGTTAAATGTCCCCCATTCCACCTTCAACTTTTGAAAACCCATTTGGGGAATGTAGATATAGGTTCCTGAAGTTTGATTTGACGTACTTTGCGTCACCCAACCCAACCCAAAAACCGTGGGGGAGGGACCTTTAATTTTTTTAAATACAAACCTCCGCTTGTTGCACTTCAAAAGAAAGGTAATTTTAACACAAACTCAACGGCGCAAAGAAAAGCTTTTCATCTCAACTTGTTTTTATGTTATTACCGTTTTAAAAATATAAGTTATCAGGTTTAACGTGCTACATTTTACATACAAGTCTTTTAGACAAATTTTTCTTCAAAATCCTCTGAAGGAAATGTCACAATCCTGTAACAAATACCAAAATTTTGAAGACAGATTTGTCAGTAAAAATTAATTATTATATGTGAAATATGGCATTTCAAACCTGATAACCTATAATTTTTAAGACGGTATAACAATAAACCTAGTTGAAATAAAAAATGTTTCTTTGCGTCATTGAATTTGTGTTAAAATTACTTTTCTTTTGAAGTTGTACAAGGAGTTGTTTGTATTTAAAAATTAGGGAACCCTCCCCCCTGGTTTTGGGTGGGGATGGTTGATGCAAAGTACATCAAACATACTTCAGGATCCTATAAAAAATTCCCAAAGCAAAACTCACCTCGTATACCTAGGGTCCAGTCGCGAGGTGGTCGAACTTACGAGAGTCTACAGTACTTAAGAAGTGTTGAGCTGCTGTACAGTTCGTTAGGTTTAGCATGGCCGGTGAGATGAGCTATAGAGCCATAAGCGGCCAGCAGGAAATCTCAAGGTCACTGCCGACCATGCTACTACAAACTGTACCTGACTTACCTGTGAGTGGCTTCCTCGACTCTAGGCCCTGTAGACGTAGTCTTAATCACGTCGTCCAGTTGCATGATGATATCAGCTCCGATCGCGTTCTGGATTTTTATCGATTGTTCAGGACTCAGCATTAATTCTTTATCACCTACAAACATACAGTACTCGCATTGGTTAGTGTGTTGTAATATGTAGTAAACATAAACTTAAATCTAAATAGGTTTTGTTATTTTCTGTCAAGTAATTGAAATTTGAATTACTTGAATAGGTAACTTAAAACCAGGTATGGGTAAACTCATTTCAAAAAGTAGCTTGCTAAACCAAACCTACTTCCTAAAAAATTATATTTCTGACTAAATAAAAAAACATAGCCAACTCGTAGCCACAAGCGCTACTATAAATCCTAGCATATTTCATATAATGGGGTCTAAATTCCACCAGAAGTGCCCATTACCTCTTTGAGCACTCTACACGCGCGTTTTTGTCAGATTTTCACAACATTTGGTACTAATGTTGCTTTTGTAAATATCTAGGTTAAATTCACTATCCAGCAAATTCGGTCAACCTAAAGTGGTGTTTTAGGAGGTATTTCCCCCCAAAAATAAGTTTTACACTATAAAAACTGTATATATGATCTGATTAAGATTGTACTAGGTCTTAACATTTATGTTAACGTACCCAACACGTGAATAAAAAATTAATCAAATTTTACAAGCCAGATCAAGTTGTTGGCAAATAAACGCTTTTCCGCAGCCATCTTATTTGTTCTCTCTGGCAATAAAAATGAATAGGCTCTATGTCCTATAAAAATCTGTTAATAAAACAGCTGAGAAAATGTAACCCACCTCCGTACGGTGACTTGAACTTGACTCCCTCCTCAGTGATCTCGGCCAGGGTGAGCAGAGAGACCATCTGGAAACCCCTCGAGTCCGTGAGCAGAGCTCTGTCCCATCCCATGAACTTGTGCAGACCCCCTGCCTTCTTGATCAGCTCTGGACCCTCACAGACACAACATACAGTTCACTTACTTGTAATTTATTTCACACCCTCTTAAATATACATTAGTAAGCTGATTAAAAAGAAATAAAAAAGGTAATGTTTGTCTCGTTTTACGAGGCAAAGATAGGACTACAAAGTCCTCTCTACCACTCAACCTCAACCTTTATTTAGCGTTAGTGCTAAATACAATTTTGAATACATATTTCATTAGAGGTGATTGTGGGGATCAAAGCCTTACCACCAGTTTGATGAGCCCTGGAGTCACGTGCGACACCAGTACGCCACAAGTCTGCTAATTCAAATGGGAGTCTTAGTTTGTTGTTATTGTTAACTTGTTCCGTTTGACTTACAAGAAGTTCCTACTATTTTTCCATTGTTCAAAATAATTTTCAATTACATTCTAATTTTTTAAAGTATGGTTAAATGTGAGCACATTCTTAAATGGTACATTTAAAACATTACTGCACCAGGCTAATCCAGTCTTGTTAAAAATTAGTCTTGGTAAGTACTAATTTTTGGGGTAAATACTTTAATCAATTGGTGAGTGATGATATCGAACTAAACATAAACTTACAGTTTATTCAAGTAAGTATACTTACAGGGCTGGTTCCTAAGTGGTAAGTATTTCCTAAAATGATTTGACAGTCCAATGCTTTCAGCTGCTCAGGCAGAAGTCCTTTTAACGTTCCCTAAAACAATCATAAATAAAATAGCTACATTAAACAAACAATAATAGAAAAACATAAAAACATTTCCAACTAGTAGCTGTAAGAACTTTTGTGAATATCCGCAAATTTCCAAAGTTATTTTTCTTTTTATTTCAGGGAAGCTAAATTTTACTACTATTGACCCATTTTTATAATTTAGTTTAATTTGGTTTAGTTTAAAATGTACTAGATAAGCAATCATCACCTTCTTCTTCCAGTAATCTTAGCTGAACTCAGAAATACTGTTTTGAGGAATAACAATAACAATTCATTTAATGTCAATTTTGACAATTTATAAGTATTGTTTTATTGACAATATACTAAAGTACCATTTAATTATAATTTACCAAAAAAACACACTCGATAAAAGCATTTTCAGAGGAAACTACTTAGGCCTGTTACGTAATTTTCTAGTTGACCTGACTTTTTATGTTATCTAATAAGACCTAGAGTCCCTTGCTATTGCATATTGACTCCGCCATATTTAAACAGATCCAGTTTCAGGTGTCAGGTTTGTTGCAAATTGAGCAGTTAACTTACCTTCGTGCCTACTGGCATAAAAACCGGAGTTTCCACTTCGTGATGGGGAAGCTTCATCAGAGCTGTCCGTGCCCTTGACACATTGCAGTTGGCCAAGATGTTAAATGTCAATGGAGGAGTCATATTAACGTTTTTATGTTTAAGATATCAATCCTATAAATTAACACATAAATAAATCAATAATTCAATATGCAAATTTCTTAGTTTAGATGTTAAGAAAGCAATAGGCAAAGAGTGATTCATTTATTTTATTTATTAACGGCAAATAGTCAGTATACAATGTGTACAAACATGCAAGATGGTGTGGAGTGTAAATAGGTATAATATGGAGTGATGACTAAAACAAAAGAATACATGAAATCAACATCATTTCAATTTGTATGGTATTTAGATTTTAGTAAGGATATTCATAGCTATGAATGGCCCATTATATCTATGAATGATCGCTTACAGCAGATGACAAGCGGTCGGAACGCCTAAACTGCTGGGAGTCTCTAGTCTCGTCATACAAATCCTGTGACTGCTAATGTTATTCCTCAACACTGAGATACTTAGGAGAGGGGGAGTTGAGTCTCATTACACATTACAATGTAGTTATAATGTTTTTAAATCAAGTATGTCACAACATTTCATTACAATGAAGGCAGAAACGTCTAATTAAAATTCTCTCTCGGTTCAACTACAATTCCCATTAGAGTCTCTAAATGTAAAAATTTGATGACTCTACGAAGAGATAAAGGATTATTCATAAGTCTTTACATACTGCCGTGTTCTTCGTAGCGATCTTACACGATGGACACTTGCCTTACATGTCATAGCGACATGTCATGGAAATCAAATATTCTGATAGACTAAGCTACGCACCAACTGTAAGTCGATTTAGGCTCGATCAAGTGCTAGAGAGCACCCTTGGTGATTGAGCTTGAAGAGTGGTAATAAAAAATATCAAAGTAAGTAGGCTTGACTACTTCTTTCAGTCCACCAGAACAAGAAATGGTGGTGTTACTTTAAGCTAGGCTATACCGGAGTCCATAACCTAAAATTCTAGAAATGATGATAAGACAATTTACTTATAATCTTACAAATTCGCACTAAGAATATGGTCAATATGGTTTACTATGGTGTTTAGTACATTATATATTATTATTTGCAAACTGAAAACTCTATGAAATCATTATTATAGTGTTTATCTTTTTTTACCACCTAAAATTGCAAGTCTAAACTACATTTATGTCATCAGATTACCCCACAGAATATGAAACTAATAACCGTTATGTATAAACCTGCTTTGGTCCATAGTACAGAATAGCAATATAACTTAAAGTGTCGATATATACAATCAAAACAATACAACATAAAATAATTAGTCCACACACATACTAGAAGCTACTTAAATTGTATTGAAAATACCTATAAATTGAAAAGAAACAGTGAATTACTGTAGTTTGAATAACTTAAAGAGCGTGTCATACGTAAAAAAGAGCAGGGAAATGTACACCACTCGAAAAGGTGTTCATGGACGATCGCTGAGGAACTCAGAATATCAAGACTGGAAAAGGAGCCGTCTCACAAAATATATGCACAAAAAAGAAAAGGAATAAGTATATATACATTCAGAACAACAGTTATTTAGTGATATGTTAAGTGATGATAGTGAAATTTAACGAGAATGAACTACGGAATAATCTAATAATTCTACGATCTAACTACCTTAATAATTATTGACTTGGGAAAATTAAAACTAGATAATAATGAAAAATATGTATAAATTACTTAACATATTGGTATAAAGTAAAGTTGAATTTGGAGAAGTGTAGAACGAGATTACATCAGTGCTTTGGAACTGGAAGCAATGCAAAAAGAAACCAAAGTACGCTGAAAGATCTCACTGAACACTTTCACTTTTGTGGCATTTTTATAGCGCCAACAGCACTCCCGCGAGGAAATATCCGCTCCGGCTCTGATATAAAACCCGTTTGCAAAGTTTGTATCCTTTTATAGAAGCGATACCTAAACGCGCACATTGAGCCAGGACGCTCCAAACAGTGCACAATAGCATTAATAGTGACCCTTTAAAGTCGTCACCAGCAAGCATCACAGCATTGTTCTCGTCAGCCTCGAAGAATTTCTAGAAATGTTAAGAGCTGCTCCAGTGCTTGGTCATTGCAATTGAAGAGATCAATCTGGTAGCAGATGGAAAAGTATAGAAAGCTGTGGAGCCAACAGTGAAGCACGGTGTCAGTGTTTCAAGACAATAGGGGTGCATGAAAAACCAGAAGCCGCGTTTCTTCTGTGTATAGCCTTGCTGAGTCTTTTAATGAAGACACGAAGTAGCCATTAATATAAGTTGGATTTAACACCACCAGTCTTTAACAGCTGCAGATTTATCTGATATTGTCTACAAATTCCTTTCCATCATGACACTGAAATCCCATGGTACGTTTCCTTTTCCATTTTCAACTCCCCGGCACACTGCTCGCTACAGCCATTGACATTTAAATTCAAAATCAATGCTACAGTTTACATAGCTGTATTTCGTATGTGGCTAGCAACTCCAACGTTGTCTTTCGTCATATTTATGTAGCTTGGGAGTAAAGGGGTCGGATCAGGTGGCGTTAACCTTTGCGCCAGGCATTTACTGTATTAAGCTCCGTCCTCTTATCATCGACCATATCGTTCCTATCCATCATCCCATCATTCTGACCAAAACTCTTTTCATCAAAAATCCACACTGACACTATGCGTGACATCAATCTCCACTTCCAAGGCGTAATCAGTAACTACACTAGTTTGGGGCAAGTGGAGGCTTTATGAGGTCCCTTTTCTCCGAGAGCCTAGTCACTATACTACGAAGTCAGGCCATAGGATTGAGATTGTATCTATCCATCAACTAAGTACCTCTCAGCTCGCGATCACAGAATTCGTTCCTTAGCTCAGATTAAGTAATTGATTGATGTAACTAATGTGGAATTCTTTGATTCATATTTAATGTGAAAATTACGAAGAAAATTAGTCATCTGCTCAGAGCACTGCTTCAAATCAGCGGGATATAGTCTATTGCCATTTATTTTAATGTATATTTAAAGTCAATGCTGTTGCTGAACAGTACAAGTAAAGACCTATTAACATAAATGGACCTGTGAGATGCAGAGATGTTTTCCTTTGTATTTAGGCTAAATTAATTTAAAGTATCTAGTTTTGCGTAGAACATTTAAAATATACTCATTTTCCTAAATACATGACACGCAGATATTTAGTTTTATACATATTTTTTAGGTCCAGGAAATAAATAACCTCGTTAAATAAATTAGTTACATAAACTGTAAATTAAAATAATGTGACTTGTATAAAATGTATTGATACATATATAACTTTTGTTCTTTCTGTATTGGCGAAAGAATAATTCATTTCCATCAGTCTTGGCACAGCGGAACAAATACCGTTAAAAAAGTAGTTCTTTGGTAATGAAATATTGAAGTAAATTTATTTTACTAATTTATATAAACTAAAATTTAATACACTTTTGGAAATTAGAAAGGTTTTGTCATTATTTGGTTATTTATCTTTTCAACGTGTAGTGACAACTTTGTAAATTTTAAGGCCTCGCGTATGAATATTTTCGAGCTTCCGCTAAGCAAGTTCTAAGTATAAAGTCCTTTTCCTCTGCTATTTTGGCAAGTGGTACAATGTCGGTTAATTCTGGTGAAAGACGGTAAGTTTTAATATACTATTTTAATTGTTATTAAGTTGCATATACCTTTATGAGATAGCAAAAGATCTTCTTAACAAGGTCATACCCAAATTTGTTACCTTGTTTATGTAAATCCTTAGCAATTCTTCATTAAAAGAAGGGCCGTATCCTCTGCCAACATGGCGTGGCCCTCCCTCTTTATAATTTCCATTTCTTTTGCCTTCAGAGCAATGATTCTTTATATCTTAAACCTCGAACATGCATTTCGAGACTAATCAACGCACTATCCCCATTCCGTAGTACCTTTTAACTCTGAATGATTAGAGGTAATTTAGAACTGTATCACTGACAGCAGTCTTATTTTATTACCTAATACCATTACACGAGCCTTGACAATGACACAATTTTACCAAGTCATTCAGGCTTGGCTAGAATAGCCCTAGGCATTAGTGGTCTTGTATTACTGTGTTATGGTGGAGTCAAGGACTTCGTTGGAAATGGATTTTGTCCCATTAAAATGCTTTTGCTTTCAAGTACTTTGGACTACTCAGGCTATCTTGGACAATAGTTGACTGATATGAAAGATTTTTTTATTCATCGTCTTCAGCTAGAAGAGGTCAAGGCCTGCTTAAGTTTTTAAATGGCGAGGGGGCGTAACTCCTTTTCATAAAATGACCTGTAAAATGCTAGTTTTTCAGGCTAAAAGTATTGTTGGTTACCACAGTAAACTAAACGAGGTTGAATCGGCCAACAAACACCGTAGAACTAACCGAACTAGAAAGCTTATGAATGAGAACATGTAGCCGGATTTAAAATGCATGTTGATCGCTGCAAAAATTGTTAAATCCATTTCTGTATTTTTCTTATTTGAATATTTGTGTCCTTCGTCAATGAAGAAAATTATTTTCCCAGTGGCCTGGTAGTCTTATGTTCAGTATTAACGGTATTGTTTCTAAGCTACATAGGCTAGGAATAAGGTTTAGAAGTCACAATAAACCAGTTCAAGATCATTAAAGTTTATACACTAAATCGATCAAACGTTGCTTGATTTGTGATATGCTTATGCAAAACTCTGGAATTCAAATATTGGGAATTTGAACAACAATTAATGTTTTTCTCTCGATTCTTTCCAAGGTTTACTTAGTTAAGGTGAACTATTCATTTACAGTCTGTTGTATTTGTTAGGGTATTGCTTAACTTTTAAACCAAGCTCATATTCATATTTGATAAGGATGTGATCTCTCGGGTTTATTCAAACAAAATTGCCTTGGGGCGGCTGTCAAGACACAAATGCCTTAGTTTTGTAGTTAAATCCCAATAGTGAATCAAACATAATAAGCTTAACAATAATTATTTGTTTTCGTACTCAGAAAATGTTTGTGCAATTAAGTTTGAGTCACTATTGGGTGAGTTTTAGCTACAAAACTAAGGCACGATACTTGCCTCAGCCAATTGTCGGTAGCTAATTTACAGGCTGCATAGGCAGATGGTGACTGAGTGCATCACATGCTGCGCTCTAGCGATGAATTCAAACACTACCCAGTATTGTAACTTAAGATTAATGTCGCGTGCAGGGGCGTAAATGCCAACAATCAATGAGTGTTGGATTAAACATTATCCTCCTTTGTTCTTTTTTTAACCCTTAGAAGTTAGAACCACTTCCTAGAGTTAGGCACATAAGTAGGATCCCTTGTAGACTTGCCAACAAAACATAATCATTGTTGGGGTTGATTAAATCACAATTTGGAACTATATTTAACTAAACTGGACTCGGGGATGGTAGCTTGTTTCACATTTAAACGTGTAGAAATTAAAAATGCCAAGGTAAATTGAGGATTAAGCTTTAAATATATCAAGCTACTCTTTGGCCACCCTAAAATTGTTAAAAATAACGAAATATATATTTTTCTTAAATTACAATGTTCTAATGTTCCAGATAGTAGTTGACTAATCTTAGCACAAATTTTCTCAACAATAAAAATGTGTTTAATGACATTACAATTTAAATTGTTAAGATAAAAGGAGTGGGAGTTACCCGAAAGACCTCTGTTAAGTTTTGTATTTGTTGTTTTAGAGGTGAAGAGTGGTCAGACCCCAAGAATGGCCCAGGGGACAAGGAGCAGTCGTCCGAGAGCAGCGGCCCGCCCGGCATGGAGCCCGATGGCATCATCGAGTCCAACTGGGAAGAGGTGTGTGTCAATCTATATTCATAAGGCCTTAGCTTTGCCCTGACTGACTGTCCCACTCATCATCGCTGAGCCAAAACTAGGCCTAGAAACTTGAAATTTCATATTAACAATCCTTCTAGTGTAGGCACTCGCTAAGAAAGGAGTTTATAACATTCAAATACTTAGGTGGGTGTTTGGGGTTTTAAAATTTTGGAAAAACTACTTGTTCTTGCTTTAGAATTTCTTTTGTAGTGGCTAAACGAGCAATACAATTAAATTTTTAATGTGATGGAAAATTGTTAGTGTGAAATAAAATTTTTCACAACTTTTGTCCAATTTATTTTTATGCTTTGCTCTTGTAGTTTTTGAGCTACTTCCTATTTTGCATATCACGGCAGACAGTGAGTGAGATTTTCGGCACTGTGTCCGTGAGGGGTATTGGTATGGAGGGGATAAATGCTCCTGTCCACTCCACACTGCCTGCGGAGCTGTCAACCTATTCTAATTCATGATTCTAAGTACCAATGTTACAGGGCAAAATTTTGGTTGACAGGTGGTAAGTTAAAATTATTCTTTTTTTTTAAGTTTGTTGTTGATGATGGGAGAATTTCAGAGTTTAAACTATTATTGCAAACATTATTTGCGGAGGGTTTTGTAAATAAATTAAAAAACCCTAACTTCTCAATTTTCCACTACATTAGATTTTAAATTGTGGCATCAACTTTTAAAACTAACCCAACCGATAAATTGCAGGTTGTGGACAACTTCGATGACATGAATCTGAAGGAGGAACTCCTGCGAGGAATCTACGCCTATGGTTTTGAGAAACCGTCCGCCATTCAGCAGCGAGCAATCATGCCCTGTGTCAAGGGGCATGATGTGATTGCTCAAGCTCAATCAGGTATTTGCTCGACAGAATATTCAACATTAGTGAGTTAAGCTTGGTTCAAACTATTGTAAAAATAAATAAGGTTGCTATCAATCATTAACAAGTTGTGTGTGTACCTTTGATCCTTAACATTTTGGGCGTCATTGACGTGGATTCGCGGAGGACCAGGACAAGCACAAACCGTTATTGCCGTGAATCCGCGTTTTCACGTTCTTTATTTAGTAACTGCTGTGTTAGTACATTATTTTGCCGCTAGATAGTTCTGATAGTTACGTGGCCTAGATACCTACTGCTCTACCTCAAAAACAGTAATAATGGCGACCGCCTTGGCTTCTCATTGGCTAAAAGCAGCCTATCGTGCGCTGGCGCCCCTCCAGCGGCATCGCCGTGAGTTCCCGTCACTGCCCCTCTCATCAGATCAGTACGCTGCTGTTTGTCGACTTATACGCACATTTTCTGTTTCTCTCTTTATTATAGTGTTAGTAGTTATTTAGTAATAAATAACTGTTGTATCTAACAATGATATAGCAAAACTTGATTTGGAAACTCATAACTAATAACTCATACTAAAATACTGTTACTGAATATTAGCCTCGGCTGAGGCGATTGAAAATCAGCTACTCACGGCAGGCCTCCTAGGCCTACTATCTTGCAAACCAAACATGTAAGGACCAATAAAACTTTGTTGTGGCAATAATTATGTAAACAAATTACTTACTAATATAACAGTCACTTTTATTGGCTGAAGACACTTTTATACTTAAAAACTTGTAAAATGGCCTGAATTGGCTGATTTACTTTCAGGAAGTAAGCGGAAATCAAAACTGATCAAATCTAACCTAACTTTAGCCTAACCTTCACTAAAACTAACCCAACCTAATCTTAGCTACTCTAAACTAACTTAACCTAACCTATCTACAAACTTATTCTAACTTAACCTAACCTGGAAATAGTCCCAAATTTAACAACATTTTTAATATGTTCTGTGCCTCAAAAAAAGTGAGGGGTCCCTTTTCTATTTGTGCTAAATAAATTTGTACTAATTAGTTGAAAAGTCACTATTCTAGAATAATACTCAAAATCAAAGAAGATGATACATTTTCCAGGAGGTGGACAAGCTCACTAAAACACTGCTTGGGTAAGGCTAGATTGGTACTGAAGCCGGAGTGTCTACAGATGCGCAGTGCTTTGTCAGCATAAGGTTAAACCCTGTTGTTTGTATGTGCAGGTACCGGAAAGACTGCTACCTTCTCCATTTCTATCCTACAACAGATTGACACCAACCAGCGGGAATGTCAAGCTTTGATCCTTGCTCCAACTCGAGAGTTGGCCCAGCAGGTAATGAATTGTGTTCAATTTGATACGTCACTTTCCACGTTATTTAAGATATATAAAAGTTAAGCTTTGTCGTCAACTTTCCAGCTATTGCATCGGGGAGGTTAAACCCGGGTGTATATCCATCCGTTTGCTTACACACAACCAGAAACTCAAAAATCTGTGTACCTTCCGTCCTTCTTTCTTAGACAATCTTTGAGCTCGCCGATGCCGCCAGACTGTGTCAAACCTCAAAAAGCTCAGCGATTTAGGTAAACCAACAAATTGGCGGTAAATTAGACAATCCTTAAACAATAGTAAATTGTTTTTATTTGGTATTGTGAACAGATCCAGAAGGTGGTGATTGCGTTGGGTGACTTCATGAACGCCATGTGTCACGCTTGCATCGGCGGCACCAATGTCAGGGAGGACATGAGGAAGCTGGAGATGGGTGTTCACGTCGTGGTCGGTACCCCCGGCCGAGTCTACGACATGATCAACCGCCGAGCACTGAGTGAGTACCCACTGCCACTACCTTCAGAGTCAAGGTGTCCACCTAGTCTAAAAAACCTTGTAACCTTAAATTAGCTTGAATTTATTGTGAGCCTTTTGTATTTGGTCATTTTATCTTGAAAATTAAAAGACTAAGGTGGCGACAAATACTTCAAAAACCCTATTTCAGCAAGAACTTTTCCCATAAACATTTCTTTTTCCCCAAACTTGTTGTAATATTTTACTTTAAAAGGCCGAAAATGAGCCTACCTTGAAAATCTGAAAACTAGTATTAATTTTGATTTTTAATGTTTGAGTGGACATTAAAGTCTACGAATGCAAGTGTACTGAATGGGTTTGAGCAATTGGCACAAGCTTATTTTGAGAGGTTAGCTCATTTTGTTTGTAAAGGACCAGATGAACAATAAAACTTATTTAAGTGATTTGTGACCAATATACACGGTCAATTACACCCTTGTATGCAACTTGGTTTTGATTACTGACCCATTGTGAATCGCCATGGAGTTAGGCGAGAGTAGGCTATTAACGTTGAAACTAGACTGAGAATTTCTCTTGATTATGACAAGAATGTGACCGATAGCATTCATCAATTATTAAATATTGCTACTTACTGTCATATGACAATACGATGTAGATCATACATAATTCGGCTGTATCGAAGTTAAGATACTTTGCCACATAGCACTTCACATCGTCAATTTGGACTGCTTTGTGGTTTTAGAATTGTCTTTTACACATCTCTTACAATGATAAAATCGATGACTGGTTTCTGATTTTAATTCTGTGATATGTTTTCAGGGACTAATAGTATTAAAATGTTTGTGTTGGATGAGGCTGACGAGATGTTGTCGAGAGGATTCAAAGATCAAATTCACGATGTATTCAAACACTTAGGAAGCGAAGTTCAGGTGAGACCATGAAGTTGTTTTGGGACCAAGTTTTGTGGACTGTATTAAAGTAAAGTTGTATGAATCAGGGTGTCCAGCATACGGGAAAACCCAGAATTTCGTCCCTAAACCGAGAAATTTTGTGAAAGGGGTCGCGAAAGTGGTGATTATGTCATGGACGAGTCTAGCTATCGCCGCGAACGGTATCAAAGTCGTTAGTTCGCCGCTCTAGCGGAAGTCAAGTGATTGTCACGTAAGGGGTAACGAAAGTCGTAATTTTATCGCGGGTGCTAGTGAAAGTCTGGAGATCGCCGCGAACAGTATCGTAGTCTTTATTTCGCAGTAAACGGCGCTCTCGTGGAGTCAAGAAATAGTTGTTAGTGGTAATGAAAGTCGTGATTTCATCGCGGGAGTCAGGAGATCGCCGAGAACGGTAATGAAAGGCGTTATTTCATCGCGGGTGCTAGTAAAAGTTGTGGTTGTGTTAAAACCGTATTGGGCGGGAGCAGCTATGATTCTTTAAAGTAGGTAAAGCCGGGAAATCAGCAAAACATACTCAGGAAAATACGGGAATTTTGTTTTTTCTGAACGCTGGAGATCCTGTGAATAGGCAATAATGTTTTTGTTCTATCGTAAGTTGTAGATTTTTAACCAATTTTTAATAAACAGCCAGCTATAGTTTACTTCATAAAGCAGGTAAAATTTGAGAAAATACATAAAAATATTTTTTTATCTACCTTGCGATTAATTCTATAGTTTGGACAAGTTGACATAACATCATTTCGTTTGGAGATGGTCAAATCGAGACCTCAGATTACAGGCCACCCTTGATTTTATTCACCTTGCTGAGATCTTATTGATTTGTATATTAAATACATGCCGATTTCAGGTCATATTGCTGTCAGCCACTATGCCTCAGGAAGTGCTTGATGTTAGTAAATGCTTCATGAGAGAACCAATCAGAATTCTGGTGAAGAAAGAAGAACTGACATTGGAAGGTTAGTAAAAACTTTTAGAGCGGTTTTAGATCAGTTTAAAAGTAACGCAAAGCTTTCTTGTTTAACGAGATGAAGTTAGGACTGACTGCTAAGACCTGTGTGTCACTTAACCTCGACCTTTACCTAGGGCTATCGCACAATCACTCAACATTTGTGGCGGTGATCTAATCCTCGCCAGTGGACTAATGAGCTCTGGAACACTTTTAAAGGATCTATGAGGTCTTCAAAGTACTAGGTAATGTAGATAAAAGTGAGAAATCCGTGACGAGTCAAGTCACTAGTTTTTGCAAAATAAGTCAACTTGTCCGCTCCTGTTATCAAATCTAGCCCTGCAGCCGCTTACTTTTTTGTTTAACAAGTTAGAAAATGTCATTTGGGGAAGTTTGTTTTCAATATCCCTGAGTAGCCTACAATGTTTATTTTAAGTGATACATCTGCTAAAGCGATGGGAAAATAGTACCTACCGTTTATCAGATATCGAAATTACATTGAAAATTCATTAGAGTGGTTCAATCACTAGTGATCAATGAGGTCAATTACACAGTTTATCTTGGACTTACCGGGCCGCTTTAGGACAAAAGCTACTCCCTTGTTTTACCACTTAAATAAAGGTACTTCTTGAGAGTAGTTTTTCTCCTGAAGTGGTTGGAAAAGTTATATAAAAAATTGTGTAATAGTCATTGAAGTGGTGAACCGAATATTGCCTTTTTTAAGGGACCTTAAGCCAGCTGTGGGCATAGCACTCTTAATCTACAGATCAATCGAGTAATCCACATTAGAGACTATTTTGCAGAAGTTTATCGAGACACTTATCTGACTGTGTGTCGACAGGTATCAAGCAGTTCTTCGTGTTTGTGGACAAGGAAGACTGGAAGCTGGACACTCTGTGCGACTTGTACGGCACTCTCAGCATCACTCAGGCTGTCATCTTCTGCAACACCAGGCTAAGGTCGACTGGCTCACTGAGAACATGCACGAACGCGACTTCACCGTCTCCGCTATGGTGAGCTACCACGCTGTTAGGCTGTGTGTGAGCGTTATTTTATAACAGTTCGAGAAGCAGGGAAACAGAAGCATTGTTTGGTACAGGAGTGAAGATATGTCAGATCTATTTATACATGTTTAGACGTTTCAAATGGTCATGATACACTCAGACTGTTTTTGGTTGTCAAAATTAGGAATAAGCATCTTTATCTCACTTATCTGTCTTGACTTACCCGACATTCTGTATTATCGAAATTTAACCAACACAGAAACTTTGAAACATTACTATATACCTATTCAGAATTATAAGTAAGGTTTGTTTAAGATTCACTGAAATATAAGCCATCTTTTCTTAAAATGTAGACTTGTTCTTTCACTTTGTTTGTGTAATAGAAGAATATTCAGAATTATAATGACATTTACTAAAGGTTTCTCTGTTATCCACATGTTTAGTTATCCGTCCTTTACCAGCCTCTCCATGATAGATAAACTAGATTCTACTGTAAAATTATTGATTTTTCATACCCACTGAGCTACTTTACTAGAAAGTACTAAAACTAGGACTCTGTAATTATCGCAAAAGTGAAACAAAAAATATAAGGAAATTATTGCTTATAGAGTGCCGTGGTCCATTGCCCTGGCTAGTGATCTGAAGAAGCACAGGAGTATGACACTGGAAGAAAAACAGTTTCACACTACTGCTCAGTACCAGGGCCAAACGCTTCTGGGATATGAAATGAAATGAATAGCTCTACTTTATGGAAATTCGCTAATTATAATCTTGTAGTAAGATGAAGCTCGCTGACTGGTGTGGTGTGTTACAGCACGGTGACATGGAGAGAGCGAGACTTGATCATGAGACAGTTCTGCACCGGCTCTAGCCGAGTGCTGATCACGACTGACCTGTTGGCCCGTGGTATCGACGCAGCAGGTGTCTCTGGTCATTAACTACGACCTGCCATCCAACCGCGAGAACTACATCCACAGGTAACCTCACACTGTGTCATGATAAGGATATACAGTAGACTCCCGTGTTAGGCCACCTCGGTACTGGACTCCTGGCCAGACTATTCAAAAATACGCTTGAGGACGCCTAGAGCTCCAAAACTGATGAAGTGTAACTTTGGCCTGTTAAGTGAATGAATATGGTCAAAACCTTGAATATCATTTGGCAAACCTGCGAATTTGGTTTTCATTTCCAAAGGAATGATTCATATTATGTAAAATTGTAGATGTAGCCTATATTTAGGCTTCAGGTGGCCAACTGTACCATCCAAGCTGAACAATTGGGAGTGTACTGAATCTTTTACCAGTCCTAATTACTTCCCCCGATTCATTGCATACAATAAAGTTGTTTAATGTGTAGGCAAACAATATTTTGCAAAATCAGAAATTTGGCATTTGCAATAATTGCTACTAAGCTTGATGATTGGGCAATCATTAATGATTGTTCCGCTACAACTGCCAGTTGTAACTGTAGTTTTTAATGTGTAAACAAGAATTTCTTCTCTTGAGAATTTCTTTGGAAAAAGTTGATGTCATGCCCAACTCATGGGAAAAATTCCTGGAATTTGTTGTTCATTTTACCCGACATTCTGTATTATCGAAATTTAACCAACACAGAAACTTTGAAACATTACTATATACCTATTCAGAATTATAAGTAAGGTTTGTTTAAGATTCACTGAAATATAAGCCATCTTTTCTTAAAATGTAGACTTGTTCTTTCACTTTGTTTGTGTAATAGAAGAATATTCAGAATTATAATGACATTTACTAAAGGTTTCTCTGTTATCCACATGTTTAGTTATCCGTCCTTTTACCAGCCTCTCCATGATAGATAAACTAGATTCTACTGTAAAATTATTGATTTTTCATACCCACTGAGCTACTTTTTTACTAGAAAGTACTAAAAACTAGGACTCTGTAATTATCGCAAAAGTGAAACAAAAAATATAAGGAAATTATTGCTTATAGAATAGTGCCGCGTGGTCCATTGCCCTGGCTAGTGATCTGAAGAAGCCACAGGAGTATGACACTCGGAAGAAAAACAGTTTCTTACTGCAAAGTCTAGCGTTGTACTTACGTTCTCTCTGGCGATAGAAATGAAATGAATAGCTCTACTTTATGGAAATTCGCTAATTATAATCTTGTAGTAAGATGAAGCACGCTTGACTGGTGTGGTGTGTTACAGCCGCGGTGACATGGAGCAGAGAAGCGAGACTTGATCATGAGACAGTTCATTACCGGCTCTAGCCGAGTGCTGATCACGACCTGTTGGCCCGGTGGCGGCGTGCAGCAGGTGTCTCTGGTCATTAACTACGACCTGCCATCCAACATGAGAACTACATCCACAGGTAACCTCACACTGTGTCATGATAAGGGATATACAGTAGACTCCCTTGTGTTAGGCCACCGGTACTGGACTCCTGGCCAGACTATTCAAAAATACGTTTGAGGGCGCTCTAGAGCTCCAAAACTGATGAAGTGTAACTTTGGCCTATGTTAAGTGAATGAATATGGTCAAAACCTTGAATATCATTTGGCAAAACCTGCGAATTTGGTTTTTCATTTCAAAAGGAATGATTCATATTATGTAAAAATTGTAGATGTAGCCTATATTTAGGCTTCAGGTGGCCAACTGTACCATCCAAGCTGAACAATTGGGAGTCTACTGAATCTTTTACCAGTCCTAATTACTTCCCCCGATTCATTGCATACAATAAAGTTGTTTAATGTGTAGGCAAACAATATTTTGCAAAATCAGAAATTTGGCATTTGCAATAATTGCTACTAAGCGTTTGCATGATTGGGCAATCATTAATGATTGTTTCCGCTACAACTGCCAGTTGTAACTGTATTTTAATGTGTAAACAAGAATTTCTTCTCTTGAGAATTTCTTTGGAAAAAGTTGATGTCATGCCCAACTCATGGGAAAAAAATTCCTGGAATTTGTTGTTCATTGATTTCTAAGTAATGTTGACAGTTTTTTGTGTTCGATCAAGCAATATGAAGCACTTGCTATATTATTATCTCCACTTTTAACATAAGAATCCTTTCTTTTTACTTCTTATTTTGTAGTAAAAATGTGGATACTTAAACTATTAATTTCTTGTATAGTGTACCAGCGATGAAACTTGTGTTGGATTTTATTTCTCACCATTGTACATTCTGTTTACAGAATCGGAAGAGGAGGGCGATTCGGGCGTAAAGGAGTCGCCATCAACTTTGTGACGGAAAACGACAAGCGTTCCCTAAATGACATTGAACAGTTTTACAATACGAGTATAGTTGAAATGCCGATGAATGTTGCCGACTTGATCTAGTGAATCTAAGCTCTACGATGGTGTGAGTATCGGACCACACTGTGCCAGGATATTTGTGACCCGCGATCGTTGACCGGCCTGATTAACATGTGCTCTCGATTCTACTGATAAAGTGGCTGATACAACCCAATATTTTATAAAGTGACTTGAGAGGTTAGGCGAGTCCTAGCCTCACTTTCGAGTGTATTGATTCGTCAATCCTCGCTGAAGTCTCCCTGAGGCTTTTAGGTGTTAATAGGTGTATGTTTTATTGTTATCGTGTATATTATTGCTTTAAATATGGTGGTATGTAATAGTTGTAAAATGTACGCTGTCGAGTATTTTCTGTTTGATTTTTCACAAGTAGTATGCTGTAAGCAAGTTAATATTAATGATATTACGGTTTTGGTTTTGTTGAAAAGAAACTCATGCTTTCAGAGGAAATTTCTTATTTACTTTCATCTAAAAGTCAACATTTCGCCTAAACATTTGTTTCGTTGTTTGAGAAAAAATTTAGTTGGTCGTTGGAAAGGGTTTTTCAATCACAAGCGTAACAGACGAAAGTTTGCATACAGGACTTTAGTGAGTACATCATTTTGTATTATTTAATAATAAATTAATGAACAAATTTATGTTTGAAGTTATATTTACCTGTATTCTTGTTTGTTGGAGATTTATACAATATAATATCACGGTTCTTTCTTGTATTTACAGGAGGTTCTGTCATACACGGGGAAGACTTTTCAGAAATAAACAACCAACCTTACCAAATTGAAGCTACACAAATGGTGGTTTTGTTTTAAAACTCCTTTTGTAATTCCTACATTTCCTATTCTCACTAAGACGCTCATTTTTAGTTATTAATATCTATATCGTTTACATTATAGCAGTAGTATAATGAATAAGCTTTAAGCTTCTTGTATATTTAATGAATATTTTTATTTATTAATAAACTTTGTACACATAGGGATTTGAATTTAGTAATGCCCTTTTACATTCCTAAAACTGAACATGTGTCATAAATCATAATTTGAATTATTAAAGAAAATGTACAAAATTAATACGGACTGAATAAATAATGGACTAAATGTTGAGTGAATAATGAATATCATTTCTAAAAACATGTCGGATTAAAACAGCACCATAAGAACAATTAAATCCTTTGCAACAATACAATTTTTCATAAAGTATGTTTGACATCTGATTTGAACTATAGTTTCATGGTGGTGACTGTTTGATCAATTTGAAAGCTGTTAGATTGTCTACTGAATGAAGAATGAGTTAACCAAACAACTTCATAGAAGTTTAGCATTATTTTTAGAAATTCATTCATAAGGAGTAAAAGAAGTATGTCTTGTCGAACGAGGCAAAGTTAGGGCTACAAAGTCCTCAAACATTACTGTTATTGCAGTTACTTGCCAAATTGTCAGTGTTTAATGCCATGATTTCGTTAGAGTGATGTAGACAGTAGTACCTTGAGACCTTACGCCTGTCCCAAGAAAACACTGCTCTTACATTGTTCTTATGGAATATAATACAATATGGCCCACATTTCATTTAGGAGGTGTCAAAATATTGAAAGATCGACTTAGTCCATCACTACTACAGTAGTTTATTTTTGAGCAATTAGCCTCTTTAAACTCTCTTCCTTCCATATAGGTCTGGTCCCAACGCAGAGCAGTTAGTGCATGATTTGATCAGGCCTTAGTGAAGATTTTTGAAGTTGACAAGAGTGAATAAGCCTTGAATTCAGTCTACTGCAAACGTTTAACTTGACTCTTGTTGAAAACAGAAAGCATTCTTCGTAGGGACTTGTCTAGCTCAACTTTTGATTGAGGTAAGTATTAGTGCTCTGTTGCCGGCTAGAAAAGTAGTTATCATTGAGTTAATAATTAACATCCGAAAGTGTGTTTAGGAAATGGGCACTAGGCCAGGATAAGCTCTTTGAAATAATTTTGTGTTTTTGCTCGGAAGATTTCGAACTGGTATGATTTGGGCACGAGATGACAGTTTTTTTTAATAATTCAAGTCAATGATGGTCAATTCTGTAACTAGTTACTGATTGAGTGTCATGACTATGAATTTCAATGACTTGTGTTAAACTGCATTTATTAAGGCAGAAAAGAATAGAATCATAAATAATTAGTAAATATAAAGGGTATGAAAGGTTAGAATGTCTAACTGAAAGCATCACAACATGATTCTCTGGTTTCCAAATTGCATAAGATTGTAATGACAAGTTTTTGTGCACAATTCTCCCACAAACAAATGCTATACTTTAAGTGAGGATAAATAATATTGTAATGTGCCATTTTTAATTTCTGAAAGCAATACTTAGGCAAATTTCTGAGTAAAAGTACTCCACGATACTAACTATGATTAAACTGCACAGTTGTATTTGAAAACATTGCTTTGCCTCAATTAAGGGGTGGGAGTGAAACCCCATACTTGAATGCCTCGTTTTTGACAGAAACTCCGGATAGAATTAGACTGTGTCACACTATTAGAAACTAAAACTGAGATAGTGGCATATCATCCAATTCTTTAAGTGAATATATAGGCCTAATTAGAAGTTAAGCCCACATAGAGGTTTTAAATTTGGCCAAATCCATACTTCTGACTTCCTCAGGTAAGCTGTTGAAGAGTTAGCGGTCACTGGGATGCTCCTCGAGGACTGAGACAGTCTGCACTAAGGGGTATCAAGTTTTCTAGCATGCCTTGTGTTATGCTGATGAATGTCCTGTTTTCTTCCATACATAGAGATGTTCTGACGTATGTGCAGCAGAGGGTTCTGTAAACAGTCAAGGTGTTGAAAAAGGGGCCTATGGGTGAAATCTTTGCCCTTAATTTCAGTAGAAGTCATGACCCTCAACGCCTCCGTTTGGAATACTTATTAACAGTCTACTACAGATATCTAATCTACTGCATAATTTGTTTAAGTACTTTAGTCTTAAACTTAGTACTTATTTTATGGTGGTTAAACATGTAGGTGTCAGAAATCTTTTACAAAATCATCAAGATCTGAATTGGCATTAACACATGTGACTGGTAGTGGCGTAAGTATGTTCCGACGGTTGGCACCCCCTCGGGCCTCCTCACACCTCAACCAAGGCGCACTAGATACACCCCTACAGTATGAGCTATCTTACTTCTACTATACAATACTGGCCACTCTAGGCTATACAGTTATAAAATGGCTTCTTTATAAAGCAGTTTTCCTTATAATAAAATTAGTGAGGGATGATTAATACACTGCGTAGATTAAGAACATAAAGTGTTAGCGTGGTGTGTGCTTAAAATGATTCCACCATAACATGATAATACATACATGTTTGGTTAATCAGTGTAGCTAAAACTATCAGCTATACACGCTAAAGATGGCAATTATCTTGTAATGGGAATCGCATGATAACAAATTAGCATTAAATGGCTTTTAAGAAGAATGTTAGTTTTTCTGGAGACTTGACTTAAAAGAACTTCCTTGCGTTGAATTTGAAATTAAAATATCTTTGTAATGAGGATAGAGTAGTTTGGGTAAGCAAATTTGGCAAAGGGCTAAAACCCCCGCTGATGCGTAGTGAATCCTAGCAAATTTACTATAGCGGGGTAAAATTACACCAAAAGTGCTTACTTTGACCTATGACCACTATATGGGTTGTGTTTTGTGTCAGATGTTTACAAAATTTAGTACAAATGTAAATATATCTATGTTGGTTTAGACAAATTCAAATCCTGGATTGGAAATATTTGTGTTCAAATGTTTGTGTATTCAGAGTGGATCTTAAAGGTTAGTTAAGTGTGTTTCCATAAAATTAGCTGAACATGTGGCTCAGGTGGGCTAATTTTAAAAGTACAATAAAAGTAAAAGTACCACAAAATCAGGGGTGGTTTGGAAGAAGTTAGATTAGATTAAAGTAGGGCTGGTAATGTACCAGTTATGTCAACCAAGGGTTTTATTGACTGCCTGGTTATCTTAGCCTGGGAGACCCACCCCAAGGGACCACAAAGCCTCGAAATCATATACTAATTATTATTGATTTTGTATTGAATTAATGTTGCTGCGTTTTTTTTTTTCAGCTCAACACTAGAACCTTTATGACAGATGTTTACTGTGATTGACAACATGGCCCTCAAGTCGAAAATTTGAGAACTGAAGTGCTAAAATGAGTCCAGGGCCAAAATAAACTAACCTGATTTCATTTTGAAAAAAGTAATTTTCCCGCAACGAGCCTGTTAAAAAATACTATTGTCCAATATGGTTTTTGTTTATTCATTGCTGATGAAAACGTATGAGGTTGCATTTGGACGTCTGCAACAGGATGCCTCGTCGGCTATGAAAACTCTAAACCAACAGGATTCCAGCATCTGAACACTGTGGCTTGCCTTCAAGATTCAGAGAATGTTACAAAAAATTACTGGTATTCAAGATTTATGCTGTACCCAGTAAACAAAATCACTAAATCCTATTTGAGATGCCGACCACTCTCATGAGGGTATTTTAAGGCAAATATGTGGTGAAGGATGAGTGTGATGAGTGGTAGTAATGAGTTATGAGGTGTAGTCTTGTTACAAACTAAGACCGACTCTTCCTTAGAATGGGTCATTAATTAATAGCCCAATGACCAATGGAAATACAAGGACTAGCGGCTTAGACTTCCGAACCCGCAGGTGATGGTCTGATATGTCGCGATGGTGGGAGTTGATGGGGTATCATCAGAAGATCACTGAGACTATCTGAGCGCTTTAGACCTATATCATCCTCAAAACCTGACCTCCATGAAGCTGGATTACAGGACCACACCACGAGTCCCAGTCAAAAGGTAGGTAAATGCAATAAACTATCCATTTGTTTGTGGTCTACAATAGTATATTTAAAACAACAAACATACATTCAATGAAAGAAACTAGGTTTATGAACTTCAAACCTGATAGCAAATTCAGAAGTATCAACTCAAAATAAAAGATGTTGAGTTTCGGCTATTTTAAAGTCCAACAAAAACTTTTGTTGTAGTTGGTCTCTGTCCACTCGACAATGACATTAATTTTGTCGAAACATGATGTGGCTAATACACAATTATTTGTTTGCATTTTTGAAGTTTTGATTTCAAATTAGTACTAATACTTTTGCAAACAGTGGTCATCATGAATAATTTTAAAGAGTCATAGTTACTCTGATACACCTTCTTTGTTGGCTTCACACCTTCTTTTTACATTAAAAATAAAACTATTTTAAATTGTTTATTTCAAATTTAAAATAGTTTTATTTTTATCGAAAAAGGTGTCAACCCAACCAGCATTGTATAATAAACAAACCACTACCATATCGACAAAAATATTTTTAATATCTTTTATATGTTATTTAATAAGTAATGTGATGTTGTTCAATTTATTTAATTACCAGTAAGTGAAAATAGGAAGTACAAGTTAGCTCTGTTTGAAAAACCCAACACAAAACTCAACTTTGAATAAAAGTAATGGTGAAGATTAAAACAACTTGATTCACAAACAAACTACTCACGGATAAAAACAAAATACTTAGTCTTCCCCTCAAAAGGGGTTTATACCACTTGCATATGATTAGAAGAAAGATAATTAAACTTAGACATAGTCAACAATAACAGAATTGCCGGTACAACAAGTTATATTAAAAGCAAGCCTTGATCCAGTCGATTTCCAACGAGGAGGTCCCCATCTGCTTGACAGGCATGTAAACTCCGCCGTAGATCTGTAACTCGAAGTTTGTGATAAAACTTGTATCCAATGGTTCGATTCGTTCTGCTTCTTGCCGCGGTAATAATGTAATACGGCTCAAACCCTGACAACGGTAGTTCCACTACCTCAAACTTCCTGTTTGGCGCCTGAAACAAACAAAAGGGTTCATTCTGTTTTAAAATAACCCAAATAGCTCAAAATAGTGTTTTAGTATTTAAAAAATGCTTTCACAATTGGGAATAATGTTAGTTTTTGTAACATTCAAACCGGAGCTCTTCTCTTACCGATTCCTCAGCATAAATCTACAATTTTTTAATCAATCATTTGTTGTCAATCATCTCACCTATGGAATGCTATTGCTGATAAAGATAAATTGATCGAATCCTGGGCTTGCTTTAGGGTGGTGGTCAGAGACGGAACGTTGCGAGGGCTGTGGTCGGGGTCATTGATGTGCGTTTATGGGTGTGGAATCTGCAAATGGCATGACTCTGGCCGCTCAAGCTTACGTACTAAATTTAAGTCAAGTTTATCTTGAATTATTTTAAAATGAAAGGGATGTTTTCTATTTATTACTTCAAGTTTATCTTATATTTAAATAATTTTCAAATATGTCTACAATGTATATAAATAATTAATCTTAACTCTTAGGCTTTGTGACGGTGTCATCACTAAGATCTAAGGCTTCGGTTTACACCTCGTCACAGTTGAAATATAATTACTGCTAAGCGTTTCACCAAGCTGTGGAGAGTCATCCTCAGTAGCTTGACTCGCTGAGACTCAAGCTGGCCTCAGCCAGTCAACAGCTACTGAGGATGACTCTCCAGGCAGTCGGCGCTTAGCAGTAATTATATTTCAACTGTGACGATGTAAACGAGCCTTAGATCTTATATAAATAATTGTTGGGAGTTATTGTATATATATTTTATGTGGTTAAGAGGTAGAGAGAACTAAATAGGACTTCGCCAGGTAAACCGAGACATTTCATTTCAATGTTAGGTACATATTTTACTTTTAGAGTTTTGTTTGTGAGCGTGTTATTCTGTGAGTTTTTAATAAACACTGAGCAAAACTTACATTTTGCATACATGTTTGTTTGTTCAAGTTGACAGCTGATATTGAAAATTAAGTAAATGATCTTGGAAGTTTTCAGTAGGGGAACTCCTAAATTATTTACGAAAATAGTACAAATTCAACATATTTAGCAGTCGAATGGTATGTTGGATCATTATATGGTGGATAAAATTTAAAGAACTTTCTGCATGCTCCTTTTTAATTTTCAACATTCACACACGCATCAGTGCACATGAAAACAAATGCAATTTTCACGTTTTATCATGTTGTTCCAAATAAAGGTGTAAATTCAAGGCCGTGAAATTCATCCTCATGCCACAAAATTGGCACTGACATCAAAGTACTCTTGACTCTCTTCAAACTGAAATGTGCTTATTAAAGCAATATATATTATATATTTAACTAGGGTTGTTTATCCTGTTCAACTAATAACTCAACTTGTAACTCTCACAGTCACTACTGCCATATTCACAATAAACTGTAAAGTTCGATCTCATTGTCTTGTAAAACTAACTGATTCAGCCACAAAACAAAGTGAAACTAATTAAAACAATCTAGAGCAAAACAACAAATAAAACCAGGCCAACATGCATGAGTCATGCTGGCATGAGTGAAGGAAATTTTCTGTGAAATTTGTTACCCTAATTTGCTACACCATAGCAGGCTAGCCTTAGAAGCCCTAAATTTTCTTGAAACAAATTTTATCAAAAACAAATTATTACGTGTTTAATTTGATTTACAATTTAGGTGATTTTTTCTCTTAGTTAAGTAAAAATATGAACCGTCATGTTGTTTGTAATTAATTATGCGTACAGTAAATTTTGTTGAATACTTTTTTGATATAGATGGACAGGCCGAAGACAGGTTTTTTCAATGTGGTTGTTTAAAGGATTGACATATACTGTACATACACCCAAGCATGTGAATGAAATGAGAAATAAATTTAATTATAATTCAAACATAAATAGTAAAACTACATTAGAGAAATTCTTATTCACAATTGTAATACAAGATTGCTACATGTAGGTAAAACTTAGATACTTTGCTCTAAAACACCGACCAGTCTTAGAGGATATTTTAAGGCGAGTATGGTATGATGGTGGTAAGTGTTTTGATGGATGATGACATGTAGTATGTATTATATAATGATGACATGATGAATGTAGTATTGTTACAAACTAGGTGCTTATTAATGCTTAGCTCTTACTTGGAACATTTGCTCATAAGATGGAAACGGCTCTGTGTTTTCGTTTTTGTGCCTCAGGACCACTTTGTAGCCATAGTTCTCCCCTTGTCCTCTGCAATGAAGTTGGATCTTGGTGTAGTTTGACAGGTCAAAGTCTGTGTCTGTGCGGAAGCCTGCGAAGCCAGCCCCATTGGGCTGAGGGTTCAACATAGTGAAGAAGACTCCTCGTTGAAACTGTTGCGTCTTTTGAAGCACAAGTACTGCCTTGGACATCCCCACTTCTTGCACGACGTCAGACATTTCCGACCAGCCATGTAAGTTCGGGAGGGTGGTAAAGTTGAAAAGCTCAAACTCATCTTCCGTAATACTGCACAAATAGTTTTGTTGTAAATAAAATAATTCAATTGAACCGTGAGTAAAGGAGACGGCTTGCACTGTTTTACAAATCAACTCAAGTCATTTAGCTTATGAATAAGTGTTCTAATAGCCTTATTTTTGACATGAAGAACAGGATAGGCCTAATTAAGTACCCACCTTCAGCAATGTTCTCAAGGCCTTATTGATGAATACTTACTCACAAATAACTTTTGTTTCAAGATTAAGATCTTTAATGAGAGCATATTAGCAAAACAATACTATTTTTACTTACTTATTACTATAACTACTTATTGCTATAACTTACTTATTATTTGAAATTACAAAAACAGCCTATGATAATACACATGATTTGAACAGATTAGGTCACTAGTTTGGTTAGTTTGCTCTGTACAAGTTACAGTTTTCAATATCTCGTTATTTTAAATCATAGTTTTAAATTTAAAAGTAATATTTCACTCTTTTCTAAAGTAAGGTTATGTTTACCTCATCGTTTGACAGTTCTAGTTTTAAACTGTCAAACAGTGCACTGCTTTTCTAATTATTTTGCTTACTCATCATTACCACTCACTTCCTCTAAATTATGTAAATCACTCAAGACTGTATTCAATGTATAGAA
The DNA here is from genome assembly GCA_018831715.1 of Matsumurasca onukii. Classification (NCBI taxonomy): domain Eukaryota; kingdom Metazoa; phylum Arthropoda; class Insecta; order Hemiptera; family Cicadellidae; genus Matsumurasca; species Matsumurasca onukii. The sequence continues at coordinate 43,105,073 of CM032065.1, read as the reverse complement.
GTGCATCATAGTGCTTGGAGTTGGTAAGACAAATAAAACTATTATTACTAATCCTCATTTTCAATACATCGAATTAGTTTTGATTAAATAATTTTAGTAATCAGTACATACCTTTTTATATATAAACTAGATCCAGGTGTTGTTATTGAAACGAAAAGTATTACAACGCAAACAAACCGTATAAACATGTTCATTTGTAATCTACACCGCGTTCGTTCAATTTAGTAATAGAGCCTGTAACAATTTACTAATGAGAAGATAGTCCTCCTACTAGCGCTCTCCCTCTTATGAGAGTTGTGTTGAAATTGCAACGTTATGCAATTTGTAATGGAATAAAAAACAAAGCAATAAACGACGTGTACTCGGCACGATTACGAGGGTGAATTCACAAATTGTATACCAGCGAGGAATAATAAATACTATGAGCTAGCGAGCTTTATGACGATCACAGCGTCCCTCAACATACGTATACAACAGCCATTCATATAGTAAGATAGATCTATGTTCTAATGCTCTACGTTCTTATAAAACGCTACTTTTTCGACGCGCACGGTAAATTTTGGACGTGTTAGATGGCCCACAATTATTACTAAATGTTTTACTATGACAGTTCCCTATAGTGAATTTAACAAAGCCTGTTTTCATACAGTCCCATACGGCATATCGACCATAATTCTATATTCATCTTAAATTACCCTGTAAGAGTGGTCATACGCAAAGTATCATAAAGACCCGAAACCGAAACTTAAGCCTGAGTCTGCAGACCGTAGCTATATCGGCGTTGAGTATATTTTAAAGTGTATGCAGTAGTTCAGTGAAATAGTTGTGGTTTCCGGAACATGACCCGGCCCCCTTCTCCTGAATTTTGCCGTGAATTTTACAATTGACATATTTTGTAGCTCTATCACTGTTGTATAGATAATTATATATGTTATAGATATTAATTGCCAAGTGTACCCTGCGATATAGCTACTGGTTTGCTAGCCAACTAGTATTAAACGAAGTAGTCACTTTTATTAAGTCACGTAAATTGTGGTAGTTTTGATTTTTCATATAGTATATCTTTTGTATAAATATTAGAAAAAACATATTGATCTGTCTATTCATTCGATCGTGGACCAATCAAAAGAGAGTGGACGATTACATCCGGCGAGCTGAAACTGAAACCGACGCCATTTTAGAAAATCCTGAAACTGCGTCTTCGGCCATTTTGGTTGTTTGGTGTTACCTTGTCCAGTGAATGTTGTGCAAAAGAAACAATAAATACAACTTGAATTAACGCTATATATTGCAAATGTTTGTTGGTTAAGTGTACTTGTAACTGTTGTTTGAAGTGTAATATTTTCGATATGGATCCTGCCAAACTCAAAGTGACTGAACTACGCGCCGAATTGACGGCGAGAGGATTAGATGTTAAGGGAGTAAAAGCCGTACTCGTAGAAAGGTTGAGACAGGCCCTTGAGGAGGAAACCGGCGAAGGTAAAAGTGACAGTATTATACATCTCTAGATGTCATGTTTATTATCTTGAATATTTCTCTCTTACGTTAGATAACATTTTTGGGGGCCGGTTCCTTACGTGTCGTCCGTTATTGGCCTAGTTATCATACACTGACTAGTTTGGAGCTTTGGTTCTGGTCGTTATCTAGGCAAGGATAGCGGTGTACGTGGAGCTTGCAACAAGGTTATTTAGTCAAGTGCGAGCGGGTTGTAACACTGGTTGTAAATAGTTAGTCTTAATACGTGTACTGTCAGCATACACAGACTAATCTTTGAATTTTTCCTCAAAATAGGCCTAGTTTAGTATTAAATTTTTTTGTTAAATTTAGGCTACGTCACATTTTTATTTGAAAAAATCTTGGTCTTAGCTATCATAATATATAAGTTTTAGTAACATTTTATCATAACAATAAAATGTTCTGGTTGATACAACCAGAAACATGTAGTAGCGTTTGCTGGTATAAATACAAGGAATTAAAAATTGTGTTTATTGCTGTAGATCACAGCTCGGGTTGAGTTGGAGTTTCATAAATGTAAAAAGCGGTATTAGTCTAGAAGAGTGACTTATAATATTATGAGCTAAAACTGATTTAACACGATGTGGAGGAGGCTCTAAATATATAAAAATTTGTTTTGGGGTGGGAACTTATTTATAAGTGGTTTAAAGTGGCTTTAAAGTTGGGACTATTTTACGAGGAGCACCTTGGGAGCAACTGTCTTCACTCATCTGTCAGTGACTTTTCACCCCTTCAAATTTAACTTAAGGTGAATAAGTTATTATCGTGGCGTTAGGTTATGTTATGTTAGGTTTAGTTTATTTTTAATGTTGAACATTTAAAAGTGGCTTTAAAACTGGAACTATTATCTGGCGGAAGGCAGCGAGCTCCGACACTCTATAGCAGGCGACAGTATCTGTCACTTCAAATTAACCTAGAAGCTGATTAAGGTGTTATCATGAAGTTAGGTTAGCAAAGTTAAGTTAGTTGATTTTGTTTTGTAAAACATCGTTATTAATGGTTTCCATAACTTTCCTGAATTAAAACATCGTTATTTGGCTTTTTTGGAAGGTTTGAACTTAGAAAAGTGCTAAAAATCCATAAGTCACTCTTCTAGATTTTTACCTAAAAAGCAATGTAAACTTTCTTCGGCACCTTATATAGGCACTTGACCTGTAGTTTTACAATTCAGGCTGCTCAGCTGATGATGATATGTTTTCAGAACTTCCCGACACTTCTATTGCCGACACAACATATGCAGGGGATAATACTATTATCGAGGAGAAAAGTAGTCAATCTGAGCCAGAGAGGGAACCATCGCCTGAGAAGGAATCACCTCCTGTAAAACAACCATCTCCAGAGAAACAACCATCTCCTGTAAAACAACCATCTCCCGAAAAACAACCAACTCCTGTTAAACAACCATCTCCTGTAAAACAACCATCTCCAGAGAAACAACCATCTCCGGAGAAACAACCAACTCCTGTGAAACAACAAGAATCTCTTGAGAGTCAACTATCGTCCCCCAACAACCAACCAGAAGAAGAAGAAGAAAAAGAAAGGTGTGGCTCTATTTTACAGTATTTTGTTTTCTTTTCGTCTTAGTTGATCAAAAGTGTAACTTGAGAGTACTGTCCGCTTGACTGTAAGGGCCGTTTTTTCAATTCAGCCTTAACCGGCGGTTAAAATTAGGACTGGCAGCCAACCAATAGGAAGGCTGGATATTTTAGAGGTTAAGTTTTACTTTGTCTGTTTTGATGTTACAGATTGTATACAACTAGATTAGCATAATGTATACATGTTAAATTCGATAAAAATGGTAAAATAATACCTTTGTTGCATGAATGATCTTCAATAATTCATTGAAGTGTTGTTGCGTTAAAATGTCAAACATTGCAGACTAAACAACTGGTTAAGCTGGTTAGCAGGCAATTAAAAAATGGCCCTAAATAAGCTTAAAATTTATGTTTCTTTTAAAAATAAAAACTAACTTGGTGTAAATAGTAGTAAAAAACCAAATTAAGCTACCTTACGAGGCTACTTCTGCCGGCTGGAAGTGTTTCTTTCTGTTATGAAATGTTTGATTGGAGGACGATGTTGGGAGGAGAAACACAATTTATATAACCTATAAAGGCAGTAAATCGGCCCTTGGAACATTCTGAACTCTCTTTTCATTAGGAAAATTTTGCAAGGTAAACAAACCAACAGCTCAAAAACATTGTGAAAGGAAAACGGCCCTTGGAATGTATTGTGGTAATGGAATAGCATAATAGAAATTATGGCATATGGAAATTATTGCTGGTGGAAATAGCACTTCTTAAGTATTGTGGGTTTTAACCATTGGGGCTCGACAAATCACAAGGCCTAAATATAGTGCTAGTAAATTAGCGTGTGAGGGAAATCAGCACTCCAAAATTATAGCTAGAGTAAAGAATCTTTCAAAATTTCCACGGAAGCTAAAGGCAATTGGAAATTACTGTAGCTGAATATAACGGCTATTGGGGTGCATTGCAGGAATAATGACCTAACCCTCTAAAACAAGGGGCAGGAAAAAGGACTGACCGAACAAGTTCCAAAAATAACATTTTTAACCCAAAGTTTTAGCCTTTTAATAAGTGTAAAAACCTAAAATCTTAACTTCAGGATTATTTTTCATGCTCTTAACAATTTTCCCTTATTTTCAGATATAAAGAAGAATATTCAGAGTCAAACGACAAAGAATACGAGGAAGCTGATAAAGAAGAAACTGGATACGATAACCAGCAATCATTCTATCCGGAGGATTCAGTCTCTCAAGAACCAAGGGGGGGACAAGAGGAGTCCAACATGGATACCTCAGAAGTGAAACATTCCATCAATGATGAGTTTGAACGACCGGAAGGTACAGTCTCTCTTGACAAGGACGGCTTTGAAGAAAAACCCGACTATGAAGAGAAACCTCAAGTTGATGATTATCAGGTAAGATATATTCTGCACTTGAAAGAAATCATTGAGGGAGCAGCCCAGCTTTCTTGGGCGTTACTTGTAAATTTGAGTTACACTAGACTCCTGCTTGAGGGATAATCTGGACAGTAAAAAATTGTAATAGACAAATTTTTGGGTTGAATTTAATAAATAACAACACGTTTTCTATGCTTTGCTGCATGATTGATAGCAAACACGTTACAATACAGCACATTAATCAGCCACGGTTTAAATCATCGGTACATACTGCACTGTAGGCTACAATATAATGTCAAGAATACCGTAGCAACAAACAGCAACTCTACTTTAGCCAGATAGTCTGCGTAATAATGCCAAGACTATAGTTTAAAAAAAAGTCAATACCGTAAAATAAATGTTTAATAATCAGTAATGTACAGATGAAATTACCTTAGTTGGCACTTGGGGCATGCGGGCCGCAGCAAGAGATATAGGGCGTGGGGAGGGTGGAAAGGCGGACATGACACTTCCAAAAACATCGGTCCTTCTTGGACTTGCTGACTCGTAGGGTTGATAACCACTGCTAATTTAAACTGTATAACACCGGTTCAAATTATCCGATTGTAATGGGACAAAAACAGAAATTATTGGTAAATCATTTTAAATTACAAGTGCGTATTATCAAATTGATATGTGATTAACTTTTTATATCACATTTAAAACTAGGGTGCTAATAGGATTGTCTCAATGGTCCGGACGGGCCGGCGGCGATTTACAGCCCAAACGGGGGTTGACAATGATGCCTGATGTTTTCTAGACGACTAATACACATTTCTTAGCTGAAATCCAAGTACCAACTAAGAAAATTTCATCTGTAATTGTTACTCCCAATCTGAAAGTACATTTTGGTAAAGTAAAAGACAAATCTATCTTGACAATAAATAAGGATTTCAATCAAGATTTTACTGAGCCATTAGACAATATATAGGCTAAGTAAAAAAAGAGAAACCATATAAATATTAATTATTCCTTTTTCCAATATGTACAAGGAATACATACAAAGTTCAATAATAAAATTAGCACATCTTGCAGGTTAAACAAGAATTTAAGCAATGGGTTAAGCTTTAATAGTTAATGGAAACTAGAAAAGAATTAAAATATATGCTGAAAAAAGAAAATTTATGTGCTACTCTTTTACAGGGGTCCCTGTACGTGTTTTCAAGTTTCATTCTATATATTCATATGTGTACAATAAAGAAATTGTTTTTGATTTTTAGGGGTACGATGTTAAAAAAGAAGATAATACTGAAGGAGATGTGAAGACAGAATGTGAAGACGATGCTCAAGTGAAAGAGGAGAGAGATGACCGACGTGACGACAGGAAGAGAAAACGCTCCAGGTGGTCCTAAATTAGCCTGCCTTAGCTTTACAATCGTGTCGTTTATCTTGAATCTTTTCCATGTTTGGTTAGCTATCACAGTTATTAGGTTATTACATTGGCTTTACAATTGTGGCGTTTATCTTGAATCTTTACCATGTTTGATTAGCTGCTTTACACAGTTATTGTTGGTTAATACTGCAGGCTGGAAAAGTAGTTCAGGGTGTCTTTACTCTGTATAAGCAAAGATTATGTTATGGTAAATAGATTACGCATAAATGATACATAGCTGGGTAGAAAAATCAACATAGTTCGGCAGCCAAACACAGATAAGCTGGAAGGGAATTCTCAAGAGTCTCAAAGTACTGATGCATGTAAGGTTTGTTTCTTCTCGATGATTGCACGGTTTGGTCACATTTAAGTCATCGACATCGGACAAACTCGAGCATGTGGAGCCGAGGGGGGAAAAGACGGCGAGAGATGAAAGTCCTCGCAGTGCTATCTGTGCTTGGGCTGCAGCAACTATGTTGATTTTCCTGCCTCATTCATGTGGCATCTATGTTCAATCTACCTACCATAACATAATTTTGGTATAAGTCTGCACTTTTAAAAGGAACAGAAGGGAGAGCAGGCTCACCTGGATAAAGTAGAAACTTGTTAGCGAGAACACAAATTGTCTAAGGTTTCAGCCCTAAAGGGGTGATTTGTCAAACAAAAACCTTTTGAAACCCATCTATGATCATGCTGTTCCCATAATACTATTTTTGGGACTATCACAACTAAAGTTGTATGTTTCCTCCCTCCCAGGGAAATGGTTCCCAACTCCGCAGGATGGAACTAGTCCATCAGTAATTAAATTACCAAATCCCATGTCCAAGTTCAGGCAAAAATTACCCGTTTCACAAAAAATCTGATTATTTGAGCAAAATTCTTGGTGCCTTTGTGGTTCATGATGCAATCAATCAACTTGTCACTAACTACCCAGCAATTGACAGAATGTTAGGAAGCGTGTAGGTCAGTGTTTCAAGTGAGCTGATTGTTACAGGAGCCCTACTCCGCATCGGAAGCAGCAAGGCTGGGGTCAAAGTCAGGGTCAGAACTGGCAACAACGCAAGGCTGACGATGAACCAGAGCTGGACGACGAGGCCATGGTCCTTGGCTGGTGTAAGTTTTCTGACAGTAATTTATCTAGGTTTGGAAAAGTCGAGGTTTTGTTACCGAAGCTAGCGTCAGTCTAGAGATTGCTGCAAACTGTTATGAAACTTAAAATTGACGATTGAGATATATACTCGTATCTTGTCATGAATAAATGACTTATGACTTAAAGCCTTGACACTATTAGCAGTCTGGAGATTGCCACGAATGGTACTGGAAGTTATGATTTTTTCGCTCAGACACTAAAAGGAGTGGCAAATGGTAATAAAAGTTATGATTTTGCATCACATAAGAATGCAAGTTGACAATGTGAATAAGGTAAATTAAAAGTTATGATTTCGTTATGGAAGCTAAAGAGAGTCTAGATATCACCTCAAACAGTAACGAATTTGTGATTTGGTCGCTGACCCAAGCAGAGCGGTCAAAGAATTTGTAGCAAACAGTAATGAAAGTCAAGATTTCTTCATGAAAGCTAACCGAAAATTGTGGTTTCGTCATGGGAGTCTAGATAGTGTCGCAAATGGCAACAAAAGTTATGATTTTGTCGAGATGTTGACAGTATATTAGACTTCACTGCCATCTTCCACAAATAATTTTCATACACTGCAGTGACTGAATGAGAGGTGGAGTAACTCTGACTCTATTTAGGTAGCATCTCATGGTTTTTATCCATTTAAATGAGAATTGAGGTTGAAAGCGTTTACCCCAAAACCGGGAAATTGGCAACATTTGTTCTGAAAACTGGGAATTTTTTTTTTTTGAACACTGGACACCCTGATTGATATTACCTAAGCTATGTTAGACAGTCCAGTTACTCTCAACAGTGCAATGTGCAACAAGGGTTGAAACACTTTTTCTGGGAGAAAAAAAATCCTGGGTAGAACGTGTGTTGTTCATGCATAATACTTTATTCAAGGAAATTGTATTGTTACTTAAATAGTTCTGTTCTGCATGTATATGACAAATGCTATTTTTGTTTTCAGATGATTCTGATTTGAACATAGAGATTGACAAAACTAACTTCCTCGAAGCTAATCCCATGAGCGCTCAAGGCTTCGGGTACATTTGGGCAGGTTGCAGAGCCACTTTCGGCTACAATAAGGGTCAAGTTTGCTACGAGGTTAAGGTAAGAAATACTTCATGGTGATACTTCATAGATCCTGCTAGGATCTTTGTCAAGACAAAAAAGAATTAACCTGAAAAAAGAATGAATAGTAAAAGCAAGTAGGCTTAACAAAAAAAAAAAAAAAAGCAAAAAGATGGAAGCAGTGTTGCCAATAGTGAATTCAGAATTCATTCTAATAGGACCCTGGCCTAGTGCTCTATTTTCTAAATCTACTTTACTTTAAAGTAGGGATGGGTCGGTTCCGGTTCTCGGTTATCGCTTCCACCGGTTCTTGCTGGAACCGATAACCGATCTGGCAAACAAAACAATGGTTTCTGGAACTGTTGATTCGCTTCATATTTTTAGGTTTAATTAATTTGTGATTTTTTGATCGGAAAGCGGTACTCTAAAGGCGAGCGGACCTTCGCTGATACACAAAGACATTATGGGTTAAAGCTGACAAAATGTTAGACCTCATAGTTGCACAAATGACTTTGGCGATCATCTGGTTTTATTTAACAAAACCAATGGAAGCAGTAGATTCAGATAACCGTTTATTTGACTGGGACTGCGTGAAGTGATCCTGTAATCCAGCTTCATGGAGGTCAGGTTTTGAGGATGATATTATAGGTCTAAAAAGTCTCAGTGATCATCTGATGATACCGCATCAACTCCCACCATCGTTTAAGACATAACAGACCATCACCTGCGTGGTTCAGAAGTCATGTTAAGCTGTTTGTCCTTGTATTTCCAGGTCATTGGGCTTTATTAAATGATCCATTCTACAATTTTCTCCCCTTAGTTAAAAGTTCATTAGACTTTTCCTGTATTACTTTTACAAACCAGTAATCAAGTTTAAAATTATTTGTAATCTCTGAATTAAGACATTCAAAAATTGATTTTGTGTGAATTCTTGGAACAGTTTTGAAATTATGTGTTTCATGTTTCCAGTTGTTGGAGAATAATAGCGTGTCTCACAAATGGAGGATGAGTTAAGTCCCCATGTTCTCAGGATTGGATGGTCACTTCTCACTTCTCTATGTTCTTGGTAAGTAAAACAATTTACTCAAGTCTTGGCGAGATTCAAAAGCAATTACATTATATACTCTAATCTAATACTAAATGGTGAAGACAAAATATTTGGACTAACCGGGATATGTTTCTTTCCCAACATGTTTGGAAGTAAATTACACTCAGTTTAAGATGTAAAAAAAAAGAACAGGAAGAGTGGTCTGAATGAAGAAGAAGACTGCAGCTCTGAAAGAATGAAGAAGTTTCCGGGCTAAAAGCGGAACAAAAAAGACAGTGATCCTTGACTGGCTACAATGGTCCTATACGGGCTCAAAATTAAATTAATAAATAAACACCAATCTCAAACTTTATGAAAGCAATTAATAAGGCATGTTAATATACAGTCAAGGTCACCGATTATCCATTAAACCGGCCAGCGGCATAAAATTTGAGATAAAGAAAGATTAGGATAACAATCAGAGGGAAAAAACAACATTGAAAATGTGTTAAAGTAATTTTATTCACAGCATAAGAATCTTTTAAAATACATGTAGCATACTAAAACAATGCGTTTAGTCAGGTAGAGGAAGTGAAGTCACCGATACCAATCACTTAGCAGGAAATAAAGGATACAGTCAGGTAGGAAGGGGAGGCTGTCTGTAGAGGAATATACTCGCGTTCAGTGAACAATGATGAAAGGGGCTGTTTCGTGCAATAACTTCGAAAACTTCGTGATAAATGACCGTGTAAAATGCGGTTGGTTGGAAACTCGGAAGGTCGGGATAACCGATACTCTACTGTACCTGATAAATGTATTGTAGTGAATTATAAACAATTATCTGAACCACAGAGCCTGATAAAGGAACAATTCTTAATATCTTTTTCAGCTATGAACTTGTTGGAACAGTATCTTGCTGGAACCGATAACCATCACCAACACTGCAAAAACAATGGTTTCTGCAACTGTTGATTCATTTCATTTTTAGGTTTAATTAATTTGTGATTTTTCGATCCGAAAGCGGTACTCTAAAGGCGAACGGACCTTCGCTGATACACAAAGACACATTATGGGTTAAAGCTGACAAAAATGTTAGACCTCATAGTTGCACACAAATGACTTTGGCAATCATCTGTTTTATTTAACAAAGAACCAATGGAAGCAGTAGAACCGATAACCCTAAAATTCTGGAGAACCATTTGATTTATTTGACTGGGACTGCGTGCGTGATCCTGTAATCCAGCTTCATGGAGGTCAGGCTTTTGAGGATGAAGTCCTGTCTAAGCAGCTCAGATAGTCTCAGTGATCATCTGATGATACCCGCATCAACTACCACCATCGCTTAGACAACAATAGACCATCACCTGGTTCGAAGTCAACGCTTTGCTGTTATCCCTTGGCCTCATTGGTCATTAATAATGACCCATTCTAAGGAAGAGTCGGCCTTAGTTTGTAAAAGTACTACACCTAACTCATACTACCACTCATCACACTCATCCTTCCACTTGATTCAGCCAAAATACCCCATCTCAAACATGATTTAGTGAACCGTCAAAATTTTGGAACCGACCCATCCCTACTTTAAAGTGATCGTAAGAACTCTAAACAGTCGTCTGGAGAAATGTTAGTGTGTTCTCTGCTAAAAAAAACTGTAAGCGTAATTTATGTTTCCAAATTCTTCAGTCATTGCGCTTACTCTATTTCTCAGCTTCTTGAAAATCCTAAATAGGTCAAATCACAATTTTCTCTATCTCAAAGTTCACATTAGATTTTTGATGTAGTTAGTTTTGCAAACCCAGTAATCAAGTTTAAATTTTGTGTAATCTCTACAATTAAGACTATTAAAAAATTGTTTCTTGTGTGAATTCTTGGATACAGTTTTGAAATTATGTGTTTCATGTTTCAGTTGTTGGAGAATAACGACGTGACTCACCTGGAGGATGAGCCAAGTCCCCATGTGCTCAGGATTGGATGGTCACTTCTCACTTGCTCTATGTTGCTCGTAAGTGTACCATCAAGTCTTGGCGGAGTTCAAAGCAAATTACGTATATACTGAATTCATATGACTTTATTTACCATATTTTAGGTTTTAAAATAAGGGTGCGCCTAATACGCGGTGCCTAGACGCTCAATAGGATGAGAATATTGAATTCATTTGAAGAGTTACAAAAAACACACAAAACATCGGCTACAAAACAAATGATAGGCCACGAGAGAGGAAACACAGGAACCACAGCAGAGTTATGTATTGCATTGCCTGTTTTGAAGATTGGAATGGAAGAATAGTTGAAAAACAGAGGAAGTGACTAGAGGGGACGCAGAACTGCTTCTTATTACATTCGTGTTCTCCTTCCTTCTCTCCCACCCTCCTTGTCTGCAGGTTGGTTAAGGAGAAGAAAGAAGAGAAGGGATGTAGTAGCATATAATAGGGAGATGCCATCCATTGCAAATCAAACACTAGCGCTTGGAAATATGGGTAAACCACCAGTGGCAAAAACATGAACTTACTGACTACAAAAAAATAGTCCCCGCCAGACCAGGTGGTCCTTTATCTCTACCTCTTTCTTATCTGCTCGCTGCTGACCCTTGTTTACAACAAACAGTGGTGGACCTAGCAGTGGGTTTGTAATGGAAGGCAATCGTGATGCATTCTTTGTTCTGCTTTTACCCTCTTGACAGCTGCATCTGGCAATTATGTCACTGGTTGCTAGGGGAGGGTCAGTCTGACAAATCATAGCCCTCTAGCTGACATTATAAAAAAACGTAGTGCCTCTTATAATGAGGGTGTAGAGTTTTTACCGTGATTCTAGGGAAGTTTAAGGGTAAAGTCTTTATTAGCATGCTTAGACTCGAGTATATACGGTAATTGAACCAGCTCCCTGTCACTTTGCAAAACCAAAGTTTTTTATTCAAGTTTGGCTTAATAACTTAATCTAGTGTTTTTCCTCAACATGTTGGGAAGGAAACTACACCCAGTTTAAAAGAAATAAAAAGAACAGGAAGAGTGGTCACAGATGAAGAAAGAAGATCATGCCTGAAAGAATGAAGAAGTTTCGGGCTAAAAACGGGAAACAAAAAGACATTGATCCTTGACTGACTACAATGGTCCTATGCAGGCCGCAAAATAAAATAAATAAATAAACTCTTAATCTCAAACTTTGTAAGCAATTAATAAGGCATGTTAATATATTGTAGAGTTCTCGATTATCCGACCTAAACCGCCGCTGCAAGGTCGGATAACACGAAAATCGGAAAAAACAACATTGAAAATGTGTTAAAGTAATTTTATTTACGCATAAGAATCTTTTAAAATACATGTAGCATACCAAAACAATGCGACAGTTAGGAAAGTGCAGTCACCAATTCGTCACCTACGTAGAGCCGTACAGTCAGGTAGGAAAGGGGCTGCATCAGCGGAATCTACAAGTCGGTGTGATGAAAGGGGCTGTTTGCAAGAATAGCCTTCCACCAAAACTCGTGATAAATGACCGATAATAAAATGCCCGTTGGTTGGATAACTCGAAGGTGGATAACCGGTCGGATAACCGACAACTGTACCTCATCGGATTTTATTAACTATCTCGAAAATGGAAAACCTATGACTCTACTGTACCTGATAAATATGTTTTGTAGTGAATTATAAACAATTATCTGAACTCCAGAGCTCAGATGAAAGGAACAATTCTTAATATCTTTTTCAACTGTAATGAACTTGTTGGAACAGTATCATTGCTGGAGGATGATCCTGATCCAAGTGATTCTTTGCATCACTTTTTTAGCCATTTCTACTATGGGTATCCTTATCACTACATTTCTGTGCCTAGAAAAGGCAGAAATTTAAAAAGCACGATTGTAAACTATTTTATACTAGATTTAAGAAATAAGGCAGAAGGCCAGGAAATACTATGGAAAGAAATATAAAGAAGAACAGACTAACCTGGATAAAGTTGGAACACATAAGAGAACTTTACAGTTTGTAGTTCTCCTGTGTGTTTCTACATATCCAGGCGTGCCTCCGCAACTTTCTATTTTTGATAGTACATTTACTTTAAAATTTAGGTAAGGAGGAACTAATTCAACTGATATATGTTCTCAGGCGAGGAAGCTAATTCTTTTGGCTACGGTGGAACTGGGAAAGCTTCAACCAATCTAAAGTTCACCGACTATGGAACTACTTTTGTTGCTGGAGATACTGTGACGGCTTACCTGGTGAGTTCATTACTACAGTTAAATAGACAAGCAAGTACATGTTACTCTGTAACATTATTTATTTCACATGGATTGGTATTAACCTTTAGGTAGTCTTCCCCGCATGTCCTAAAATAGACAAGCAAGTACATGTTACTCTGTAACATTATTTATTTCACATGGATTGGTATTAACCTTTAGGTAGTCTTCCCCTCATGTCCGTACATTGTGTATAAGTTAATAGTATTACTTTCCAAACAAAAAACTGTGACAGTTTGGCTTCAATCAAATTCCACACTCACCTACAACTGTAGGGAATGCATCTTTTCTTTTTACTGTATAGGGGTTTTATTTAAGCGTTAAGGAGTTCTTTCTTTGTTTTTCAGTATATAAGACATATGATGTAGCTTAGGGAATTTTTGAAAGATAAGGAAGAAGATACATTCGTTTTAAAATTTCTTGGCAAACACTTCTTCTTTAATAAATAAAGGGAATGATTTAGGAAATAGGGCACTAGGCCAGGATATTCTGTCAAAAAAGAATAGTAAGGAGAGCAGGCTCACCTCCAGAAAGGAGAGTAGGCTCACCTGGATAAAGTAGAAACAGATAAAAGAACGCTGACTGTCAAATTTTCAGCCCTACTAGAGCCTTTGTTAAGACAAAAAGAGATAACTTAAAAAAGGGTTTCTATCTCTCCTTTCTACTCCTTTTTGATAGCAAATAAAGAGAATGTACAAAGAGGACATGTATAAAGAGGGCGTAGCTATGTTAGTAATGTTTCTTAGACTAAGTTTTAGATTAAGCTTTTACTACAATGTAGTGTAAGATTAGGCTCGGCCCTTGATAATGGGTGGAATTTCCCAACTGCAGCGGCGTAGGTAGAAGTGTTTCTCCTGAAGCGGCTGGAAAAGTCTGAAATATAATTTGTGTATATATTTACATTTATTATTCAAGATAAATAAATCATCAAATTAACAGCTGTCCAGTGGAAATTTTCAGTTTTGCCTCATTTACACTAATAGTTGATAGCAAGTAGAATCGTCTCCATATAAGACCAAAAACAAAACCAATTCTTTATTTCTACAGGATTACGTCGAGAGAGTGAAAATGTCGTTTGCAATCAACGGCAACTTCCAGGGCGAGGCTTTCGACATTGAAGCTTCTGAGATCAACAATCAGCCGCTGTTTCCTCACATCCTCTCAAAGAACATTAGATTCAAGGCCAACTTTGGCCAGTCTGAGTCGGAGTTCCCGCCGCTGGACGGGTACACCTGGGCCGCTCATGTGGCTCACGATGCCAGAGAGCCCGGCCCGCGCCGTCCGGAGAGGAGGGAAGATTGTGAGGTAAGTCGCTTAAGGCTCAGAACCATAAAATGGGCACTGATTCTGACCCTTTAAGATCAGCATTTTTTGTTCAGAACTTAATATTCATACATCTCCACAGGTCACATTTTTGTTTGATTTCCATAAAATGTGATACAAATATTTCTTTTGTAAATATCTCGATCAAGCTCATTAGTGAGCAAAATCAGTCTACCGGAAGTTCTCTTTGGTGGGGGAGTTTTCATCAAAAAGAGGTTCTAATTATCTAAAACCAGTAAATTTCATCCAGTTTTAATGAAATTAGAAATAAACATGTATCAAAAATATATTTATATGTTATCCATCAATATAATAAAAATTACGGTGTAACAATCCATTAGGTTATTTAAAAATTGTGGCCAAAAAAGTAATTTTTAGCTATAATAGCGGAAAGATTGTCCGATTTTAATGAAATTTGAAATGTGTTTTCCCTTCAGTAGTAAAACTAGCAGTAAAAGACCACGTCTGAGGCTGAGGATCGAAGCGAGGTTGTGAGTGTAGCGAATGATCCTTTCTAACAATTTTAAAAGTCGGAATTTGTTAACATTAATTAAATTTTTTCAGATGCTGATGATGTGTGGACTGCCTGGTTGCGGGAAAACAACGTGGGACAACGCTTACGTCCTAGAAAATCCAGGAAAATTCTACAATATTCTCGGCACTAACAACTTGATTGACAAGATGAAGGTAAATCAGATCAAATAGTTACTGACAAAAATTCTACTAAATTCCAAAATTTAAATTTATTTATGCTTTCAGCTAAAAATAATACAATAAAGCATAAAAGATTGTCATTGAACCGTGCTAAATTGGAGTTGCTCATCTATAAGGTGCTGACGGTGTGGGTGGTATACGTGCTTCTTTTTAGATGCCTGTAGACGGTAAGGGAAGCTATGGTATGAATATTCATAATCGAATGCGAGTCCCTCAGGGCTAGGAGAAGAGGTCTTCTGGGGGTTCGTGAGTGGCCCGGAGTTACACCCATCTGAACTGGGTAGCGTGATTTTCAAGCTTTGTAAGCAAACAGGGGTGGGGTTGCCTGAATGGGAGAACAGGGAGCCAGCACAATAAACCAAAGGATTGACAAGGTGGTCTAGAACCAAATCCCCTATCAATCTAAGGGGATGAATATAATATACAGATAAACTTGTTAATTTAAGAAAAACTAATTTTGTTGTAAAAAGAAATAATTGCAAGTTACATTGCTCATCACTCGCAAGAAGAGAAAGTGACAGTGAAAAAACATGGTTTGTCCCCAGCACAGAGCACCAACTCGACAGTCTATGATTAGAGGAAACAACACCAGTGTGCTGAGGTGTACAAGACGTGGTATAAATCAGCACCATAGAGAGACAACTAAACCATCAGCACACATACTATAATAAACCACATTTTAAAATAATGGCAGTAAAAGGTGGATTGCTATAGCAGTATTTGCAGGAATGGCAGACAGGACAGTTGGACTAAAATCTGAGTCTGCTATATATACAAAAAAATAAACATTACATAACCCAGCTATGTCCTTTTTATACATGTCCTCTTTGTACATTCGCTTTATTTGCTATCAAAAAGGAATAGAAAGGAGAGCAGGCTCACCTGAATAAAGTAGAAACACATAGAAGAACACAGACTGTCAAATTTTCAGCCATATTAGCTCTTTTTGTCTTGACAAAGGCCCTGGTAGGGCTGAAAATTTGACAGTCTGTGTTTTTTTATGTGTTTCTACTTTATTAAGGTGAGCCTGCTCTCCTTTCTATTCCTTTTGGATAGCATATCCTGACCTAGTACTCTATTTCCTAATTCTAAAATCTGTGTCTGTTTGTCACAAACTGAAGTGAATGATTGTTGATTTTGTTGGGTTCACTTTCGAAATTGTGCTCATAGAAGTGCTGGATTATCAGGAGTCTTACCACTCAGCTAAGTTGTGAAACAGTGATATCCACTCACTTAGCGCCCGCTATGTTCCAGATCCAAGGACTGCCCCGCAAGCGCAACTACCACGGCCGCTGGGACGTGCTGATCGACAAGTGCACCAAGTGCTTGAACAAGCTGCTCGAGATGGCTGCCAGGAGGAGGCGCAACTACATCCTCGACCAGGTAAACTTTGCAACCCATCCGCCTCGAGTCTTGTATAGTTTCACACGTGGCTTGCCTGCCGTACCTTTGCTAGTGTTAAGATGTTGTGTTGGTGTGCTGCAAGTTAGATTTGCTAGGGGTGGTAAACAAATTGGTTTCTAGGAAGTATAAGATGGTTTTTAAAATTTTGGTTTAATTTTTAAATTGAACCGATGACTTACATAAAGTTACTCGATGAACTAATTTTCACCCAGTACCAGGGGGGCTCACCGAGTGTGACAGTTACTCCTTTAACACTTCTTTATGTAACAGAAGAATCGAGAATCTACCTGTCGCTTTACTTCTCACTTTGTAGACCAGATTTAAGAAGTGTGAATTGAGCTATGGAGCAGTGTGGAATTAAATAGTTTGGGTAGCTATAAAAATTCAAGTAAGAAAAAAGTTGAAAATGAAACAACAACGTCCACTTGACCGTGAGAACTGTTAATCAATAAATAAGTTGTGAATTTCAAACCTTGGAAATTAGTACATATGTTGAATCTACCTCACTACAGTCATGCCCCTCCCTTTGGTAGTGGGTTGGTAAAACCTCTTGAAATGTACAGTAAGGGTAAAATGACCTTTGTTGTGTTGGGAAGGATTTAAAATACTCTCAAGATGCATCGTGATACTAAAACTTAACTAAGAACGTATAGACGGAGCAAATCTACTCAATTTAAAGAATTGTGGAACCTGGAAACCATGGCTATAGTAAAATAACATTTGGGAAATTACGTAGTTATAAAGGGATGTAGGAAATCATAGTTGTAGTAAAACAAATTTGAATAGTATCACTCAAGCCTTTGGGATGTTGTGCAAAATTAACCCTTTGAGGTCGTGGACTATAGGTGGACAAAGCATTTACCTTTGAGCGCTGGATGTGCAGTATAGGAGGCGGTTGAAACGTCTCTGATATGCGGGACTTCACACAACACTACGGCCTAGCAGAGAAGAGCCGAAACTACCACTCCCTCCCCTCCTCGGCAACTCAAGTGTGAGTTTGCAGCCACTACAAACAGCCCAGTGGTTTAGTGGTTATAGTGACGGACAGCTGGCCCCTGTCTGGCGTGGGTCGAATCCCACCGGGTCGCTCTGTGCAGTGCAATGCTAGTATTGGATCATGCAGTGCGGGGCCACAATGACCGCTGAGGATCACTGAGAGAAAATGGCTCATCAAATCCAGTGAAGTGGCACTTTTGAGCTTAGGGGCTCTGTCCCGCTTAGAGGTGTGGTTCAATGACTGGTAATGCACCGTACCAGAGAGGGGTTTTCTTAAATTTTGCTTACAAGGGACTGGGGAAACCCATACGAAGGCTTTTTCACGAAAAAAAAATGAGAGCAAAGGGTTAAAACAGCATTTGAAATCACGGGAGAATAGGGCAGTTGGGAAATATGCTCGTTTAAAACTGAGCTGGTACCTTCATTGACACGTGTCCACCATTTTATGTGGATTCAAAAACCTGCAAAGTCATTCTTCAGAGTCAGTGATGTTATTATTAATGTTAAGAGTTATTACATAGAAAACATAAAAATTTATATCTATTTTATTGGTAAAAGGACTGTCTTAAAAATCGATAAGTCCATCAAAGTCGTAAAGTCTAGGCAAAAGTCTGAACAGATTCTCTGGTGTTCAAGCTCATCTCTACGCCACTTCCTTCTAAGAATAGAGAATTAAATTATGTATTTGCAGTTTATGTTCCTATTTTACATTCAACTTATGAGATACATTTCAATAAATAAGTTAAGAATATTACTGTACAGTGGGTTTAGAACAATAACATATGAAATGTATACATTTAAGATAGTAGAGGTTTAGAGGAAAGATAATTCTTAGGGTTTTCTACAATTTGTAAATTGTAATCTTAGAGACTATACTTATGGTTAATAGAAGGCCTGTGCGAGTAGCTTGAATATATAGCTTTTAGATTCAAGTTATACGATACTCAACTCAGTTTTAAATAAAAAAACTTAATACTTAATGTATAATTACACTCCTGAGATTTCTTTAAAAACTAAACTCAATTCAATCACTACTCGCACAAGCCTATTTACCACAAATCGAAATAGTTCACTATTTTATCATTCAGATGAATTGTTACTTGTTCTTCTGTTATTATCAAATTTTGAAACTGATGAGTTAACGGCAATTCTTAGTCAGATCGCATATTATAGGAGTTACAACAAAAGTCTTTCATTTCTACAAAAAAGCCACTCAATTAGAGTTCAAAGATTTCAATTTGAAATGGAGAAAAATAATACTAAACGTCATGGGCAGCTATTATATAGGTAGTTAAGTTGTTAGATTAGTTTAAAACAAAAAGTAGATTAACGTAACAAGTTTTCGGGGTTCATAGTCATAAGACCCATGGAATGTTACAAGATTTGGTTGTAAGTTTCTTACACAAAGTGTAATTTTTAGCAACAATCTAGGTGATTCCTTCTACGTAAGTTAGTTGTAAGTTGTGTATTTTGAAAGCAAGGCAAGCCATTGTGAAACTTATACAAGAATGGTTTTACTTATAGATTAGTTAGTAGTCATTATAGAAAAGTGTAACTACTTTACTACGTTATTTAATTTTCCAAACTCAAATTATTGAAGTTTACAAATTTGTGACCCCTAAATTAGCAAAGGTCATACGACTCAAGAAAAAGGTTAAGAAAGGTGTCCATGAAGCCCAAAATCTTTTAGGTTTAGCCAGGATCTTCGAAAAACGCAAAATTTTACATCGGTTCATTCACTTTATTTTCAATGGTTGCTTTAAGAAAAACTCTTTAGAAATGATCAACTGAGTAGCTTTTGTGCTTTTGAAAATTTAACTTAAAACACTTTTCCATAATGACTACTGAAATAAAATTTAGGTTAGGTTAAGAATTTGAAACTTGTGTACATTTGTTTTGGGCATCAAAGGTGAGTGCCAATTTTCCAGGTCCATGGGTTCTCCTCGAACGATTCAAGTAAGTGAATAGTCCAAAGTTTTCAGGTGGCCAATTTTTCGTTACAGGTAAATAGTTTGTAAGTTTCTCGGGAGTAACTGTAAGTCGAAGGTAAGGCAGTTCAGTCGGTGCCATGCATTTGATATAGCGGTTAAGTTTTATATTGTTGATGGGTCGATTATAATTTTAATTACGTTAAAATTATTGGTAGGTTAGTTTTATGTGTCCCCGCTTAATTAATAAGGAAAATAAAATATTGATGATTAAAACCACTCCAGAACATCCAATACTGACCTGGAAAGCTACCATTTAATACACAATTACCAATGTGTAAAAGATAAAGTTTGTCTTGTGTAGTGAGGAAAAGTTAGGGCTACAGTCTTTGAACATTGAGGTTTGCAAATAGTTTTAGTTATTTTTATGAGACTTTTGGTTCTCTTTTTCAACAAACACTGATGAAAGACGCAGCAGTGAGCATGACAAACGGTGGCCTGTCCATAGTACAGGTGGTGCGGACCTAGTGGAATAGTTTGGCGTGAGCACCACGTTGATCAAGATAGAAGTTGCACCTCACACCGAACACTAAATTGAACCTAATCATCGCATAAATTGAATGATTGATGCAGTTAGATTGTTTATTATCCACGGTCCAATAGAGATATTAAAACTATTTCAGCAATCAGCAGTTTTATCACACACATTTTACATTGGCTTATAATTATTTTATTATTAATTATTTACCCTAACCAACCAACCATGGTAGGGTTTCATAACTTTCAGATTTCATGTTTTCTGAATTTCATTGCAAAATTAAGTTATACTAACTCAATCAACTCCCACCATCGTTTAGACATATCAGACCATCACATGTGTGGTTCGGAAGTCACGTTAAGCCGTTGGTCCTTGTATTTCCATTGGTCATTGGGCTATTAATTAATGACCCATTCCAAGGAAGGGTCGGCCTTAGTTTGTAACAAGACTACACCTCATAACTCATTACTACCACTCATCCTTCACCACATATTTGCCTTAAAATACCCTCATGAGAGTGGTCGGCATCTCAAATAGTGATATATAAAACTTTTAAGCTCTAAAATAGGTAGTTACCTTGTATGTTAACAAAAGGGAATAGAAAGGAGAGCAGGTTTCAACTGGATAAAGTAGATTTACAAGAACTTAAGAGAACACAAACTGTCAAATTTTCGCCCTACCAGGGCCTTCGTCAAGGCAAAAGAGAGCAATTGAAAGGGTAGTAAAAACAAAGCAGGCTTTAACAACAATTGAAACAGATGAAAAAAATTAAAACAAAACAAAAAGGAATACGTGTGGTAAGACACAACGTACAACATTATATATGTTCTAATTACATATTCACTTTAAGGTTCCAACTGTTGTAATCAGTTGTGCATGGTGATAAGTACACTTCATCTTTTCTTTTGAAGGAAAGACCGGAGTGAAAATATTAAGTTGCAATCGACCCATCAAACAAATAGTTTTAGTTTTAAGTGCTAAATCTTTGCAGGTTTCTTTAAGAACTAAGGCAGATTTATGATATAGAAAGAAGAGAAACTAACACCAACTCTCTTTAGTTTGGGGCCTGTTAATATGAAAAGGAAAAGCTGTAGATTGTTTGGACAAAGTTTGGGTTGAGGGAGGTTTTTTGGGAACCTTGGTTTTAAGTAGATCGGTGTAATACAATTTTGGGGTTCTAGCAACCTGACTCAACCTATTGGAAAACTTAAACAACTAGCAAATATTTGTGACCTGTGAGTTAGAAAATTTAGCTAACTTCCCTACTGCATAAACCCAAAAGTAATATACTGACAAATCGAAAAGGAGGCTTTACTGGAAGACTCTATTAGTTGCAAATACTTGTAGACTTTTAATTTACAAAAATCATAGCCTACAAACTTTTTTGGTGTAAAAGTCACTAACAGAGACTTAAATTTTACTTTGTGTAATGTTTTTTGGGTTAGGGGTCATATTAATTAAACCAGAATCATCCATTTGTTAAGATTTTGTGGACAATACGTGGTCAAAGGATGAAAAGCGATCCATGTGAGCCTTAGAGGTGGACAAAACCCAAAAATCGGGAAATTCCAGTCAAAAAATAAAATCCTGTAAATCGAGTGGGAAATCAGGATTTTTCAGGCGGGAGGAATTTTTGGGAGTATTTTGGGACTGGAGGGATTTTTCAGGAAATTTTTGAGGCGGGAGGGAGTTTTTGGAAATGTTTTGGGTTTTATTGGAGAAAATGGAAGTTAAAAGGGAGTTTTTGGCAGATCTCATAATTTGAGAGGATTTCTAAACAATTTCATTTTTTGATAATTCTACTGTGATCAATGCATTTTTGGTTTTCTAAATGAGTTCCTATTAAAACAAGTTTAAAAAGATATGTCTTTCATGTAAGACTCTTTATTCAACGGTTGCTCTTGGCTATTTTCCGTTGTAAAGTATTTGTTCCGTTGAAATGTTATGTCATCCATTCTTTCTGCCATTACGATTTAGAAGTTAGTTTTAGGAGGTTATAGTTTTAAATTTAGCATAATATGGTTAGTACACTCTATGGATAAGATAGTTTAATAAGAGAATCAAATCATGGCATCACTGATCTAGACTTAATGAGCCGATTATATAAAGACATAAATAATTTGTCAAAGAACCTCAACACGGACTGTATGATAATGTTGCAAATAAGCGAGCATTGTTAGTTGTAGCTTTAGACTTGTTCCTAGATGGTTCAAGTGTTGATGGTGAATGATATAGCGCCTCCATTGTGAGATGTACTTGATGTGTTTTCATGTTATAACTTTGACAGTTACAGAGAAGGTGAGTGAGTATTTGCCTCTGTGTGCGCTGCTAGCGTAGCGCCAGCGCACAACAGAGGCTGGGGAAACCTAGAAATGACAAATCAACTATGATTATACATGATACACAGACGAATGTTTACCCGAGTGCGCAAAAACGCAAAATGCGCAACTTCAGCGGCTTCATACGGCGGGCGATTGTTATCGTGCCCACCGACGAAGTCCAGAAACGATGCGCCAAGCGAGAAGCTGAAGAAGGCAAAGATATTCCGGATTCGGCAGTTTTGGAAATGAAAGGTAGAGTGAACGCTACATTCAGGCCATTCTAGCATTGCATGGTCTTACTTTACTTATGATTTGTTTAAAGGTTTTTTCTGTTGTCAATCACTATTATTAATTTTTGTTCATTTGATAACAGGTGATGGTGTTAGACACAGTTTAAGTTTTCGATCACTTTTTCAAAATTGTTTGGGATTTCAACGATTTATGTTGCTATTACTATTTTACTTTAACCTTTCACTTGGTACTGTTCTTAGATAGTGCATTTGCAATTCTCAGACCATTATTGAAAGCCAAATTTCCATTAATCTTGCTTTTTGAATATATTAGCTTATTTTATGGTGCCTTATAGGTAGGTGCAAATTCATGATTACATTTCTTAATCCGTGCCGTTTGACTATTTCCCTTCTAAAGTTAATGATCAAGTTTGCAGTATTTTCGTCCATCTCAGTCTAAAAAAAACTAAATTCAGAACTTAAATATCACTCGGAGAAAATTAATTTAACACTCAACAATACTTTTTTAAGAAATGGTTTTTATTTTGTGATTTCATTGAGAAAGTTCAAGAAACTTATTACGTTTGACCAAATCGATCGAAACCTTTCATATTTGGCTTTCAATGTTGGTGTCCGAGTCTAGAAGCAGAGTGAACGAACTAACTCTGAGTTGTCTGATTTCCGCAGCCAACTTCCGGCTTCCGGAGACAGGAGAGCATTTCGACGAGGTGCGCATCGTAGAGTTGAACGAGGAGGAGTCACGACCTCTGGTGGAGCAGTACAACAAGGAGGGCAAGGAGGCCGGGTTCGGGCAGCAAGCTCCGTTCAGCGGACAGGGCAACAAGAGACCGCGGTCGGACAGACCACCCTTCCGTGGCGGCGGTGGCTTCAGAGGTAAGAGCGTCGAGGAATTTTCAGATTGGGATTCATGATGCACATCAATTTTATAATTAATTTTATTGTTAGTCTAGTCTCCTGACTAAAAAGCATTTCCGAATCTAAACAATTTTGGAAACACCTAGAATGTTTGGCAATTTTTGAAGTTGGCTAAAAATATATTGTTAGGGATCAGCATGTAACTTGGGGCTTTGGAAAGTCAATACTTATTATAAGCAATGGGTCCTGGAAAGTGGGTGAAATGGGATAAAGCGAGGTTTAGTAGTAAACCTGAGGTTGAAATATTATTACAGACACTTTCCATCATTTTAGGGAACAAGAAGAACACGATGTTAAGTAGTAAAGCTTGCCAAGTACAATTGATACTTAACAACCCCTTTGAGATATTACATTTATGTATTTCCGGGAAAGGAAAAGATATAAAGGAGAATCCCAGGTTTGTGCAAGGTTTGAGATGAGATGAACTGTTGGGTTTTTTGTCTTACTTCTTCTGATAACATGTATATTTCAAAACCGTTCAATACATGACAAAGTTTGATTGAAATTTATGAAAACATCCTATAACATTTCATTCTTCAAGGTAGGAATTTTGTTTAACTAGGACTTTCTTGACATTCCAATGATGTTTTGTTACCTCTTCTGTTTCTGTATGAGTTAATTTAACTCATAAATAAATTCTGTTAAAGAATTCAACGGACTGTCTTCTATGAAAAATCATTGCATTAGCAAGTTTTTCTGCCCAAGTGTTCGTAGGGCAGGCTATAGGTTACTTCCTGACGTAAATATGATAGACCTAGCACTGGGGAAGAAAAACTCTAAAAACAAATATTTTGTCGGATACAAATAATTGACGTTGGACTTGTATCAAAATTTGATCTATTATAAATTTAGTGGATCAGAAATACAGTGGACACAAATTTCAAAAACCAAGCAGAACAGCTTTTTGATTGACTCCTGGAAAGTTGAATCCTGTCCATCCTTCAACCGGAAAATTGACAAGTGGTGTCAATGGTTTCAGGTTTTGGCGGAGGAATGGACAGGAGGGACAGAAGTGATGACAGGAATGGTCGCTTTGGAGGTATGACAGATGCAATTCTGGTCGAACAAACTGATGTTTGAGTGTTGTTGAGATTAAGTTAAGAATAACTTAATATATGTCTGAAGTACTGTATATACTCGAGTCTAAGACGCACTCATAAATTTCCCCTGAATATACGGTAAAAACTACACCCTGGTATAAGAAAGCACCCCTGTTTTTATAACGTCAACAGTTAGAGGGCTATCGTATACGTTTTGAAGTGTTTATGGTTTGACCTGTTGATTGTGTACAGGTGGCATGGACCGAGGAGGCAGAGGAGGTTGGCAACCGAGAGGGGAGCGAGGTCCAAGCAGAGGCTGGAGAGACAGGTAGGTTCACGTAAACAATAGTATAGAATATTTTTCTTCACTGTAATGTAATACTGTAAGGTCTGTCGCAGTGATTGATTCTATCAGTGATATCCCGGGTTTAAACCAATAATTCAGTTTTAAGTGATTCTTGATGTTCTTAACGTTGTGTTTTGCATAGCCAACAATTTTTCACAAATTTAAATACACTTTGAATTTGAATTATAAATTTATTTGAAAATGTCCTTAATATGTGTTGAATGTTCAATTTTCGGCAGTACAAATTTTGCTCCATTAAATTTTTTGTTTTGTTATGCTAACTAAGGTTGAATTTCATTAAGCATCCACAAGTTAATTAAATTATAAATGATTTATAATTCTTTATTTACAATAATTATCTTAAAGATATATATTGACGTCAATATATTCAAAGTCTATTCTTAAGTTGAGAATAGAGTCGTCCAGCTCAGAAATTCTGCTACGCTTTAGAAGGTCCGTTTTCATTTCCTTTGCAAACCTGTGTGGTTCAGTTTTCTTTAGTTCCTCCGGTAGGTTGTTCCACATTTTGGCTCTCATGTAGGATGGTAAGTGCTTAACACTCACTGTCTCATCTAAGTCAAGTATGTTGTGGTATGTGACAGGAGCCCGCCTGGATTTGACAGAGATGACAGAGGTGCTGGTGGGCCATGGAGAAACAACAGGACCAGCAGCCGTGACCGACCTCCTTAGACGACCGCAACCAGCGAGGCGGCAGAGGCGGTGGTGGACGTCCTGGCCCCTACGACCGAGACAACTACAGGTACCGGAGAAACCGTTCTAGAATTGGTACTAAGAAGAATGTATAAAGAAAGGGTAGCAAACATCGGTTCTGGAGCCAAATACTCGTGACTGAGAACCGGTCGTGAATGCCCACTTAGGTTGGTTTATTCCTATCCATAAACAGGCAGTAAAAAATTACGTACGAATTCTGAAAATAATATCTGAAATTCAGGGTGTCCAGCATACAAGAATTCCAGAAATTATATGGGAATTTTTATATATGGGTAAAAATCAGGAATTTTGTTTTTAAGTGAGAAATTTTTGGAAGGGAGGTCACAAAAGTCGTGATTTAATTGTGGATAATGGAGTCTAGAAAATGCTGTGAAAGGTAATCAAAGTTATTATTTCATCGCGGGTTGCAAAGAAAGTCTTGAGATCACTGCTGAAATGTGCGGCAGTACTATAACTCCTGCTATATTTTTCCTTTTTTTGCTATATTTTTTTCTTAATATAGCAAAATATAGCATTTACAGTTTTTACAAATTCAAATGTGAATTGAAGCCTAATAATATTGTACCCTAAAACAGGAAAATCGGCAAACTTTCCCCAGACAATGTTAGAATTATACAAAAAATTTATAAACAATAAGCACCCTGAAAATTAAAAAAAATTGCTGCACGGTATTTAAAAAATTCAAATACTGCAGCAAAATAGACAATTTAGATCAATCGCAAGCATTTCTCGGTAATGTCTACTACTAGGAACTCCAAGGGGCCAAGAATCTAAAGAACCGAAAACAATTGGTAAGTAGGGACTTGTTCTTAGGGCAGGAAAGTTTGTCACATAAATTGGCCCTATCGCATATCTATTGTTTTGTTTTCAAACAATAGATGTTTAAATAATAAATAAAGCTACTTTCAAGTTGAACACAGTTAAACCAACTTTCAAGTTAAGTTTGAAAATGGCTGCTAATTGTTATAAAGGAGTTGTGTTTTATTTTGCATTAAAGCTTTTACAATTAGTGAGTGCTGAATGTTTTGCAGAGATGACTACGGAGGCCGAGGAGGTGGGTTCAGGGACGGAGGAGACTACCAACCCCGAGGAGGTTACGATCGTGACGAGTTCCCCCGCGGAGGCGGTTACAACGGCAGAGACGACGGCGGGTTCAGAGAGGGCAGGGGTGGACGCGGGGGCGGTGGCTTCGACAGGGAGAGAGGAGGAAGAGGCGGAGGTGGCTTTGACAGAAGAGGAGGCTTCAACGATCGCCGTGGAGGTTGGTGTTGCGTTGATTTCATCTATTCACTGTTTGTAAATCATTGAGGTGCATAGCTTGTGACTTGTGTGTTACTGGGGTTGAAATATTATCACAGACTTTCTCCATAGTTTTTAGTGAACGAGAAAAACACAGTGTTTTGGCATCTTGAATCTGATTCGGCCTTCAGGTGAAAATTAACCTAAAACATAACACAAAACATTAGGAAATGTGCTTGCCTAAAAGTACCACCGCAAGCTCACCAGTCAGATTAAATTCCAGATCCCAAAACATAGTGTTCTTCTTGTTAACTAAAAAATGATGGAATACGTCTGTAATAATATTTCAACCTCAGAAATTCTACCATTGTAGACAACAAACTTAAAACTTTGAATTATTGAGTTAAGTCCAATCCAGGGTAAAGAATCAAGAAAAACAAGAGTAATAAGAGTTTTAATAAGAATTGAGAGTTATTTGGTATAAACAATCCTATAATGTTTCATTTGCCTAGCCAGTGAGGGAATCAGGTAGGTTGCATTTCTAATTTAAATTTTATAATTTTCATAAATCAAGCATTTAATTCTACCATATTTATTTCTCGTCTGTATGAATGTACACATTGAGATGTTAAAACCCATTGTTATTATTTAAATGTTTGGTTTCAGGAGGTAGAGGAGGAGAGAGCGGAGGTAGAGGAGGCAGAGACGGTGGGTTCGACAGACCTCCAAGGAATGATCGTGGAGGCGGTCCCAGAGACAACAAGGTAGCTATAGTCTTCTGTACTGTTCACATAAATATTATTAAAGTGCACCATCACTGCAGACAGAAAAACCCCTGCTGAAAATATATCTTATTTAACACGAAATTATGATGATAAACAAGTTTGAAACAACTAAGTTAATAAAGTTTGTTACATTAGTTTAAGATACTGCAGGTTTTAGCATCATCTGGTTTATTATTTACAGAACAACGGAAACCAAAACAACCAGAACCAATCCCAAGGCTGGGGTAACCAAGGCTACAACCAAGGTTGGGGTCAAGGCTACAACCAAGGCGGTTACAACCAGGGTGGCTACAACCAGGCCAGTTGGGGGCAACAGGGCTGGGGTCAGCAGCAAGGCTGGGGCAATCAGAAAGGTAGGCTTTTCCTAACAGTTAAAAGTTAATTGTTATAAAAGGAGTGTTGGGTCGATTCATAATTGTTCCGATTCTTGATTCCGGGTTTGATCCTCGATATCGAGACCTCAGGAAGGAATTTTAATCGGAATCAACTTTACCAGCCGATTCTCAATTGCATGAAATCGGTTGTAGCTTACTACTCATGCGTATTTCTACCTTCATTTGTTTTGAGAATTGTGCCACTGCACTCCGTAAAGAATGTGCGCCGATTTGTAGTTAAAAGAGATGGGTTTAAAATGTTTAAAAATAAAATGTTTATTTAACTTTTAACTATTCAAAACACATGCACACGTGTCACGACTTCCTTGATTTTGCAGGAGAGTAGACTCATCCATCTGTGCAGAGTACCTAGCAACCCTCAATCGAGCAATTTCAATTCTGGTATCAATTTCCGATTCCAAAATTGATTCCCGATTCTGTCTTTGAAATTGATTACCCCATTGGGGCGGCACAATCCCAAGAGGGTTGCATGTTGAGATGACTGGGGGCTGGGCAATGGTTGGTGAGACAGTGAAAAGTTGTGCTCAAACTGGCTTTCCAACTGTCTTCCTTCCGCATTTTTTCACAAAACCCAACCTTGTTGTGATCATGCACCCATGGTCCTCCTAAACGGTTTTGTCTTGTTTTGCAGCGGTTAAAACTAGTTTAGTTTCAATCGTAAAAGTGCCAATTTTGTTTTTGAAGCCGAAATATGGTAAAAGAAGGGCAGATTAGATGAGAGTATGTACAATATGTTTCACTTGATCGATTTTAACCAAAGGAAACAAACCTTTCAGCCGGTGGAAACCAGGCGCAGACACAGCAGGGAGGAGCGGCCGCGACGGGACGGCTGCGGCAGCAACAGGCTACAACACGGCTGCCGGCTACGCCCAAGCAGGCTACGGACAGCAACAGTACGCGCAGGGCTACTGGGGACAGTACGGCTACGGGCAGGGCTGGACACAGGTTAGTAGCAGAGAATCTTGTACCATCGCAGGAGATTCAGCGGGGGTTGGCTGTAACAGTTGTTTGCCGACCGTGAATAGCAGAAGAACCAGTTGTTCAACAACCAGTTACTTGGTTTGGTTCAAGTCTCAAGTCAACCTGTTCTGATATCCACTGGTTGCTTGGAATGTCTGTCAGACTCCTAGGAACTCGTTCTAACGTGTTACTAAAATGCGAAGAACAAAGGAAGAAACTTTACAAATCAAGCAAAAGGAAGTCTGGTGCGTCAGACACGTCTAACTACCTAAAATTACATTGATGAAGCTCTATCTGGTTGGAAAAACGAATTCTCAAAGCACCATAGTAAGTCGTAGATCAAACACCATAGTAAGGTACATCGAATAAAGTGGTGGTTATAATTAGTTTGGCATTTCACACCCAGTGTTGAAGTTTCGTCATCTTGAGAGGCTGAGTTATCCAGCAGTAATTTTTCAAGATTGGACCTAAGGGAAAATGAAATGAAAAGAACACACACTAACTACTTGTTTAGTTTCTCAATGGGAAACTCTAAAATCTTTTCTAATTCAAACAAAGGCGATATCAAATATAGCTCATACAATAAGTTAAAAACACATTATAACTTGAATTACTAATTCAAGTCCTTCACAATAACTTAAAAGTATCCATACAATTAACACTTATACGGAAACACCGGTCTCACAGACCCCTAGGGTATTTTTTGTTTGTCACAGTGGCTGCTCTGGAAGCGCGGAAATTCCTCCTTTCTTGGTAGCTGCCTCCCTCCCTCTACCCTACAACGCAAACTGGTTTCACTCAGTTCCACCGCGTTGCTTGGCTGTAGTGTTAATTTTCTACATGTAAATTTGTCTGTTTATCCAACGGACAAATTCATTAAACATTTTTTAACGTTTGGCGCGGTGCTTGTAGTTCTGCCGAGCAGAATTCAAAAGCGTTAATTTTCACCTGCATGCAAAGAGATGTAACATAAATTCTTACTTAATCTGTTGTTTTGTAAACAGGTGTCCAAATAAACTAACAACTGCGGTGAACGAGGTAGCCATTCCGTGCAGTAAGTAATACTAAATTCACCCCATCAGTAAAAACAGTCAAGGAGCAAAAGCACATGTACAAGTAAATCATCTGTGTGGATCCAAATGAAAAGATGTTTCGTACGAAACGGAAAAGGAGAAACTGAAAAGTTGTGGCTACGAGTGTACTGAGACACAGAAGAGAACAGATGAAATGTGCAAAGTCTGTGGTTCTATTAGGTTCATCTTCAACGAAACGGAGACTTATTTTAAAAATTTAACTGACACACTTGGGAAATTAGGAGAAGTGAAACTGATCAGTTTCCTATGAGAACTTCTGCAATTCATTTCCAAGAATGTGTTGTATGTTGGGGTTTGGTAGATGAAAAGGTCAACTTTCACGTTGACCGATGGCAATACAGGGGACTGTTCAATTTTAGGAGAGTTCATGAAAGACACAACCTGTATACTAGAGTTGGATTTGATAAATTTGTTGCTCGTATAATATTTTTAGTTTCAGGAGAAGGTAAGTGTTAACTTATTTGTTTTATATCCACAGGTATTACTTCTACAAAATGGTTAGAGGATTTGAAAAACAACAGAATTTTTTGACTAAATAAAATGTAGAGGATTATCTAAATTTACTAAGCAAGTAAGAACCCTATGAGGTAAATCCTGCATACACTTGTTGGCTTAACCCTTTCAGACCCTAATAATTTGTACGTGTTTATGGATTGTCAGGATTCAGTATTGAGTATCACTACTCTTATTAAAATTCGTCAGAAAATGCTGAGTATTTTGGTTTAAATACTATCATAATTGTTCAAGGACTAGACTTCATGAAATATTAATACTTGTATCAGGTTACTACCAATAATCCGGATACTACTTAGGTACAAAATATTTTGCTGCCTACTCCACCCTCTTAAACATGAAACTGGTTCTATAAAGTTCCAACATCAAGAAAGCCTAATTTACAATTTTATATTGACAACAAAAGAATGCGACATTTTCCGTTCTCTGTTCGTTGGGTGAAATATTAACATGCACCCTCAAAACATTTATTTTCAATGGCCGTGACGTTTACAAAGAGAAGGATCAAGTTCATGAAACTTGTCACAGTTAACTCCCGAGAATCGAACAACTATCTCGATCCGATGCTGAAACGACTATTTTGTTTCAGAACGCTGACGGGACGTACAACTACCCTCAAGGCTGGCAGCAGTACGGATACAACTATGGACAGGCGGGAGCGATGCCTACTGCTTCGACAGGAGCAGCCGCTTCTACCGGAGCGACCGCTACCCCTTCCATGCCGGCCAAGTGATGTAACCAAGTACCTGAGTAGCGGCCCTGTGTCACCACGTTTATGTTTAGCTTCTTAATGTAACAAGTGTACCTACAGTAGGCGGATATAAGTTATTGTAAGTTTTGTACAATCGAAAATTGTATTTGATTTTATTTTAGACTCGACTCGACTGAATTGATCTCTAAAATTTAGAGAATGAGTATTGACTTGAATGGAAAAGAAATGTATGTGAATGTAAAGTTCTTAAAAAATGACTTAATAATAAATCATTAGACATTTGTTAGTGTTTTTTTGCCTGTTTCTCCTTGTCTACACAGAAATTAATAGGCCTGGAAGTAGCAATTAAAATTCCATAAAAAATAAGAAGTAGAGTTTACTGTAGAAATTCTTTGCTGGATTCCCAAGATAAATTGTAGTTTTTAGTTCTAATGTTCAATATTATCAGACTAAATGAAAATGTGCTGTCAAAAGGAATAGGAAGGAAAACAGGCTTATCTGGATTCTGGATAAAGTAGAAACAAACTGTCAAATTTTGGCTCTACTGGGGCCTACCTTGCCTCCTCTAAGACTAAGTGGAATGTTATTTCTGTTCACACTGATTAGAAACAATCATCTTTATTTGAAAGCTAATTTTGCCTACTTTAACCATAAACAACATTAAGTTATGGTTTCCTAGAAAGCATTGACTGCTATATTACGGCCGTAATATTACAGTGAATTTTGTTTTCAATGCAATCATATGTATATGAGTAGCCTAGGCTGAAAACTCGTTATGTCCATAAAATATATTTTTGAGATGAGAGTGCCATCTTTGTGGATGAGGTAGTATACAATTTACAATCCAGTTGGCTGCAAAACCCGTAATATTTCCTTTAACAATAAAAGAAATCAGACTTTGCAACAGAAGTTGTTATGTCCATACTGACTACTGCAACATATGTATCATGTCCGTTACGATGATAAACTGCACGAAATCTGTTATGTCCGCTATGAATCAGCCATTACAGTGAGGTAAGTGCAACAAAACTCGTCTTGTCCAATACCTTAAATGTTCACACTGTATAGTTTCAAGTTTTTTGTATAATACTACCTATTCTGTTTTGTGCCCCACATAAATAATTTTAGTAGTGCCTGGCTGGCAACACTACATGCAAAACAGAAAGACATTTTGCTTCATACTTTCCAATCATGAAACATCAAGAAAGACCTTTTCTTGTTTTTTTAAGGTAATTTTCAGGCGAGATTTAAAGCTAATTTTAGTCATTAAAATAAAAAGAAAAGGTTGAAAAGTTTGATGCTTTTTGGAAAGTTTATACTTTCCATAAATAATAACATAAGGACTGCTCACAAACCTCGAGAATATTGTCTAATATACAATGTTTTTTTACAGGGTTGACTTACATTGCCGAGAGCTTACATTGGAAAGCATGGTGCGCCACTTCAAAGAATGTTACGGAATGGACTACAATAGTCTGGCCTTCGTGGCTGCGTAAGAACATAGTTGTTGCCGGAGTGATAACTACGCACCGGAAATTTAAACGTGACTATTCCTTTTACGTTCCGGGCGGAAGTCGGACAGTAAACACTTTCGCTTCCTTGATTTAACCCTTTGAGGTCTCGTGTCGACTATAGGTCGACAAACGCTATTTCCTTTTGAACGCTTGGATCTGCAGTATAGGTTGCAGTTGAAACAGTATCTGATATGCGAGGACTAAGCTACACTAACGGCAGCTAGCCAAGAACACCGAAACTACCACTCCCTCCCCCCTCCTAGGCAACTCAAGTGTGAGTTTGACAGCCCACGACAAACAGCCGGTGGTTTAGTGGTTATAGTGACGGACAGTTGGCCCTGTCTGTCTGGCGTGGGTTGAATCCCAGTGCGCTCTGGTGCGGTGCAATGCTAGTCATTGGATCATGCAGGTCGCGGGGAGCCTGAGGATCACTGAAGAGAAAATGGCACATCAAATCCAGTGAGGCGAGTGGCACTTTTGAGCTTAAGGAGCTAAATCCCGTGCTTAGAGTGGTTCAATGACTGGTAATGCACCGTACCAGAAGGCGGTTTTGCTGAAATTTTGCTCACAGGGGACTGGGAAACCCATAGCGAGGCTTTTACAAAAATTTTAAAATAAAATGAGACCGCAAAGGGTTAAGGACATTTTCAGACGAGATTAAAAGCTAATTTTAATTATTACAAGTTAAAAAGAAAAGGTTTTGACGTTTTTGGATAGTTTATAACTGTATAAGGACTGTTCACAACACAAAAAAAACCAGGATAATATTGTCTAATATGCAATGTTTTTTACAGGGTTGACTTGCATTGCCGAGAGCATACATTGGAAAGCATGGTGCGCCACTTCAAAGAATTCCACGGAATGGACTACAATAGACAAAACATTTTCCTTGCCAAGGCTGTATCAAGGTAGTTGATTATTTGGTCGACTCACAGTGGGTGAAGAGGTGCTGCTCAGTGGAGTATCATCTCTCGGAACAAGAAGTGCTTGTTATAAAACCTTGTGTGAAACTTTGAACATCAAACCTCAGCAAGTGCAAATGTTTTTGAAGCATGCCTGAAAGCCGTTGAAATAGGAAGTAAAATTCTACTCTACAGCAAATTCAGCTAAAAATCTCTAAGTGAATTGCAGAAATTGCAAAATCAATGTGACTAATCTAGTACCATTTAACACTGTCTTGTCACGGAGAAACTCCAAATCTTTGTAAACAGGAGCCTTAGAAGAATTTTCAACATTCAATGGCAAGACAGAATAACAAATGAAGATTTATGGAGAAGAGCCGAAATGAACACCATAGCGGACACAATAAAGAATATGTTTGGCTGGGACATACTCTCAGAAAAGTAAACAATTAGCAGCAGCTCTTGAGTGGAATCCACAAGGTAACAGGTAAAGGGGTAGGCCAAAAGTTCGAGGAGAAGATCTGTGGAGAAAGAGCTACAAGACGAAGGCAAGAGTTGGAGAGAAGTAAAGCAGATGGCCCAAAGTCTTGTGCGGCGCAGAGCTTTTGTTGCGGCCCTACGTCCCCTTGGGATTAAAGGAAATAAGTCAAGTAAGTCAGTTGTGTCAAAGAAAGCTGTCATGCTTGAATCTGTGCATACATGATATGGGCAAAAATGAAGCATATTTTCTATTGGGATGAAACAGTAGCTTAACCTGGCTCAGCAGAAATCACTTCTTGTATTTTCAAGTATATTGAGCTCTACATCTAAGCTTCTACCAGGGAAAGTTTGACCAGACCGTTATACAAGACAGATTAACAACTAGAGACCCCTGACTGTGTGCAGCATCTCGTGGTAAACAAATATTTCACCACTGTTGAACAAGAATTGATGACTACAAACCATAGTGTCCTAAGTGACAAACTTAGCCCTTACCAAGAGAGTAAAAAAGGAAAACAGGGGGAAATGGATGGAATTCAATACGCACCTCTTCTCTGGACGTGTTATGAACATGTAAGATTTCCTTCGCACTCAATGTACTTGAAATTGTGCTAAACAACCTGGCAACGACCAACTTTAGCATAACTGCACAGGCATGGTACAAAATCACAGCGGGCGAGCCTGCGACTCTGCGAGGAATGAAATCTTGGAGAACGCACTTGTTGGCGAAAATCATCAAAGAACCCCTTTTTGCAGTAAAGGACAAAAGTGGAAAAAAAACGGATGGAAAGATATCCTCCAGTCAAAATTGAGACTTTTCCAAGACTCTACGAGGGGCTTTGAGTCAAGTTGGCAAAGAAAAAAATACTTGATACACAAGAGCACTTAACAATGGAGTATGTTCTGTTCTATGAACAACTCTTGGTGTTGCAATAAAGAATGCCATTATGGACACACCTCAAAGAGTCTTGTCTACAGTGTATATACCTAGTTTTAACGAGCATTTTACTTGTTTTGTATTACTATTTGATTTTTACATTACTTATAATAATACAAGTTTGTAATAATAAATTATTGTTTTTATAAAGAGTGTTTGTTTGATCTTTTCCATAATAATTGGTAAGGTGAACCAATTAATTCATTAATGAAAATGTAGAATATGAATAGCAACCAGTGTCAGAATGTTTTTCCTTAGCTTTTCAATGTAAATGCTAATATCTCTGCTCAATGTCACAGTATAGGTGACATTGTATCAGCTATAAAATGACTTTCTTAAAATGTAATTGAATAAAATATATTAGCAAAATAAAAATGTGTACACAGTTTTTGTTAGAAGTTTTATTTTGTCTAATTGCTACACAGCGGACTTATTTATTTACCGGTATTTGTAAATAACTTGACTGTTGTAAACCTAATTATTCTAAACTCTAACCACAATAATGGGGTTTAGTTTACTTTCTCTATTATTATATGTTGGATTTTAATATTAACTAGCTTCGCCAGCTGAGGCTTCCCCCAGACTCCTATTGCAGCTGCCCCAAACCTGGTGCCCGCTTTGTAAAACCCGGCATCCTGCCTATCTCATGGATTTTTAATATTTTACCCCACTTTTAACCCCCTTCCTCCCCAAACAATTTGGTAGACAACCAATATATTTTTGAAATCAGCATAATATTCCTTTTTTGATACCCACATGATTTTTATGATTTTTTAATTTCTTGCCAACCTTTAACCCCCAAATCCATATATTGTGCCCCGAACCCCAAAATCAGTAGGGTCTTTGGGTTAATGGTATACAACTATGTGTCGAGTTTCAAACAAATCCGTTGATATTTACTAATAAATACAGTATTTACTAAAAAAAAAGAAATATAACATAAGGAATTGGGGACCTCAAAACCCCATAAAAATAAAAATCTATATAATTTTATTCGTTTCCCCACCCTTCACACACTAAGGACCATTTCTATTCAAAAATCTGAATTACCAGCCAGATTCGAGATCTCAACACTCCGGACAACCCTAACCAAAATACTAATAGTATAGATTTGTGCACAAAATAAATTAAATAAACGCATCTGAAGCGATGTTTAAGTACAAATCAGCACACATAGTCAAAATACTGTCCTGATAAACTCACAACTGTATCAAAGAGTTTGTCCAGAAACAGTTGAACTATAAAGTAAAATTATAAAGTTAATTAAAGGTTTATCGACAAAACAACATTGTAAATAACACATATGTTAAACAAAAATTTAACACTACTTAGCTTCAAGTTTAAAAAATTTGTCCTCAGCGAGAGTGGAAAATATTTTAGAAGGAAGTTTAATTTGCACAGGGTCAACAATGGCAACAAGGGGCAACTTTCCTAAATCCCATTAGTGCTAAAACTTACCGGCACCGCTTTATCCCACCAGATCCACTTAAGTCTCAAAGCAAACTGGATGTGTTCACTCGTACCTTTCCTTCTAATTTAACAAAGAGGAAAGTTATTTAAAACGTAGCCACAAACACGACTGTTCATCCTTGCAAGAGTTTTTGTAACGGGCGAAAATTTACACCAAAAGTGACTTTTGGGGTAAGGGAGGAGCATTTGAGTTTATACTTTGATTTGTGTAATTTGCCAAGCAGTATGTAAAAAGAAATATTTTATTTGATTTAAATCAGCAAGCATGAAATATTACAGAGTTTAAACATTTTGAAGGATGAGCACTAATATTGGAATGGTAAAAGAATAAATTTAAAAATCAAATAAACCAATATTTAAATTTGTAATTTATGATGTCTTTTATTAGCAATTTTATCATCTTCAGACAACTCAAAATTCAAAAACATAAAAGTGTTGTTAAAATAAACACTTTTTCAAGAAGTATAAACATTAATCATATGAAATAAAAGTTACAATTAGTTTAAAATGAAAGAGTAATATAAAGTAAAATAAAATATATAAAACACTTCAATTTATTCAATTTAAAAAATCTTCTTTTTCAGTAATTTTGAATTTATTAAAGGCCATCTTCGTTGTTATAAGTTATCTGAAGATGAAAGCATGGCTGATCAAAAGGCCTCATAAATTAAAAAAGTCAATAGAGTTTTATATAAAGTTTGGTCATTTGACCCAGTAAATGATGGAAAGCTCAATACCTTTTTGTCTTATTATACAATGTTTAATTCTACACGGTGGTAGAAACGAATTCCTCTATTTCCTATCAGACTTCACTCCGAACGAACAAAATGGGGCGTTGTCCTGTAATCCAGCTTCATGGAGGTCAGGTTTTGAGGATGATATAGGTCTAAAGCGGCTCAGATAGTCTCAGTGATCATCTGATGTTACCCGCATCAACTCCCATCATAGTTTAGACATATCAGACCATCAACTGTGTGGTTCGGAAGTCACGTTAAGCCGTTGATCCTTGTATTTCCATTGGTCATTTGGCTATTAATTAATGACCCATTCTAAGGAAGAGTCGGCCTTAGTTTGTAACAAGACTACACCTCATAACTCATTACTACCACTCATCACACTCATCCTTCACCACATATTTGCCTTAAAATACCCTCATGAGAGTGGTCGGCATCTCAAATAGTGATTTTGTGAAAACACCAATACCCAAACTCATCGTTGACTGAAGTAGTTCGTAATTTTATGAGTTAAACGACGGTTTATATTCATAAACTGACCACTACTGGTTCACAACTCCAGAAGCAATTAAGTGCAAGTGGGTCAAGGTTTGTTTGTCAGTTGGGGAAGATCAATGCGGGGTTTTTGAACTTTAACGACCCGCCCAACTGTTTTTACCCTGACTAACGACTCTCCTCTCCTCTCATCTCAACATTAATCACAACTAATTACGTTTTCATTAGTGATGAGCATTTTTCATTCTGCCATGCAGTTGATCCGACTGTACAAATTAATATTGTTTCCACTTTGCTCAACGATTTCCGGCAGGAGTTTTAACGCTAAGCAGTGCATAGTGCTTTGTTGACAACTGTTACTGTTGTTTTTCATTAATGTATAAAAAGGTTTTGAATTGGACCAAACATATTTTTGAGTATGAGTATCTTGTTTTCAAATATTAACACTTGTTTTAAAATACAATTATAAGTTGATAGATCTTAATTAGTATAAACGCTAAATAGCTAATTTATTACTAAATAAATTTGAAGACAAAAATAATTGGACCGAACCGGGATTATAAGTTATAAATTATAAGTTGAAAAATTATACAACTTTGGCCCAAAAATGAAAACCTTTTCTTTCCTCCCACTCTTACAATATTATAAACTATAAAGTTAGCTATAAAACTAACAAATAGACGCCAGGCGTGGTCCTGTAATCCAGCTTCATGGAGGTCAGGTTTTGAGGATGATATAGGTCTAAAGCGGCTCAGATAGTCTCAGTGATCATCTGATGATACCCGCATCAACTCCCACCATCGTTTAGACATATCAGACCATCACCTGCGTGGTTTGGAAGTCACGTTAAGCCGTTGTATTTCCATTGGTCATTGGGCATTAATTAATGAACCATTCTAAGGAAGAATCGGCCTTAGTTTGTAACAAGACTACACCTCATAACTCATTACTACCACTCATCACACTCATCCTTCACCACATATTTGCCTTAAAATACCCTCATGAGAGTGGTCGGCATCTCAAATAGTGATTTAGTGAAAAATAAGATTTTCTCGTAGTAGCCGAGCTTGAGTGCTTGACTTAATAATTTTCTTTTAAAACCCTTCGAGTACCTATATCGCAAAAGTTTTCAGCACTCTAGTTTTGAATTGTACTAATAACGATTTCAATGTTAAAGTTTTTAATCGTGAAACCGCAAAAGAAAAACATGTTATATAGTTAGCAGATAAATTGCTTGCTGTAGTTAAATCTAGCCCCTAGGAAATTTAACTGGTGAGTAGATTTTCAGAAATCGACGTGTAATTTAATAGAAAAGGGTCGGTAATTGTGTTTGGGTCCTCTCCCGGGGCTGAACTCGTGTTAAACACTGAATTGAATCAATGAAACTGTCGATTACAAACAATTAACTCAACAATAGAAACCGCAACAGCTGTAACAATTCATGCACTTTCAGTGAGTTGTTTTAGTTTGTCTGATTGATAAACTTAATTGTTTCTTTATCATCTGTATAACTAACAACTGTGTTAATTCGACAAGTGTTATAACAATTCAAAGTTTTACAGTGCTTTTAGACGTTTTTATTTTGACATTAAAACTCATAAAACAAAATTAAAACATCGGTTATATGCTCTTAGAACATTTATTTCCATTGCCAGAAAGAACGAAACGTCGCGACACCTGTCTCAACTGTAAACCTTTCCCGACTCTGCTTTCCCGTAGCGACACTTTCCTTTTACTGTCTCACACACGAGAGAATGCTTCTACTTTTCCTGTGCGTGCTAAAAAATATTTTCTAGTTTGAATTGTGCCGATAGAAACATGTGAATTTAACTTGAATCACAAACAGAACGGGCGTGAAAGAGTAAGTTTTTATAGGAATCAGAGTTATTCATTTCTATTGCAAAGAAAAACGAATTACTGTATAGTAGAACAAAACGGTTTGCAGTTTTGACCTCCTGAGTCAAATGACAAAACTTCATGTACAAGTTCTTATTTGATAAAGTATAAAAGGTGTGAGTTTTCAATGTCACCCCACTGTAACTTTTGAAAAAGGAAATATTTTTAAAAACCCTTTAGAGAATTTAAAAGTTAGAGAAAATAAAACAAAAACCAATACAATTTCAACTTGCTTATAATGATTATTGAAGTATTGGTTTTGGTATCATTCAACTTAAGCAAGTTAAATGATAATAAGTATTGGTTTTTATTTTATTTTCTCAAACTTATAAATTGAGTCCAATACTATGGCTCGAGTTTTCTATTCCTTTAGATAATATTTGTATAGAATTCTAAAGTTTCTTTTGACGCTGCCCCACACACCGGTGGGAGGGCCCCCATTTTAAAATACAAAAACCCCTTTTGGCACTTTAAAAGAAAGAAATTTAGGACAAATTCAAGAACGCAAAGACAAATCTTTTTTTGTAATACCTATATTTAAAGATTACAAGTAATCTGGTTTAAAACGCCGGAATTTCTAATACATTTTTTAATGAGACATTTTTCTTGGAAATTCTCTGAAACATTACTACCCTGTAACATAATGCCATAGAGTATTACAAAAAAATTGTCATAAAAATTATGTAAAATGTAGCATTTTAACCTGATTTCTTGTAATTTAAATAAGTATTATGTAATCATAGTATTATAGTATCTATGGAAAACTATGAAAGACAAAACACAAGCGCAACAAGTAAATATTTAGCATGAAATTCTAGTTAAATGTAGTAGTAAAGGAAATGCAACAAATTCATGTTTGCATTTGACAGTCGTATAATGAACTATTTCATCTGAGTAAAACCATCAAAACAACTCGTCAGGCTTGGTGCAGAACTTGAGGTTTAAATATTTCCAATTTGATCTCATCTAAATGAAATCGATATTCGTCAGAAAATGTCGTTGTCGGAAAAGGTCTGCGCAAATTAAAACTGTCACGGAAAAATCACGGTCTTTGTGTTTTCCTGAATGTCTCTCAGACATTGAGTTTGTTGCTGGAATGTTCACTTTGTACTTTAACATTATAACTCTCCGGTAAAATTGAGGTTTAATCACTTCAACTCAAAACTTGCTTATGTAAATATGTTTCAAATAGTTTAGTGTAACACTTTTTTCATGATGTCCACTCCCCGTGGTCCGAACTCCGGAAGTCACGTTTAGCCGTTGGTCCACTTTATTGGTCGATAGGATATTAGGCCTAATTAATAACCTAAACTGGGGAACAGTCGGCCCTAGTTTGTAGTAAAACTAAATTTCATGATCCATCAAAACACTCATCACACTCACCGTTGATCCATATTCACCTTAAAATACCCTCTAGGAGTGGTCGGTGTCTCAAAATAGAAAGAATATTGCTATACGATGACTTTTCGCCGCCATCTTGGTCTGGCTGATTGGATTTTGGTAATTTTTGGTGCACATTTTGAGTACGGTGTCATAAATGTATAACAAGTTCAATA
Organism: Matsumurasca onukii; assembly: GCA_018831715.1. Classification (NCBI taxonomy): domain Eukaryota; kingdom Metazoa; phylum Arthropoda; class Insecta; order Hemiptera; family Cicadellidae; genus Matsumurasca; species Matsumurasca onukii. The sequence continues at coordinate 43,063,593 of CM032065.1, read as the reverse complement.
GAAATCGGATCATAAACAAGTTTTTAAAGCATAAAAAATAGTTTTGGGGGAAACGCTCTCTGGCCACTCCCCATAATCGTACTTCTAATTGACGAACTCAACCTGAAAATGTACAACAGAAAGATTTGAACCGAATTTTGTGAAAATTGGACAAGAAAAGTTACCAGTAGAGTGCTCACAGGGGTCAAAAAAGGGGCCAAACAGGGCACGTCTGGTGTAACTCTTAACCAGTTGAAGGAAATTCGCTAGGGTTCACGATAGCGCTTATCTATAACACTTGCATCAATGAAGAGGCAAAGTTGAGTTTGTTTTATTAATTGAAGGCGAAGTTGATGAAGCTTTAATCCTCTTTTGTTGACTCTGAAGGAAACTGTAATATTGAAATAACTTTGCAACTCGAGACTTTCTATCGGAATTGAATTGTTGATTTATGATCGAGAACAATGTTTACCTTTCTGAAAGTTGTATCCAAGAAACAAATTCATAAGGAAAGTTAATAATAGTTTTAAAGGGCATGAAACAAACATAAAAGTATTTCTATCAAAAATGCAGCTTATAATTTCACTTATTACAGTACAAATGTAGATTATGACTGCTACAGAAATATTCAAGCAAAACTTCACCTTACTTAAAAAATTAAAAACACAAATTCAAAAAATTTAAAATTGATTTTTTTTAGAACTTTTAATACATTATTGTTTTATTGTTATTTTTAAAATTATTGTATAATTACTTTTTGGAGTTCTACGAAAACTGTATAACCTTTTTAATCTGGACATTTGCTCAGAAATGTACAAACACATGAAAAAACAATGTAATGTAAAAGCAAATGTGCGTTTTTGTTTAAGAGTTACAGCCCAGCAAAGTTCTGTCCAAACCCAATTTTGAATGACATTGCTTACACTTAGGAAAACTAATGGACTTAAATAATGAAATTAAAAAGTCGTGGATTTAATTTTTTTCCGCTCCAACCATAAAAGTAACTGTATTTTCCTGTGTTTTAAAATGTATTTATGTACAGGACCAAAATATTCATTTGCATAACTCAAATAAAAATTAATTTTGAAAAAGTAACCATAGATTGTTTATAGAGGTATGTTAGAGATTGCCTATGCTAGCTGGTTAAATTTCTTTAACAAGCTTTCCAACGAGATAAATGAAGGGTGGGGCAATAACTATTGCTATTGAAATGTTAACAGTCCGTATTAATATTTCAATCTCAGATTATAACTGAATCTGTCTCATGGTTTAAACTAAAAAGATTTCATAGTTTTTCACACTATCACTATATCACAATTTGAGATGCCGACCACTCTCATGAGGGTATTTTAAGGCAAATATGTGGTGAAGGAATGTGATGAGTGTTAGTAATGAGTTATGAGGTGTAGTCTTGTTACAAACTAAGGCCGACTCTTCCTTAGAATGGGTCATTAATTAATAGCCCAATGATTAATGGAAGTACAAGGACCGACGGCTTAACGTGACTTCCGAACCACGCAGGTGATGGTCTGATATGTCTAAACGATGGTGGGAGTTGATGCGGGTATCATCAGATGATCACTGAGACTATCTGAGCTGCTTTAGACCTATATCATCCTCAAAACCTAACATTTAATGTATAAATGTAATATCAACCCAAAAGCAGAAAGAACAGCCTTCTGACATCTAGTTTCCCACGTTCACTGTTTGCTTGGACAACAAAACACAAAGGGGTCAGTAAATATTTATGTTTAGCGATATCAGTTCACAGCAATGTCATCGGCAAAGCGTTCATATTTCAACGCTGCGACAGCTTTTGAATTACGCTGTTTGCAGGTGAGTTTTTCTTTGACTCATTTCCACGGTTTGAAAGTTATTTCAGCTGCAAACCACGCTTGAGAGCAAAAGTATGGCATAAATGATTATTTGAAACAACCGAAACTAAATCCTTAGAAATAATTATATCTTAGAATATAATATATCTTAGCTTTATGTCTAGCTATATATCTTAGAAATGCGCAGAAGTTGGCCTCGTGGCGTGGTCCTGTAATCCAGCTTCATGGAGGTCAGGTTTTGAGGATGATATAGGTCTAAAGCGGCTCAGATAGTCTTAGTGATCATCTGATGATACCCGCATCAACTCCCACCATCGTTTAGACATATCAGACCATCACCTTGGTTCGAAGTCACGTTAGCCGTTGGTCCTTGTATTTCCATTGGTCATTGGGCTATTATTAATGACCCATTCTAAGAAGAGTCGGCCTTAGTTTGTAACAAGACTACACCTCATACCTCATTACTACCACTCATCACACTCATCCTTCCCCACATATTTGCCTTAAAATACCCTCATGTTGGTCAAAGTGGTTGGCATCTCAAATAGTGATTTATCTCCTATCCGCTCCCCCAAAAAGAGCACTTCCGGTAGATTGATTTTATTATATTAGGTTTATTAGGTTTTAGGATTTTATCAGGTTAACGAACGCAACCTAGATATTTACAAAAGGAAAGTTTTATCAAATTTCGTGGAAATTGGACAAATTATGAGGGGTTCAAGAATCCCTTCCGGTGTCAAAATTTTTCCCCGTTTTTGAAAATTCGCTAGGATTCACGGGCAGTTGTATCCAGCCTCGGCTATGTTTTCAAATTGAATAAAGAAAAGTGTTCTTTTTACTAGTATTTAATTTTTGTACTCGTATAACCAAGTAATAATAAGGAGAGTTGTCTGAAACTAAGACATTATTTTTGAATAAGCCTGTAATCCTAATTCTTTAATTAATTTTCAGCTGAGCTGAAGTATTCCATATCTTATTAAAACTTGCAACACCACAATCAAGCAAGGAAGGCATTGCTAGTTTCTCAATTAAACAGCTGAAGATGCAGGAAGATTGTCATTTAACGACTGCATTGTTACAGAACAAGAGAATCAAGTTCCGAAACATTTATTGCGTCTGGCAACTTATGAGATACTTATTGGTTTCTCCCATGGATTAGTAACTATTTAGACGGTAATTTTGCGACTTCCACGCGAATTTTTCCGGGATGAATCTCTAACAATTTGATTCTGTTTTTCAGAACAAAAATAACCTGACAATAAATTCAAGTTTGAACACAAACAATCCAATACATTTTTATTTGTTGGGTGAGGCCTTTCAGAAACGATGTTCCATCTTCGGACCAAACACCAACTGAAGATAGGCTATAACAAAATTAATAATATTTACAAAGAAACATACGGAAAATCAATTTTGAAAATGAAATAAATAATTTTAAAGTTATATGTATAAAATTGTGAGTTGTGTAGTACGCCTGGTTCATTGTTCAAGAGGTTTTAATCCATTCTTCAAATTCCTATAAAAAGCTGTCTCCATGTAAAAATAACCGGATTTTCTGAGTTCCCTTTTGAACGACCAAAACTAAGCCCTATCATAGATCCCATTCTCCCCTTTTTATATAGTGTAGTTTGAGTTTCCCCATATACTTGTACAAGATGTGGATGAACCAGAATTAGCATTACACCTCAATCGAGCACTTGCTCAATAGTCATTTTAAAAGATTAGCTATAGCTTTTTCTCTTTATAAACCAGGCCGACACGCAGCTAAGCGCTTAAGCGCCGAGTGAATCGAATTTCCTTTGCAATTTGTTACTCTAATTCGCCACGCTCATTAGCTCGCTTCGGCCTCAGACTTATGTGTTCTTTTACTGAAAGTTTTATTACACATCTTGAAGAGATAACACATTTCAAATGTCATTGAAATAAGACTACTCATTCCAGAACTTTTTCCGATTTTTATATTTTTTAGTTTATTGATGTATAACAACAATAGAAAACATAATTATATATCTCAAAGTTCATCAAAGTCGTACGAAATTTACGGCTTTTAGATCATTAAAAGCCTTATTTTGGTGTAAAGTCCCCTCCAAAGGGGGTTCCGGGGACTTTGCTGGTTAACGAACTTATCCGAGATATTTACAAAAGGAACATTTGTACCAATTTTGGTGAAAATCGGACAAATAATGCGACCTGTAGAGATGACACACATATATATAATTATATACGTATATAAAGTACGAAAAGAAATCTCAAAACGTGTTCTGGGAGTCAAGATCGGTGCTCATTTCATGGTCCCGGGCCTGGTTCTTACCATGCTGACGGCATGAATATAAGACTTTTCCAAAGGAAATTCGATAATGAAATTACGAAATAAATCTTTAAACTTTCAAATTAAATAGCAAGTACTCTTGACTTACCAGTCTTAAGTACACTGGGTATAACGCTGTGCAAACAATCTTAAATAAACTGTTGGAATAGTTTGAACGCAGATAGTAAAAGAACCTAAACTTAACTTTACAAGTTCTTCGAGGAAACCATTAACCCAAAAGTTAAAACTTTGGCGAACTCTCAATTTCTTAAACTTTGGTTATGAGTGCTTTTAAGTGTGTTTCTTCAGGAACAAATATATTTCACCATTACTCAACCTCCCTCTTCTTCCCAACTTTGCTCCTGCGAAATACTCAAGCTCATATACCTCATTCTAGGAGGAATTTCCATCAAGGAGATCTAGTCAAGGAGGGGTAATGGTGTACATTTTGCTCAAAACACTAATAAACGTGATAGACATCTGAGTCAAAATTCATTAAGATTAATAAAAGATTATGTTATGGTAAGTAAATGGCGCATTGTTGTCATATAAGGTCGAGGCAGCGAAATCAACACAGTTCGACAGCCCAACCTCAGACAGCGCTGCCGTCTCTCGGCGTCTTTCTCCCCCTCGGCTCCACATGCTCGAGTTTGTCCGATGTCAATGACTTAAATGTGACCGAATCGTGCGATTTTCAATAAAGAACTAACTTACGCGTGCGTCAGTGGCTCTACTTGAGACTCTTAAAAGAATTCCTTTGCAGCGCCACCGCTCCTTGGGCTGCCGCAACTATGTTGATTTTCCTGCCTCAGCCATTCGGAATCTGTCCGCAATCTACTTACCATGACATTATCTACCTCGCAGATTGGTTTGGATTAATATAGTAAAACGAACGTTTCTCTTATAGTAAATATCACAGGAAAAGATGGGGTAATAATACATTGAAGTAGTAGTACCAGTAATCCACCTTGCAATTGCCCATAAATACAGGGTGTTTATAAAAGAGCTCCTTGATTAAAAGATTTTTAAAGCTGTTTTTAAATTACGTTCCGTTCAACAATTATAAGACACACTATTTGTAACAGTTGTATATTCATATTAAAGAGCATTCTTTCCCCTGTAATTTGGCATATTCACGATGAAGATCAGAGCACTTCATGTTGTGCTATTATGTTTAGAGGTTGTCACTTCCAACGGGAGTCCTGAAGAAGTTCATCTTTTGTCGACTCACGGCCATGTTTTAAATCGCTGACCCAGTTGTAAACGTAGGAGAAGATGTGAGACAAACTGCATCCAACTAAGTTTTTATCTCTTTCGGTTTTAAACCTTTCAAATAAAAGTGTTTGATAACCGCTCAAAATTCGAAATTTTCCTTTTTTATTTTAACGAACCACGTTTTTGTTGCTTTTTTCACTACACAAAAACCATGTGATCAATAACTCTGAAAACGTAAACAGCTGTTTCTAATAAAGTAAACAAAACTTTGAAAACAAAATTTATACATTAAATAAAATTTATCTGTGTTTTTCTAATGACATTGAATCACCCTCGTATAATTGTAAATTATCATTTTGCAGAATACATTATTTGAATGTTCCTTGCCATCGACGTGTTCGTATTTAAAGATCGTGTTCTTTTCCATTGACCAGGAGAGATGACAAGAGAGGCTACTCGTAATGTGGTATTGTGGGTTTAGCCTGAATGGATCGAGAACATAAGTCAGGCTCAGTTGAAACCGATAGCAACCATTTCTTTTCCACTACCAAACCTTCCTCCTGACAAATTGCGTACCTATATTTATTTTTCAGTTAACGGTTATCTTGCCCTGACATTTTCAACTTAAGGTAAAGGTTACAGAGAATTTGAAATGATAAAACCTCCGGTACCGGAGAAGGCAGCAGCAGAACTAATGGTTAAAAATAAAAACATAGCCGTCGCGTAACCCTAAGCGTTACTGTAAATCCTAAAGAATTTCCTATAACGAAAATTTCAATAAATATTTATTTTAATGCTACCCATCAATACACCACAAACTTAAAATCCATTAATTGTTTTAAAATTGTGACCGAATTTCGCATAATTATCGGAAAACGTTGTGCGATTCAAATGTAACTCAACACGAGTTTTCTTTGTATGATTTGTATTAAAATTACAGCAGAATACCAAGTAAGCCGAAAAACCGAAGCCTAGCGAACAGCCTCGTAACGCCCGCGAAAATATCTTCTCAACGGTGTTGATAATAGAACACTAAGGGTAAGGCCACACTCGGCGTATTTGTCGCGGCGTACGAAACGCCCGACGTATAATACGCTGAGCAGATACGCTTACACCGGCCATGACAGATGCGCCGAGCTCAGTTCAAATCAAATCATCATTATGCCATAAATACATATTTACAGTACATGAGCACTCGTCATTTCAATAAACAATTACAACTAGAAATTGTTAACTAGTGTAACATTATTTTAAAATAATCTTTATATTCCTCCACACAGTAATAACCATTTACTATCAATATTTTTTAAATTCAGATCTGAAATTTTGACAATTTTGAATTTGTTTTAAAGAAGCTGGGAGAGTGTTGAATAAATTTACTATTTGACTCGTCAAAGACCTCTCGAAAAAAGCTGTCTTATGATGGGGTATTGGTAAATTCGAACGGGTTCTTAGGTCATAGGAGTTAGACGGATTTTCGGGGAAAAAATTCTTACGGTTTTTCATAAGGAATGACAAGGATTCAAGGATGTAAATGTACGGGAATGTTAATATTCTATTTTCTTGGAAAGTGGATTTACAGGATGAACGAGGGTTTAAATTGAAAATGATACGAATAGCTTTTTTAGTATAAATAACAATTTTGTCCTAGTGGATTCACTTCCCCAAATTGGAACAGCGTAATTTAAAAAGGAAAAATGAGACCGTGAACTGAAAAAAGGAAGACGTGAATTGATAGTGGACAAACAGAAAATAGATGAGTGGGGGAAAGAGAAGTGGCGACATGTACGCCGAGTGTAGCCAGTCTCATTGAATAACATGGTCGGCGGTACGAAAAACGCTGCATGCAGCGTTCCAGCGACAAATACGCCGAGTGTGGCCTTAACCCAAAGACAGAAGCACGAAGCGAGGCTTTAAGCGTAGCGAATTAGAGTTACAAATAGAAAAAAAATAGTTTCACTCACGCCAGCGTACAATTGTGCACATGTACCTAGCCCGTCAGGGCTAGCAAACGTTTTGAACAAGATATTTTAAATTTGTTTCCACTGGTATTTCGACTAGAACACATCATTAACAGCCGAGTAAATTTTCAAAATTTCATACACTTTTAACTAGTTCACACTTACTTGTTATTAATAGCGGTGCGGTGAAATACTATATTGTAATATTAAACTTGTAAAAATTAAATTAGAAAAGAGAAAGCGGTGTTGACTTGTATAAATGGACTGTAATAATAAAATCAAAACAAACATTGAATGAAAATCACAACGATACAAAACATATGTTTTCAAAGATCACAATATAAACAAATCAAATCATAAAACATTAAAAAATCATATGAACATTAAAACATATGCACTATAATAAGTTACTTTCCAGTTAGTCTTGCACTTTCATAACTTGTAGATACTTAAAACCGAGTGTCAGTTGGGTGTGACATGTTTTCAACATTTTATGGACCGCCAGTGTTTACCAACACAGCGACACGAAATTGCGGCTTTGCAGAGGTTGTTTGTTGATTTCTTGTCGCACTGCCTCTCTCCACTCTTACACAATTCACCGGCTCACGTCAGCCAGTAGATTTACGGCGCTTTGCTCAAAGTTATGTTTGCTTTGTACAATAAGTTTCGCCGCTGTCGACGAACCGATACTTTTGGTGTCGTAAAAACAAGTTTGAAGTGTTAAGTTGTCAGGACTGTGTTTGAACAGTTTGAAGAATCTTTAATATTTGAGATGCAAGTAAAAGTTGTTTAGTTTTGCAACGGATTGGTATTTTGATAAGTTAATTTAATGCCATTTGAGGAGAAACTATGAATGGGTAAATTTGAAATATTTGCGATAGTGACAGCAGTTAAGACAGATAAGTTGTTTTCTGTTTGCATACTCAGGTAAAAGCATGATAATATGATTAGTTTATCCCATTCAAGACGGTTTGAAGAATACAAATCACTGCACGGCTAGTTTCCCGCCAAATAAACTAATTTTAAAAACCATACTTTTATATTTTTCGAGTTCTTTTTCCGAAAACTTGATTTTTAAAATAGGAACGGGCATGTTTTGGCAAAGGTTTTTTTCACACTATTATCCAAGGAAAATTAGAGAAACCATAGAAATAATCAAGCGTGAAAACAACTTTAACAAATAAGACAGCATAAAATTATCAAACACTTGGCAGCCAGTTCTTCAGAAGTCCTATTGAAGCCAGCCAATCCAGTTCGACAACGAGCAACAGGCTCCGCCCACTTCGGCCAATCAGATGACAGGACCCCCCACCCCTGGGGTATATAAGAAGACGCCACAGCCAGTCAATCCAGTCTCAGCCAGTTAACAAGCTACTGAGGATGACTACACAGCGAGGTCGAAACGTTTAGCAGTAATTATATTTCAACTGTGACGCGGTGTAAACGGAAGCCTTAGATTTTAGTGATGACACCGGCCGCGAAAGCCTAAGAGTTAAGATTTTGGCAAAGGTATTGACGTACACTCTTTTGCATTTGGTATTGAGTATAAATGTAGGTTTAGTATTTGGCCAAGTAGATGTATACTTGAAATATTTGACAACAAACACTCTCTGTAAAATACTTTCTGTTACAAAATACACTAAACCACTAGTTTATACACACATTTATGTTTACATACATAAAATATACAACGCAAACAAATGAGAGAAATTTGATCAAACCTTATAGTAATGCACCAACTACTACTAAAACTTCATATGGGAATATCTCCACAGGACGCCCTTAAACGATGCCAATTTAATTTGTAACGGACGATAAGTCAATAACCTTATCAATCATATCAATATTTTCCTTTTTAAAAAGCAGATGTTCAAAGCAAAACGGACACTTTGGGCAAACGTTTTATGTAACATCAAAGGTATAATTAGAGGAAAAAGGGCAATGTAGGTAATTGTAGACGGCTACTTTGACACGGATACTCGAGTAAATGCTTCCTATTTGCGCTGACAAATTGGTAGAGAATAATGAGAACCACGCTTTACGAAGCTAAACGCAATTGTGAAAATGTCTTTTGGTATATATGACTTCGTTCACAAGCCTTTTTACTTGTCAAAAACAGCTGTGTTTGTAAATAAACAACAACCATTATTATGATCGGTCAATCCGTTCCCTTTTTGGTATAATTAACTGTTAAATTTCCGGGACGCGTTTGAGGTTTACCTGAACCATGCAGTCTTCCCCGACGTTGAAAGATGAAAACTTCAACCTGAGTTTGAAGGAACTGCGAGAGTTGATGGTTTTGAGAGGGAAGGATGCGGTGAAGAAGTTGAAAGCAACGGGCGGTGTAGAAGGCCTCTGTGAAAAACTCTGCTCGTCTCCAAATCTAGGAGTCAGAAATATTCTCAAAGAGCTGAAACTTCGGAGGGACATCTACGGCTACAACCAAATCCCTAAAGTCAAGCCTAAGTCCTTCCTTCGTTTAGTTTGGGAAGCGATGCTGGACAGCACTTTGATAATTTTAGTCTGTGCTGCTTTAGTATCTTTGATTCTCAACTATGTGAAGCCTGGCAAAGAGGGCGCGGAAGAGGCTGAACACGGGTGGATAGAAGGAGTTGCTATCCTCGTTTCGGTTTTGGTGGTTGTGCTGGTGACAGCTTTCAACGACTACACGAAAGAGAGACAGTTCAGAAGTCTCCAGAACAGGATCGACACGGAGCACACGTTTCCTGTGATCAGGGATGGAAAGGTGTTGCATATATCCGTGGCTGAGATAGTGGTGGGGGATGTGTGTCAGGTGAAGTACGGAGATGTCATCCCAGCAGACGGAGTTGTCATACAGAGCAACGACCTGAAACTGGACGAGTCTTCACTCACTGGAGAATCAGACTTTGTGAAAAAGTCCTTTCGAGAAGATCCAATGCTGCTGTCGGGAACGAATGTGATGGAGGGGAGTGGGAAAATGATCGTCACTGCTGTCGGTATAAATAGTCAAACTGGGATCATATTTGCTTTACTCGGAGCGGTCGAAGAAAAGAATAAAAAACTAAAGAAAAAACGGAAGAAGAATCTTGCAATTCTTCCTGAAGAGTCTTATAGAGAAACCATTAGAGGCGATCAGGAACCGCGTTCTTCCAAAGTGGCTACGAAGAGGAAATCTGTTCTTCAAAGCAAACTAACAAAACTTGCTGCACAGATAGGCTATTTTGGGTCAGCAGTTGCAATTTTGACTGTTGCCATGTTGATAATACAATTTTGTATAATCACCTTTATCATAGATATGATGCCTTGGGACGACTCTTACTACAATACTTTTATTCATTACTTTATAATTGGTGTCACTGTTTTGGTCGTGGCGATTCCGGAAGGCTTGCCTTTAGCAGTGACGATTTCTCTGGCCTACTCCGTGAAGAAGATGATGAAGGATAACAACTTAGTGAGACATCTGGATGCTTGCGAAACTATGGGGAATGCAACAATCATCTGTTCTGATAAAACTGGGACTTTAACAACCAACAGAATGACGGTTGTACAAACTTATGTTTACGACGAGTACATAAGAGAAATTGCGAAAGAAAAACTGTCGGACGTCCATGCAAGCGTCGCTGATCTGATATCTCAATCTATTGCTATAAATACGAACTACACTTCGAGAATTCTACCTCCTTCAACTCCTGGAAGTTTGCCCGAACAAGTAGGAAACAAAACTGAATGCGGTTTGCTGGGATTTGTTGAACATCTAAACCGGAACTATCAAAATATAAGAGAAAGCATACCTGAAGAAATGTTCACGAAAGTATACACTTTTAATTCGGTAAGAAAATCTATGTCGACTGTTATACCAAATGGAGCTGGATTTCGAATGTTTACAAAAGGAGCTTCTGAAATAATTTTACAAAAATGTGATTCAGTTTTGGCCAAAGATGGAACATTTCGACCTTTACCATCTCAGACAAAAGACAAACTGACATCAGATGTAATACAAGAAATGGCTGCAAATGGATTACGCACGATTGCCGTTGCTTATCGTGATTTTTCTAATGGTGCACACAAAAAGTGGGACGATGAGAAAAATATTGTTGATAAGTTGACACTTTTGTGCATTTTAGGTATAGAAGACCCTGTCAGACCTGAGGTTCCTGAGGCAATTTTAACATGCCAACGTGCAGGAATCTCTGTCAAGATGGTAACCGGAGACAACATCCATACTGCGAGATCAATCGCAACTAAATGTGGAATCTACAGACCTGGCTTTCTCGCTCTAGAAGGTAAAGACTTCGACCGAGTAATTCGAAATGAAAAAGGAGACATCGAGCAGCACCTGATAGATAGAGTCTGGCCGAGGTTAAAGGTTCTAGCAAGGTCATCACCGTCTGATAAGTACAACTTAGTGAAAGGGATCAGAGAAAGCAAGTTGAGGAAGGAGAGAGAAGTGGTAGCTGTTACAGGTGACGGCACTAATGATGGACCTGCTCTCAAAGTTGCCGATGTGGGATTCGCCATGGGCATCGCAGGAACAGACGTAGCAAAAGAAGCTTGTGACATTATCCTCACAGACGACAACTTCACGAGCATTGTAAAGGCGGTCATGTGGGGCAGGAATGTGTACGACAGCATCACCAAGTTCATACAGTTCCAGTTGACCGTGAATCTGGTTGCGATTGTGATCGCGTTCATCGGAGCCTGTACCATCACCGATAGTCCTCTCAGAGCCGTGCAGATGCTGTGGATCAACCTCATCATGGACACGTTGGCTTCCTTGGCTCTTGCTACTGAGAGGCCTGTACCTGCACTGCTTCTTCGAACACCGTACGGCAGGACGAAGCCACTGATATCTAAGATCATGCTCAAGAACATATTAGGGCAGGCGGTTTACCAGCTGTTTGTTTTGTTCCCGTTGGTTTACATTGGGGACGAAATCTTTAATGTTCCATCTGGTATCGATAATGAAGACCTTCGACTGCCCACTGTGCATTTCACAATTGTGTTCAACTCATTCGTAATGATGACTTTGTTCAACGAGATCAACGCCAGAAAGGTCCACGGTGAGCGGAACATCTTTAAAGGACTTTTTGTTAACCCGATATTCGCTTTGGTTTGGTCTACCACGTTCATTTTGCAGATAATTATCATCCAGTTTGGAGGAGAGCCTTTCTCGGTGGTACCCCTGAATGTTGAACAGTGGTTTTCGTGTTTGGCTTTTGGAATTGGAGGTCTTCTTTGGGCGCAAGTACTGAACTGTTTACCCCCAAAAAGAAAAGAGTTCACTCGTGTTCTGTTTGACGACTCTTTCGAGATAGTATCTTTGAGTGATATAAGCGACGTGAGTGCCTCCAAGGTCTTGTGGCTGAAGGCGATGAAGAGGATAAGAACCCAAGTTAAAGTTGTGCACGCTTTCCAGTCTCATGTAGAACGTTTGGAGGAGCTGAGATCGAACACTCGCCTACATGATGAGGCAAATACTCGTACTACATCAGTCACAAGTTCAAAAAAGAAACCCTCGAGTTGGACGTCGTGGAAAGGAGAATCTTTGTAGACTTGGAAAAGTTGGATAAATAAATACGGACCTGTATATCGGAAGACTGCTTTTTGGATAAAGTTATGGTAGATTCCTGTGTCGAATTCAACTTTAAGTTCTGTCATACATTATAGGGCACAGCTGAACCGTGATCGATGCCAATGTACATTATTATGCCTATGATAAAATCTTGTAGGAATTTCACACGTTTAATTTTTTAGGTAATGGATCTCTCATAATTTCGTTTAAGTACAGTAGTTAATATAAAATGGATATATTTGTATTGGAGATTTTAACTTGTATAACCGCTAAATACTCGTAGCTAGTTTATTACTAAAGAAATTTGAAGACAAAATGTTTGACCAAACCGGGACTCGAACAGTTCTCTCCTTAATTGAGCGGATGCTACCAACTATAAGCTTTAAATCAACCGGAATACTGACAATTACGTCACTTTACGTATTAGAAACTTTTAATATTCTGTTTTCCAAATTTCAATTGGTGAGTCAAGTCCCTCTTATAATACCGTAGTGCAAACATTTTAAATTTTTAGCCACCGTTTGAAATGTTCAATGAAATGTTCAATTAATTACCGATAGTTCTGGTAAAAGATGTTTAACAAATTACCAGAAAACATCAGACAAATTCAAAATTTTAAAACATTTAATTGTGAACTAAAGATTTTTTATTGTCAAATTCGTTTTATACAATGCGAGAATTCATGGAAAATGGTATTTAAATTTTAATTTGCATACTAATATTTTCATATAGCTGAAGATGTTTTAGCTATCTTTTCTTACCAGTGGTAGTAGATTTTGTGTGTTTTTTGTTATATAGTGGTTTGTTGTCAACACAAGTATTATTTATTATATTGACAAATAAAACTTATTAACTGCACTATCCGATCCAAGTACTTCAAAATTTGAAGACAAAATAGGTGGGTTGGATGTGTAATTGGTAGCATTCTCGCCCAGTAAGTGAGAGATCCGGTAAAAATATAGAATTCTACAATATCAACGTGTTTTCTGGCATTTGGTCGGTCGGTCCAAAAAGTAAAGAAAATTTACTAGGTAAAGGAGATCAGGGCAGTTCGTGAATGAGTATGATAGAACGAAACCTTGTTGAAATAAGATGTCACTGTGTGAAAGCAAAGATAATGTTATGGTAAGTAGATTGCGTATAGATGCCAAACGGCGAGGGAGAATACATATGTACGTAATTTACGGCCAAAGCAGCGAGGGTCTCGACGCAAGCACAAGTTTGTTCGTTCTTGAAATTCGAACGATTTGGTCACATTTAAGTCATCGACATCAGTTGACTCCAGGCAAAGAGGGGTGAAGCATTGCTCGAAAGCGCTATCTGTGTTTGGGCTGCCGAACTATGTTATTTTCCTGCCTCAACCAAGTTGGCATCATGCGCAACCTAATTACCATAACATTATCTTTGATGAAAGCGTAACAGTAACTAGGGTACGCTATAAAAGTTTGTTAAAGTTTGTCTTGTTTAACGAGGTGAAGTTAGGACTCCAAGTTCTCTCGTCCCTTACCTAAGTGCATTACCCTAGTGTTACCATAGTCCCTTCACTTTAATAAGTGGTGACTGCGGGAATCGAACCCGCGCCAGCGGAGAGATGAGCTCGGAGTCGTGCACGATTCCAACGCCCCACGGGTCCGCCGTACATTGATGTGTTATGCTTTTTGCAATATAATATTTGACCCAACATGATTTCAAAGCAGGAATTTGAACACAAATACCTTAGAAAATAGCAGCTTTAACTTGTGATTTCTGACTGCACTCAGGGAATTTCCCTTGAGCCCGATTCCAACACCAATACCGAAGTGCTTGGTTTACTGAGACACAGCTAAAGCGAAGAACACAATGCAATGTACCTTAACCGACGTATAACCAATATAACGCAATAATCTTATTGGTTGTTGTATTCTAAATTATCAAACCAGGTCGTACGGAGCTAAACGCTATACGCCGCTAGCATGATTAAGGCGAATTTCCTTTGCAGTTTGTTGTTATAGTTCGCTAACTTTACATCTCTAGTTCGCTACGCTCACAGCCTCGCTTAGGCCTCAGACTTACGTAATCTGTTGTTGCATTTTTTAATACATATTATGAATAGAAAATGCATTAAAAATTTCATTAAGTCGCACTATTAATTTTGCCAAGCGAAACATTTTTTACGGCCATAGAAAAACGACTGCTTGGATTTCACAATTTTTAACAGTCCGATTTTGCTGGCTGACAAACTGACTGATACTTTTACAGAAGGAACAATTTTTGGGCAAAAAATGTGACCTGTAGAAAAGTACAATAATGAACGATGCTTCACTTTTAAAATTTGAATCTACGCGTAATTTCTATTTTGCACAGCCAATGATTTTTATTATATAATAGGTTACTTTAAATTTGTGTAGGAAAACTAATTTACTGTCTTGATTAGGTGGCTAAAAGTTTGACTCGACGCATGGCTTCGTCAGTATTTATTAAAACACCTGACTGCTACGTCCGCCATTTTTTGAGACATAAAAGTTGCAATAAAATTTCTTGTTCACGTCGTTCTTAATACAAGAAACACTCAATTCAAAATTTAGCAAACAGGTCCATAAATACTGAAACTGTGTTACAAACAAACACAAAATACCGAGTACAATTAGAAACCTTTACTTCGCTCTGTCAAACACACATTAAGTTGAAGAAGATGGAGACAGCAGGAGCTTGATACAAACATAAAACCCAGCTGTTCTTGTTAGTAACCTATCCTTCTCAGTCGCAGAATATACAAGCTACCAATTGTCTTTATTGTTTCCTCTCGCTGTTATATCATTTCATCACTCGCTCCCTCTCAACATCAGTCGCGTAACAGTTTCCTTCTACTTATTGTTACACAATATCTCTTTAATATTGATACGGAAAGTGAAATATTAGTTTATATCTCGTGTTTGCTAAATATATATTCATGAGGTGTGAAATACTTTAAAAGGTAACGTTTGTCTTGTTTAACGAGACTACAAAGTCCTCTCTACCACTCAACCTCGACCTTTACCTAGCGTTATTTTAAAATTGGACTTTAGTATACATTGTAGCCGACACGTAGCCACAAGCGCTACCGTGAGTCCTAGCGAATTTCCTATAACGGGGTAAAATTGCATCGTAAGTAGTTTTTTATCTCTTTTCTGAGTCTACATGTAGGATTTTGACTGATTTCCACGAAATTTGGTGCAAACGTTCGTTCTCTAAATCAATATCGAATCGAAAATACTGTTTTATATCATAAAATCCCATTGGGGGGAACCGACCCCCTCGCTAAAGGACACTTTGGGTAAAGTTTGAACCAATTTTGCTAATTAACAAAAAAATTTGTATCACATTTTGTGAAATAGGATACACCCTTTATATTTACAAAAATTAGAATATCTATGTATATAGTATATACTTATATGAATGTATACAGTTATTCTATAATTTGAGTTGTTGGGCAATTCAAACTGCAAACAGTTTCATTCTATTTCATTTCGTTCTCTTTGGCAAGATAAATGAAAATTCTATTACCTATGAATATTCCCTAATAAACTAAAGCTAAGTTTACTAGTTCCAAGTCAGTTGCCTACCAGTAGGGAATTATTAAACAGAAATTAAATCGACATTCAGATTATTAAATCTCTTCATCATTCCGATGTACAGAAGGATTACGTTTCCAGAATCAAAGCCTGGTCGGTAATTAGTAGAAGCTGCTTACAATTCCAATTACGAATACAATAATTCTCTCTCTTAATCCCTGTATCAGCGTCGAGATATTAAGATAATGCGTTCTGACGAAAGCCTGATGGATGAGGTTGATTGCAGGATAAAAGCGTTACGACTTAAAATCATTAAAACGTAAGGTAACATTAATGTTTGCTATTAAACAGTTAACCAAGTTTAGTCAAAATCGGGTCATAAATACGGTTTTATAGTATTAAACCCCATTTTGGAGGAACCCCCACCCAAAACCCCTCAAGGTGAACTGATTTTGCTGGTTAAAGAACTTAATCTAAACATTTACAAAAGGAACATTTGTACTAATTTGTTACAAAATATTTGGACCGAACCGGGACTTGTACTTGGGTCTCTCACTTGCAGGGTGATTATGCTGACCACTACACCGTCCGAGCCATTATTTATGCCTTAAAATTTAGAAAAGTACTTAAATCTGAATGTTTAAAGTAGAAGTTAGTTAGATACGGTTTATTTTAACAAAAAACAAAAACTAAAATACAAATAATGAAGTAAATAGAGTTAAGTAAACGAAGATATTAATTAAGTTTACAGTCCAGCGATTTAAAGGAAGACGGTTCATTGAATGTTCTTTCGAAGCCTTCTGAAGTTTTTCTTTCAGTAAAAAGACAGACTCTAAACAAGTTTCAATATAAACTTTGACTTCAAGTTTAAAAGCCCCTCTTCCTCTTTATTTTACCTGATGAAAAGAAACTTCCACAATCATTTATAAGTTAATGTATTAAAAAACGTAGAGTTTGTGCGAAGAAGATATTTAATTTATTAGGGTTTCGTTTGAAGTTATTTACACATTTTACAAAGTAATTTACTCGTATTATCATTAATACTCGTACTTTTAGTTTTGAAAACACAGAAAATGAAGTGAATTGGTAATGATTTAGTCGACTTGTTAAGGTATCTTTAATACGACTAATTATCAAATGTAAAATTAGGTTTGTTTTAATATTTTTGTCTATCTTCCGCGGTTATTAAACAAATTCAAAGTTTTCATGGAGGTTTCAGTAGATTATTACTAAGCTAATAATACAAGAAACCTTAGAATAAAGTTCAACTTCAATTAGTTTGTATTTTAGAGAACAGAACTTTATGACAAAAAATAATAATGAAATTTATATTGTTGTACACTTAACTAACTGATAATGGTTGAGTTTGGAGTTTAACTTTGAAAAATTAGCTACTTGTATACGTTTATTATCACTAGAACTTTACATATTTTTTATAAAACCAAATAAATATTACATCCAATGTAAAACGCCACAAAATCCACGCACAAAATCTCTTTTCGTTTGTTATTTCAAGGTATTCAAATTCAAGTAAGCCTCATGATGACGCTTTTAGATAAAAGCGAGCAAACTTTTACGGACGCAAATATATGGATTTGGAAAGTCCATTATCAATATTTAAATTCTAAAAAGCTCTCGTGTTTCTAAATCATAACGTGTTTTTCTGCTTGTAAAAATAACTCACTGTTAGAGCAAGTCCCTTTAACATTTACATTGATTTACTCGTTTCATTTATTTATTGCTATTTTTTGTTTGTACATTTTCTTGCGCGTGTTGTATATGGATATACGCACGTTTAATGTATAAACAGTTGTATAACCTTCTGTTTTATTTACGATTTATGACTAAGAGCTTTGAAAAGCTATCTGACTCTACATTAGTGAAGACATTTCTTTCAGACATTTGATGAATGATATTTACATGTTTTACTCTCAGCTATGTATACCGTGAGGCTATGTAAAAAAATAAAGCATTTATACAAACATATTAAACACCTTTTGTTCAAAAATTGGCTTTGAAATACCCTGCCATCGAAATTCTTATGCGTATGTGTCTGAACTCTAAAATATAGTACTTTACGAATACACGAGAAATTATAATTGGCAACCAATTATGTCTTGCGAAGGAGAGCGCTGTTCCAAGATATATATGACTCCCTTATTTTATACAACTTCCTTATTGCGTTGTTGTTAAATTGTGTTATTGTTAATACATGTAACCTTGTTTGCTGACATCTCTGAAGAATTTTCACTGAAAATAGAGCTGTTCATTTCTATTGCAAAAGCGAACGAAACGTCGCAGAAGAAAACGTTTGGAGTTTTGAGCTTCCCAACACCTCCTGAGTTCATGGTAAAACTGTACATGTGTGTGGCAAACCACAAGACACATTTTGTCTGAATTTCACGGATTTTGCGGGCGTTTTCCCATTAGTTAGTTCACTAAATCACTATTTGAGATGCCGACCACTCTCATGCGAGGTTGTTTTAAGGCAAATATGTGGTGAAGGATGAGTGTGATGAGTGGTAGTAATGAGTTTTGAGGTGTAGTCTTGTTACAAACTAAGGTCGACTCTTCTTAGAATGGGTCATTAATTAATAGCCCAATGACCAATAGAAATAAGGACCAACGGCTTAACGTGACTCTGAACCACGCAGGTGATGGTCTGATATGTCTAAACGATGGTGGAGTTGATGCGGGTATCATCAGATGATCACTGAGACTATCTGAGCCGCTTTAGACCTGTTCTTCTCAAAACCTGATCTCCATGAAGCTGGATTACAGGACCACGCCACGAGTCCCAGTCAAAGTCCTCTCTACCACTCAACCTCGACCTTTACCTAGCGTTACTGTATAGTCACATTACAAATGTAAGCAGTGACGGCGGGGATCGAACCTGCGCCAGCAGAGTGGTTAGCTCCGGAGTCGCGCATGGTTCTGACCCGCCACGGGTCCGCTAAGGTTAAGTTACTTAATACTTACACTATTAATACTTTGATGTAAGATAAACGTGAATAAACATTCATGGTGCTTTACTTAGTATGTGTACCGCAAATCAACAAAATCCACCAAGATGGCGGTGGAAAACATTTTGTCTGCTTTAGTTTTCTTCTTTTCTTTCCAGAATGCGTTTTGTATATTCTATGAACGATCAGAAACAACCAATAGGTTGACATCTCAGTTTAAATACTCGTGTTTAGATACTAGAAACTGCGGATCCGTGGCGGGTTGGAATCGTGCGCGACTTTGGAGCTGATCACTCCGCTGGCGCGGGTTCGATCCCGCAGTCACCGCTTACATTAGTAATGTGACTATAAGGTAACGTTAGGTAGAGGTCGAGGTTGAGAGTGGTAGAGAGGACTTTGTAGTTCTAACTTCGCCTCGTTAAACCAAGACAAACTTTACATGGAGAGAGTCGTGCAGGCCAGCATTCAAAAATTTGAAATTGTTGACACTACCTTGCCTCTATTTTTTGGAAACTTGTCTTTTTTCAAATCTAAGTGCGGTCTCGTAAGAGGATATGACATTCACTGTTATGAAACTAGAGGCAGGTAGAACTTCCGAACTGGGAGACACAGAACGGCAGTTCATGAACGTTTACCTTCTCAGGTAGGAGTTCAACTAGTCAACAGGTTGCCAAATTCTATTAAAAGTGCCCCAGAGCTTAAGGCGTTTAAAACTCGTTTGAAAAAGGTTTTGACCGCCGAAGCATTTTACAACACAGACGAGTTTATGGCACATGACTGGGAAAACACTAACTGACTACTGGATTGTAGTGGTATAATTCGAATGAATGAGAGAGAGAAATGTCAAAAATGTTTGTTTGATTGGGATTTTGATGTTAGAATGTATGGAAAATTTTAGCTTTTCAAAAGAATTGACGTCTGTATAACATGTAAATTGTTAACACAATAAACTATTTATTTATTTATATATTTACATTTGACCTTTTTAAACTGCGGATTTCAAATGTATGTATTCAGCTACTTGATCTCCCGTAAATAGCTAACTTAGTCAACAAGTAGATTTCCGATCATGTTTGAAAACCCCCAGAGAGAGGGAAAATACCGTTATTACAGAAGCTTCAACTTGAGATGCCCTGTAACAGGCAAGTAGAGACGATCAGACAGCTCTTATCCGTCTAGGCGAAAAGTATCGGTTACTAACAAGCAAGCCCGGGGTTATGTCTTCTGATACCTCCCTTCTTGTACTTACCTGCAGTTGAGAAGCTAGACGTAAAAGTATAATAAAACGTTAACTGTTAAAATATTGTTAGATTATATAACCTTGTCACAAACGTCGATTGCTAGTGAAACAAATCTAAAATCAATAAACCGCAGCTGCGCGGCAATAATAAAAAAATACGCCAACGCTATAAAAGTTGAGTATTCACATTAGTTTTAAAGCTTAGAAGCTTACCTACATGCGGATAGAGCGTTTTTTTCGTAACTGTGTATTTTACGTGTACAAAATGGAATTAAAAAACACTAAAACCTAGACAATCTCTAATTTTATATGAAGAAATAATAATTAATATATATATGTAGTAATATTTTTTCAAGATAAAATAAGATATTTCAACTGCCATAACAAGATAATCAACCAACTAAGTTTATTGTGATACTACCTACGTACTTAACCACTATGAGAAATCGGGCTCAACGTGTGTGTTGGAAATTTACTCTAGTTTCCAAATATATCATGTTAATTAATATAATAATTATTTTGAAATGTGAAACACAATCCATCGTAAACCTCAGCAAGCGCTGAGTTTGACTGTTAGGCCGCGTCAGTTGAAAGAAGGCCCGTTGTTGCGGACGAGTTTAGGCTTTCTCTGAAGTGACCACTGAGGCGGACCCACAATTTGAGGCGCCTTCCGTTCCGACAAAGATTATGTTATAATAGGTAGATGGCGCAAAGATGCCGAATGGCTGAGGCAAGAGATTCAACATAGTTGCGGCTGCCCGAGCTCAAATAGCGCTCTCTCGCCGTCTTTCCTAGCATTACACGCACGAGTTAGTTAGTAATCTACGACTTAAATGTGATAAAATTGTGCGTATTTCAAGAATGAATAAACTTTCGCTTGCGTCAGTGGCTCTACTTTAAACGTTTAAAAGCATTCCCTGCAGCGCCATCTGTGCTCGGGCTGCCGCAATTATGTTGATTTTCCTGCCTCAGCCAACAGAGTTGCCTCATATTAAAATTATAAAGTATTGGCAAAACTGGTGAATTAGTCAGTATTATGAGTAATTTTACTTCACCTTCATTTTATACACTATAACAAACGAGTTAAAGCGGATCCGTGGCGGATTGCTATCGCGTGCAACTCCGGAGCTCATCACTCCGGTGGTGCGGGCTCGATCCCCGCAGTCACCACTTACAATTTGTAATGTGTCTATACGTTACGCTAGGTAAAAGTCGAGGTTAAGTGATAGAGAGGACTTTGTAGTCCTAACTTCGCCTCGTTAAACAAAACAAACTTTACCTTTTTAAAGATTATCGGACGAAGTGTATAACACTTGTGCTTTCACAGACACAGAGAGATTGAAACGTGAAAACTGGGACTCGTGGCGTGGTCCTGTAATCCAGCTTCATGGAGGTCAGGTTTTGAGGATGATACAGGTCTAAAGCGGCTCAGATAGTCTCAGTGATCATCTGATGATACCCGCATCAACTCCCACCATCGTTTAGACATATCAGACCATCACCTGCGTGGTTCGGAAGTCACGTTAAGCCGTTGGTCCTTGTAATTCCATTGGTCGTTGGGCTATTAATTAATGACCTATTCTAAGGAAGAGTCGGCCTTAGTTTGTAACAAGACTACACCTCATAACTCATTACTACCACTCATCACACTCATCTTCACCACATATTTGCCTTAAAATACCCTCATGAGAGTGGTCGGCATCTCAAATAGTGATTTAGTGATTTGTTGGCACTGAGCAGCATTTAAGGTAAAGGAAAGTTATGAATGATTTATACTTGAGTCGAGCAAACTACTTCCACTGAAGTGTACACTCGGGCATTGAACGGCATGTTAAATCGCAGCTATTCGTAACCCGCTGAAACCTCTGCGTTCACCAGCATTATTGATACAGCGCCGGCTGTTTATCACTCTGTAGCTGGATTTTCTATGGGTTTTAGTGTCGAAAATAAACGTGTTAGGGAGCGTTGCCATAAGCGTTACTGTGCGTGGGGATTTAGGATGTAAAACTGTATTTATCATGGGATTTCGATTTTCCGCCCCTTCTTGGTTTGGTTGAACTGATTTGGGCTCATTTTTAGTACAGGCCAGGTTTGGTACCAGCTGGTACCTAGCATGAGTACTAATTGTGTATATCATGTTAATCGAAATTATACCATTATCCAGGTTTAATGGTTTAAAATTAATTTTCGGAAAGAAAGTCTCCCCAAAAGGTAATTTCCGCCGGACTGATTTAGCTGGTTAACGACATTAATCTGCGTATTTACAAAATGAACTAAATTTCGTGAAAATCGGTCAAAAAGCAACTTGTAAATTGTCCAAACGTAAAGTTTTACCATTTGACTCAGGAGGTAAGTCGTGGAGAGTCGTGCAAGCCAGCATTCAAAAATCTGAAATTGTTCCCTGCCAGTATATATCATAGAATTGTCTCTCTTTTTCAAATCAAAATGCGACAGCATAAGAGGTAGCGATATACACTCTTATGTCACCAGAGGCAGGGATGACTACCGGACTGGGAGACACAGAACGGTAGTCCATGAACGTTTGCCCTCCCAGGCAGGAGTTCATTTCGTCAACAGGCTTCCAAATTCAATAAAAGTGCTCATATGCCTAAGGCATTTCAAACTTGCTTAAAAACGTTTTGGTCGCAGAAGCGTTTTACAGCGTTGATGAGTTTTTGGCACACAATTGGGAAATCTGATCAAAGAGCTAGGGAGGAACAATTCGTATGAATGAAGATGAATGAGTGCACACAATGTATGTTTGAAAGAGTTCTCGATGTTTGAGTGAATGGAAAATTTTAGTTACACATCCCAACTGACGATTGCCATGCATTGTGAAATGTTTATGCAATAAACCATTGATTGATTGAGGTATTAGGAATCAAAACTGCAAACAGTTTTGTTCTACGAAGTTTTGTGATTAATTCCGTCGTCCCTCAGCAACATATGCTGGGCTTTTTGTAGTGGTTCAGGTGAAAAAGTATAGGACCATCAGACCTATCCTACAGTACACGGTTAGGTTAGATTAGGTTAGGTACCCATAGAAGTTTTGGCCTAACCGCACAGCGGTCACATTCAATTTAAGTTTAGGCAAGTCTAGGTCTAGCAATTGGTTAGTAGATCCTCAGTTAGAGTTTGTCAGTTTGTTTGGATAGCTGGTTACCATAGCTGGCTTATCTTTAGATTAATCAAACCATTAAATTTTTGAGTTTTATATTTTTGTGTTATATTCTATGGATTCTCTAGATGCCCTAGTGCCGTAACTGCGATTTCAGGGTTCGGACGTTTTCCCCGTGGTTCGGAAGTCAAGGGGTCAGTTGGTTCATTCCATTGGTCGTTAGGTCACGGTATTTAATGACCATATCTGGGGAACAGTCGGTTCTAGTTTGTAACGAGACTTCACCTCATCATTCACCAAAAACACAAATCACACTCACCCTTCATCCTAGATTCACCTTAAAACCCGTTTAGGAGTGTTTGGTGTCTCAAATCAAAGTATCATAGATGCGGAAGACATTAGACGACTGATAAAGACAAGAGACTGCCGGGTTTACAACTTTGAACTGTATTTTTCTTCAATTGATGATTCTTTAGAAAATCTAAATTCAATAATCTGTAATTCATAGGCTGTATAGAAAATGCTTTTTATCTCAGCCACTCATACAATTTGTCTCTTAAGTAAGAATAAAAGTTACTCGTAGTTTCTTTGAACAACGACAGGATTGGAACTGTATTAAAAACTTTCGTCAAACAACGAACTTAAAATTTCCCACTTTGGCAAACTCCACTAGCTTCTTGATGTTACAAAGTTTGTCGTAGAGTTTCTTTTAACGTTGCTTTTCAAATCAGCTGATTTCTTCAATTTAACTTACTCCAATTCTGAATTATTTAATAAATAATTGGGTAAATGAAATGAAGAAAGTCTTTATTTGTTTGGTGAAGTTAGGACTTTATAGTACTTTGTTTATGATAAATTGATACGATATCTTGTCACAGTGGTAAAAAAGGGCACTTCTGTAATGTTTATACCTTTATAGGCATCTACAGAAATTGGGGTTGCATAATGGTAATACTCATGTAGACTTTGTGAGGCAGGCAGTAGAAACTGTGGGTTAGGCACATCCTATTAGAATTTCTCTCTCTGGAGATTAGGAGAAGATGTCTTCTAGAAGGGGATGAAGTTCACTTGTCTGAGCTTGGAGGAGTCACCTTGAGGCTTTGTGGTCCCACAGGGGTCTCCCAGCTAAGATAACCGGGGCAGTACAATAAACCTTTGGTTGACGTACAACTGGTTCACTACCAGCCCTACTTAATCTAATCTAATCTACTAGGATCCACGGTAGTGCTTATGGCTACGCGTCGGCTATAATCAAAGTAAACAAAGTTTGAGGCAATAAAACGTTTCTTGTAAAAGAACTTATCATAAAAACTAAGTTTACCTTCACAAGGCTAATCCTCAGGCTTTTCATTAAAACTATAAAAACCTAATACAGTTTAAAATGTAAATAAACTGCTGGTACGTTTTCTGGCTGTCGCCATACTGAAATGACCTTTCTTGAGCAAGCACCTCGGACATAATATATTTGAAGTGCAGACACGAGTATTCCAGAAAGCTTTCGACACTTGCATCTTCTCGAAAATAAAATAAACAAGAAAATAATCTTTAGAGCCTGGAGGTATGTATTAATTTGTTCAGCCACTGACAAAATATTATTGAGATGAAAAATTGAACTCGATAGCTTGGTTCTTTGTCTAACTGTCCATTTGTCTGCCTGACAAGTTTTCTAAAACATTGCTAAAATCTGTCTTGTACTAAGAAAATATACACGTGTACAAAGTTTTAAAATCCATTTTAATTTTACAAGTCGACTACTAAAGATTGATGGAGCCTACTTAACCAACATGTTTTTGATTATTTATGAGTCCAATCAGCACATTGATCAGTCCACACTCACAGAACACAAGTTATTATTATGCTCTGTGGTCACGCTAGCTAAAAATCCTTTTCTTCATTTTTCTTCTACATCTTCAATTTATCAGGTAGCACAACGTTGGGTGAAAGCAGTCCGGATCGAATTTCCTTTGAAATGTATTACTTTAATTCGCTACGCTCAAAGCCTCGCTTCGGGGCTTTATATGTTCTTTTACAGTATTATTACACATCTTGAAGCGATAAAAATTTTAAATTTCAATGAAATAGGACTACTCATTCCGATATTACAGCGAAAAGTCACTTTTTGGCCGCCATTTTGAAACTCCTCAATGGATTTTCATAATGTTTGGTATATTAATGGATATTATTAAAATACATAACCATTTTAAACTTCATCAACATAGGATGAAGTTTACAGTTTTAAACGCATTAAAATCCGTTTTGGGGAAAATCCCGCCCCCATAAAAGGGGCCAGGGTTGGTCCGCTCCAATTCTTCTGGTTAACTTGACCGAGATATTTACAAAAGCAACATTTGTACCAAAATCGGACAAAAGATGCGACCTATAGAGAGTACACACTTACATACATATGTATATAAAGTCTTGTAAAATGCTCAAAACGTATTCTGGGGGTCAGGATCGGTGATCATTTCATGGTCCTGGGTCTGGTCTTACCATGCTGACGGCTTGAAGATCTCATTTTTCCAAAGGAAATTCGATTATAAAATGATATATCTGAATCTGCGAGAATAAACAAACATACATAGGGCCTTTATCGTCCAACAACACATACTTCCAACTTAGTTATTCCACTTTAGTTACACCTGGTATTTAAAAGTAAGTTTATGTTGACCGCAATAATCGAAGCAAAAGTGTATAAGTTACACAGATAATAGTATTGCACAAAATGTGTTTTGCTTTGACAAAGTATAATTATGACGGGTTTCCAACACGAAAAATACACTTTGACAAAGCGGGAGCGGTTTCAACATAGATTGTAATTTGTAATAGAGACTTCACTTTGTACAAAGGATTAATCCAGTCTGTAACAAACACTTTGGCGTTGTTATTGTGAGAACATTGTGAATCTCTACTGTGACAATTTCATTAATTTATCATTTTATGCTTTAGCACCTTTTAGTGCTGCATAAGAACATTCGTTCGCGTAGAAGTTGAGAATACTAGTTTTGGATAAAAAAGAAATATTTTGACTATTTTGGTTTTTGTGTGACATAGGAAGAAACGTAAGACGCTTTGTCTTTTGTATGGTCACAGACGTTACGAACCTCGGCCTGCACGTTTTAATGCAGCGGACCCGTGGGGGGTTGGAATCGTGCGTGACTCCGGAGCTCATCATTCCGCTGGCGCGGGTTCGATCCCCGCAGTTACCACTTACTTTTGTAATGTAACTATACGGTAACGCTAGGTAAAGGTTGAGGTTTAGTGGTAGAGAGGACTTTTAGTCCTAACTTCGCCTCGTTAAACAAGACAAACATTACCTTTTAATACTATCATGAATCAAAAATTAGTTTCTAATTTCAACTCACTCCACTGTTATAGCGAAAAACAGTTTTGTGGCCGCCATTTTGAAACGAGACAACGGACTGAAGAGAAAATAATTGTTTTGAGTTGCGGATTGGAACTTAGGGGTAGCAGGTAAAACCTGTCAACGTTAAGCAATGACATCATTATATACTGGACGAGGTTACACAAAGTCGTGACGTCATAGTTACAGTGTAAACAGTCTGAGGTCAACCTTCCTCATCAAGTAAACATAGCCACAACATCACGTGATGTCTACTTTCCTTATTAAAGTATTTTCGTAATATGTTACAAAATGGTGTAAATTATATGAAACGATAAGTTGCATTATTTCACTAAATCACTATTTGAGATGCCGACCAATCTCATGAGGGTATTTCAAGGCAAATATGTGGCGAAGGATGAGTGTGATGAGTGGTAGTAATGAGTTATGAGGTGTAGTCTTGTCACAAACTAAGGCCGACTCTTCCTTAGAATGGGTCATTAATTAATAGCCCATTAATAGCCCAATGACCAATGGAAATACAAGGATCAAGGGCTTAACGTGACTTCCGAACCACGCAGGTGATGGTATGATATGTCTAAACGATGGTGGGAGTGTATCATCAGATGATCACTGAGACTATCTGAGCCGCTTTAGACCTATATCATCCTCAAAACCTGACCTCCATTAAGCTGGATTACAGGACCACGCCACGAGTCCCAGTCGAGGTTAATTATTTGAAATGCAGGGACGCCTTGGTTCTTGTATATGGGAGCGTAATAAAAGTATCGTCCCCCTTCTGTGTACTAAACTTTGGAAGTGCTCTCAAGTCGATAATACAACCTTTGGAGATAACTCGAAATGCATATTGAAGCAGAACTACACAAATCTGTTATGTATCTGCTTTATATGTGAACAATTTAGGATTTTATATTACACAACCCTATGTTCAAGTTGGCAATGTTTATAATATAAAAACAAACACGAATTATTTTTTATAAGTACGATACAACGAATTGAAGGTTTATAGGAATCAATATTTCGCAAGTATATTATCTACTGCTTGAACTATCTTTCACTTATCGATTACATACTCTTGGTTACAGCAAAGATAATGCTATGGTAAGTAGATTGCGCATAGATGCCGTATGGCTGAGTCAGGAAAATCAACATAGTTGCAGCAGCCCAAGCACAGATAGCGCTAAGAGTCGAAGTAAGCCATTGAAGCACGTGAAGTTTGTTCGTTCTCGAAAATCGCACGATTTAATCACATTTAAGTCATCGACATCGGACAAACTCGAGCATGTGGAGCCGAGGGGGGAGAGAGACGGCGAGAGATAGCAGCGCTCGCAGCGCTACTTTTGTGTGGGCTGCCGAACTATGTTGATTTTGCTGCCTCAACCATGTGGCATCTATGCGCAATCGTCTTATCATAACATTATCTTTGGTTATACTTAGTGTATTACAATTTGACTAATACTAACAATTAAACTACTTTCAACATTTTGCTTGGATCAAATAGTTCTGCCTACCTTTTGCAGCAGGCTTTTTAGACAGCCGCGATAAATATAGGTGGAAATCTGTATTCTAAATGTTTAAACCACAAATAAGTTTTTGTACCACATTCAGAAATCGGTACAAGGTTAAAAGTTAACATGGAAATCTCTACCCTGGATATAAAATGGTTAGAGTCTAACCGAACATTGAGTCAGTAGTGCAGCCAACTTGAAAGCAACTTTAACTTGTCTGATCACATTACAACTTTTCCCCTTGACCACTAACTTTGTTGGATGTCAGCTAGTTTCCGACATGTTACTTCATCCACGCACAGACTGAGGAGTGTTTACAGGATTTTTAATTGAAATTAATTGTCATTAAAATGTCTCAGATGTTACTCTGAGGGTATTCGCTGGGGAGGATCATTGAAATGTAAGTAAATCACTATTTGAGATGCCGACCACTCTAATGAGGGTATTTTAAGGCAAATATGTGGTGAAGGATGAGTGTGATGAGTGGTAGTAATGAGTTATGAGGTGTAGTCTTGTTACAAATTAAGGCCGACTCTTCTTTGAATGGTCATTAATTAATAGCCCAATGACCAATGGAAATACAAGGACCAACGGCTTAACGTGACTTCCGAACCACGCAGGTGATGGTATGATATGTCTAAGCGATGGTGGGAGTTGATGGGTATCATCAGATGATCACTGAGACTATCTGAGCCACTTTAGAGACCTATATCGTCCTCAAAACCTGACCTCCATGAAGCTGGATTACAGGACCACGCCACGAGTCCCAGTCTTCTCATATAGTAGAGAAACAGTTACTTCATGTAGTTTAGATGACAACTGTTGTTTGTATTTACCAGATTACGACGGTGTATAAAATACTTTAACACAGTCACCAGATTTTAATAAACATTGTTATATTAATTTAAAACATGACTTTCGTTAGTTATTTATTTTGGCATTTTCCATTAGCTTATCACATGAAGAACGCTTTCAAATGTACTGTGTTCTGGAATATTGATAGACACTATTAAAGTACATGTTTATTTTAAATTTCATCCAAATCGAAATACAATTTTAGCATTACAACCT
This sequence comes from Matsumurasca onukii, assembly GCA_018831715.1. NCBI lineage: Eukaryota > Metazoa > Arthropoda > Insecta > Hemiptera > Cicadellidae > Matsumurasca > Matsumurasca onukii. The sequence goes on along the minus strand of CM032065.1, from coordinate 43,033,950 downwards.
TCTTTTGAGAAAACTCCCCCACAAAAGCGAACTTGGCCGAGATATTTACAAAAGGAAAAGTTATACCAAATATCATAAAATCGGACAAAAAACGACCTGTAGAGAGTACGTATACAGGTGTTTTTAAAACACAAACCAAACTTTCAAACTTTAGTAAGTCATTCTTTACGAGCGTTATAAGGTCGTAAATTGTATCATTGGTTTGTTCACTTCAATATCTATAAGATGGTATGTATTGTTGCAGTAATACAGTGGTTTTGACTTCCTAATTTGATGTTATTGTAAAATAAACGCAATCATGGTTTTTAGCAAAGATCAAAGAGTGATGCTTATTGTCGAAGAACACTTGAGAGCAAGATGATATTTTTGTCAAGATGCGTTTAAGATCAAGTATCCAGGCGTTAGTAGGCTATCTGCTTTTGTTGTTTCGAAATTCTGAAAGATTTTTTAGGAGAATTTTCTAGTCCAACCCTAACATTGTCCGTCACTTCTTCATTCAGTACAGTCCGCCTTCTGTTATGTTTTCCGTTCCCTACAGAACCTTTTCTGTTAAGCGTTTTAAGAAACCTGTGAATTTTAGATTTGTTTGGAATATTAACACCTGTAAACTTTACCCCAAATTCCTCTTGACAAAAACAAATTATCTTCTTCTTAAGTGTTCTTCAACAATAACCACTCTTTGATCTTTGCTAAAAAACATGATTGCGTTTATTTTCCAATACCATCAAATTAGCAAATCAAAACCACTCTATTACTGCAACAACACATACCATCTGATATATATTGAAATGAACAAACCAATGATACAATTTACGACCTTATAGCGCTCGTAAAGAATGACTTACTAAAGTTTGAAAGTTGGCTTGCGTTTAAAAAAAACACCCTGTATAAACGAATAAATATTGTAAAGTTTTGAAAACATGTTCAAAACGTGTTCTGGGGGTCAGGATCGGTGCTCATTTCATGGTCCCGGGCCTGGATCTTACCATGCTGACGGTATAAATATTTAACTTTTCAAGAAAATTCGTTAAAAATGCTTTTCCGACCAAAACGGATTTTAAACTAAACATGGAATCAACAAAATGGGAGCTGTATTAGTAACTACGATTATGCTTAAAATTATAACTTGTTATTGAATTGGTAAAAATACTTAAACTACTCTCATGAAATACCCCAAACACGTGAAACCCATGTAATCTGCCGGCCCTGAGTTACCACAAACCACCGACATGGGTTAACAAACTGATTGGTTGACTCTGATGATGTTGACCAACAACCAATCAAAAGCAATCAAGTTATACTACCCCCCTGATCAACCTTTGCCACAAACATGACCTTTACCCGGTCACACATACTCGTACAGGGGCGCTTTTACACTTACATGTTGTAATTAATGAAATTAGCCTCGGGCATTTATGTTTTGAGGCAACTATCCGAATATTGCCCAACTCAGGTACTGACGACGGCTTATTACGGAGTAATCTTATATCTACCCACACCTTTCCTACGGATTTTATGGGAGGTTGCGTAAACAAACTTCAGAATATTCTCAACTAAACGTTATTTTAAGTGAATTTGAACTGAAACTTAAATCGTGGTCAAGGAATCGTTCAACCAGCATTTAAAAATCTAAATTGTTGACACTTACCTGCCTTTATTCAATTTTTGTTCTCCAAAACAATTTGAAAATGCAAAACATAATGGAGGGAGTCGTACAACCTTATTCAAAAATCAGAAAGGGATGACACTTCCCTGCTCGAACACAGAACGTAGTCCATGAACGTTTGCCCTCCCAGGCAGGGTTCATTTCGTCAACACGCTTGAATTCAATAAAAGTGCTCATATGCCTACGGCATTTCAAACTCGTTTAAAACGTTTTGGCCGCAGCGTTTTACAGCGTTGATGAGTTTTTGGCACACAATTGGTAAATCTGATCAAAGAGCTAGAGGAACAATTCGTATGAATGAAGATGAATGAGTGCACACAATGTATGTTTGAAAGAGTTCTCGATGTTTGTGTGACATAGGAAGAAACGTAAGACGCTTTGTGTCTGTATGGTCACAGACACGAATTGCACGAACCGTCATGCGCTTTGCATTCAAATCGTTCGATGCGTACCACGTGGCAGGTTGAATACGTCCGTGGTCCGGTTGCTAATTAATTGCATGCGGAAGTCACCTCATTATCCCGACTTACCGGATGCGAATCTCAAAGTATAGCGACCCGTAACGCGTACGGCTCAAAGGTCGATGCAGTACCACTTACTTTTGTATGTATATACGGTAACGCTAGGTAAAGGTTGAGGTTTAGTGGTAGAGAGACTTTTAGTCCTAACTCGCCTCGTTAAACAAGACAAACATTACCTTTTAATACTATCATGAATCAAAAAATTAGTTTCTAATTTCAACTCACTCCACTGTTATAGCGAAAACAGTTTTGTGGCCGCCATTTTGAAACGAGACAACGGACTGAAGAGAAAATAATTGTTTTGAGTTGCGGATTGAACTTAGGGGTAGCAGGTAAAACCTGTCAACGTTAAGCAATGACATCATTATATACTGGACGAGGTTACACAAAGTCGTGACGTCATAGTTACAGTGTAAACAGTCTGAGGTCAACCTTCCTCATCAAGTAAACAGAGCCACAACATCACGTGATGTCTACTTTCCTTATTAAAGTATTTTCGTAATATGTTACAAAATGGTGTAAATTATATGAAACGATAAGTTGCATTATTTCAATAAACCATTGATTGATTGATGCACAGCTGGTACGAGTAACGGGTTCAAGCAAAACGTGTTTATGTTATAAATGAACTTATAGATGTCATCTGATAAAGGGAAATAGAGCTGTTATTTACAACGGTGGAGGATTTAATCTAGTTTTTTTCCAAACAGATAATAATGACAATGCCTTGCTTTCATTAGGAGTACATATAGTTAACGAAGTTGATTGTTTAGGGTTGTATATTGATAAAACGTTATGTTGGGATAGCCAAATCGATTTGTGGAAAGACGTCTTCTGGAAGATTTCTATTAAGACGATTAGAGATATATGTTCTTAAACATGTTCTTAAAGTAGTCTACTATAAAGTAGTTTAATCCCATTTGTCTTAATTATATTTTGGGGTGGCTGTACAAAACAAAATTGTTTCAGCATTTATAGTCAAAAAGTCAGGTGTTCGAGTTATTTGCAATCTACCATCAAGAACATCGTGTACAGATTATTTTAAGAATCTAAACATTCTTATATATTAGCATCTTTATATATTCTTGAAACTGTACTATATTGTGTTTTACGAAATTTAATTTAGTACGGGGCCAAGATATTCACTTTCATGACACGCTCAAATTCAACATTTAGACAAGATAGCCATAGATTGCAATCATATGAGTAAATAAATAAATAATTTATTGCATAATTACAGTGTACATACACGTCGGTTGTAAATCAAATACTTCGTTATCTCAGATTGCATACTCATAGCTTGGTTAGACTGCAATTATTGCTAAACAAGATTTACTTTATATACATGCATCTCATGAGCATACAGAGATTGCCTATGCAAGCTGGCGTACTTTTAAACATGCTCACGATGAGATAAAATGATCACTGTCACAATTATTTGTTAAAATTAATTAAAAGAGTATTGGTTGATTATAGCTGCAAAAATTAAAATTTCACAAGTCTTTGTGGACGAACTGTATTTCTCAAATGTTTTATTTGACCCAGGATTGGGATGCTCAAACGCGAACAGTTTCTCTACGCTGGACTGGGACTCGTGGCGTGGTCCTGTAATCCAGCTTCATGAAGGTCAGGTTTTGATGATATATAGGTCTAAAGCGCTCAGATAGTCTCAGTGATCATCTGATGATACCCGCATCAACTCCCACCATCGTTTAGATATCAGACCATCACCTGCGTGGTTCGGAAGTCACGTTAAGCCGTTGGTCCTTGTATTTCCATTGGTCGTTATTAATTAATGACCCATTCTAAGGAAGAGTCGGTCTTAGTTTGTAACAAAACTACACCTCATAACCCATTACTACCACTCATCACACTCATCCTTCACTACATATTTGCCTTAAAATACCCTCATGAGAGTGGTCGGCACCTCAAATAGTGATATACGACGTTTCTTTCTCCCAAGCAATAGAAATAAATAGCTCTTTTTCCTAAAATATTCGCTAAAATATCAAAGCCCAGCCAGTGGTACCAGGTTGACTGTGTTAGTAACTACAAACCGTCAAGTCCCATTACAAGTTCTCACCCAGCAAATTAACCTTAGTTTCCCAGGGGTTTACATCGCTACACCAATGAACTACTGACATGAAATAGCACCATCATGTTGTTATCTACTGTGCCTCAACAACAAGTACACGACATCCTATCGTTAGTTTTCTCTGTACGTTTCATATAATATGACATAGTTTTGTAATAAAATCCGTAATATCGTATCTCTTTAAGGGCTCTTAGGAACTATGCAAGAAAATTCATAACTTATGCAGAAATTATGCAGTGGAATTTTCACACAGTTTAACTAAGAGATGGCCGGATAGAGCGGCCGCAGGCCACCTCTGAGCACCGCTTATAACATAGGTAAAATTACAAACGGCGATTTAGTTAACTGACTTAAATGTAACAATTTACCACCTGTTTTTAGTAGAAAACAGGCCGACACGCAGTGCGTATGCAGTTTGTTACTCTAATTCGCTAATTGTAAGATGCGTTTAAAGATCAAGTATTAAGACGTTAGTAGGCTATCTGCTTTTGTCGTTTCGAAATTCTGAAAATTTTTGAGAGAATTTTGCTACAAGTCCAACTCCTAAATTGTCCGTAACTTCTTCAGTACAGTAAGCCTTCTGTTATGTTTTCCGTTCCCTACAGAACCTTTTCTGTTAAGCGTTTTTTAAAAACCTGAATTTTAGATTTGTTTGGAATATTAACACCTGTAAACTTTACCCCAAATTCCTCTTGACAAAACAAATTATGCTTCTTCTTAAAGTGTTCTTCAACAATAAAGCACTCTTTGATCTTTTGTTCAAAACATATATGATTGCGTTTATTTTCCAATACCATCAAATTAGCTAATCAAAACCACTCTATTACAGCAACAACACGTACCATCTGATAATAAATATTGAAATGAACAAACCAATGATACAATTTACGACCTTATAGCGTTCGTAAAGAATGACTTACTAAAGTTTGAGAAAGTTGGCTGCGTTTAAAAAACACCCTGTATAGAAACGAATAAATATTGTAAGTTTTGAAAACATCGGTAAAACGTGTTCTGGGAGTCAGGATCAGTTGCTCATTTCACGGTCCCTAGGCCTGAATCTTACCATGCTGACAGTATAAATATTTAACTTTTGAAAATTGGTTTAAAAATGCTTTTCCGACCAAAACGGATTTAAACTAAACAAAAGTGATCAACATTTTCAACGATCTCAGTGTGTGCAAAATTCTTGGATTACTTTGGTTAAGAACTGGTTGGGAACAGCACGTAAATGAATTATGTAAGGAGTTAGTAGAGAGTGAGGCTATTTTTAAGACGACTTTCTGCTGAAATTCCCTACTCGTTTGTGAAACTTGCCTTTTTGCTTTTTTTCAGTACAGTATGGAACAACATTGTGGGACCATTGCCTCATGTTCAGGATTTTTTGATTTAGCAAAGAAGGCTATTAGGATTCTGACAATGCCATGCTTTTGAAAATTTAAACCTCTGATGTTTGTAAAGCACGAGATTATGACTGCTATAATGTTTGCATGCCTGTCTTCTAGCAATTGGGACAAGTTGCCAACATTTCAAATCAATAGCCAAGTCCATCGCCACAACATAGAATTAGTTCTGGCGCTCAATTTGTACCCCGTTGTAGATTATCAAAACTCTTAAATTGTTTCCTGTTCTGCATTGAAAATGTACAATAGTTTACCTGCTCATGTAAAAGTCTAAAGTAAAGAGAGTCTACAACAGATAACTCTTAGACATAACTTGTCAGAAATCCAGCACGGCATAGTGGTACCCAGTCCAGTCTTATGAAAGATTTGGCAATGTAAACTTATTGTGCTTTGGAGTGTACTTTTCCATTTGTTAGGTGTGTGCGTTATACATGGTGTGTTTTGTTTTTTGTTTGTTTTCTTTCTCAATGAATATGAATTGATATTGGACTCAAGAATAAAGAAGGACGAAAAGAAGTGTTTTATATTATTTTACTACACTTCACGGAGGAAACCGAATTTTAAATGCCATTAAAATTAGACTACTAATTCAGCTGTTATAGCAAAACATCATGTTTGGCCGTCAATTCAAAACGAATTTATGGTTTTCTTAATTTTGGTATATTGGTGGATCACATTAAAATACACATTTCTTCAAAATTCCATCAAAACCGAATGAAGTTCATTGTTTTAAGTAATTAACACAGCTTTTCTGGTGTAATCTTTATTCGCTGGCTAATAAAATTGATCGAAATATTTATAACAGGAACATTTGTACCGAATTGTATGAACATCGGACGCGAAATGTGACCTGCAGGGAGTACACAAACAAATAAATGTGTAAAAATAAAAATAATAGTGTAGGCCTATATAAAATGTTTCAAAAATGCAGGGAATCAGGATCGGTGCTGATTTTCTGGTCTGGCATGCTGGGTCTTGTGCCATTCTGACGGCATGATATATCATTTTTTCAAACAGAAAAAATTCGCTTACAGTCATGTCCGTAAACCTGTCACAACTAGGGTTTCTATTGGTCAGACCGACCACCCAATGTACTTGATTTGTCACGAACGCTTATTGACGAGTGCCGGCGGATGTTGTAAAAGTTTAGCACCTCTTCCAATTATTACGAACAATTCATTTACAAAGTGGACAGAATGTCAATCAACTTGTTGCGTGACTGTTGACACGTATACAACTCAAGGGCAAACAGTGCCGTGGATGTATACAATATTCCAGATTATTCTCTCTTAAGGGTGCGTCTCAGCTGCGCGGCGACGCTCAAAGGCAAGGGGCCAAAATACGCTGACACTGAAATCGAGTATTTACATTAGTTTTAAAGCTATGAAACTTACCTACACGCGTACAGTTTTTTTACGAAATATGCGTTTCAAGTAAAAAATATATGTTAAAAGAAATATGCGGAGCTTATCACTCCGCTGGCGCGGGTTCGATTCCCTCAGTCACCATTTACATTTGTAAAGTGACTATGCGGCAACGCTAGGTAAAGGTCGAGGTTGAGTGGTAGAGAGGACTTTGTAGTCCTCACTTTGCCTCGTTAAACAAGACAAACTCTACCTTTTACCTTTTTTTACAGTTGGACAACTTCAAAGTTTATTTGAGAAACGATTAAACAATTTATGAGAAATCGGGCTCTATACACGTGTCAGGGAATTCCTCTAGTTTTCTTACATATAATGTTAAGTGATGTAAAAATAATTTTGAAAGGTGAAAAACGGTCCCATGTAAACCTTTGCAAACGAGTTGACAGTTAGGCAGCATCAGTTGAAAGAAGGCCCGTTGTTTAGCCAGTTGTTACGTCCGCGGTGTCGTGTGTTCCTTGTGCGGACGTATTTAGGCTTTGATGACCACTCAGGCGGTCCCTTAAGGTCTGGTTGAGGACTGAACCCCTTAGACAACCTACTAGGCTGTTCAAGCAATATCGTAGAGTGGGATGGGGTTAGCAGTAGAACCCCTTGACAGAAAAACGTTTCATGCATTTCTAAAACAAATCTATTTCTTATCTTTACTTGAATTATTATCTTAATTTAAAAAAATATAGGTAAAAGTCCAAGCAGGCTATTTACAAGGTCTATTTACTATTTAAACAAAATTCTTATAGATTCATTATTTTCTAATTTAGTAAACTCGCCAGACAAACATGTAAAAACGGAACACATATCCAAATTATTAATAACCAAATAAAAACTAACGTAGCTTCTCCTGACTTTATCAAACTATGTTTTGAATATCGACTGAATATTATTGATCTGAACAGCTGTGTAGTAGTGTACGCAGTTGGCTGCGCATGCGCGAGAGCGGTCCGGCCGTCGACGCTGACTCATACATAACAGCTGAGCTAACCTCACTCGAAACAAAACATTCAGTTAGTGCACACATTGTAGTAGTAGTAGTAGTACTACGTATCTACTCGTTACAGTGATAGTGAATGGATTAACCAGGTATGTTGTCATTATTTGATTCTACATTACTGATCAAAATCTCAGTAATTATTTCTGACAAATTAAGAAAATCTCTCAGAATTATGAGAACATTTTAACCTCCTCGGACTATGCGTCACCTATAGGTTGTGTTATGTTTTTATTTATGATTTTAAACTCATAATATGAAAAGCCAGCGTGGTTTGCTTGATTGCTATAATTTAATGCACATGTAAAACAAAATATGTTGTAACAATATGTAGGAATTTCACGGTTATAATATGTGATTGCAGTTTAAACAGATTCTCTTTCACTTTCAGCCATTGGTGATTAATATATTCTTTATCATGACATTAGTGTCACATGGTTGTTCTTACTGCTTGCAGAAGATGGCTAGATTTTCTCGTAGTCAAGGTGCAAGTAATAAAAATATTATATAGTCTCTGGGTTGCCTAGGGTCTCTCTTCTTGATGCTGCCCCTAGGGAGGTAGGTCCCAATGCCCAGTGTTTAAGTTCTTTTAATTTTTATTTTATATCCCAAAATTATTTGCACAGATCATGCAGTTCTAATTTTCCCACATAGTTTTAAAATAATTGTAAGTGTGAATTATATGTGTGAATTTTAATGTATTTTGCTTGCATTTTAATTTGAATTCTTCTTCAAGTGATTAAATAGGTCTTGTTCGAAATCGATTTAAGAATTTGTTTTGAGTTGTTCTGACTTTAATAGCCATTTACCTTCTTATATAAGTTCATAACCTACACCCTAAATCTAAACACAACTGCTATTATATATTTTTGACTGCATGTTACGCTTTAGGTTTATGTAGATTCTATTGGAATGTCTATGGTTAAAACTACTAACGATGAGTTTGGGGTTTTATGGGAATTTTCAACTTTTGGTTAGGAGTTTAACTTTTCTGTTAAAATGTTGATATTATTGGCTGAACATTTCAAGTTTAAACCCGAACCGCTCACAGCCTCGCTTCAGGCTTTGGCCTCAGACTTACGTATTCTTTTACTGCAAGTATTATTACTCATTTGAAACGATAGCAAATTTCAAAATTCATTGAAAAATACAGCGAAAAATAAATTTTTGACCGCCATTTTGAAAGGACTCAATAGATTTTCATAATTTTTAGTACACTGATGAATACTGTCAAAATATATATTTATTTCAAATTTCATCAAAATCAGATGAATGTACTCCCTTTTCTAATAGAAGACTCCCCTCAAAGGGAACTTGCCGTGATTCGATTTTTGGCTAACGTATTTGACCAAGATTTACAAATGAAAAATGTGTACTAAATTTAATGGAAATGCAAAAATGCCACCTTTAAAGAGTACACACACACATATATATATAGATATGTATATAAAGCGTAAAAAATGTTTGAAACGTGTTCTGGGGTCAGTTTCCGTGCTCATTTCACAGTCCGGGTCTAGTTCTTACCATGCAGACGGCATGAATATCTCATTTTCCAAAGGAAAATCGATAAAAAGATATTTCAACGTGTTTGTTGACTTTAAAAGCGGAAATTTGTATACTTAAATATCTGTCAACATGCTTGAATACCAATCGATGGTATAGAATGTCAAACGTCCATTTACACTTTAGAGTGTAAAGAATTCAGACATTTGAATGTGAGAGTAGATGTCGGTATATACAGAGCAGACACATATTTAACTCTGGTCGACCAGTAGTGAAGTATTGTGCGACAAACAACACTGAGACAAACAGACAAACAGGGTATGTTTGTCGCCAATGTGGCTGGTATTCGTGAACAACAAACGTGACATTTTCACAAACATGCAGACGAGAGAGAAGTTGCACTGACCGTATAATGTATTTGGATAAAAGTAGTTACAAGCGCTACCGTGAATCCTAGCGAATTACGTAAAGTGGGGTCAATTTACACCGGACGTGTCCTTCCGGGGCGTTTAAACTGTATTTGTGATCCGATCCTGATTAAATTATTGACTGGGACTCGTGGACGTGGTCCTGTAATCCAGCTTCATGGAGGTCAGGTTTCGAGGATGATATAGGTCTAAGCGGCTCAGATAGTCTCAGTGATCATCGATGATACCCATCAACTCCCACCATCGTTTAGACATATCAGACCATCACCTGCGTGGTTCGGAATTAACGTTAAGCCGTTGGTCCTTGTATTTCCATTGGTCGTTGGGCTATTAATAAATAAATAAATAAATATAAATAAATAAATAAATTTATTTGCAATTTACATACAATATATGTGTTGCAAAAACATAAAAACAACATGTTGTAATTCATTCACACACACATGCACGCAGGCATGTCATTCATTCGTACGTTTCCTCCTCCTGGAAAAAGGTAAAACTATTGCTATTGCCTATTTGGATTAAAATGGTTTATTTGGTTTTAGAAACTCGGCTATATCGTAAAAATGCATGAGTTACTAAATAGTTTTAATCGTGTTTTGAACAAATTTTGGTTATTTTCCAATTTTACATATCTACTGGCAATGGTTAAAAATTTTTGCACCATTTGGGTAGGTAATTTACTATTACCCTAATTACCTAATTACAATTAATGACCCATTCTAAGGAAGAGTCGGTCTTAGTTTAACAAAACTACACCTCATAACCATTACTACCACTCATCACACTCATCCTTCACTACATATTTGCCTTAAATACCCTCATTAGAGTAGTCGGCACCTCAATAGTGATATACGTTTCTTTCTCCCAAGCAATAGAAATAAATGGCTCTTTTTCCTAAAATATTCGCTAAAATATCAAAGCCCAGCGAGTGGTACCAGGTTGACTGTGTTAGTAACTACAAACCGTCAAGTCCCATTACAAGTTCTCACCCAGCAAATTAACCTTAGTTTCCCGGGGTTTACATCGCTACACCAATGAACTACTGACATGAAATAGCACCATCATGTTGTTATCTACTGTGCCTCAACAACAAGTACACGACATCCTATCGTTAGTTTTCTCTGTACGTTTCATATAATATATGACATAGTTTTTAATAAAATCCGTAATATCGTATCTCTTTAAGGGCTCTTAGGACCTATGCAAGAAAATTCATAACTTATAGAATTTTCACACAGTTTAACGAATGGCCGGATAGAGCGGCCGCAGGTCATCTGAGCACCGCTTATAACGGTGATTTAGACAAGTTAACTGACTTAAATGTAAACAATTTACCACCTGTTTTAGTAGAAAACAGGCCGACACAACAACGTTATGCAGTTTGTTACTCTAATTCGCTAATTGTAACATTAGTTCACTAAGCTCACAGCCTCGACGTTGCATTCTTTATTGATACGAGTACTAAGAGGCTGTTGCTACGATCGTTCTTCAATCAATGGGTTTATTGCATACACATTTCACAATGCATGGCAATCGTCATTTAGGATGTGTAACTAAAATTTTCCATTCACTCAAACATCGAGAACTCTTTCAAACATACATTGTGTGCACTCATTCATCTTCATTCATACGAATTGTTCCTCCTAGCTCTTTGATCAGATTTCCCAATTGTGTGCCAAAACTCATGTTGTAAAACGCTTCTGCGACCAAAACGTTTTAAGCGAGTTTTAAACGCCTTAGGCATATGAGCACTTGTTATTGAATTTGGAAGCCTGTTGACGAAATGAACTCCTGCCTGGGAGGGCAAACGTTCATGGACTGCCGTTCTGTGTCTCCCAGTCCGGTAGTCATCCCTGCCTCTAGTGACATAAGAGTGTATATCGCTACCTATTATGCTGTCGCATTTTGATTTGAAAAGAGACGAGTCTAGAATGTACAGGCAGGAAGTGTCAACAATTTCAGATTTTTGAATGCTGGCTTGCACGACTCCTCCATTGAAGTTTTGCAATTATTCTAATTGCACGTTTTGGAGAATTCAGCATCAGACTTACGTGTATTTTACTGTAAGCCGTTGGTCCTTGTATTTCCATTGGTCGTTGGGCTATTAATAAATAAATAAATAAATATAAATAAATAAATAAATTTATTTGCAATTTACATACAATATATGTGTTGCAAAAACATAAAAACAACATGTTGTAATTCATTCACACACACATGCACGCAGGCATGTCATTCATTCGTACGTTTCCTCCTCCTGGAAAAAGGTAAAACTATTGCTATTGCCTATTTGGATTAAAATGGTTTATTTGGTTTTAGAAACTCGGCTATATCGTAAAAATGCATGAGTTACTAAATAGTTTTAATCGTGTTTTGAACAAATTTTGGTTATTTTCCAATTTTACATATCTACTGGCAATGGTTAAAAATTTTTGCACCATTTGGGTAGGTAATTTACTATTACCCTAATTACCTAATTACAATTAATGACCCATTCTAAGGAAGAGTCGGTCTTAGTTTAACAAAACTACACCTCATAACCATTACTACCACTCATCACACTCATCCTTCACTACATATTTGCCTTAAATACCCTCATTAGAGTAGTCGGCACCTCAATAGTGATATACGTTTCTTTCTCCCAAGCAATAGAAATAAATGGCTCTTTTTCCTAAAATATTCGCTAAAATATCAAAGCCCAGCGAGTGGTACCAGGTTGACTGTGTTAGTAACTACAAACCGTCAAGTCCCATTACAAGTTCTCACCCAGCAAATTAACCTTAGTTTCCCGGGGTTTACATCGCTACACCAATGAACTACTGACATGAAATAGCACCATCATGTTGTTATCTACTGTGCCTCAACAACAAGTACACGACATCCTATCGTTAGTTTTCTCTGTACGTTTCATATAATATATGACATAGTTTTTAATAAAATCCGTAATATCGTATCTCTTTAAGGGCTCTTAGGACCTATGCAAGAAAATTCATAACTTATAGAATTTTCACACAGTTTAACGAATGGCCGGATAGAGCGGCCGCAGGTCATCTGAGCACCGCTTATAACGGTGATTTAGACAAGTTAACTGACTTAAATGTAAACAATTTACCACCTGTTTTAGTAGAAAACAGGCCGACACAACAACGTTATGCAGTTTGTTACTCTAATTCGCTAATTGTAACATTAGTTCACTAAGCTCACAGCCTCGACGTTGCATTCTTTATTGATACGAGTACTAAGAGGCTGTTGCTACGATCGTTCTTCAATCAATGGTTTATTGCATACACATTTCACAATGCATGGCAATCGTCATTTAGGATGTGTAACTAAAATTTTCCATTCACTCAAACATCGAGAACTCTTTCAAACATACATTGTGTGCACTCATTCATCTTCATTCATACGAATTGTTCCTCCCTAGCTCTTTGATCAGATTTCCCAATTGTGTGCCAAAACTCATGTTGTAAAACGCTTCTGCGACCAAAACGTTTTAAGCGAGTTTTAAACGCCTTAGGCATATGAGCACTTGTTATTGAATTTGGAAGCCTGTTGACGAAATGAACTCCTGCCTGGGAGGGCAAACGTTCATGGACTGCCGTTCTGTGTCTCCCAGTCCGATAGTCATCCCTGCCTCTAGTGACATAAGAGTGTATATCGCTACCTATTATGCTGTCGCATTTTGATTTGAAAAAGAGAGACGAGTCTAGAATGTACAGGCAGGAAGTGTCAACAATTTCAGATTTTTGAATGCTGGCTTGCACGACTCCCTCCATTGAAGTTTTGCAATTATTCTAATTGCACGTTTTGGAGAATTCAGCATCAGACTTACGTGTATTTTACTGTAATTTTACTACTACACTTCACGGAGGAAAACCGAATTTTAAATGCCATTAAAATTAGACTACTAATTCAGCTGTTATAGCAAAACATCATGTTTGGCCGTCAATTCAAAACGAATTTATGGTTTTTCTTAATTTTTGGTATATTGGTGGATCACATTAAAATACACATTTCTTCAAAATTCCATCAAAACCGAATGAAGTTCATTGTTTTAAGTAATTAACACAGCTTTTCTGGTGTAATCTTTATTCGCTGGCTAGTAAAATTGATCGAAATATAACAGGAACATTTGTACCGAATTGTATGAACATCGGACGCGAAATGAGACCTGCAGGGAATACACAAACAAATAAATGTGTAAAAAATAAAAATAATAGTGTAGGCCTATAAAATGTGTTCAAAAATGGAATCAGGATCGGTGCTGATTTTCTGGTCTGGCATGCTGGGTCTTGTGCCATTCTGACGGCATGATATATCATTTTTCAAACAGAAAAATTCGCTTACAGTCATGTCCGTAAACCTGTCACAACTAGGGTTTCTATTGGTCAGACCGACCACCCAATGTCACTGGATTTGTCACGAACTACCTTATTGACAAGTGCCGGCGGATGTTGTAAAAGTTTAGCACCTCCTCCAATTATTACGAACAATTCATTTACAAAGTGGACAGAATGTCAATCAACTTGTTGCGTGACTGTTGACACGTATACAACTCAAGGGCAAACAGTGCCGTGGATGTATACAATATTCAGATTATTCTCTCTTAAGGGTGCGTCTCAGCTGCGCGGCGACGCTCTCAAGAAGAAGGGGCCAAATACGCTGACACTGAAATCGAGTATTTACATTAGTTTTAAAGCTATGAAACTTACCTACACGCGTACAGAGTTTTTTACGAAATATGCGTTTCAAGTAAAAATACATGTCAAAAGAAATATGCGGAGCTTATCACTCCGCTGGCGCGGGTTCGATTCCCTCAGTCACCATTTACATTTGTAAAGTGACTATGCGGCAACGCTAGGTAAAGGTCGAGGTTGAGTGGTAGAGGGACTTTGTAGTCCTCACTTTGCCTCGTTTAACAAGACAAACTCTACCTTTTACCTTTTTTACTTGGACAAATTCAAAGTTTATTTGAGAAACGATTAATTTATAGAAATGGATACACGTGTCAGGGAAATTCATCTAGTTTCTTTTATAATGTTAAGTGATGTAAAATAATTTTGAAAGGTGAAAAACGGTCCCATGTAAACCTTGCAAACGGTTGACAGTTAGGCAGCATCAGTTGAAAGAAGGCCCGTTGTTTAGCCAGTTGTTACGTCCGCGGTGTCCTGTGTTCCTTGTGCGGACGTATTTAGGCTTTGATGACCACTCAGGCGGTCCCTTAAGGTCTGGTTGAGGACTGAACCCCTTAGACAACCTACTAGGCCGCTCTCTTTAGGTCTCAAGCAATAGCGTAGAGTGGTGATGGGGTTAGCAGTAGAACCCCCTTGACAGAAAAACGTTTCATGCATTTCTAAAAACAAATCTATTTCTTATCTTTACTTGAATTATTATCTTAATTTAAAAAAATATAGGTAAAAGTCCAAGCAGGCTATTTACAAGGTCTATTTACTATTTAAACAAAATTCTTATAGATTCATTATTTTCTAATTAAGTAAACTCGCCAGACAAACATGTAAAAACGGAACACATATCCAAATTATTAATACCCAAATAAAAACTAACGTAGCTTCTCCTGACTTTATCAAACTATGTTTTGAATATCGACTGAATATTATTGATCTGAACAGCTGTGTAGTGTGTACGCAGTTGGCTGCGCATGCGCGAGGAAGCGGTCCGGCCGTCGACGCTGACTCATACATAACAGCTGAGCTAACCTCACTCGAAACAAAACATTCAGTTAGTGCACATTGGTAGTAGTAGTAATACTACGTATCTACTCGTTAGAGTGATAGTGAATGGATTAACCAGGTATGTTGTCATTATTTGATTCTACATTACTGATCAAAATCTCAGTAATTATTTCTGACAAATTAAGAAAATCTCTCAGAATTATGAGAACATTTTAACCTCCTCGGACTATGCGTCACCTATAGGTTGTGTTATGTTTTCTATTTATGATTTTAAACTCATAATATGAAAAGCCAGCGTGGTTTGCTTGATTGCTATAATTTAATGCACATGTAAAACAAAAGATGTTATAACAATATGTAGGAATTTCACGGTTATAATATGTGATTGCAGTTTAAACAGATTCTCTTTCACTTTCAGTCATTGATGATTAATATATTCTTTATCATGACATTAGTGTCACATGGTTGTTCTTACTGCTTGCAGAAGATGGCTAGATTTTCTCGTAGTCAAGGTGCAAGTAATAAAATAATATTAGCATAGCTCCTCTGGGTTGCCTAGGGGTCTCTCTTGATGCTGCCCCTAGGGGTAGGTCCCAATGCCCAGTGTTTAAGTTCTTTTAATTTTTATTTTATATCCCAAAATTATTTGCACAGATCATGCAGTTCTAATTTTCCCACATAGTTTTAAAATAATTGTAAGTGTGAATTTTATGTATTTTGCTTGTATTGCATTTTAATTTGAATTCTTCTTCAAGTGATTAAATAGGTCTTGTTCGAAATCGATTTAAGAATTTGTTTTGAGTTGTTCTGACTTTAATAGCCATTTACCTTCTTATATAAGTTCATAACCTTCACCCTAAATCTAAACACAACTGCTATTATATATTTTTGACTGCATGTTACGCTTTAGGTTTATGTAGATTCTATTGGAATGTCTATGGTTAAAACTACTAACGATGAGTTTGGGGTTTTATGGGAATTTTCAATTTTTGGTTAAGAGTTTAACTTTTCTGTTAAAATGTTGATATTATTGGCTGAACATTTCAAGTTTAAACCCGAACCGCTCACAGCCTCGCTTCAGGCTTTGGCCTCAGACTTACGTATTCTTTTACTGCAAGTATTATTACTCATTTGGAAACGATAGCAAATTTCAAAATTCATTGAAAAATACAGCGAAAAATAACTTTTTGACCGCCATTTTGAAAGGATTCAAAAGATTTTCATAATTTTTTGTACACTGATGAATACTGTCAAAATACATATTGATTTCAAGTTTCATCAAAATCAGATGAATGTACTCCTTTTCTAATAGAAGATCCCCCTCCAAAGGGAACTTGCCGTGATTCGATTTTTTGGCTAACGTATTTGACCAAGATTTACAAATGAAAATGTGTACTAAATTTAATGGAAATGCAAAATTGCCACCTTTAAAGAGTACACACACACATATATAGATATGTATATATATAAAGCGTAAAAAATGTTTGAAACGTGTTCTGGGGGTCAGTTTCCGTGCTCATTTCACAGTCCCGGGTCTAGTTCTTACCATGCAGACGGCATGAATATCTCATTTTTCCAAAGGAAAATCGATAAAAAGATATTTCAACGTGTTTGTTGACTTTAAAAGCGGAAATTTGTATACTTAAATATCTGTCAACATGCTTGAATACCAATCGATGGTATAGAATGTCAAACGTCCATTTACACTTTAGAGTGTAAAGAATTCAGACATTTGAATGTGAGAGTAGATGTTGGTATATACAGAGCAGACACATCTCTGGTCGACCAGTAGTGAAGTATTGTGCGACAAACAACACTGAGACAAACAGACAAACAGGGTATGTTTGTCGCCAATGTGGCTGGTATTCGTGAACAACAAACGTGACATTTTCACAAACATGCAGACGAGAGAGAAGTTGCACTGATCGTGTAATTACAAGTGCTACCGTGAATCCTAGCGAATTACGTAAAGTGGGGTCAATTTACACCGGACGTGTCCTTCCGGGGGCGTTTAAACTGTATTTGTGATCCGATCCTGATTAAATTATTGACTGGGACTCGTGGACGTGGTCCTGTAATCCAGCTTCATGGAGGTCAGGTTTTGAGGATGATATAGGTCTAAAGCGGCTCAGATAGTCTCAGTGATCATCTGATGATACCCGCATCAACTCCCACCATCGTAAGACATATCAGACCATCACCTGCGTGGTTCGGAAGTCACGTTAAGTCCTTGTATTTTCATTGGTCATTGGGCTATTAATTAATGACCCATTCTAAGGAAGAGTCGGCCTTAGTTTGTAACAAGACTACACCTCATAACTCATTACTACCACTCATCACACTCATCCTTCACCACATATTTGCCTTGAAATACCCTCATGAGAGTGGTCGGAATCTCAAATAGTAATATAGTGATATGGCACCATATTTTTTAAAATGTGTATTAAAAATCATCAAAATCTGTAAAGCCACCAAGATGGCAGCGGAAAATTAAACGATCAAACGAAGGCCCATAGTTATTTCATTTGATGTTATATACATCATGTTTCTCTTGTATTATTGTGGTTTTATTAGATTAGTCTTTGTTTTACTTTGTTTACAAATTAATTAACTGAAAAATATCTGTTTACAAGTTACAAAACGACTTAGGTTAATACAATAAACATTGTTCCTCCAACCACTGTAATAGTGTGCTGCATTTTTCTCTTACTCAATTTCTTACAATTTAAAAACCCTCAAACTTTGTTTCCAATCATTTCTAAACATTTATCCTCTTAATACATTTCCAATTCAAACCTCTTTCCCTCTTACCCCAGGTTCTTCGAATGTCTCTAATTTTAATCCATTGGAAAACACTATATGGTTCGCATATTGTTTTTTTTTTGGTTGCCACTTTTTTGAATATGTCATAAAGGGAGATTTCCTCAAGCTAATTTTATTAAAACCGGTCGTTTTTACAAAAATAAATAAATAATTTTATTTTAACGATTTAATATTTTTGTGCTCATGTTGTCTGAACATTTACGTGTAGGTTATCAGTCCGTCTTTGTCAACGAACAATTCAATGCGACAATAATTAACAAAAAAGACAATCAATGATTTTCTTGTGCTCGATTTCTATACTTGACTCGCTTGTCAACTAAGTTTGTATGTTTGTTTGTACACAAACAGTGAAACAGCCGGCAAGAGCGACCCGTGAGTGAAGCGCACTCAAGCGGGGAATCAATGAACTAAGTGAATAATTAACCCTCGTCACTGAACATCGCCAAGTCAAGAGTGGATTCAAATTTAATCAAAGCTCTCCAAACAAACCGAGCAAACACCTCTGTTGAGTCTCTCGAGCCTTTCGGCAAAAAATCCACGAGCTTTTACGGAATTGTTGAATCACATGCGTGATTTGGCGGTTTTTTTCGGTAATAAATACAAAATGGGAGGGTTGTTGAATAGAATTTAATAATTGTTCACTATCCGTTTTGACTGGGACTCGTGGCGTGGTCCTGTAATCCAGCTTCATGGAGGTCAGGTTTTGAGGATGATATAGGTCTAAAGCGGCCAGATAGTCTCAGTGATCATCTGATGATATCCCGCATCAATCCCACCATCGTTTAGATATCAGACCATCTGCATTGGTTCGGAAGTCACGTTAAACCATTGGTCCTTGTATTTCCATTGGTCATTGGGCTATTAATTAATGACCATTCTAGGAAGAGTCGGCCTTAGTTTGTAACAAGACTACCTCATAACTCATTACTACCACTCATCCTCATCCTTCACCACGTACCTTAAAAATACCCTCAAGAGAGTGGTCGGCATCTTAAATAGTGATTTAGTTGATTTTACCGATGAAAATGTTTAAGATCGAGACCTCGTTGTGGCGATTGGAATAAAATGTTCAGTGTAAAGGTAAAGTTTGTCTTGTTTAAGGGCTGCCTCAGCCCGCAGCCAAGAAAGCTTCAATGAGGTTTACGGTCAGTTTTCCTTTCAAAATAATTTTTTTATTGTGAAACCTCAAAACAACTTTTGAGGGATCGGGCTCCATACATGTTTCGGGAAACTCCTCTAGTTTCCAAATATTCATGTAACATTATTTTGAAAGGTGAAAACGGACTACCTACCGTAAGTTATCACAAGGTTGACAGGCCATCAGTAGAAAGAAGGCTCATTGTTTAGCCAGTTGTTACGTGAGCGGTGTCGTGTGTTCCTTGGGTGGACCAGTTCAGCCTTTCTCTGAGGTGACCAAAAGGCGAAGTTTGGACTACGATATCCTCTCTACCACCCAACCTCGACCTTTGCCTAGCGTCAGCGTACAGTCACATTACGAATTGTTAGTGGTGATTGAAAAAATCGAACCCGCTCCGCCGGAGTAATGAGTTGAGGAGTCGCGCGCGTTACCAACTGCCACGAATCCACATGCCATAACACATATTAAAGAGTGTATATAGACCGTCTTATATACACTCTAAATATATATGTTTACAAATCCAATTGAATTGACCTATTTGTCCTTTTTCCTATTTTTAAGGTGCTGTTTTAGGATCAGTCGTAACGATTTTTGAAATAATAAGCGGATTTTTGAACAATGCCTGTTTGACCGACTTGGCGGATCCCTAAATGCGTAAAAATACTTGTGTGAAAGTTTGTTTGATTCTCGTTAGGATTTTGTGGCGTTCGGCTGACGTTTGACAAAACCTGAACATTAAAAAGTTAGAGCCCTGATAATGAATTGAATACTCGCCCGTTATAGCAACCCTTTAAGGTCATACCGGAACTTGTAAGGTTGACGTTTAACAACCTCTGGACGATAGCTAACACTCGATCAAGCTTCCGAATGAAACGTGCAAACAACATATTTCCCGGCGAGCTTTGCTTGTCTGCGGCAATGTTTGACAAAACCTGAACATCAGGTGTGATAATGATAGAATCAGGACACATTGTTGCGGTTCCTCCCCTCCCTCCCTAACCACACACAACCCTGAATCAGTCAGTACCACACACACACACTTGCACTATTGTTAGAACAACACAGACGCACACACGCACGCTGGCGCACGTGCGCAGGAGTTCCCATTGACCCCGCGGGTAAACCCGACTGCGCATGTCCCGCCCGCCCCGCCAGTTGTCCCCGTGAAATCCCTCCGTAGGGATATTTCCCTACTCAAGACTCTTTAATTAATCTGCTCCGATGCCATTTCGCCGGAATCTCGGTGATCGTGTTTTGTAATTAATTGTGGTGGCCGATGTAATGTTTACTGGGCTCGATCGGACTAATTAAGCTGGGTTGGAATACTGTTCGTGGTTTGTGTGGGAGTGTAATTTCAACTTTTATTTTGGGAGAATTTGTAGTTTCTTGGTAAAAAGTTTGATTTTTAAACGTAAAGCTCTAATCTAACATCCATCTCCTACAATGAAGTCCCATTGTAACACAGTTTTGTTCCTAACTTAGCGGCTGACTCAGTGAATAGATAAAACTATATAAAATCTACACATTTTGCATATTTCCAATCGATATTTAGAAACTGCTTCATTTTCTATGGCAACTGTAGTAGAATAGGGGAATATTTGAGGTTGTCATGCATTATTTGTTAATTGACAATAAAGATCTGAGAGTTTGAGTTTGAAGATATTGCAAAAAAAGGACCCGTCGCAGACCTCTTTTTATAAAACTGCAAATACCCACAGTCATAAACATATTATTATTTATTAAACCTTTTACAAAAAACCTTTTGTTTCAGGTAACACAACAATTCAAAAATCTACACGTTGGAAATAAATGTTAAAATATAGTGTATTTGGTTTAAACTATATAAAATTTTGAACTAAGAATAAGGAGCCACCAGTAACAACACTGTAGTCATGGATCAAATAAGAGTATTGCTAATTTTTCCAGGAACCATCAATAAATTCCTCTACGCTATAAAACACTTTTGAAAGAAGAAAGTTTTTAATTTTGTTTTAAACATGTTGAAATTTTCATAATTTTGTATTTCAATTGGGAGTTTATTAAATAGCATGGCACCCGCCTGTGAAGGTAGCAGGGAATATAATTTAGATCTGTGTTGGTTTATGCGGAAGGAGTTTGCGAATCTTGTCTCATGGAAATGAATTTCTCTACCTTGAACCATATGACATTTAGAAAGACAATACATTATTGTTCCATACATGTTTCGGGAAACTCCTCTAGTTTCCAAATATTCATGTAACATTATTTTGAAAGATGGAAAACGGACTACCAAGTTATCACAAGCGCTTGGGTTGACAGGCCGCATCAGTTGAAAGAAGGCTCATTGTTTAGCCAGTTGTTACGTGAGCGGTGTCGTGTGTTCCTTGGGTGGACCAGTTCAGCCTTTCTCTGAGGTGACCAAAAGGCGAAGTTTGGACTACGATATCCTCTACCACCCAACCTCGACCTTTGCCTAGCGTCAGCGTACAGTCACATTACGAATTGTTAGTGGTGATTGAAAAAATCGAACCCGCTCCGCCGGAGTAATGAGTTGAGGAGTCGCGCGTTACCAACTGCCACGAATCCACATGCCATAACACATATTATAGAGTGTATATAAGACCGTCTTATATACACTCTAAATATATAAGATTACAAATCCAATTGAGTTGACCTATTTGTTCTTTTTTCCTATTTTTAAGGTGCTGTTTTAGGATCAGTCGTAACGACTTTTGAAATAATAAGCGGATTTGTGAACAATGCCTGTTTGGCCGACTTGGCGGATCCCTAAAGGATGCGTAAAAAATACTTTTGTGAAAGTTTGTTTGATTCTCGTTAGGATTTTGTGGCGTTCGGCTGACGTTTGACAAAACCTGAACATTAAAAAGTTAGAGCCCTTGATAATGAATTAATACTGCCCGTTATAGCAACCCTTTAAGGTCATACCGAAACTTGTAAGGTTGACGTTTAACAACCTCTGGACGATAGCTAACACTCGATCAAGCTTCCGAATGAAACGTGCAAACAACATATTTCCCGGCGAGCTTTGCTTGTCTGCGGCAATGTTTGACAAAACCTGAACATCAGGTGTGATAATGATAGAATCAGGACACATTGTTGCGGTTCCTCCCCCTCCCTCCCTAACCACACACAACCCTGAATCAGTCAGTACCACACACACACACACACTTGCACTATTGTTAGAACAACACAGACGCACACACGCACGCTGGCGCACGTGCGCAGGGAGTTCCCATTGACCCCGCGGGGTAAACCCGACTGCGCATGTCCCGCCCGCCCCGCCCAGTTGTCCCCGTGAAATCCCTCCGTAGGGATATTTCCCTACCACTCACAGACTCTTTAATTAATCTGCTCCGATGCCATTTCGCCGGAATCTCGGTGATCGTGTTTTGTAATTAATTGTGGTGGCCGATGTAATGTTTACTGGGCTCGATCGGACTAATTAAGCTGGGTTGGAATACTGTTCGTGGTTTGTGTGGGAGTGTAATTTCAACTTTTATTTTGGGAGAATTTGTAGTTTCTTGGTAAAAAAGTTTGATTTTTAAACGTAAAGCTCTAATCTAACATCCATCTCCTACAATGAAGTCCCATTGTAACACAGTTTTGTTCCTAACTTAGCGGCTGACTCAGTGAATAGATAAAAACTATATAAAATCTACACATTTTGCATATTTCCAATCGATATTTAGAAACTGCTTCATTTTCTATGGCAACTGTAGTAGAATAGGGGAATATTTGAGGTTGTCATGCATTATTTGTTAATTGACAATAAAGATCTGAGAGTTTGAGTTTGAAGATATTGCAAAAAAAGGACCCGTCGCAGACCTCTTTTTATAAAACTGCAAATACCATATTATTATTTATTTTATTATTATTTATTAAACCTTTACAAAACCTTGTTTCAGGTAACACAACAATTCAAAATCTACACGTTGGAAATAAATGTTAAAATATAGTGTATTTGGTTTAAACTATATAAAATTTTGAACTAAGAATAAGGAGCCACCAGTAACAACACTGTAGTCATGGATCAAATAAGAGTATTGCTAATTTTTCCAGGAACCATCAATAAATTCCTCCACACAGGAAAACCATTTACCATCAATATTTTTATTCAATTTTCTTTGAAATTTTGAAGAATTTTTCTTAAATTGAATTGCTGAAAGCTGAGAGTGTTGTATAAATTTACTATTTGACTCGTCAAAGACCTCTCAACTGTCTATGATGGGTATTGGTAAATTCGATCGGGTTCTAGGTCATAGGAGTTAGATATTATCGGGGAAAAATTATTACGGTTTTTCATAAGGAATGACATATGAAAGTAAAGTTTTAAATTGGCAAGGAAAAATCTACTTTGAAGGAATACTATTATTAATTTGAAATAATGAAAAGAACATTAGTATTCTTGGCTAAATTTTAATTTACAGGGTTGGCTTCGAGAAAAATATCATCACCAGCCTTAAGATAAATATAAATGATTATTCTCAAAATTATTTCCGAAACCGATCTTGTAAACTAAAATTCAGTCAAGGATACTTATGTTCTCTTTATTCCTTTAAATTAACGTATCAAAGTAAGTCGGTAAAAATCTGTATCAACATTTTTGTTTTAAAACGTCACCTGAACATAATATTTGCTTAAAGCTGTTCTCAATTCAGAATAACCCCCGCAGTCGTGCACCCCCGACCTTGAAGGAGTGGCACTTGATAAGAAGACCTCCCATGTGATATCCCCGGCGGGGAAATGTCCCACGCTCCCCTGTGCGCGCAGGCTGCTCTGCTCACTCTTGAGCTCAGTGAGTGCGCTGCCCTGCTGCGGTTAGGTGCGCGAGTGTCCTCCCTCTCTCTCTCTCACACACACACTCTCTCAGGTGACCGGTCCTATCATCCGAGCCGACAATGGCCGTGGATTTCTCCGTGCGATTGCATCTACTGGCCTAGATACTGTCTGCGTACCTCGCCAAGGTTGGTGCCTCTCGCTCTGATCAGCTGCGAGCTGCCCGGAGCGTAAGGGGATATTGTCCCGGTTGGGCGATCCGGATGGCATTTTCTGAGGGTTCTTGTTGGTAGTTTAATTTAAAGAAACGTAATGCGTTCTTTTGGTGTAACTGACCGTTTCTGGCGAACTGGATAGGTTCTATAAGGATGAAAAGATAAATTTGTACACCTCAACTGACAAAAGGAACGGGAAATATTGTTCTGATATGGAACATTTGAATCGAAATTAATCATTAGTGTAAGTAATTTCGTTGGCTCTTGTTAGTAAGCGTGTAAGTAATTTGTTTTAAAGTAACATGTAAAGTAAAATTAGTGCGTTCTTTCAGGGAAATTTGGTTTAATTAGCTATTCCTAGCCTAACTAATAGGTTCCACCAGGTTGGATCAACCAATCAATGGACCATCAATGCGTTTTTGGAAAATGTGTTATAGCTGACTATTTTTAGCGTACTAAATAGGTTCCTGATCAGTTGAAAAGATAAATTTGTACATATAAAAAGGAATGAATGTGTGTTTTAAGGGGTTAAAGGTAACGTACATTGTGTTGTATGAGTATGAGTCTAGGCCTTTTGTATTGTAAAAGTAGATATGATTATGCCTTTCTATAAGCACGATCTGTAAATATACAAGACAATGTTGAACAGATCAATTATAATATTTCAATCAGAAAAGGGTAACGTTAAAGGTGCGTTTTATGCTCTGAGGCATTTTGTCTTGTAAAATCGGGTATATTGGTCATTAGGATAATTAACGACCCTAACCGGGGAACAGTCTCCCCTAGCTTCTAACAAGACTACTCCTTATCATCCATCAAAACACTCACCCTTCATGCCACATTCACCGAGTGGTCGGTGTCTAAAATCAAAAATACAGTATTTTCGCAAACAGCTGTTTATAACTGGTAGGTGCACAAAGGCACTATAGCGCAGCCGACGCCACTTGGCAGGCTGATGGGATAAGCGTGTAGTGCGGCGGAGCAGGGCAAGAGACAACGACCTGATAAGGCGTATCAATTACTAGCACCTGTCAGTGGCCGGGCCGTCTGCCAGCTGGATTATGAATGATGTGCCGTGTTTATTACCTCCTGCCTTGAGCGGGCTGTCATAACTGCATGTGGGTGAGATGAACAATGAGCTTTAGTGTAGTGTTGAAATGGGAATCGATCCTGGTTTTGAATTAGGTTTGAGAGTAGGGGTTTTAGATGTAGTTTGTTTTGAGACGCCGACCACTCTTAGAGGGTGAATACGAGATTTTTGATGGATAACGAGGTGTAGTCTTGTTACAAACTAGAGCCGACTGTTCCCCAGATAGGGTCGTTATTTAACAGCCCAATGACCAATGGAATTGACGGACGGCTTAACGTGGCTTCAGAACCACGGAGAGTGGTCTCGTGAAAAGTTGTCACTGCAGCCGGGAATAGAACCCGGGCTGATTTGGTGCGAAGCACTCACTATACCACCGAGCTATGGTCACCCACATAGGTGGTTGAATGGTGGTAAACGCCAACTTTGTTGTAGTTGAGGGGAATTGAATGAGGTTGCGTTTTAAAATATTTTCAACGGACAGGTTCAATATTTTACGGACAGTTTCGTTCATGTTGTACAAATATAAAACAATATTTTTTTAAAAACATATAAGTTATACGGTTGGCACGTCAAACATTAAAGTCCATTAATCTATGAATCTTAAAAGCTAAAACTAAAACTGGCCATGCACAGAAAGGATACTTTGAAACAAAACTGAAAACGTAAAATACAGCAATTTAAGAGGCCTAAAAACCTGACTTAAAAGACGTGTAATTTAAACATGTGTCCACAATAAACCCTAGATAATGCATTCAACATAATGTAAAATTGTATGGTACATTCAAAAAGTTCATATTATGTGGTTGTTGAATTGTAAATGCTTGCAAAGCCACTATAAGGTGGGTTTTCAAAGTTGACGTAACTTATTATTTGTTTACGCCCGTAGAAAGTCATCGGTAAGACTACATCACGTCATTTTTTAACGCCCGCATTCCCAAAACAACAAAAATGGTTGTAATATAAAAAACATATATTTAAATTTCCGAGGTGACACTTAAAATCCTCGGCTGGAAATAATTTTGACAAAATTCACGGGTCATTGATTCATAGTTTCACAAGAACCGGTTTCCTTTTTTTAGCAAGCCGAATTCAAGCGCGAGAAGAAGGTTATACTCGTACTAGTCGACCTATGATTCTTAAAATGTAAATTTTGTTATGTTGTGGGCTTAACATAAACTCCTATAATAATTGTATTTATAAACCCTAAAATATATTGAAATCATTCTTGTACTTAGCCGGTTTTCAATTGCCTGGTTAGCAGCTGGTTAACTAACCAATGTTAAGTTGTTTACAGTCTGCAATGTTTACATTTTCACGCAACGTTTATATGTACTTAAATAAATTATTTGAAGATCTTTCATGCAATAAAGGTAGAGTTTTACCATTTTATTGAATTTAACATGTACACATTATGCTTATATAGCTAAATACAAACTGTAACACCAAAAATGCAAAATCAAAACAGACAAAGTAAAACTTAACCTAAAAAATATCTAGTTTCTATTGGTTGGCTCCTGTCCTAATTTTAACCGGTTAAGACTGAATTGAAAACGGCCCTTAGTAAAATAAATATCTTATTGCATATACATAACAACACTCACTCTCTCCCATACATTCGAATGTAACCACTGTATTCCCTAGTCAGCCAGCCGATCATAGGGTCAGGAATGCCATAAATTCGACTGTCTGAAAAAAGCTTGAAAAATCAGAACTTTTTGAGACGAGTTGTAAATTTCTTAAGCTCAGGAACATTTTAAACCAATTTGGTAATCTGTTGATGAAATTAACTTCTGTCTGGAAATGTAAACGTTCATGGGCTGTATTTTCCAGTTCGGTATTCTTGTTTCTAGTTTCATACGCATGTATATCTGTACCCCTTATGTACAAATTACGTTTTGATTTGTAATAGAGACACGTTTCCAAAATGAAGAGTCAAAAGTTTCAGGTGTTTGTCAATACTTTCCTATACGACTCTCCTTTAGCAGTTGCTAATTTGCTGACTTTGTAACTGCTTGTTAAACAAAAATAAAATTTCAGGATAAGTTTGCGTTTTTGTGCAACCTTCCCACAACATCAATTCTAAGATAGGTGTGGGTAGATTATCCCGGTATCAGCTCCTAAGTTGGGGCATAAAACTAAAACGTGTAATCAAAAGTTGAACCTACTTAAAACGGGTTAAGTATTCAAGCTGTAAAACTTGAGAAACTTTGGAAAATGCACCTAGTTAAACACGTGTAAACTTTAGCCCAACTTCAACTGAAGTTTTATACCACTACTTTCTTGGTACATTATTAACTAAAATTAAACAAACATTCTCTGGTTAAGTAGATTTAACATGTTTTACCAATATAGTTTACTAATCGTGGAATATGTGATTAAAACATTAACGATGCCAAATTTGTCCATTAATAAGAGGGTTAAACATAATAGTATATATTTTCACCATTAGGTCCTAAAGTGAAGCTTTTTCATACGAACTCAGGTCTAAAGTCTGAGTGGCGGATCGGTGTCGCGCGCGACTCTGAGCTCATTACTCCGATGGCGCGGGTTCGATCTGAGAAATCACCACTTATATTTGTTATGTGACTATAAAACGGTAACGCTAGGTAAAGTTCAAGGTAGAGTGGTAATGAGGACTTTGTAGTCCTAACTATGCCTCATTAAACAAGACTAAATGTACCTTTTCTTATATATTGTTAAAATCAGGGCTCTCTTTTGGCCTTCTAGTTTGTGACTTACCAAATATAGAAAAAGATCAAAATAACTTGGGCGACACAGGAGGGTGGATAACTAAATCACTATTTGAGATGCCGACCACTCTCATGAAGGTATTTTAAGGCAAATATGTGGTGAAGAATGAGTGTGATGAGTGGTAGTAATGAGTTATGAGGTGTACTTTTGTTACAAACTAAAGCCGACTCTTCCTTAGAATGGGTCATTAGTAATAGCCCAATGACCAATGGAAATACAAGGACCAACGGCTTAACGTGACTTCCGAACCACGCAGGTGATGGTCTGATATGTCTAAACGATGGTAGGAGTTGATGCGGGTATCATCAGATGATCAATGAGACTATCTGAACCGCTTTAGATCTATATCATCCTGAAAACCTGACCTCCATGAAGCTGGATTACAGGACCACGCCACGAGTCCCAGTCAAATCCACAGGCGCTCGTGGTCACATAGGAAGCTAAGCTGAGGCCGAAGGCCGAAGCGAGAGTATGAGCGTAGCAAACACTCGTAGTAGTAGAGCATAAAACAAGCTGTGATCGAAGCGAATTAAGTAACAAATTGCAAAGGAAATTAGATTCACTCATGCCAGCTTGTCGGTCTGGTTTTCATTAAAGAATATCAGTGAGAAGAGCTGGAAACAGGTGGAAGAATGTGAAAGCGTCGCCACGCCACGGCAGGGAGAGGGATGTAATGCCTCTCAAAGCCGGAATCCTCCTTTCAAGCGCTCAATGCCTCGTCGATTCATTCTCCGGAGTCTGTTAGAAAACATATCGATCTCGCTTTAAGACTCCTGACTTCAACAGTGGCTGAATCTTTTTGCTGAAACTTTCACAGTTGAGTGTTTTATTCTTTCCATGTTTAAACTGTTTATAATAACGGTTTAGACATGTTTTGCTAGGAAATGAAAACAGTTTTATTAGTGGAGGACTTTAACGTCCCTTCCACTTAACCACACATTTTTTTGAACATGTATTGGAACCTCCTTGGAATTTCTTAAATGTTAGTGTGGGTTTGTGTTTTAAATGCTTTTTTGGACAGATTTGACTGAAACTAATAATATACGAAAACTATTAACTGAAAGGGATGAAACTTCAATTATGGGTTGTGAAGTAATTTGTTGAAAGACCAAGTTGTTCACAATTTTCTTGGTTGTTGTTACGCTGTAAATAAATGTCTACTTTAGGTTTGTTAACCGGGAAAATCAGCTCACAAAAAGTGCTATTTTGGGAAAATGACATGTTTACTTAAAATAAACAAAACCCGTTCAGCCAGACCAAAATGGCGGAAAACCATTCGACACCATCTTGGTTTGACTGATCTTTGAAGAATTCCGGTAAACAATCAGGTTTGTTACGGTGACATAAATGTCATTAAAATCGAGTCATAGAATCGAATATTTTAAAATATAAAACCACGTTTTGGAAGTAAACTATCTATCCCCTTGTTATTGGAAACGGTTAGCGGTGGCGCTTGTGGCTACCGGCCTACCGCGTAACCAAGCTATACGCGTCGGCTATGTTATGGTATAGCTTTATTCAGATTTCTTTGTTGTACTGTTGGCAGTATAGTAAGACAAAAGAACATTTTAATTGCATTTGATTCTCCAACAAAGGCCTAGAGTAAACTTATGAATCATCAGATATAAATAAAAACAATAATAAGACGGTTTTAGTATGTTTAGGGTCTTTAGGGTTTTGTCTTTATAATTCTTTAAATCACAAAAAATTAATTTTCAGTTAGCATGACACATATAACTAGCTTGCCAAATTTGTAATTACATTTGACGACTGGGACTCGTGGCGTGGTCCTGTAATTCAGCTTCATGGAGGTTAGGTTTTGAGGATGATATAGGTCTAAAGCGGCTCAGATAGTCTCAGTGATCATCTGATGATACCCGCATCAACTCCCACCATCGTTTAGACATATCAGACCATCACCTGCGTGGTTCAGAAGTCACGTTAAGCCATTGGTCCTTGTATTTCCATTGGTCATTGGGCTATTAATTAATAATCCATTCTAAGGAAGAGTCGGCCTTATTTTGTAACAAGACTACTCCTCATAACTCATTACTACCACTCATCACACTCATCCTTCACCACATATTTGCCTTAAAATACCCTCATGAGAGTGGTCGGCATCTCAAATAGTGATTTAGTGACACATGTATTTTAAAAGATTGCATTAAGAAACATCAATGTGTGACATGCATTTTAAAACAAAACCAGTACAGCGTATCATTCCATACTTAACTTTACACACATAGCACGGGAACACTAACAATTCATGTAAGATAGATAGTCGACATGTAATAAGCTATAAAACGCTATTGTCGAGGACCATACACGTGACGTATTAAAGCAAACAGCGTGTTTTTATAGCTCATACGCAGTAAAACATCTTTAATTCGTTTCACTGAACTTGTAACAATCACTACATTGATATAACAGTACTTAATGGTGCTTATTCGTTTTATACAGGGTGTCTCTGAACTCTCGGAGAATCGGAATATTTTATTGCAAATTATGTTACATGTATGGAAAACGTCAGGTTGGCAATTTAATGAAATGATTTTGACAATCACACTACATCTAGATCCCATTCATACAAACACTCGTAACTCTTATTCCACGCCAATTCTTCTATTTTACGAATAGATCGAAAGTAATAATATGAACACATTACTAGAAGGTTTTAACATTGAGGGAACTAAAAAAGCTCCCAACAAGTCTCTAACTCTATATGTCTATCGTAAAAAACAGTTAAACTAAACTTGAACATGTGTCTCCCTCTAATTTTAAACTCAAAGGAAGATGATTGAACAGAATTATTCCAGAGTAAACAGTGTACTTTTGAAAGAAATATTTAGAATGTAAAGGACAAATAACATTTTTCGGGCCAATTGCAAAAAACTATATGTTTTTTTGGTTCAAATCAACCAAATAGGTCGGATGAAATTATTGGAAGAAGCGTTTGGTTCGTAGTTTGTTTTATACATGGTATCCCTGAATTATCTGAGAATATCTTTAGGTTTGTTCCTGGGCCAATTACAAAGGTTGCGATTAGTAGTTCATCTGTGACTTTTGTTCAAGTATTTCTTTTGAGGCAATCATTATTGTCAACTCTTTCGGACCGTTTTACACAGTTTATGCCCTATTTGTTCAAACCAACGTGGAGGTCATGCGAAGCGCATCGGGAAAGGTTTTGTTCCGTAGTTTTCGAGAAATACGATTTCGCGACTTATTCCCGAAGGATTGTTCTCCTGGGAGAAAAACTGTTGCCAGCTCGCCAGCCAATTCTGACCAGTTTACACAGTTTGTGTTTTATTTCGTTTGAAATCAAATGGGTAAATATTCTGTTGAGCAGTCTAAGAGTTTACAAAGGTCATTTTGAGGTTTGTCACTTTGAGGATTTAAGATTCGTGACATACGTCGAAGTACAGATTAAAGTATTTGGGTACATTTAAAAGAACGCAAGTACAAAGCCTTCAAAAATAGTTTCTCGCACAGCGCCGTTTTTTGCTTTTCTTTGAAAAAAAAGGTTATACAGCCCATAGAAATTATGCACTTACCTTTACACTATTGATTAAAAGTTGGATAAAACACGCCAAAACCTTTAAATTGTTAGACAGTCAAAATATGTCGGCCGTTTGAAATTCAAATCAAAGTTAATAAACACATGAGAAAATTTCAATGAGACAATTTTAATGGAGGTAGTTTAAAATAATGTTAAGAGTTTAAAATAAGGCAGCTTGTAAACGAAGCAAACTTTCAAGCGAGAACAGTCTGTTCATAGTAAATTAGTGCAATTTGTAAATTAGTAAAGTTCTTAGTAAAACTAAAACACATCAAAGGTGATAGATAATACGGCTCAGAACACTGCTTTGGCGCAACTGAGTGCTGTTGAATGTGGTCAGAAGTGCGTCAACACCTGGTTTAGTGCGCGTGTGGTAGAGGTGCTCTTGAAAGCTTTTAAAGAGAATTGAGTTAAAAGCACTTAAGTGTGTCAAGACCTTGTTTTGAGCCTTTCTTTCCTCATACCTCTTTGATCTATGAACGGACATGTGCGGTTAGATTTGTAATCACTTTACTAAAATCGATAATTTCTTTTAAAAACTTCTAGTTTGAACGAAAATTTAAATTTAGAAATAAAGGCAGCAGTACGAGTAAATAACTATAGCATCTAGAAATTTTCGGTTTAAATATTATTGTGTCAACTCGCTCAAAACAACAACCGACACGTAGCCTCAAGCGCTACCGTGAGCTTTAGCGAATTTACATTGTAATGAAATATTGATACCATCTTTTTATTTTCAGTGGTTTGGACAGACGTCTCGATAGCTTATACCGGATCTAGCTGCAGCTTTTGAGGGAGCAGCTCAACAAACTTGTAAGTTATAACAATCACATTCATATTGGCTTTTCGCAATATAAATTCTGTCTATAGCCAGCTAATGATACATTCAGTCTTCTAATAATAGTAAACCACAGTTAAGCTAATTTGTAATGAAATGTAATAAAAGAAACATTGAGTTCCTTGTATAATTGTCACGACCGCGGTTTCGGGTCTAGCCCATCAACCGGTGAGTGGTACAATACAAAATATAAATGTTATCTAGAAGAAATAAGTAAATAAGTAATGGTCTAAAACTATCCAAGAACAGACTATATGTTCAAGGCTAAAACATAATTATGGCTTTTGGAACATAGTTTTACATATTGTATCTAGTGGGGTTTCTTTGTATCCGCAATAATTTCAAAATGGGGTTTTTCTGTTCGGGTTGTAGAATTTAATAAAATGCTTTTATCTTGCAACTTCCTCAAATAAATGTGCATATCTTCTTAACAGGTCATTTATTCCCTTTGGTTTCAAACTGACTGGGACTCGTGGCGTGGTCCTGCAATCCAGCTTCATGGAGGTCAGGTTTTGAGGATGATATAGGTCTAAAGCAGCTCAGATAGTCTCAGTGATCATCTGATGACCCGCATCAACCACCATTGTTTGAATATCAGACCATCACCTGCGTGGTTCGAATCACGTTAAGCCGTTGGTCCTTGTATTTCCATTGGTCATTGGGCTATTAATGACCATTCTAAGAAGAAGAGTCGGCCTTAGTTTGTAACAAGACTACCTCATAACTCATTACTACCATTCATCACACTCATCCTTCACCACGTATTTGCCTTAAAAATACCCTCATAGGTGGTCGGAACCTCAAATAGTGATTTAGTGAGTGTTTCCTTGTATATTTTGAAGTTATGTCTGGATTTCAATGAATGATCAGCAAATGTTGATTGCATAGCAAATGTTGATTGCATACTTAACTCGTATATAGGCCTAAATATTACCATACATAGAACTCCCCTTTACACGCGGAATTTCAAACGTCCGAGAATGGGTTTTGCATTGAGCGATAGCAAAATCCAACCTTTGGGATAAAAATGTTTTGCGTGTGTTTTTACTCTTTGGATGAAGAAAAACTTGAATTATTTCAAGCCTACGTACTAAGATACCTCTAATAAGTCAAAAGAAAGATAAAATCTCGTACGCAATTTTGTTTAAAACTGATTAGTGTAACTGTTTTTGTTTGTACTAAAGTATATTTTATTTTTATTTCAACTAAATCTTTAGCATACCTATAATTTTGTAACAAATTAAAAATTCTCATAAGAAATATTCCAGTTTCCAGAAGGTGGTCTTAATATTAAATTCGTATAGGCTTTAAATTGACTAGCAGGAAAGTGTGCAGGCTGTACAAAATAACATGCGATATCCTCTTCACAAGCTTTCGAATGAAATATCATAAGCAAGGATGAAACACTTAATGTGATTAGAGACATTAAATCTGTTAAACGATCAGCTGTGAGAAGTTGGAATATTGTGTAATCTGTTTTGCAATGCAAAACTCGTTTTACATTTTCTACCCTCTTTGCGAATTGCCGGGTGAAAAGGCTTTGTATAAACCTATTAGCCTAATGGCTTTAAATCCATAGCGATATAACAGTTGTATGACATGCGCACGTTAAGAATCATTTATGATTTATCAAACTGAATCAGACATTCCAGGGACAGATTTCACGAATATTTTGTTGGGTGGTTATAGGTATAGAAGATGATTTGAGTTCACTTTAATTTGGATACTCGCATGTACACAGGGTGATGATTCAAAGGGTTAGCATGATTGGTATCTAGTTGGCTAAAGAGTTTTACAGAAATCTTTTAGTATAGGACGCCACCTTTTCCAAACAACTAAAAATATGAACTCAGTTTTGATAGTAAAAGGCAAATGTTATGCATTTTTAAATACGAAAAAGTTTGAATTAAAAGGCGTGGGTTATTTTTATACTAAACTAACTTTTCTCCATTAGATTGAAAATTGGATCAGTAGCGGTTTAACCCCTAAAATTACCCGTGACGTTGAAAACCGTTCAAAACAGTTTCTTTTGGGTGCTTCTAGGCTAACAAACTGGTATGCAAGGTTCAAGTCTGTAGGCCTATTAGTTTTGATTTTGATCAAGAAAAGTTGACGGATTTCATTTAAACTTGGCACATTATTGTCTTCACTCACGTCGCCGAGTCTTCAACAATCAAACCTTTGGTTTCCAGAATAAATCGCCATTGTGCTTAAAAAATCCAAACGCTTTTTGACTGATACAAAATTCCAGGAATCCTGTAAAAGCTCAGCCATTTCGAAATTACAGCCATCTGCTCAGACTATATACGCAATGTATTTCAAGCTATTGCCTGATTTCATCCAAATTTTAAGGACACGGTGTAAATGAAAGTAACAATATTGAATAGAAAACGAAAGTCGACAACACCAAAGCTTAAAGTGGTAATATCGTCAAATACGTAAAACCTGTGGCCGATACCACGAGGCGAACTGTGACCATACCGAACAGTTTCCTGGAAAACCCCGGTGGTTCAAAAAAAATAAGTTTCCAAAACCGCCTAATTGTAATACGAGGGTACCTCTAATAAGTAAAGAACGTACAAATCAGTCTTAAACTTATCAGGTTCACCACTACGAGCGCCGCGTTCAGTTGCTAGCTACATTTTTCATCTTCAGTTTGAGTGTAATTGGTTGCTGTGTAAATGAGTCTGCGTCCTACGTAAATTAATAAGACTTGTAACGGTGCAATTGAAAATCCCAGTTTTAAATTTGGTGTTCATAATTATACACTGAAAAGTCAAAATAACTGTTTTTCTGATCTGTAAAGGTTTAATCCAATCTTGGACCGCTTATAATCAAAATCGGCTAGCATGGCGGTGTCTTTGTGCCGAGTGATCACCTATTACGCAGTTGTGTCAAAAAATATTTTATAAGATAAGGAACATCAAAGAAGCTAATAAATGAGTGTAAACATGTGGGTTTAGAAAACGTTCCCACATTAAGACCAGTGTCTGAAATCCAAGGTGTTTGTGTAGAAATTTAGAAAAGTTGTTCTGCGCATTTAAATAAATTTTGTATAGCCTTGCGTTTCCATTTGACCATGTCAAAACGTTCTTACTTTCTTCATGACCCTCGTATATGACCAGATTGAGCATACACGTAATAAGTCAAGAAGTGAATAACGTAAACTAATTGAGTTTTAAACAGTATCAACTATAGGAAACTATTTTTTGTTTTGTACTAAAGCATCTTTTCGTTAAAATCACACTTTAGCAGGTCTGCTGTAATTTCGTAACAAATTAAGATTCTCATAAGAAATATTTGTTTCCAGTAGCAGTCTTATCATCAAACTGTAAGCGCTTCAATTGAATAGCAGGAAAGTGTGGAGGCTGTACAAAATAACTTGCGATATCCTCTTCACAAGCTTTCGAATGAAATATCCAAGGATGAAACACTTAATGTGATTAGAGACATTAAATCTGTTAAACGATCAGCTGTGAGAAGTTGGAATATTGTGTAATCTGTTTTGCAATGCAAAACTCGTTTTACACATTTTCTACCCCTCTTTAGCGAATTGCCGGGTGAAAAGGCTTTGTATAAACCTATTAGCCTAATGGCTTTAAATCCATAGCGATATAGCAGTTGTATGACATGCGCACGTTAAGAGATCATTTATGATTTATCCGGCTTTAGAATCAGACATTCCAGGGACAGATTTCCACGAATATTTTGTTGGGTGGTTATAGGTATAGAAGATGATTTGAGTTCACACTTTAATTTGGATACTCGCATGTACACAGGGTGATGATTTCAAAGGGGCTAGCATGATTGGTATCTAGTTGGCTATGAGTTTTACAGAAATCTTTTAGTATAGGACGCCACCTTTTTCCAAACAACTAAAAATATGAACTCGAAGTTTTGATAGTAAAAGGTAAAGTTTGTCTTATTTAACAAGGCAAAGTTAAGACTACAAACTTCTCTCTACCACTCAACCTCGACCTTTACCTAGCGTTACCGTATAGTCACATTACAAATGTAAGTGGCGACTGCGGGGATCGAACCCGCGCCACCAGAGTGATCAGCTCCAGAGTCGCTCACGATTCCAACCCACCACGGGTCCGATAAAGTAATAGTAATAAGTAATAGTAGGCTAATTTTGGAGTGTCTTAAATTCACAATTATTACGGTATTGTCATATTTAAAGAAAATGTTATGCA
The DNA here is from genome assembly GCA_018831715.1 of Matsumurasca onukii. NCBI lineage: Eukaryota > Metazoa > Arthropoda > Insecta > Hemiptera > Cicadellidae > Matsumurasca > Matsumurasca onukii. The sequence goes on along the minus strand of CM032065.1, from coordinate 42,996,849 downwards.
TTTTTAAATACGAAAAAAGTTTGAATTAAAAAGCGTGGGTTATTTTATACTAAACTAACTTTTCTCCATTAGATTGAAAATTGGATCAGTAGCGGTTTAACCCCCCTAAAAATTACCCGTGACGTTGAAAACCGTTCAAAACAGTTTCTTTAGGGTGCTTCTAGGCTAACAGAAACTGGTATGCAAAGTTCAAGTCTGTAGGCCTATTAGTTTTGACTGTGATCAGATTATGAGTGAGTCAGACATTCTTTTATTCATCAATTTATATTAATGATCTCAAAACATTAAATACTTCTTTCAAACGTATATTACTTGTTTAGTGAATTTCCTTTGAGAAAATGATATATACCGTCAGCATCCCTAAATCTGCATACCATATTGTTTCCAAAATAAAGATAAACGGAAGATATCAAACGCCTTAAACCAATTTCTACGGAAATCTGAAATTGAGAATTGTTTGAATGTTTGATTTTTGAATTGTAAAGATTTTTAACCAATCGCAGGAATTTGCCTCAAGTTTTACCCTATATACCTACCTCAATTGTGGGTAAATGTGGGCAAAAACAATATCTTAGTCTTAATTTATAAACAGGTAGTTTTGAATTGAAGCAACACAGTTGCAACGTTCTGGAGTGTGCTATTTGTATTTGTTCTCAAGTTGAAATAAACGTAACAAAAAGAAACAATTTAGTAACGGATAGGTTTAAAATTCTTTCCGTTTTACTGCGGTTTTTGCCCTCGCAAAAGGACTTCAAGAATGTCTTAAAAATAAAGAAGAATACCTGACCGATACGATTTTCAAACTATGAAAATTTTCATATGTTCCCATACAGTTTTACTAACCAACCGTGTGTCCGAACAACAAATTATTTACTCTTACATAATAATAAAAAGCTTTTCGTTTCACTGCCGGACTTTGCACTGGTTTCAAAACAGCTGTTTTCAGAACTAGACGTCGACAAGTTGAATGTTGACTTGCAGAGTTGAAAAACTGGCAGAGTTCGCCGGCTGCGTTACTTTGTCATAATTGAACGAGGGGGATGCGCTGCAATCACTTTGCCTTGCCCTTAAATAAATCTTCGCTTGGCAATAAACGCCCGAGGCTGAACTTTCCAACCAAATTAGGAAGCCCGGCGCCGCCTTTGACACTTCGGAACACCGACCCCTACGTGACGAGAGATCTACAAACCCCTGCCCAAACTGGATAGCTCTTTCGATCCGACCTGAAAATAATAGTTTATTTGTAAAAAATAAATAGTAAAAAAAACAATTGACCTTGCAACTTATTTTAAAAGAAAACAAAGCCAGCACCACCATGAATCCTGAACGATCCATGAATTTCCTATAATATGAGAATTACACCGGAAGGGGTTTTGACCACTGATCACTCTACAGGTCACATTTAGGGGAGGAGAGAGAGCAGTCACATATTTAACAAGTGTACCAAGAACAAAGTACAATCAGCCACACTAAGATGGCGGGGAAAAACTGTTCTTCGTCACCCCTTGGTCTGGGTTAATACACATATTTTTTGATACAGCAATGGATGGTTTTACATCATAAGAGTGAATGATGGTGGAGCCTCTTCCTCCTTAGGGCCTAGTTCGCTGCTTAAACTCGACCAAAGATGCTACGTTACAATGCTATAAGTGTTAAACATCTCCAAAGTTGCATCAGTTTCTGAAAAGTGTTCTAAAGAATAGACGAATTCATGGCCTGTAGAAAGGGAGAAACTGGACAGATTGATCTATAACCCCGTCATACATTATTATAACGCGGGATCCGTGGCAATCATATCGCGACCTGGAGCCTAATGCCTATGGCGCGGGTTAAATACTAAAGTACCAGCTTACATTTCTAATGCGATTAATAGTGTTACGCTAGGTAAAGGTCGAGTTTCAGTGATACAAAGTTGCATTTTCGGGGCCCGAGCTTAAATCCAAGTTACAATTTCTTTACTGTCACATTAGGTGTCAAATAATATACGTATACATATGACTTGTCATGGTCAAATTTTATCTGACATAACAACAGCTGTGTGGTTGATCAATTTTTGTGCGGGTGCCTAATTTAATGTTCTGTGACCGAATAGTAGCTCTTTTGTACAAGGTGTTCTTCAAGGTTTTTTACATTTTGCAGGGCTAGTTTCAATTTTGGTTCAAAGTTGTACAGATCCCTCGGTACCAGAGTAGCATCGACCTCTTTCAAAGATACTGAGCCTGTGAATGGGATTTTGTACCGGAGAGTTTCTCAAATGAATATCCATGCGCAGGCTCTAGAAAGCATTCCTAAATCTGCATACCATATTGTTTCCAAAATAAAGATAAACGGAAGATATCAAACTCCTTAAAACCGATTTCTACATGATTACGAAAATCTGAAATTGAGAATTGTTTGAATGTTTGATTTTGAATTGTAAAGACTTTAACCAACGTTGCCTCAAGTTTTACCCTATACTACCCCAATTGCGGGTAAATGTGGGCAAAAACAATCATCTTAGTCTTAATTTATAAACAGGTAGTTTTGAATTGAAGCAACACAGTTGCAACGTTCTGGAGTGCTATTTGTATTTGTCTCAAGTTGAAATAAACGTAACAAAAGAAACAATTTAGTAACGGATAGGTTTAAAATTCTTTCCGTTTTACTGCGGGTTTTGCCCTCGCAAAAGGACTTGAGAATGTCTTAAAAATAAAGGAGAATACCTGACCGATACGATTTTCAAACTATGAAAATTTTCATATGTTCCCATACAATTTTACTAACCAACCGTGTGTCCGAACAACAAATTATTTACTCTTACATAATTGCAAAACTTCGTTTCACTGCCGGACTTGCACTGGTTTCAAAACAGCTGTTTTCAGAACTAGACGTCGACAAGTTGAATGTTGACTTGCAAAGTTGAAAAACTGGCAGAGTTCGCCGGCTGCGTTACTTTGTCATAATTGAACGAGGGGGATGCGCTGCAATCACTTTGCCTTGCCCTTAAATAAATCTTCGCTTGGCAATAAACGCCCGAGGCTGAACTTTCCAACTAAATTAGGAAGCTCCGGCGCCGCCTTTGACACTTCGGAACACCGACCCCCTACGTGACGAGATTCTACAAACCCTCTGCCCAAACTGGGATAGCTCTTCGATCCGACCTGGAAAAAATAATAGTTTATTTGTAAAAAATAAATAGTAAAAAAAACAATTGACCTTGCAACTTATTTTAAAAGAAAACAAAGCCACAAGCACCACCATGAATCCTGAACGATCCATGAATTTCCTATAATTGGATGAGAATTACACCGGAAGGGGGTTTTGACCACTGTGATCATTCTACAGGTCACATTTTCCTCGCAACATTTGGGACAAATGTAAATATCTAGGTTGAGTTCATTAACGTGCAAAAGTGGTCAACCGGAAGTCCTCTTTAGGAGGAGAGAGAGCAAAGTCACTGTATTTAACAAGTGCACCAAGAACAAAGTACAATCAGCCAGACTAAGATGGCGGGGAAAAACTGTTCTTCGTCACCACCTTGGTCTGGGTTAATACACATATTTTTGATACGGTACCATGGATGGTTTTACATCATAAGAGTGAATGATGTAGGAGCCTCTTCCTCATTAGGGCTCAGTTCGCTGCTTAAACTCGACAAAAGATGCTACGTTACAATGCTATAAGTGTTAAATATCTCCCAAAAGTTGCATCAGTTTCGAAAGTGTTCTAAAGAATAGACGAATTCATGGCTCAGAAAGGGAAACCGACAGATTGACCAACTATAACCGCGTCATAACATTTTAACTAGATCGCAATTAAATGTTGTGTAATTTTTCAATCAGGAAACAAAACACTTCAGTAACATTTTCTTTTTATTATTGTCGTATATTTCAATCTTGATTACGACAGTAAACACTGAATGATCTGAAATGTATCTTTGAGAAGATGGGGTCTAACAGTTCTCACTGTTCAGTCTTCACGCACCGGTTGACTCAGTAATTAATTGATTGTTCTCCAACAGAAGCACATGAGATTGCCAATCAACGCTCTAATAAGACCGAATATTTCAATTAGTTTATATGTCACAATTGCTTCGACTAAATTTGTGATATTTAATGTTTGAAATACTTTGACGGTTTTGATCATATGGTTGCACCTTTTTATTAATGAAAACTATAAGAAGTTTTGGGTATCCTTGCACCTGCTGAGTTTCAAAACTCTTCACGATCCACTCTTACTGGTCATAACACATTTGTAACACCATACTTATCATGTGTGTACCAAAAGTCAACACAAGCCGTTCAGCCAGACCAAGATGGCAACGCATTTTAATCTTTACCTTTTCGCCATCTTGACTTTTGGTATACATTTTAGATATGGTATTATTAATTTGTATACTAGTTTAACCAAAATCGGATAATACAGTACATTGTCTTGTAGCATAAACAAATATTTTTGGGTAGTTTCAGAAGACCTATGTTGCTGGTTACCGAATTTAAACTGGATATTTAAAAAAGAAACATACTAAATGTTGTGGAATTGGACAACAATTTCAACCTTTTTAGCACTTTTTGGAAAATACTATTTAAATTTATCTGTGAACCCGCCTTCATAATTTTTATATCTATAAATTTTACAGGATGAAATTGAAAAAAACCCAATTAAAAATGCGTATAAGATATATTCAATAACGTTTAGAGCAACTGACATTTTCTAGAGTAGAACTACTGACAAAGAGACCATCATAAAGTCTTGGGGTTGCGGTCTCCAGGTAGTTAACTGTTCCAAGAATAGGTTTCAACGTAACTAAGAGCTTCAAAGGAAATAACTTCTAATTCTCTGTTCATTTAACAGGTGACGTCATTTAGTTAACAAACTCTACTCAAAGGAAAGCGAAATGGAAATAAACGAGGTTATGTGTGACGAATTTAAACTCTTTTGGTCTACGTATGACGTTTTGTAGCAAGGAATAACGTTTAACTATTTGGCAACATGTTTGTGTGGTTATAGGCTTTATACGTTCCTCCACAACAAACCTGATCGGAATCTGTAGTAATAAAAACACAGGCCGTCACGCAGCTAAGCGCTAAAGCGCCGCTGGCATGAGTGAAACGAATTATTAATTATTCCTTATTATCATAAGAGTTACGAGGCTACTCGCTACGCTCGGCTTTGTGTTTTTTTACCAAGGGCATTACGAGGCAGTTCGCTACGCTCACACCCTCGTTTCAGCCTTCGGCCTCAGACTTCAGGCGACTTTTGATGTTTAACTACATATCATGAATAGAAAACACATTTTTAATTTCAATTACTACCCATTCCCAGCTGTTGCAGCGAAAAATCCCTTTTTTGGCCATAATTTTGAAACGACTTGATAGATTTTTATAATTTTTGATATTTTGATGTATAATAACAAAATACATGTTAATTTTAAATTTAATTGAAATAAGACGAAATTATTACTGTGTTTAGATCATTAAAACCCTTTTGATGAAAGTTCTCCCCCCAAAAGGAGGATTCCGGTAGGCTGGCTTTGCTGGTTGACGAACTTGACCAATATATTTACAAAAGGAACATTTTGTGCCAAATTTGGTGAAAATCGGACAAAAATGCGACTTGTAGAGATGATACACATATACAGGGTATCACAAAAAAGTGTAGCGTGATATGCAGAATCGGATTCTACATACAAAAGTAAGTCGAAAACGTCGAGTAACATTCTTTGGATTTCGGCTTAGTTTAGCCGCAGTCCGCCACTGTGTAAATGTTTGAAAATAGCTTGATTAATAATTTGGAAACCCTTAAAAGTATTTTTGTGAAACTTTGTATAAACCTTAAATGTTTTCGTAGTAATATTTTTCATGTAACTGTGTATTGTTATTAGGAAAACAATTAAGGTTTAAGCCAAGTTTCAGAAAAATAGGTGACAGTTTTTTAACTCGATCGCAATTTAAATTTGCTTGTAATTTTTGCAATCGAGATACAAAAACTTCAGTAATTGTGTTGACCATTTTCTTTTTAATTATTGTCATGTTTTCAATCGCAATTACGCAAGCCAACACTGAATGATCTGAAATGTATCTTGGAGAAGATGGGGTCTAACAGTTCTCACTGTTCAGTCTTCACGCACCGGTTGACTCAGTAATTAATTGATTGTTCTCCAACAGAAGCACATGAGATTGCCAATCAACGCTCTAATAAGACCGAATATTTCAATTAGTTTATATGTCACAATTGAACTAAATTTGTGATATTTAATGTTTGAAATACTTTGACGGTTTTGGATCATATGGTTGCACCTTTTTATTAATGAAAACTATAAGAAGTTTTTGGGTATCCTTGCACCTGCTGAGTTTCCAAAACTCTTCACGATCCTCTACTGGTCATAAACATTTGTAACACCATACTTATCATGTGTGTACCAAAATCAACACAAACCGTTCAGCCAGACCAAGATGGCAACGCATTTTAATCTTAACCTTTGTCGCCATCTTGACTTTTGGTATACATTTAGATATGGTATTAATTTGTAAACTAGTTTAACCGAAATCTCGATACCGGTATCTTACCGGCATAAACAAACTATTTTGAGTTTCCGAGAGGAACTTTCATGGCGCTTTTGATTTCCAGAATTTTGGCTGGTGTTTTAAGAAAAGAAACATGCTAAATATTGTAAGATTTTCTGGACGGCAATTTCAATCTTTTCAACACTTTTTACGGAAGGTGCTATTTAAGTTGCTCTGTGAACCGCCGACAATTTTTATATCTATAAATTTACAGGATGAGTGGAAAAAACCAATTAAAATGCGTATAAGATATATTCAATAACGTTTAAGAACAACTGACATTTTCTAGAGTAGAACTACTGACAAAGAGACCATCATAAAGTCTTGGGGTTGGCGGACTCCGAGGAGGTTTGTTTAAAGAATAGTTCAAACGTAACTAAAAGAGCTTCAAAATAACTTCTAATTCTCTGTTCATTTTAACAGGTGACGTCATTTATTAACGGCTTCTACTCAAAGGAAAGCGAAATTAAGGGAAGTAAACGAGGTTATGTGTGACGAATTTAACTCACTTTGGTCTACGTATGACGTTTTCGCGGAGCCAGCGTTTGGCAAAGGCGACTGGCTACGCATTCGTGTGGTTATAGGCACATACGTTCCTCCACAACAAACCTGATCGGAATGAAAGTAATTATTCTACATACAAAAGTAGAGTCGAAAACGTCGAGTAACATTATTTGGATTTCGGCTTAGTTTAGCCGCATCCGCCACTGTGTAAATGTTTTGAAAAGCCAGCGATTAATAATTTGGAAACCTTAAAAGGTATTTTTGTGAAACTTTGTATAAACCTTAAATGTTTTCGTAGTAATATTTTTCATGTAACTTGGTGGAGGAAAATTATTGGGTACAAGTTCAGAAAAAGTCATTCACGGAAAACTTTAAATAAGTAGAGTCACAAGGATCAAAAAAAAATGATACTTCCTTTGTAATTTTAGTAGTTAGTCCTCATTGTAAGAAATTCTCTAAGATTCACGGTAGCGCTTGGAACGGCTAGGATGTTTTAACTTTTAGTTGTACTTTTACTGCACAAACAACTATTTTCCACCAAACATCCTGATAAAAAAAAAGGAATAACATTGTATTTTCAGTTATATTAACATACAACTTAACAGCACAATTTACTCAATCTTTGATAGTCAAACAGGTTTCAATATAGAGTTTGCTGTGTGAGAAACAATGTAAATCAAAAGCCTGAAGCTGTGAAAAGTTGAAGTTTAGTTTGAAGTGTTTAAACTATTCTCATTTCACTTAAAAGTCCAAGTGTTGACCTTACATTACAACGTCTTAGAGTAGCGTTGTAATAAATACATTAATTTAACCCGGCCCGTGTGCAGTTTTGGAACAGTTGGACCTTAAAATTAACCCCAGTAAATCAAAACTTATTAACCAAATTTTCTTTAATTCCCTTTACCCTTTCAAATGATAATCCTATTAAAGAAATATACTATTTCCATTTTTTGGAGATCAACGTAAACAAAATTCGTTCACCTTAACCGTGCAGCGAAGTTTCAAGTGCTAATTTCCACTAAATATTTTACGGACGTTTTCCATCGTTTTGAGTGAATAAAAAAGAACACGACGTTCTGGAATCTGACCCCGTCTTCAGGTGAAAGGCAACATAACACAAACAACATAAGAAAAGAGCCAGCTTAAAAGAGTCAACGCAAGCTGACCAGTGACTCGCCACCAAAATTCTGAATTTTTCTTCCGTTTTTTTCGTTGAAACGGACTTATATTATCATAATATGTATATAAATATATTTTATGAATAATGTAATATTTTATGTTATATTCACAAAACTCTTCATTTGTAATCTATAACCTATAAATAAAAGGAATCGAAATGTGTAGGAAGCGCGCATAATTCAACAACACCTGGAATCAATTTGGCCAAATATTTTAAAAATATGCTTGTTGAGTCTTTGATGGTTTTACGGCGAGAAAGATTCGAATAATTGCCAAAACCCCCTAAAACAGCCTATTTTTTTTCCCATACAAACGTGTTCTAACTAAAAAAGTAGTCAATTTGAGCTTTATTGCCAGCTGATATCCCTATTTTGACATAAACATATGTACGGAACAAAAACTGCCACATTACAAATATTTTTTTTTGACAAAAAGTCTCTCTTATTTGTAATAATCAATAAAACTAAAACTTATATATATGGTTTTGCGATACTTTAGTAATTCACATATCTTACGTGATATACATGTTACCTTTACGGTTTATGTCATTAAATGAAAAATCAAAATAGCAACAAAAAATAAAAACTTATAACGTTTCACAACGGACATTTATAGTGAACTAATACTGACACAGACGGTTCATAAAGTCTTGGGGTTATGTATTCAGGTAGTTAACTGTTCCAAGAATAGTGGTTTCAACGTAACTAGAGCTTCAAAGGAAATAACTTTAATTTCTGTTCATTTTTCATGTAACTGTGTATTGTTATTAGGAAAACAATTAAGGTTTAAGCCAAGTTTCAGAAAAATAGCTCACAGGTTTTCAAATAATTAATTATTTTCAAAGATTTACAAATGTTACTGGGTATTTTCCACTTACTTTTGTATGTAGAATCCGGTTCTGCATAGCGTGCTACACATTTTTGTGACACCCTGAATGTATGTATACAAGGGGTTGAAAAAATGCTCAAAATGTGTTCTGGGGTCAGGATCGGTGCTCATTTCACGGGCATGGGTCTTACCATGCTGACGGCTGGAATATCTCATTGTTCCAAAGAAAATTCGATAATAAAGTACTTTCAAAATGTTCTCACTGCATGTATTCATTAAAAGGAAAAATATCTCAGCTATTTAATTTTCTTTTAATTTGTACATACGATTTTCCAGTTAATCTCTTGGTCAAGAATAGTTTTGAGGCGTTTATTATTATCTGATTGACCAACGTTAGGACATTTTACAGTTAAACGTGTTGGCTCGGTTATACATGCAGCGCACTTGTGTACAAAACTCCATTTCTCAATTTAACTTCTGGTCTGATACTTAAATTTAGAAGCTTTGTTTTGTCTCAACTTGTCTGAAGAGCATATGACTTTTTGAACCACCATCAAAGAGTGTTTAAATCCTCATTCATTGCTTGTGTTTTATCATCCCATTTATCGCGGACATAGCATAGTGCTGTGTTATCGGCAAAAAATCTTAATGTGCCTTTAAAACTACCCTTGCATAAATCATCAACGATAGTAGAGCAAAAGTAAATAATCAAACAACTTGGTAGACTACCATGCAACATTGTCTTTCTACTTGAATAAAATGTATGGTGCTTCAAGGTTTATAAATCGCGAAATGTTTGTGGTGAAAGGTAAATGTTTGGAGAGTCAAGATTGCGCTGGAAAACGGTGGATTCAGCAGCCGTACTAAAGTCCGGTCTGTATGCAACATTACCATAAAACATCATCAAGAGGGCCCAGTTTGGCAAACTTTGGAGAGCTTTTCTCCTGTTCCACATCCAAGTTTTGGCAAACATTCAACCTCGACTCCCTTCAACATCACTGGGACAGATCTCATTTGGCAAATGCATTTCTTGCTAGACTTAATCACATTATGTATATCAACTTTGTTTGTAACACTGGTTTGTTGATAGAAAAAAGGTAGAAAAAGTGTGTCTTGTTCAACGAGGTGAAGTTAGAACTAAGAAGTGATCTGTGCCACTAAACCTAGCACATCGCAAAGTCACTTAACACATTCTTAGTGGCGACTGCGGGGATCGAACCCGTGCCATTGGAGTGATGGGCTCTGGAGTCGCGCACGATACCAACCCACCACGGGTCCGTAGTACTCGTATATGGAGAGGGTTTGGTCAAGTCTTTCAGTAAAAAGAGTTTTTGTCATGTTGATCTAAAACAGCTGCTTTAGACAATGTATTGACGAGTTAAAGTTGCACTTTTATTACCATGAAGATAAAGGTTTTGTTTTGATATTTTGAGTAAAAAGTACATCGGCTGTTCAAATAGTTTGTTTGATCAGAATGACTGATCTATTGTACATAATTCGACTGTTGTAAATAGAATTAATGTAAGTATCGATCGTGCAAAGTGGGGTTTGCTTTGCTATCTGAGAAATAATCGATTCCAAATTGATACCAAGCACGAACTGATAATCGATCTGCATATTATATATCTGCATCATGACAAATATTGTCGTTTATGACTCGTTCCTAAGTGTATTTTTCATTTCCGCGCATTTGACTTAGCTCGTATCAAAGAGCTGCACTTAAGCTACTTGTAACAATTAATATACAGAGTGTCACAAAAATGTGTAGCGCGCTATGCAGAACCAGATTCTAGATAGGCTACAAAGTAAGCCGAAAACGTCTCGTGTCATTTTTTTTGATTTCGTTGGTTAGCCATATCCATTTTGTAAATTTTGAAAATAATTAATAATTCAAATATTTTTGAGATATTTTTGAGAAACTTAGTGTACACCGTAATTGTTTTCTTATAACATTTTCAAAATATTTGTATCTAACTTATCACATTTCAAAACGGCGGCAATTTAAAGATTTCAAAGACTTTGAAGTTTTGAAACGGCCGCCATTTTAAAACTTAATAAGTTTGATACAAAATATTTCTGTAAAATGTTATTAGAAAACCAATTAAGGTTTATACAAAGTTTCACAAAACTATCTCAATGGGTTTTGAATTATTAGTTATTTTCAAAATTTACAAAATGGTGGATTACGTCTAAACTAAGTCGAAATAAAACAATGTTACCGGACATTTTCGACTTATGTAGAATCTGGTTCTGCATAGCGCGTTGCACATTTTTTGACACCCTGTATAATATTTTGTCACTATTGTTACTCAAGGTCTAAAAACATATGATTATTCACTGACGGTTATTTTTGTGTTTTATTGAAGGGAGATTTTGGTTGTGTGTGCGAAAGGGTAAATCGTGCGTAAATAAAGAATGAAGAAAGGCCTTATGCTTGACAACGCTTTATGGTACAACAGGTACAACGTTTTATTCCATTCACGGCTGTTTGCTTTTAGAGATATTTCCCGGTGACAAGCAAGCTCTACACACACAGATTAAACAAGAGAGTGTTAAACATAAGAGCGTTAAACAAAATACGTTAATGTACAGTCAGCTTGAAAACAGCTGACCAACGTACTGTGAGTTTAACTACTGTGATAAAACTCCGTTGAATTATTTACTCCAAAGGTTTCGAGTATTTTAGTTATATTATTATTATCGAATTTCCTTTTGAAAAACGATTTGTTCAAGCCGTTAGCATGGAACCATGAAATGAGCTCCGATCCTGACCCCCAAAACATCGAAACATCGATGTATCATCTCTACTGGTCGCATTTATTGTCCAAATTTCATGAAACTCCCCTTTTGGGAGTTAAAATAACTTAAATAAATATGTATTTTAATGATATTTATAAATGTACCAAAAATTATGAAAATCCATTGAGTCGTTTCAAAATGGTGGCCAAAAAAGTGATTTTACCCTATAACAGCGTCCGATTACAATAAAATTTGTAATACGTTTTCTCGTTACGGTATGCTATACAATATGCAATTAGTCTGAGGCCAAAGGCCGACGCGAGGCTGTAAGCGTAAAGCACATCCTCGTAACACCCGTGGAAATAGAACGAGGCCAAAGCGAGGCTGAGATCGGAGCGAATAAGAGTAACAAATTGCAAAGGAAATCCTATTCACTCATGCAAGCGGCGCTTTAGCGCTTAGCCGCTGGTTAGTATTGGTCATGTATTAACTGGAAATATAAGTGTACTAAATTTCGAATCGATACGAGTTTTTATGGGTTCAACATTTACATCGATGTCGCTGATTTGAATACCACTATCAGTTGTGGTACTTTCGTCATACTTTAGTTACCTCTAACAATGCTGAAGTCTGTTGGTTTGGAAACAGTAAAACACCTACACGTTTTATTGTTTTAAGTAAAATATAATTATAGTTAAGTGGAAATAAATACAGAAGTGTAAACTTTATGTATTAATGTAAAATCTGTCTAGTAACGTGTATACGTGTACGCGCATTTTAAGGAACAACATTAGCAACAGTTGATACTTTTGTAACCAAATTGGCAACACATTTCAATTTCTCGAAACCCAATGGGCTTTGAACAACTTATGTTCTGAAATAATACGTTTTAGGATTACTTTGAAAAGGACTCTCAATATTTATTTGTAATAAATTACCGTTATGAAATGCCTATGGTGAAGCTATGAAACTATTCTAGGGAACGGTGACAGTTTTTACGGCCTTAACTTATGACCGTGTTTTGTTTATAACCCAATTACACGAGAGGATAAGTTGCCCTCGTTTTACTGATGAACCAACATCGTTGACATGATTTAAAGAGTATAGGACTTAAGTAGAGCCCTGAGGGACCTCCATAACTGAGCAATTTTTCTCCAGCTCTTAAATTCTTACGAAGAAACGATTCGAACGATCTGAGTGATCCCGTTGTCCATTGTCGAAGATCAATGCTCATAAATTGAATAAAAATATAAATAAATAAAAGAAAACAGTTTGATATATCAGAACTTTACCTGAACATGAAACAGACGAGTTTATAACTTGCAGATAGAACATAACGTTTATTCACTGGGAGACTATAAACATGAAACTTATTCTGAAACGTTAAACTTCACACGTTTATTGGAGTGTAAAACTGGAAACAAGATAATTGAATCACGCCATGAGCTTGAACAAAATGAAAAGCAATTATCTTTTTCAATTACAAGACGGACACGGATGCTTTGTTGAAATAGAATATCGCGAAAACAGTATACTTCCGTTTAATATAATTATATACTCGTATATTATACCAATGCAGTTGTGCGCAACATACGGTTGTATACGAGGAAATGTTAGCTAGCCATGAACCATAAACTTGATGGTATATTTAACGAAATTAAATCCTACGGATATATTTATTCACTACAAAGACCGAGGTTTGGTTTTGAGAACTAAATGGAATCTTGTAGATCATCTTCAAGGATTTCAATATAACAACCCTTTCGAGGTTGAGTGGTAGAGAGGACTTTGTAGTCCTAACTTCACCTCACTAAACAAGACAAAATTTACCTTTTTTTCTACAATCTTTAAATCAAATAAATTTACTTCCCTATTTGAAAATTACATTCGTGTTTGACCGAAGGAAAAACAAATGTATAGTTTCAAGCAATATGTATCCCGTAGGAGCGATCAAGTATACGAGTACACATCATCTTAGAAAATATTTTAAATGCAATAAAATTAAATTTAACTCTGTACCAGAATAACAATTGATGTAGTTATCCCATGCTAGTAGATTTGAAGCTGAGTCAGCACTGTGTAGATAGTTACAAGATTTGTTTTCTTTTGAGCACTAAATCGAAGACATAAACGTACATCAATGAATAATACATGGACCAAGGGTCTGTACATGTCGAATGGTAATGCATTCCTACGCTCAATTTGTCTTGTTGGTTCAGTCTTTTAAAAGATTTGCAACTTGTTCTAGTTTTAGCTTTTCAACTACAGTTTACGCTTAAATAAACCGTGTTGACTTTGGTTGATCATCACGTCTTTATTTTTCGAGGTGTGATCAAAACGTATCAGAACTGACCTTTTGCTCAAGAATGCACAAAGTTACACATCTGTGAGTGTTTATCGTTTTAACAGGTTCTTTCCAAAGCAAGACACGTCTTACAGTTCCTCTGCAACTATTGTCAAAAATGTTGAAAGTCATTTCTTGAATATAATTTTTATTAGTGTTCGGCAGTACAATATGTATAAAGTTGCCCTACCCGCACGTCTAATACCGTATAATCGAAAATACTTTACGATAAATAGTATATATCGTAGCACCATGTCAGGAAAATGAACTCCAAAACATCCGACTCGTAGCCACAAGAGCTACCGTGATTGCTAGCGGATTTCCTGTTAAGGCTGTGGAAGGTGGAGGGGGGATAATTTGCACTGGAAGAGTCCTTTGTTTGATAAGTAGGGAGGTAGTTCCTTCAAACGTATTCTCCCGCCACAAACGGTTTCTACCGCCATCTTGGTCTGACCGAACCAGTTTCGCTGATTTCGAGTACACATGTTGGTATGGTGACAAGAAAATGAACAGTTGCTTATATAGAAATAAATAGTATACACGAAATGTGTCAACAATAAAACATAACCCAAATGATCGTGAAAGCAATTAAAACTAATTTACTTTCAGTACTGTATATTTTATCGCATACTGTACCTATTAGTTGGCTAAATATAATCGCTTGGTATTGAGGGAAATGATATTTTTAAAATAGTGCGATAAATTAAATGAGTAGGTTTAAAGTGGTGTGTTTACATGTTCAAGGATTACGTTATTTTTCTACTCTTTTATAAATTAAACTTGTTCTTCGAAGAGTGTTTCCTAACTTCCATCAGTACTTACTCAAACTATCCAGCATCCTTCAAAACAGAGATTTTAAGCCGCATCGCACAATAAGTTCCACAAAGAACAGCTGTCGGTTATGACAAATGAAAGTAACCAACACAACAACAACAAAACGCAAAAGAAGAGAACGCGGGTGCTTTGTTTTTGAATTTTCCGCGTGAGAATGAGGAGGATTGATGAGGCTAACAGTGACGTCATATCACTCATGACGTCACGGTGAAAAATGACGTCTGTGAATCTCTCTGCAACGCCGACACTGTCTGTAACAGATGAAACACTCATCATGTCTAGACGCGGTCGCCAGTTCGTTATGGCCACTTCCGTATAAAAACGTAAATGAATCCAAAGACACAATTGATGTTAGTAGTTTTTATAGTGTTTAAATAATAAATAAGCTGTTTTACAAGTTTATATATGATGACTTTTAATCGATTAGGCGTGTTATGGGTGGCCATAGCTCAGTGGTATATTGCGTGCTGTGTACTAAATCAGCCCGGGTTCGATTCCCGGGCGCAATGATAACTTTTCACGATGGCCACTCCGCGTGGTTTGGAAGTCACGCTCAGCGGTTGGTACATTCCATTGGTCCTTGGGATATTATATAATGACCCAAGCTGGGGAACAGTCGGCTCAAGTTTGTAACAAGAATACACCTCATCATCCATCATAACACTCACCATAGTCCCATATTCATCTTAAAATACCTTCTAAAAGTGGTCGGTGTTTTAAAGTAAAAGTAAAGTAATAGAACATAATATAAACTATAGCTGAAATGGTCACAGCCGATAGATCCTTCTTAAGCCGTTGGATACCCTCGTTTTGTTATCTAACATTCTGACTTTATTGGAACAAAAACTTCTCAGCGTATTTCTATTTTTATTTAACAGAGGTTATATCGACAAGAAACGCCTATTATTCAATTCAGCATGTTGAAGATTATATCAAATTACACATTATAAGATAAAATTCATTACATTTTGGCGTTTTGCGTACGCAACTACTCCACGTTTAGGTGCCCTCTTTTCCTTTTCAAAATAACTATTTTTCTCCCTTTAAACTAATGAAATACTAATTAAGTTAGGGGGTTTCGGTCAGAAAGAGGTTTTCATGGACTCAAAATGGAAAAGAAAACATACACAACGGCATCTTTGCATATGTTTGTGTGACCTTTTTCTTAAAAACCCTCAAGTTTTGTATCACAACCACCTCCCCTTCTTCGGAGACGGTCCTCTTAAAAGCTATATTCTAACTATTTTACTGGTAACGATCCAAGTGATCTTGGACATAAAGAGCTAATAGCCAAAGTTTTATCACTCAGCTATATTTTTAAAATTTTCACTAAGTTTGAATGAACTAGAAAAATAAGTCGCATTAAATACAATAATGTTGTTTACGAAGCATTCAGAATACATGTTTTCCTTTGAGTAAAAGAAGAAAATATCTTTACACTAGAGAAAACGAAATCAGTTTGAGAGAGTTGAGGCAATTGGGATTTTGTTTGTGGGAAAAGTGACAGTCAACATCGTTACAGGAAAGTTGACCTGTTTACTATCCTAGGGACATTTTCAAACAAACACCATGGGTAAACAACTGTAATACAACAAACAAGGATGATAAAGAAATATCAAAATGCCCAGCAGCAGAGTTTTTTAACTTTTTTAAATGTAGGTTGAGTTTTTTTCAACAAATCAGATTTAAGAACTATGATTTGTTTGACAATTTCAAAACAAAATTATGTTACACTTTGCTTTTTATAGCAAAAAAACAGAAGAATAATGCATGCATTTGTTGACCTGTTGTTTATTAATTTGGTTCCTCACGCAGTGTTTTGATGGCGTTTGTAAACTGTAGTTAAACATGTATTTATTCAATAGTTTGTTATTATTCGTATTGTAATGCAAACAATGTTCAAAATTAGTTAAGCTTTATATTTTCAACATAATGAACTAGCAGTTTTTTGGTTATTTTGTTAATTTTGTTGTTTTTGTTTGAATCAACTGAAGAGCCTCACAGCTTAGATATGATTTTAATGTCGCCATGACTATGGCATCGCCGTCTTAAATCGAACGAGCTTGATTGATTTTGACGTTAATTTTTAGTGACAGGAAGTGATCAGAAATACAAACAGTGGGCCAGACAAGTCATTAAAATAATAGTTTATATTCATGTAGCAAATCTACTATTCTGCTATACCACTAGTTGGTAAGGTCCATGCCGGCTGCCCAAAAAAGTGAACCATCCGTTTTGTACACTGCTGGACCCCCGTATTTTACTTTGACCTTGTCAAACACAGACCTGATGTCTTTGCAACACAAATATTTTTAAAATGATCTTTTATTCCTTTAGAGAGTAACAGATTATAACAATCTTTCGCATTCCCAGAAAATAAACGGGCAGCTTTAGCACACCATTACATGACTAAAAAACATAAATTTTCGAACGAAATAACAAACCCTTTCTTTTTTTTTAACAAATAGGTCCGTAAAAGAAACTAGCGAGACTGATAAAGAACGTTCTGTTTAGAGCTCTTGTGCTGTAACATCGAAAACACCAAGACAAATTGAGCGGAACAAATGCATTACCATTTGCCATGTACAGACCCTCGGGTCATGTTTTATGCATTGGCCAATTGTTTACGACAGTTGTTTAGTTTTTGTACAGAAAACATTCACTTTAAACTGTTGTCTTGACTAGTGGAGCGTTGATTGTAAAGAGAGTACACAGGAGAACTGATGTCTGAAGAAAACTAAGTAGTTTTTATTGTCATTAAAGATTAAGCAATTACTTTACAAATATATAGAAACGATAGGTTTCTATAGTGCTAACTAATTGAAGATATTTGTGGGTATGAACTGTATGCAATCGTGTATAATAATACAAGGTTGTTCAATAAGAATGTCCTACTTTCATTCATCTGTAACTTTTATAGTATAAATGCTTCATGAATAGTTTATATTTGGTTGAAAAGAAGAAATTCAAAGTTTGTTTACATACATTGAGAGATAATTTCAACAAGTAATCATCAACAAAACGAGATGGCTGCCTTCAACACAAGACATTTTGCGTTCTTGGATGTTCAAAAAACCAGTCGTACAGTTCAACAAAAGTTTCGCCTTAGATTCTTGATTTCGTCGTGAATTTTTCTTTTGGGACTATGTTAAGGAAAAGGTTTATATACCTCACTTATCAAGAATTCGAATTGGCCTGCGAAACCGTATGAGAGATGCAGTCGATACCGTAAACCAATAGTTGCTTAGAGTCTATAGGAAGAGTTTGATTATTGGCTAGATTTTTGCCGAACAGTCAGAGGAGGACATATGGAGCATTTATAAAAGTTTACTAAGGGGTACAAACTGATAAATGATCTTTTACCCGGTATTTATTTTATATAAATCAAAGTTATAATTAATGAAATAATTATCTGAAAGTGAGACATTCTGTTTGAATAACTTTGATAACGTTGTAGTTTCAAGGCATGGTTATAGTTTGCTACAGTCGAGTGCTAAATTTAATATTTTCACAAAATATTGTTTTTGTAGGAATTTCGGTAGTACTTTGAACACTAACCTCGTTATACGGGTTTTTGGAACTAAAATAAACTACCATACTGTCCTATACAATTGGTTAATGTATTGGAGAAAATAATTGACTGCAACAAAATGTATACATTACCAAATTTTTAATTTTTGTAAAGCTTACACAACGGATCATCGTATTTCCGTCCCCAATCGTACTTTTTAAAGATAAACATATTAAAAACATAGCGTTTTACTTATAGATTATGCTATCAAAAACTAGTTGATCAATTTTAAAACATAGAACACACTTTTAAGCTAGTCAGAGTAAAGAGGAAAGAAAACAGGACCAATGATTAACCCTTGAGGGATTCCATATTTTACAGAAATAGGCTGAGAGTACTTCCATCACAAAGAACCTGTTTGTTTGATTTGAAGATTTAAAAACTGTGCCGTTAACACCATGGTTCTGCTTTTTATAGTAGACACGGTCCAAACCCTGGCAAAACGAAATGTGTTGTGAAGATAAACATTTTATACAGTTAATCATGAAACACTACAAAACGAGAGGTAGATTTATCTTTCTTTTTGATTAACAAGACCTGAAAGAATAGAGAACTATTCTTTTTAGTGAAATTTATTTTTGATAATGGTAGAATTTCTGAGGTTGAAAACAACATTATTGCGGTCGTTTTCCATACATTTTAGTGAACAAGATGAACACGACGTTTCGGGATCTGGAATGTGAACCCGTCATCAGGTGAAAAGTAACCTTAAACATAACGCAAAAAATTAGAACAGCGGTGTTCCTCTGTTCACTAAAAACTATTGCAAACGTCAGATGTTTATATGTTTAAGAAACACGTATTTCGTTATTTATTAAAAAGTGTATAACTAGTTATTTCTCCTCTATTAACTCAAGCACCTTTAAGTCCGTATTATTAAACCAAAGCAGCAATTTCCGACAAGGCTAATCAACTAGCTCACCCACATCCTTGAGACGAGCAGTTGTTGGATTCAAATGCTTACATACTTGAACCATTGTGGTGGAACGATACAAGGTACACAATAACTCTGAATAAAACATGGACCAAGATGTAGTGAATGGTGAATGGCGGAATGGTGATGTAGTATATCCAGCCAATCCATTCTTCTCAATCTCTTTGTGTGTAGAGAGTCAGCATCAGTGATGTATTCGCCAATATGCACACGGCGAGCCTTGTTGTGATGTGTGTCCTGATCACAATATTGGACATTCGAGCTAGCATATACAGGGTGTGACGGACCACCCAGTTTGACGAAAGATAATGTTATGGTAGATAGATGCCCCATGGCTGAGGCCGGAAATGAACATGGTTGCGGTAGCTCAAGCACAGATAGCGCTGCGAGCGCTGTCATCTCTTGCCGTCTTTCTTCCCCTTCGGCTCCATGCTCGAGTTTGTCTGATGTCGATGACTTAAATGTGACCAAATCGTGCGATTTTCGAGAAGAAACAAACTACTTGAGACTCTTAAAATAATTCCCTTGCAGCGCTATCTGTGTTTGGGCTGCCGAACATCGTGATTTTTTTGCTCCAGCCATGCGGCGTCTATGCCCAACCTACCTACCATAACGTAATCTTTGATCCGACCAAATGAAGTGAAATGCAAAATATCCTGGTTAAGAAGTGTTTATTGCATGAACATTTATAAAGAATGTATGCTAATTATTGTAGAGGTTTGTTCAACTAAAATATATCTTTCATTCTGACATCGATCTCCTATTCAAACATACAATTTTGACAATATTGTACGAATGGTACTTCCGTGAAACGAATCTTCACAGCAAGTAAACATGTAACGGCTTGTTTTGTTTATTTGTTGAATATTTGAGTACATACTCAATTAATATTCCTCAGTTTCAATGTAAATTAACAGTGCTTGATATATGTTTTAGGTGGAAAATCTCAAGTCTTCGCCAGGGTGAGTAACATATGATCCTCAGTAGAAGTATTTTTTTTAATTTAAAAAGAAAATGACTCGTGCAGTTTATTGGTGCAGTTTAAAACAAAGTTAAAATAATAGCCGACGCGTAGCCCCAAGTGGCGTGCCTTTTTGTGGGGGTTCAATCAGCCAAACCAAGATGGAGGTGAAAAAACTATCTGTTGCCGCCATCTTGGCCTTCTGAACGGATTTCGTTTACTTTTGATACACATGTTAGGTACAATACTATGTCATGTTTATACTATATTAAGTAAAAATCGAATCATTCGAGTTTTGTCACAAACTTAATCCGGAGATTTTCACTAGGAACATATAACAGAAAATACCACCTGTGGAGTGTTCACATGCTTGTAAATTATTTAGATGTTAGATTATCAAGTGGTCAATGTTGCCTGTGCATCTGTCGTCTGTTGATATTCGCTACCGGAATGAAAGGAATCTGATTCAGGAGAGGAATACTAAGTTCATTTGACCAGACAATCATGAGAATACAAGCAAGCTGACAACTTAGTCTAAAAGACATGAAATTGCCAAAACTCAGGATTTCAAGATTATGAACTTCTGAGTTTGGTATGATCAAAATTATCTGTCCAATGGTGAGAAATTCAACATCTGACAACTAAAAAGAGTATTTTGTGAACAATTTTTTGATGTACAGTATAAAGTAATTTGAGCAGGTCTAACGACATTGTAAATTATTTATGTATATCAAGTTTGCCATTTGACCCAGGAGGTGTTGGAAAGTTCAAAACTGTAAACTACGTTCTCAAAATTTTGTTCTACTACGTTTCGTTCTCACTAGTGATAGAAGTGAACAGTTCTATTCCCCGAGGAAATTCACTAACGAGGGTTGGTTAGGTTTCTTCATCGTTGTTCAGTTAGTCTAAGTGGGCTCACCCTTCAGTACATATTGACTAAGCATACATTTACACAAGCTATGTTACCAAAATGGATTCGTTTGGTGGTAAATTATAGTGTTTTAATTCTAATTATGCCCAAATAAATACTGGTAGTTAACAACTTGTATCTATAAACCAGGCCGACACGCAGCTAAGTGCTAAAGCGGCGCTGGCGTGAGTGAAGCGAATTTCCTTTGCAATTTGTTATTGTAACTCGCTCCGCTTACTTTGTGAAAAGTCTCCCCAAAAAAAAGAAGTTTGGTAGTCCGATTTTACTGGTTAA
The DNA here is from genome assembly GCA_018831715.1 of Matsumurasca onukii. Classification (NCBI taxonomy): domain Eukaryota; kingdom Metazoa; phylum Arthropoda; class Insecta; order Hemiptera; family Cicadellidae; genus Matsumurasca; species Matsumurasca onukii. The sequence continues at coordinate 42,975,206 of CM032065.1, read as the reverse complement.
CGAACTCATCTGAGATATTTAATAACGGAACATTTGTACCAAATTTGGTGGAAATCAGACAAAAACTTTGACCTGTAGAGATGATACACATAATTATGTACATAGGAAGTGTTGAAAAAATGCTCAAAACGTGCTCTGGGGGTCAGGATCGGTGCTCATTGGTCCCGAGTCTGGGTCTTACCATGCTGACGGTGTGAATATCTCATTTTCCAAAGGAAATTCGGAAAAAGTCGCACGTCATGTGCAGAGTCTTGTTTTGTGTTTGGTCAACATTTCGACTTTTAACAATTCCTAAAATTAGATAAACGATTTGAACGTAAACTCATGCAATTCTGGCTTTGTGTATTTTACTCCGCCTGCATTGTGTTTCGTAAAAAAAGATAATACAAAAACAACACTAGGTTTAACAAAATAAAGTGGTTCATTAACTTTAAATTGCAATAAGCGTTCAAGAAACCCATCCATTTGCAAAGTAAATACGGCGAAGGAAGTTTACAACGCTTCTGCAAAGTTAATGTAAGAAAGTCGGCTGTTTGTTTGTCTGTATAAACTTGTTCAAACAGTGCAGTTTGATTGATTCCTTGGTTGTTCGGAATTCTCGTTAACTGAGATTCACTTGTTTCAGTTTGTTAAATGTTTTCATTCCATCTCACAGAGCGAGCTGAACTTGTTTTGCGAATAGCGTAGGCGGGGTGATTGATTTGAGTAAATATTTGTATTGATTTTCGCCGTATCGTTTCCCCGTTAAAGTAGTTATCAATTTATGAAGGAATACTTTCGTTGTATTAAATTCAAAGGTATGCAATTGGTTTTGATCGTTGGTTTTTGATCACGGTCTACAGTTTTGTATCAGTTTTAATAATAAAGAATGCATATTTAACGAAAAAAGCGAGAAGAGAGTATGAATAAACTAGTACAACAGTTTAGTATATTTCATCAGTAGGTCCTGAAGTGACACTTTTTGCTGAGGACGTTAAATGACCGAGGGTCAGAAAGACACTTTCGGGCCGAGTGATGAACGATAACCTTTGTCATGATGCAAATAATAAAGAGAAACAAATGTCAACACATTGTTTAATATATTAAAGAAGCAATTAAGTAAACATATTGTTTTGAACTCAGCAGTCTGAACTATAAAGTTTTGAAGAAACAATAAGTCAGTGTTAAAATTCAAAACAATCAAAACCATTTCGTTGAACCAGCTGATGTCCATGGCACAAAAATATTATTAAAATGATCTCTTTCTCCCTAGGGAGAAATAGGATCATCAAAACAATACTTATTTACCTGGGTTTAAAAGTAACACTTAAGCACGTCAATGCATGCGTCTAAAGCAGCTGTGTGTAGAGCAGAATGATAACGAAATAGTGTATTTCATCACTAGGTTCTAAAGTGAAGATTTCGACACGAGCTCAAGTTTGACACCCGAGACACGGCCGCTCATTTCAAGTCAATGAGCGAGGATCAAAAACACTTTTGGGCTGAGTGCACAACACGGTCGATACCTTTTGTCACGGTGCATGTTTTAATTTTAAATTGTTCCATTTTTATTACTTATTTATACCTAGTATTCTGAGTTGAAATGTTTACATGAAGAAACAACCGTTACGCTAGTTCCTAATGACTAATCATCAGTCGGTGCATAGTATCGATTTGAAATCGATTATTTTTCAGATAGTAAACTATACTTCATTTAGATCGATACTGAGAATAGTTTTATTCACAAAAATCGTTTTCTTGACAATAGATAAACACTCCGATCAAACAAAACTATTAGAACAGCTGATGTTCTTGCCATCTCTTTAAAATTATATTTTCTCCCTTGGGAAAAGGTCATTAAAGTGCACCTTAGATGTCAATACGTGTGCCTAAAGTAGCTGTCATAAAGAAAAATGACGACAAAGAATTTATTTTTAGAGAATTATCTCACCAACAAACCTTTTGACAACGTTTCTGAATATTTTTTACCGAATTCGATTTTAGAGAACGCGAACTTTTATTTAAAGTCAGAATTTCGTTTCAGTTATTGACACATAAAGCTGTGACGTTGTCACCGATGAAAGCTCGGTGCAGCCTCTGTATCTGTTACAAACATGAACATGAACATGAAACCAATACCTCTGTAACTTCATACATCAGTGAAACAGCATTGCAGGGCGCTGGCTGGATACGTTGTTTCATAACGGAAATAGGGTACGTTCAAACCAAGCGGGGCTTACACAATACAAGTCACTAGCATGCCAGTTGGAATATCATGCCAGTAGTAGAATAATACAAAAGGTTTTATGTATAGAGGGTTTCTTTTAAAACGCTACACGAATTCAAACTATGGTAAGTCATGCTTTACGAGCAATATATGTTCATAATTCTAACCAAACAACATGTAGCTGTTAAAGTCTCAATACTAAAAAAAGCTGTTGTGACTCTAACAGCGACATGTTGTTTGGTTATGTATGACTAGTTAGCTTATGCTGATTACTTTAGGCTAGCTCGTTCTAATGTTCAGCATTATGTTAAGGTTACTTTTCACCTGAAGACGGGATCAGATTGGAGATCCCGAAACGTCGTGATCTTCTTGCTCACTAACGATGGAACATGTCCGCAATAATAGTTTAAACTCTGATATGTTCATAAATTTGCATCCCCATCATCCTAGTTTGTTCGCTTCAATGTATACCAGCAGGTATGTATGTATTGTTGCACTAATATTGTGGTTTTTATATCCTAGTTTTATGTGAAACAAACACAATCATGATTTTAGCACAGATCAAAGAGTGTTTTATGTTAAACAATACTTAAGAGGAAGGTCATTTTGTATGTGTCAAGGGGCGTTTTGGGTCAAATTTGCAGGTGTTAGTATTCCAAACAAATTTAACATTCACAGATTTGTTAACAGGTAAAAAACATAACAAAAGGTGGACTTTACTGAATAAAAAAATGTTGGAGGATGTTAGGGTTGGTTCGGAAACTGCCCTAAACATTCATTATGAATTTTAATACTCACACCTGCAAACTTGACATCAAACGCATCTTAACAAAAAAAGATCTTCTTCTTCGGTGTTCTTTAACATAAAACCTATTTGATTTGGTAAAGGCCATAATTTTGTTTGTTTCACAACAACTCAAATTAGGAACACCACAATATTACTGCAACAATACATAACAGCAGATAGATATTGAAGCGAACAAACCAATCATACAAACTTATGTACATACGTTGCTCGTAGAGAATGATTTACTATAGTTTGAAAATTGGGATGGGTTTAAAAGAACACCTGTTCTATACATTGCGTGTAGCTAGCGTGTAATATGAATTGTAAACTTATAAAAAAATGGTATACAAGTCCAAAACACACCCACTTGCAACCTAGAAGGATGAAAGTATTCACTTACGATACTAACTAATATTTAAATAACCAGCAGATAGTTGATACAAGCTGAAACAATTCTATAAGACGTTGCAATTCTTCTAGAAGACCGCTCCAACTAAACCAACAAGACAAATTGAGCGTAAGAATGAATTACCATTCGACATGTACAGACTCTTGCTTCATGTATTATTCATCCAACTATGTTTACAGCTTCGATTTAGAGCTCAGATAGAAAACAAACCTTGTAACCATCTACAGAGAGTACTGACTCAGCTGTTAGTCTAGCGACAAGATCGTTCCAGTAGTGCTTCAATATTATGAGTATAATTGTGTACAAGTTTCATAATTTATTGTTTTTTTGTGTGTGTAAAGCTCGGCCGTCTGGGACATCAAACTATTCCTCTCTGGTGAAACCTGTATTGAATCACTCGCTGTTAAGTTCGTTTCTCAACAGGTTATGTCTTTTTTTTTAACAAAGGAAACCACAAATAGAAAATGTCAGTTTGATTTTAAGTCTGGCGAGCCTAGCTATTGACTCAAACAACTGACTGATGCCATTGACACGATGTGTTCAGTTTGGTGCAGTCCCTGTATTGTTTACAAACATTGACATGAAACCAATACTGACACCTCTATAACGAATGTAACCATTTTTGCATTTGCTACCGTATGGTAAATATGATGAACATCGATCCACGGTTCCGTCTCCAATCATGGTTAAACCATGTTATAAAAAATTGTTTATAGCCCCTTGAACAGGGCTTTGGACGTAATTATAAGGTATTTACCTCTGACAACAGTTCATAAACCTCTTGTTAGTGACATCTGTTTGACCAAAAATGGAATTTTCAAGCAACTACGTTCCACTTCAGAGAGACTGCTTTGTTGCCTTTCGGTAAAACCGTACCCGTAGTTTTTACTCGCAAGTACGCCTATCGGAATTGAGGGTTTTATGTTTTGTTAGTGTAAATTGTCTTTCGTAATGAGTCTTATTTATACAATTTAAAAAAAAATCGACGAGGGAATACCACACCTGGTGAAATAGAAAGTATTTTACTTGAAAATGCCATTTTATTGATGAAACATATGTCGCTGACAAAATGTTTTTGGAATGTTGTCGGAGTTACCTCATATTAATTCAAATATCTTCAAATATCTAGCATGATATGGAATAGTATTTAGAATACCGAAATAGCAAAAGCCAAATGGCTTCAAAGAGCTCAGACATCATCTAAAATTATCAAAGAATTTGTCTTCTTCGCCAACAACTTTGCTCTTTAGTTGAAGTCCTACGTTAATAACTAATAAATAGTCAATACAAGCTTTAACTAGAACGCAGTTTTTCTAGAAGACTGCTTCCACAAGACAAATTGAGCTGAAGAATGCATTACCATTCGACATGCACAGGCTCTTGTTCATCTTTTATTCATGCAACTATTTTTATCGCTTCGATTGGGAACTTAGTAACACCAGACCTAGTAACATTTACCGACTCAGCTCTAAGTCTAGCTGATCCTTCTGAATACAATAATAACCCGCGGTTGGTCCATTATGGCCACGCGACTGGAAGATGTTTGAATCGTGACGAGTGGTTAGTTTGCTGTGAACCCGACTCAGTTTTGATTGCGGTGTTGGTCATCAGGGTGCGCTACTTACTTGCCCACGCAACTGAGTGGACTACGAGGATGTACCTTAGGTGCAAGAATCAAACGAGAGTTTAATTTCAAGCTCGTTGCTTTTGATGAAAATCTGAAATGTCACAACCATCAAAACCAAATCTCAAAGAAGATCTTCACAGGCATATTGATAAGGCCTCTAACACAGAAGTGCTCGTAACAACGTTTCATGGCCTCCGTATCTTGCCTAAGCTCTGCCAGTGTCAAAGTCAGTGAACTTTGTTCTTGTTCAGACTTCAAAGAAAGGCCTTAGCGGCAATTTTTTCTCTCAAGAAAACAACCGCGTAGAAATGTTTTCTAATCCTTTAAGTGTTCAAAATGTTATCTATTTATACTAGAGAAACATTCTCATTCAGCGGTGGTAACCTTGCAATCTTTGATCAGTCTACCAATGCTAGACATCTTCTTCGAACCACTCCAAGTCTTCCAATTCATAAAAACCTCTACATGTTTCCAAACGCATTTGACCTGTGACTACATCAAGGTCTTCACTGCCTTTCCTTTGGATTTTAAGAACGAGAGAATGGAAGGAACCTGATGAAGATCAGCCTGAAGTCGCTATTAGCAAATAATCCCTTCTTTCCTCTAGAGCATCCAGATATTTACTAGCAAATCTCCTGTTTTAAAAAGGTTTCATAATACTGTATTGTAATTTCAAGAATATTTTCAACTAAGCTAATCCATAAGCTGTTTGTTAATTGTGCCTAATAGGAAAACATCTGCATATTAACTCCGGACGAGTTAAGCTATTGACACATACAACTGACTGGTACAGCATGACGCCATGTCATCGATTACACCTTAGTACATTCTCTGTATCCGTTACAAACATTGACATCAAGTCAATGCCTTTGTTGTTTAACTCAACATCAAAGAAACATCGTTGATATGACCAAATACCTTCGTGTCAGGACCTTTATGTCATATCCAGCAGGTTTTATTCCAATGAAATAGTAAATTCGGGAGAAACAAAGAAAGAATATGCCCAAAGAAGGGTCCAACAGCCATGCTGGATATTGTTAAATATGCTTTTTTACAAGTTTAATAATAATAATAATTTATTAGGTCAGTGTACAATGTGAATTGTGTTGACTTTGATGAAATGGAGATGATACAATATTGGTGAAATGAGAGGTGTATTACAATTTAAAATGCCAGAATGGGCTTAAGCCACTGGTAAATACGGTGAAATAATGTCCATATACGTCTTATAATTTTGTCTTTCTTATTTTAATTTAGATATTGTAGTTTGAATTGGCTAACTTGATTTTGAAATTACTATATATTTTACTATGTTAATATTCCATATTATAGGAAGTTATCAGCCTTAATCAACCAATATTCTTTAAGTTTCCTTTTGAATAAAGCCATTTCTGGCAGTAAACGTTTGATCTCGTTGGGGAGCTTGTTTAAAGTTTTACGCCAGCCTGCATCGGCAATCTCTCATAAATAAGTAGTCTATGGATATCTTGTCTAAAAGTAGAATTTGAGCGTGTATCGTGAGAATGTATATCTTGGCCCTGTACTAAATTACATTTTGAAACACAAAATAATATAGTTTCAAAAATGTATAGTGACGCTAATGTAAGAATGTTTAGATTTTTAAAATAATCTCTACACGATGTCCTTGACGTCAATCGACGTTTAATCGATTAAAATCATATCTATACTTTATCTTATCAATACCTTCACTGGGTTAAAGTTTATGTTTTTGGGAAGTAGTGAGTATGGTCAGAACTAAATCAAGATGACAATATGAAATGGCTGGTTGTAGGCTACATTATAATTCATAAGCTTTAGAATGTAATTTAAACAACTTCAAAAGGGCTCTAAAGGCGTGACCATCTGTTGAAAGCTGTTTTTTTTACCAATAATCGTTTCGAGCGACAAAATCACTGCTGCTTGGCGCAAAAGTTTTAATTATACAATATTATTTTTTTACAATTCAAACACAATGAAAAAAAAACCTTTTATCCGAGAATATTTATTACCATATTTACATCGAGCGCTCTCCTTCCACTTTTATTTTGATTGGCTCACACACTATTGGAATTCTAAAGCTTCCGAAAGTATTCAGAAAACGTTATAGAAAGACGAGCAGAAAGGGGTTTTTCGTGGATTTCCAGATCATGGAAAATATGAGGGAAATCTAGATAAGAATAAGGGACATGAGTGATGGGCTTCCTGTTATCATCTGTTACTTGTGATTGATAATGACAAGGTCATCTACTGGCCTCTGCCATGTATGTATTTTATGAGGATGACGGATACAGTAGTGCCAATATTTACGTATTATAATACAAACGCTGTATCATTTTATTAGTTAGCGGCTAATACAAGGGGGTTTCTTGTATAGCTCATCTGTATTAGTGTTTTGTCAATGAGCCTTTATTTTTAACTCACTATATTTATAATATAGTTCTTCTGGTTGACACCACGTTCAAATAGCCTATCATTACAATTAGCTTGAAATATTTTGGTCTCGCTGTGGAGTACCATATTCAGTCACTGATTGGCTGAAACTGAGCTAATTGTTGTTTGCTATCCTATTGGTCACAGGGCTGTTAACCGTCCATTGGAGCAGGGATGCTAACGGTCGATGTTTTCATTGGCTGTGACACTATCGAAAAGATTTCTTCAGGCTTCTAGAAAGTTTAATGCTGTCGCCTTTTTTTGAAGTGATTATAAATTTAATTATTTCAATGGTTCGTCGGCTGACTATCGGGCAATAATGTGAAATGTTTACCGATACTACCAATGTTTCGTGTTCTGCTATAGAAAACCTTGTGTTGTGTGTCTGATGTGTTCCTGAACTCTCGTTGAAATAAATATTTTAATTATTAGACAGAATTAATACAAATTTAAATTAAGACAGCATTACACTTTCAAGAAGCAATCAGTCTTGAAGAGGTCTTTTAGATGGTGTCACAGCCAATAACAACATCGACAGTTGGCATCCCTTTTCCAATGGACGGTTGACAGTCCTGTGACTAATTAGGGAATATAGGGAACATTTATATTTTATCATACAATTGTTATAACATAATTATGTATAAGCTCAGATATAGTTAATAAAAATATAGTTACATATAACAAAATTCAACTTTTCATTCAAACTAAAAATCCAACTTCACAAGCACCAGTGAACAAAATTATAAAACGTATCAACTAAGTTCATTCCTATAACTCCTAACGAGAAAAATGTTGTAATTTACGTTCGCATGTGAGTTATTAATGTGTAGGATTTCCGTGTAGGATACAGCCAAGACATGAAGGGGTACCAACTGGTGCGTGGGATAAAATAATTACCCTGGTGGGTGTCAGTTCGCTGTCACATTCAGTCTTCCTTTGCTAAGAAACATTTCACGCTCTCTGCTGTTCTCAGGTAGTTTAATTTCAAACCAGAATTCATCCTCTTATACGTATATTTGAATGTATCGTCTACACTCTTCTAAGAATGTGTTTTTAATCATGTATTGTTTCATACGGTTTATCGTTATTTCGTTTTTTAATATGAGTAAAGCCATACATACTAATTTGTAAAGCTTTATTTCTATTTGAGTCTTACCAGTGGTATTAGGAGTTTTGAATGTTATGTTTTTATTTTAATGTCAAAGAAACAATAAACGACTATTATTATTAATATTTATTTATTTATTAATATTGATTTATTCAAGATTTATTTATCAGCTGTCTAAACACGTGTATAAACATATTGTTGGCCTGAGCTGGAAACCAGATGCAACATTTCGTGTGCCACAGACGTTAAGTCCGAGAGTGAATATTTTAAAACTATCACTAGACCGACATTCAACTAAGCGCCAAAGCGCCGCTGGCGCGAGTGAAGCGAATTCGTTTGCAATTTGTAGCTGTTGTAACTACGTTCGCTTGGCTCATAGCCTCAATTCGGCTTTTGGCCCCAGATTTTCGTGCTCTATTACCACATAGGTTGTGAGGTTGTTCATACGCTCACGCCTCATCGGTTTTTTTGGACATTATTGTGGACGTTTTCCATCGTTAGTGAGCAAGATTATCACGACGTTTCGGGATCCACAATCTGATCCCATCTTCAGGCGAAATAAACTTAAAACATAACACATAACATTAGAAAACGAGCTAGTCTAAAGTAATCTCGACTGAGATGTTTACAAGAGACACATTTGTGCTAATTGTTTTATGAAAATTGGACAATAAATGCGAACCGAAGATATTGTTCACAATATAATATACATAATATGTAATGTTTTGCTGAAAAAATACTCAACAAGTGTTCTAGTAGTCAGGATCGGTGCTTATTCCGTAGTCCCGTGCCTGTCTTACTATGCTGACGGCATAATATCTAATTTTTCCAAAATATATTTAAAACACACGCTTAAAAACACTAAAACTGAATTGCATGACAAGAAAGCTCAAATAGGTCAACAATGGAAGTTATGATGCATACATCCAATCCCACAAGGCTCTTGCAAAGCTGAAAATAAAATGTGAATTCAAATACTCGTGTGGATAAACTAAAATACTGCGTTTACCTGAGCGAATAAATGAGTAATCCCGAGCGACCAACTCTTGCCGGACTGTCAAAGTTTATTGTTAGGAAATTGATTGCATATTGTTTGATCGAACGGATTAATTAAATGATTGACCGATCTGCTCTTAGCCGTCGGGATTTCAACACACATTCCATGTTTTCCCTGAGTTCAGTTAAATGTTAAATGTTTAATAATACTACTATTTTCAGATGTTTAGAGAATGACGTTTTAACTTCGGTGTCTATTTACAGAGTGAATGGAATGTACCAACCCTTTTTGTGTACATAATCTAATCCCACACACTTTACTGCAAACAATGCATTTTTAGTTTGAGGGTTTTTAAATATGTCGAGTTACAATTTTCAAATTTTACCGGAAAACTATGTTAACCATATTATTCTAATTCTGTATTACTGGACGACTGTTGTCCTTGTACGATTTCACCGGCATAAACCAAAGATTATGTTATGGTATGTAGATTGTGCATTGATATCACATGACTAAGGCAGGAAAGTCAACATAGTGCGGTAGCCCAAGCACAGATATCGATGAGAGGGAGTTATTTTAAGAGTCTCAAGAAGAGTCACTAACGCACGCGCTAGTTTTTTCGTTAACTCTCAAAAATCGCACGATTTGGTCACATATAAGTCATCGACATCAGACAAACTCGAGCATGTAAACAACTCCGAGGGGGAGAAAGACGGCGAGAGATGGCAGCGCTCGCAGCGCTATCTGTGCTTGGGCTGCCGCGACTATGTTGATTTCGCCGCCCATGTGGCGTACATGTCCAATCTACCTACAAAACATTATCTTTGCATATACACTGTATATACTGTGCATACTTTGTTGATCATACACTGATTATGATTGAGCCAAAACCAAGAAAATCGAAAGAAGTTGGATTGAGCTGACACAGACAGATAGACACAATAAGTGGTGCAGTTTTGGGCCTTAAAACATATCTAGAACTTCTGACTGACAAGATTAGACTATGCACTACTTGACTGTAAGGAAAATACAAAATATTAGGTGGTATGACACAAGTGTGTTGGACTCAGTGATTTGATTATTTATGAATTACATGATAGTATTTTATCGGAAGTGCGTTAAGCTGTCGGTCCATTTCATTGGTCGTTTCGCTATTAGTTAATGATCTGGGGAACAGTCGGCCCTAGTTTGTAACAAGACCTCATCATCCATCAAAAACCCTCAAACTCCCACCCTTCATCCCCGTATTCAACTTAAATTACCCTCTAGGAGTGGTCGGTGTCTCAAATCAAAGTATGAAAGGAAAGTCTCCTCAGCAGTGTAGTTTGCTCAAACACAAATCCTCTGTGGAGCAGCTGCTCTGTGTAAACTGTAGTGAAAGGTGTTGAGTTTCTCACAAACTGACAGATCCTATTACTGGAAACCACAAGTTTGAGTTGTGCTCATGGTTATTCAAACAGGTCAAACTGATTCGTATACAGTTGGCACAACTGTTGAACGTTACGTCAAAGTGTGTCACTCACTGAGAAGCCTTGTTTGCTCTTTTTCTGTCGTTTCGTTAACCTGTCTTGTGCAAGATTTTGTTGTTTTCCTTACATACATTACTAGGAGAAGATCTCTGTAGTATGTGACTTTTGTAGATACATTTTCTAAATCACTAAATCACTATTTGAGATGCCTAACCAATCTCATGAGGGTATTTTAAGGCAAATATGTGGTGAAGGATGAGGTGATGAGTGGTAGTAATGAGTGATGATGTGTAGTCTTGTTACAACTAAGGCTCATTTTGTAGTGAATGGTCACAATTTCCCAATGAACGGCTTAACGTGTGACTGAACCACGCAGGTGATGGTCTGATACTTCAAACGATGGTGGAGTTGATGTGGGTATCATCATCAGATAATCACAGACTCATCTTGAGCCGCTTTGTAACCTATATCATCCTCAAAACCTGACCTTCATGAAGTTGGATTAAGGACTAATGCCGAGTCCCAGTCCATACTATTTCTATGTTCCATACTATTTCAGAAATAGTATGGAATAACCTTATGTTTAAAGTTGTTGTAAAACACTAGACTACCGAGGTTTTGGTGGAGTAAAAGAGAGCCACCCCAACTAAGATTAGTTTTAAACATCTCGACCGTAAAAGTAGTGGTTTAAGGCTAAATTGACTTTAAGGCTAATTGTGTTTTGTTTTAAATTATAGAATACTAAACAACAGACATCCAGTTCAAGACGTTTGTTGATTAATAACTGACGTATTTTCAGTTGATTAATAACTGTTATGCTATTTTAAGTTTACAAGTGAGTAAAAATAAAATGTTCAACTGGCACCCTACTTTACGAGTACTTTTCAAACCTACCGGGTGAAATCTAATTACAAAACTCTAGTAACCCTAAAATGACGTCTTCTCGACATAATTATATGCGACATAGTGGCTGTGTTATCAATCAATCAAATCACAGAATAAATGTTGTTTGTAGCACCTCCTTAAAAACTAAACCAGGCCGACACACAGTTATGAGAGTCAAAGTATTCAATTCAATTCAATTCAAAAATCTTATTTCAGAAACCTATAAATACATGAAGTACTTTTTAACCATAACTAACACTCTAGTATAAACATGTAACATAAATAAATGTAACATAAAATGATAATGCTACATGTAATGTTGCATAAATGTAGCATAGTATGAAGCATCAGCTAAAGCGCCGTTGGTATGAGTGAAGCAGATTTCCTTATTACCATTGGAGTTACTTACGAAGCTGTTCGCAACGCTCACAGCCTTGCTTCAGCCTTCGGCCTCAGACTTGCGTCACCTTTTACTGCACTACGTAATTATCAAGACGGATAAAGATATTTCAAATTGCATTGAAATCGGACTACCATAGCGCTGATGTAGCAAAAAATCACCTTTACCCGCCATTTTGAAACGATTCAATGGATTTATATGGTTTTTGTTTTACTGATGGATACCTCTAAAGTTCAGATGTTTCTCAAATTTCATCACAATGTAGTTATTAAAAATTACTTTTTGTCATTCTGCTCTGAAAACATCTGCTTTAGGCACATGTATTGACAGTGCTAAAGTGCTTTCCCCTAGGAGAAAAATATCAGTGATCTTTGCATGGCATCAGCTGGTTCAACAAGCTGGTTAACTTGACCTCGTGACAAAAAGTGTCACTTTAGGACCGAGTGATGAAGTATACTAGTTTTAATGAAAAATATCCACTAAAAGTGTACTTTCGGTAGTCCGATTTTACTGACTAACAAACTTTACCGAGATATTTACAAAAGGAACATTTGTACCAAACTGCATTAAAATAGTACATTACATGCGATCTTTACGCACATGTATACATACGTATATAACGTTTTTTATGCTCAAAACGTATTCTGAGCGTCAGGATTGTCGCTCATTTCATCGCCCCGGGCCAGAATATTATTATGCTAGCAGCTTGAATATATCTTTTTACCAAAGGAAATTCACTAAAAACACATCCATAAACACATGTAAGGCATTACATATTTCTCGGCCAGTTTGCATGTAGCCATGAGTTACATTAGACATGATAGTAAGTTTGAGAGCTAACTTGGACTTGTTGATCTGAGCAAAGTTTGAGTTTTAACTCAATAACGGAGAGCAGATGGATGTTGCTAAGCTAATGGATGCTGCGTCGTCTGCTGCTTCTGCTTCTGACTGATTATTCATCGGTCTCTCCAGACACTGCGTTATCGGAGATGAATATTGTCAGTTATGCGAAATTGAGGAAAATGTGATGTTGTGTTAACGGTGATAGTACACTAAAGATGTTTTCATCGCGATCTTTTGCCGTGAAACATGAATGAAGTCAGTTGGATGTTTATGTATTTAATGGACTTTATATTTCAGAACAAATTACCTAAAAATGTATAGTTTTGTTTGTTGCACTCGCCAAAATGGTGACTTAACAGTTGAAACCGGTTACAAGATACAATCTTTAAACCAGGATGCTGTTTTCAATTCTTTTATACATTATGAAATCAGTGTATTAAGCAAAAGACACATATCCTTTCTGTTTAACTTCTTAAGCTGCAAATTTATGATTAACTTTATGATATCAAAGCTTTTAGAGATAGACTTTTATACTGAAAGAGTCTCTTGTTAGAATAACACGATTAAATTGTAGAGACACCTGTCATGATGAATTGAAACTGTTTGGAATATTGACTGTACCTTTACATTTATATGTTTAAAACAATGGTATTCTGTTTTTTTTCAAACTAAAATCTGCAAACCGCTTTATTCTTGTATATGAGATGCGACATCAAAACCTCTTTTATAAATTGATTGTCTTTAAAATTAAAAAAAATCTTATAGGCAGTGAGAAATATTTTACAAATTACCGGAGAAAATTTAAAACATCAATAGCATAGAACTCGTCAAAAAATACTAATTAGTGTTATTGTATAACTCCTTTTATAAAATGGTAGGTTTCATGAACGATTCGTCGAATTGATTTAAACCTTAACTCTTACCAGTGGCAGTTGCTGTTTTCTTTGTTATAATCTTTCCACTCAATAAAATGTGTCCAAAGATGAAAGAAAATAAACTACTGTTATAGGTTCTGAGCTAAACCAACTATCTCTTAGCTAAATCTCATACTTATTTAATCTTATACAAAATAGCGAATATCAAAGCAATACTCTTATTTCGTCATTTCGCAGTACAATTCCTTGTTTTGGAAAATATTGTTATGAGGCAAGGTTGAAAATAGGTTTTTGAGTCGAAATCAACATTTTTGTTTAGTTGACCTCTTGTGAAAGGGAAGAGCATCTTTCTAGGAAGGCTCCTTAAAAAGATTCTGTTGATCTCTTGTCTTGTATCCCGTACTGTCATTGTTGCTGAAACTATAAACATTGTGTTGTTACTTATTAATATCTTATTATTTATCCTATTATATTCTTTATGAACCTCTCATTACTTGACCTGAGTAGCCTGTTTACTAGTTGCCCGCTTTGACCTGCCGATGAAATAAAATATTCACTTAGATAGCGAAAAGTAATAAATTATTTCTATGTTTATAAGATTAGCCTAATATATGTCTACTACTCATAGCACGAAATACGAGCTAACCTTTCACTTTGGCATTTCACAAGTTTTATGAATTTGATGCTTTTAAAATAGAATTGCGTGTCCTGACGAAATGAGCTCAAAAACGTACTGCACGTCGTAATATCGTAAAACCTGTCGTTCGTTTAAGGCTACATTTTACCATAAATAATAATAGCTCCGTTGAAGTTCTCAAACAAAACTGTGAAAGCAAATTAGGTAAACAATGTAAAGTTGAATTCAATTTGTCAAGTAACAGATGCTTAACACAGACAGCCTGTCTTTGTGACATGTTCACTTTATTAAGAGGTGAACACGAATGTGTCTGTCTTCAATTCCTCTGATGTGAACACGTCTCTTCTCCTCTCATGCGATGCAATTCAACACAACCTTTGTAATGTAATACATTATACAACCAACGAAGGTTTCCAAGGTTGAAATATTATTACGGACGATTTCCATCTTCTTTAGTGAGCAAGGAGACGAAGACGTTTCAGAATATATAATCTAGTTCTTCCGGTTTACAACGCGTCAAAACACCATAATAGGCTTGAAATATTTTGGAATCCCTGTGAGTACCATCTTTAGTCACTGATTGGCTGAAACTGAGATACTTGTTGTCTGCTGTCCTATTGGTGACAGGGCTGCCAACCGTCCATTGGAGCAGGGATGCCAACTGTCGATGTTCTCATTGGATGTGACACTATCGAAAAGCCTTCTTCAGAACTGGTTGCGAGATTCTGGAAAGTTTAATGCTGTCTTCTTTGTTGAATTTATTATCGTTTTTAATGATTTCAATCGTTTCTCCGATGACTATTGGGTAATAATGTGAAAGTTTGCCAATACTTTGGCTTTGTCATTTTCTACTGCATGTTTCGTTTTGTAATTATGTTCAGCTAGAGGCCGACCTTTTAACGTCTTCGTGTTTTGAGTGCCAGACGTGTTCTTGAAATATCGTTGAAATTAATCTTTTACAAAGGTTGCACACCTGACGATATTGTTTCCACGTCGAAACGTCCGGGGATGTAACAACCTTCAACACAACTTTTAAATATTGCCTGAGGTAATTAAAACTAATGGTTTTTAGAGTTGTACTTCTCGGTTGCTCAAAGAGAATCGATTGAAAGTCGAATATCTGTGCTAAAAGGCTGATAACTATTGAGCAAACGATGATTGTTATTGGTTAATATCGGTTTGCATTGATGATGTTCTCTGCCGCTCTGTGGTTTTAGGTTTCCCAGAACTTGTGTTTGGCATTTGATTGAAACTTCCTCGGCAAATATTAACGTGATATGAATGTTCAATTAGTATCTTAGGTTCGATGTGTAATACGGATGAAAATATGAAAATGAATTTAAGTTCAGTTAGATATTTTTCCAACCAACATAGTAAAGTACTTTATACATCTAAAATAAGCATTTTTCCTTACGTTTTATGAAAATGCAGTATGTATTCAATAATTTAGTCTTACATTGAACCATGTAACTGAATATTTCTAAATATTTCAAAACTACTTCTTTACTTCAACATTTTTTAGTTTCAAAATTACTTGTTTGTAGTTAAGATGTTTCTACTTTACACAATGTCTATGGTGTTGTATGATAAGTTATTATTTAAAAAATGGTGAAACCAGCGTAGTTTAAAAGCTACATATTGAATTTTTCAAAGTTAAAAAGATTTCTCAAAACAAAGGCTTGAAAAATGTATAAAGGTCAGTCAAACTATTTTATCATTGAATAACTCAACGAGTAGTTTTCCCTTTAAATAATTATTTTAATTTGTGAATTATCTTCCACGATGACCTCCCAACTACAGTAGTTTTCCGTTAATGCAAAAATATTTTAAATGTTGTAAATTGTACGTTTACAAAATGCGCTGGAAAATAACAACGTTAACTGATTGTCAAGTTTGAATTCAACTGTCATAACTTCAGTGGTGAGACGTAAGATAGCTTGTCTCCTGTCTGTCGCAGTTGCAGGTGTTTTGTCTGTGAGTGTTGTTCAACTATGGTTGATGTGTCCCTTCAAAACCTTTTAAATCAGATAATAATCAGATACATTTGGATCCACTCAGGGTGCCTGTTACAATTCACATAAGCAGCTGTAACTTTAGTCCTGCATCATTATAAAGGAGCCTTTGTCTTGAAGTGTGTAGATTTTACAGAATCGTTTCCTTATCCCTGTTTTCCCCAAAGTTAAAAGTAAGACTTCGGAAATATTAAAATCACCCACCAGTTTACGACATGGTGGCCAACTTGAGACTATTTTATAAATACTCCCCAACACTATGATAATTTTCAGCTTTAAGCACAGTTGAATGAATCTTTTGTTCTAGACCTTCTTTGATAAACCTAATTTTTAAGAGTTACTCCAAAGTTCTAAATAAAGCCCAATTTTGAACAGTGGTTAAACCTTGGATAACTCTAGATCCTGATCAGTTTAGTTCCACGGTTGAATTCGGTAGAGACGGTAGATCCACGGTTAACGGTTAAAAGTCTTAAAATGAAATTTTCTACCAAATTCAATTAATAAAAGCTTGCGATGTGTTAAATGTTGTCTCCCTTTTGAAATGTTATATTGTTTAAAACAATCTTTTCTTTATAGTAAAAATGTATTTTTATTCTAAACAGTATTTTGATTTACTGAGTTGGTCAAAAGCTAGAGCGTTTTGAAATTTAAAACACAAAAACATGTCTGTAATTTCATAGCCTACATGATACCAATGATGGCCCGTTTTTAAATGAGCCATAAAAGTATTAAAAGAAACACATTCATATACATATTGTTCAATTAATAAAACTCTAGATAGTTAGCACATCCACTGAATAGTGATATACTAAACCGATCGTTTGACGGTACAAAATATCTTTCACGTTGATTTCATGTCCAAGTAGAATAAAGAAACGTACGGGATATCATTAGTTAACGTAATTGAATTACGAATATCAACTTGAAGTGAATCACACAGGAAACAAACGTAAACAGGAATACTTATGCACCTTGGAAAACAAAACAGTAAAACAAGTGTGAAACAACTTTACGAGTGCAGAAAGTGAATTGAAACAAAACACTTAAACTGTTTATTGCCCATCATAAACTTCTTCTTGCTAATCACATAATCTTTCGTCTTCTTTCAAACAATCATTTTCTTCCTTGTAAAATGCAGCTTAATTATTCTTTTTAAATTAGTAAAGTTGTATGAAAATGTACGTGAATTTCAGCGTGTATGCAGACATAACATTATCCTGTCCTGGGCGAAGAAACATATGCGTTCTCTAAAGCTTTCTGTGTCTGACCCACAATTTTGATCTTTGGTTGACGTTTCCTTAAACCTTTGCAAGTAGACGCAATGTTATTGCGTTATTGGTTGATTTAGCGTACGCTTTTGACAATTTAATGTAATAAAACATTATCTAGACCTAGTTGTTATCAAACTATGCTTAATACTAGAAAGGTCTACATAGCCAACTCGTAACTGCCTAGATATTTGTTGTTTGTTAATTTAAAGACCGCCGCAATCACTAGCGGTCATGTATGACCAGTGGAAATATCCCAGCTGACTCCTAATAATAGTGTAGAATTTGACTGGGACTCGTGGCGTGGTCCTGTAATCCAGCTTCATGGAGGTCAGGTTTTGAGGATGATATAGGTCTAAAGCGGCTCAGATAGTCTCAGTGATCATCTGATGATACCCGCATCAACTCACACCATCGTTTAGACATATAAGACCACCACCTGCGTGGTTCGGAAGTCACTTTAAGCCGTTGGTCCTTGTATTTCCATTGGTCATTGGGCTATTAATTAATGACCCATTCTAAGGAAGAGTCGGCCTTAGTTTGTAACAAGACTACACCTCATAACTCATTACTACCACTCACACTCTTCATCCTTCACATATTTGCCTTAAAATACCCTCATGAGAGTGGTCGGCATCTCAAATAGTGATTTAGTGAAGAGTTTTACGTTTTTTATAAAACAGAAATATTTTACCCTAAAATAAAATTAGCTTTAAACTAATGTTTTCAAAATCTTAAAAGTGGATGAAGAACTTTTATCTGTATTACTTTTATCTGAAAACTCCCAGCAACTACTATTTTCTACACTTCAATTCAGAAGCTTATGAAATTAGTAATTTACATGAAACAGGGCCCAGGAGTGTAGAATTAAAACAAAACAAACGAAAGAATTCCAGTTCGCGGTTAACGAAATCACTACAAAGTATCTTTAGCTTAAATACTTAACACGTAATAATCTATTAAAATTCTCAGGTCATGTCTCAAAGGTTTCTAAAGAAAGAGAAGAGAAGAGAAGATTTCACATTGTTCATTTCAGTTACGTCGTCAATTAAGGCTTACGAGCTCAAATGAGTGCTTCAATGAAGAGTTAAATTGAATTCCAGTAGCCTTTGAGTTTTGTGAAGCGATCGCTGTTCACTTCAGGAACTTAGCGAGTTTTAAATATTCAAGAGATGTGGCTTTCAACTTAGCGCAGGTTTTCAATCGAAAATAGAAACTCTACTGAATCTTTGAGGTTGATATTTCATTTTACAACGGTTAAAGGTTATCGTTTTATATGTATAGTGGTAGAGATTATCATGTTAATTTTTCTAAGGAATCAAACTGACATTCGGTGCACTGTTAGATTTTTATCTTTAATAAGAATGAACTATTTTGTTTAAATCTAAAGTGAAACTACGATTATACTTACTTTGACTCTTTCCATCAACACTTGACGTTTTCTCAATCTAAAGTTACTATTCTTAAATAAAATGTACATATTCTCATATAAAACTAGAAATATTGTAGTTTTCCACACGTACGATTGTACGTGTAATGTTCAGAAAACTTTTGAGAAACCTTATACCAAGAACTGGTCTTTGGTAAAACCTCTGTTATCTCGCTTTAGATGGGTAAATGTACATTCGGTTGGAATAACATTATCTTGTCCTGAGTGAACAAAGATATGCGTTCTCTAAAGCTCTCTGTGTACGTACGAGTATGTCCTTCTATACAGATCTTTAGTGGAGGTTTCCTTAAACATTTGCAAATAGACGCAGGGTTATTGCGTTATTGGTCGATTCGGTAAATATTAACGGCATAAGATAGTTAAGAATTTAAGTTAATACATTTCTAGGGATATTTCTTGTAGATATTAGTGTAAAAGGTTATGTTTGAAATCCTAACGTTTTCGAAATTAGACGTAGTCGGTAACTTCAACCGACAATGGTTTTATTTGAAGTATTTAGATTATTTACTTCTTCTTATCAAATATATACATCTTAAACTTTTATATGTAACCTATGTTTGTAGGCTATATGTAACCTAAATGACTTTGCAGTATTGGATTAACAGAGGTTTAGGAATTGAAAGTAAAAATTTATTGGACAATATATTTTGACACTGTGTATGATCAACATCCTAATTCTAAAGAATTTTCATGAAATTTGTAGTTAGCATTTGATAAAGTTTGATAATGAGTTGTTAAAAGGGATTATGCAGTTGGTTTTGTAATTCTTCTAATATCTATAAGGCCCTAGCAGTTATTAAATCAATCATATTCTGTGAACTTTCTATTCCGTCAACTATTTGACAAATTAAACAGTTAATACATTTTACAATAGCTTAGAACTTTAGGTGTCACACCATTAGGTTTACTTCTATCAACCTTCTAAATAGATAATATTGGAGCTATTATATGTTTTTCAATTTCTAGACGGCCAATATAAGAAAATAATTTTTATTTCAAACTAAAACCCGAAAACTATCTTCTGTACGACTGATTTTGATTTTTCTGATCTTTGATTTTGAAAGCGTTCCTGAAATTAAAGTATCCGAAAATTGACCTCATTGAAACCTGAACTTGTATCTAAGCTTGCGTCTGATGAAAAATATTACTATTTTTAATCTAAAGAAAATCTAAGTTATTTCCACTCATTGTTAAGTGTATTTTACAGCTATTGCACATCCGTTAACAAAAGTTAAAGAGGTGGTCTTTGAGTTCAGATAAAGTGAACGTTAAACGTTGAGATACGGGTAAATGTTAAAGTAAACCTTCGGAGAATGTTTCTTTGACGAAAACCAAGTTAAGACTTGTGCCTCGGTTAAACACATCAGAGAAACTTGTAGGAGTGTTTCTTTTTATACCTGTACTTGTTGAAGTAAGAGACCAATAAACTGGTTAAATGTATTATGCCTTAGTTCTTATGAAACACGAAAATTTACTGGTAGTCACAAATTGACGATTATTTGGCCCAGTGTGTATATTTAAATCCTCGCGTTACACCAGAGCCCAGTTTCATATAAATTACTACTTTTATAGGAACTCATAAGTGGTAGTGTAGACAACAGTAGTTGGGAGTCTTCTAAAATTTTTATCATTATGAAATTATGCGGATGATAGCTTTTCCTCCAATGAATCTCCCGAGGAAATTTACTAACAAAGGTCAATTAACATCAAAACGGCCATAGAAAATCAAAGACTACAATTGTGCGTGATTTTCCAACAAGTTTGTGATAAAAGGTCCGTTGGGTCTTGTGTTGGACAATGACCTAACGTTTACAGACAATATCACTCATACAATTCAAAGAGCTATGGGGCGACTTAGAGGCCTGTACTGATAAAGAAGCCTTTCCAGAATCTGCCAAAATTAATCTTATCAACTCATTGGTTATCATAATTTTTTACTGTTTTCCTGCTTATGGCAACAGTATATCAAAGGATGATAAGGATACAAAGACTTCAAAACTCCGACGTCAGGTTTATCTTTAGCCATGAACCCTCTTTCAGAGAAGAAATCCAATTGTTGCCAATGGATGAAATGTGCAGGATGTTTAACAGCTGTACAGTACACAAGACTCTTTCCGAACCGCGTTACCTGAGGGAGAGGCTCTCATTGCGGGCGGAGGTTTCTCAGAGGTATAGTCGCCATGGTGGAGCTGCACTTTCCCAGAGTGACAAGAGAGTGTGGAGGAAAAGCTTTTATTTTTTGGCCAAGGTTGTAAAATGACCTCCCAGATAGTCTCAAAGATACCCACTCTGTAAATAGTTTTAAACGTAGGTAAAGGTCAATACTACTTAGTTAGTGATTATTGTGTGGATGTAATGTGTAAATTAGTTTGTATGTAATGACTTGAGTTGTTCTGTAAAACAGTGTAACTGGGAAACGCTTCAAAATAAAAACATTTTTATTTATTCATATTTATTTTAAGAAACAACTTGTTTGCAATTTTGAATATTATCTTCATTTCCTCAAACGCAAAGCCATATTTCTCGGAAAAGAAAACGAGAAAGCAATTCGGCTAAGTAACAAAAGTTGTCGGACTTGACACTCGAGTGAATCTACTGCCGTTCTGCATTTCAGATTTATAAATTACGTAAAGAACGGTTCTCCGCCTTCTAAACCTTGGAGAGAGATACAATCTCACTTTCAAAGGAAGATTAAAAAAGTCAAGATCGGCAGATAGCTACTTTTTTACTTTGAAGCTAAAGGCGAATAAACACTGTGTACCGTACCGGAGCTTAAACTCTTAGATTTAAATATTATTTAGGAGGTTCCATCGATTTTAGGAAGCAGGAAACCACGACGTTTCGGGATCCTGAATCTGATCTCGTCTTCGGGTGAAAAGTAACCTAAAACATAACCCAAAACATTAGAAATTGAGCTAGCGTACATGTTGTTTGGTGGTGGGTGATCGGTCATCTTGCGCCGATAACTTTAAGCTAGCTTATTTGTTTACTGTATTGCGTTATAGGCTGGGTTACTTTTCACCTGAAGACGGGATCAGATTCCAGATCCTGAAACGTCGTGTTCTTCTAGTTCACTAAAAACGATGGAAATCATCAGCAATAATATTTAGTCTCAGAAAATCTACTACCGTCAACAAACTTTAGACAAAGAATAAGTTCTTAGGTCATAATTTATGTGGTTTATTAATTATTATTATTCACGAATGGGCCCAATCGAACGTTTGTTAACGCTGTCTTGAAAGGTTGGCGTTCCTTTGTTTCTGGACTTGCCTCATCAATTCGGAATTAGCTCATTTTCTTCCACCAGTTTAAGCTACTCCTTGCCTTTTGGTAACTCCCTCTGACCAACATTCCAATTAATCCTTTTTGTCTAATGTGTCATCATAAGTCAGATTGTGTGTTACCTGCCGCTTTTAAACCTTCTTTAACAACCGCTAACTGTTTTTAATTTTGCATTACTTCGAGTGTCAAAAATGTAAAAATGGTAATTCATTCTACACTTAGAACGAGGAGCAACCCCAGTAAACGAAAAGAAGTAGTTTCAAAGTTGGTTCGCCTTTAAAACATGATGTAACCAGTATTGTGAATTACATGACAGACAATTGTTTGAATGTTGAGCATAACCATTGACTTTCCATCTTACAAGATGCATACAAATTTGCATCTAAGCTTGACTGGGACTCGTGGCGTGGTCCTGTAATCCAGCTTCATGGAGGTCAGGTTTTGAGGATGATATAGGTCTAAAGCGGCTCAGATAGTCTCAGTGATCATCTGATGATACCCGCATCAACTCCCACCATCGTTTAGACATATCAGACCATCACCTGCGTGGTTCGGAAGTCACGTTAAGCCGTTGGTCCTTGTATTTCCATTGGTCATTGGGCTATTAATTAATGACCCATTCTAAGGAAGAGTCGGCCTTAGTTTGTAACAAGACTACACCTCATAAATCATTACTACCACTCATCACACTCATCCTTCACCACATATTTGCCTTAAAATACCCTCATGAGAGTGGTTGGTGTCTCAAATAGTGATTTAGTGACTGCTGCGTTGATAAGAGTTCTGAGGGGCTCATGCACAGGTTGTTTGTTCATGACAGTTCGACTATAGATATGTTTCAGTACACGAAACAAGGAAAAGCTTCGTTAGTCATTCGAAAACGTCTACGCTCTAATAACTCGTTACCCGATAGCCGCCTTCGCGTTTTAACTGTATTATTTTCGTCTCGCCAACGCTTTGATGCGAACAGTTATAATTGAGAATGGAGTTTGTGCATAGCTGTGATTTATCAATAGAACTATCAACTTTGAAAAGGTACTATTTTTAAAATCGGGGCCTTTAGTGTACGAAATAGGAAAGAAGATGGAGAGGTTTTGTAAAAACCAGATAAGAATATATTTTGTTGTTAAATTCGGCTATGAATACGTTGATACTAACATATTCCTCAAATCATGTTTAGAACCAACTGAGTTACAGGGAAACCTAAATCAGAAAACGGTTCATTTCTAGTTTCTGTCCTTCTTTTAGTTGCAAATTCAAGCAATTATACATATTTTCTCATCGCGCACCACAAAACGTGACCTTGCCAATTGAGCAACGAACTTAAGCAGAATTTTGTTTAATTATTTTATTTTTTCCATGCTGCAATACAGTACAAAACCACTTTCATTGTAGCAGATGATTACATCAACAAAAATCTTCATTAAGAAATACCACCTTCACTTTCACTTTAATATAACAAAACAGCTGGCAGTACCCGTGCTACGCTACGGGATTTAAAAAGTTGGGTTGGCAGTTCTGCAGGCAATGTAAAGTGGACAGAAGTGTTTCCCCTACAAAGTGTTTCCATACAAACACCCCAACCATGTTATCTAAGAGTAAAGAATTAGAAATAAAACAGAACAAGGATGTATTAAAAAGAATCTCAAGTTGATTAAGTTACGTGTTGGGTAGGCTTTAGTTGAAATGTTTTCCACACACTCTGTGGGTTTTCTATTATTGACAACATTTAATTTCTGCTCAATGCCTTGAATGTCAAAGAGAAGAAATTCTGAGGTAGTTTTTCCCATATTTAACCCCTCAAAAACTCACCTAAATGTTTGAATTAAAAGAAATCCTCTCTTAGTGGGTGCCTATAATATAAAAGGAGTGTTCATACAAAGTTTCTAGGCATTGTAGTTTTGGAACAGCGATGATGAGTGAGTGAGTCAGTCAGGTCAAATACTCTTATAAATATAGATATTATTACAACACATAGAATTTCATTTATTATTTTACCATGAAAATTGTATGAAATAAAAGCAGTAATGAAATGAACTATCATAAACAACGACAACAACAGGATATTATTTAAATAACTTACCAGATAATATATACGAACAAATAACAAAACTACGAGTATAACTAGTTGTTAACAAACAAAGGAATGTCAAACGTATACGGTAATTCATATTCAATTAAATGTTCATATGTAGAAAATATGATTGTAGGTTAGGTTCATTCAATAATTTACTGTAAGCAGCTGCAATTAGATATTCGGTTTCATCCAATATTCAAAGTTGTTTGGAACGGAAACTTTGGTCTCAGTATTTATGCTTATAGTATTAACTTGTCTGCGTTACAAAGTTTGAACTGATAATCTTCGTCTGACAACTAATACAAGCTTGGAAACTATTTTCATATCCTCTCTCTAAAGTGGTTAATAATCAGTACCAGTCCTCCACACACGATATTGCAATTGGCTTTATAATTTACTCATGAGTTTCCTGGGTGGGAGATATGCAATGTACACTATTTTATACTTTAAAAGCTTTTCACTGTGTTCATTTCGGTTCAAATCTTCTGCGGCGTGACGATTTGAACAATGGTTTAGACGTGTTTTAGCGAATTATCATAGAAAATACTATACAGGGTCAGGCAAAAGTGTGGAAACGCCTTTATAACCTTTTAACCAGTTTTTAGCGCAACTGAAATCGGTACATTTTATTAGAGGATTCAAAAGTACCTTTTAATGCGTACTGACACTTTGCCCCAGTTTTCAAAATGGGGATTGGGGGAGTAACCCCATAACTTTCATAGGGAAGCCCCATCGAGTGACACCTCATTTTAAAGGTCTTAGAAAATATGTATAATAATAATAAATACGTTTATTTTTCAATAGGCACATATTTATACATTTAAGCATACTTTCATACAAGGTATATACATTAGAATTTAACTAGAAAAACCTACATAGGAGAGTAATAAATTAAAAGAAAATTCATTATATATGTAACAAATAAAACTACCTAATGAAAAATAATAGGGACCCGTAGACCATAGTCCGAGTTGGGCCTTCCTTCACAAAAATAAACATAACTCAAGAGAAAAAGATTTGTATAAAAAAATTGATGAATGTTGATAATTAGAAGTCTCTAGCTTAACCCAGAAAGAAATGGCGTCGATTTTAAGTTACACAGCCCGTAACACAAACGCCCGTAATAATATTTTAACCTAAAACATGTATAATCGTAAACAACAACATTTACACGGCAAAAACGGCTGTTCAATATAAAATTAAAGCTTAAAATTAAATAAATGTATATATTAAGCTAAATTGTATATATTAAAGCTTAAGTTGTTGGATATTTAGTTCTTTCTTATGAAAGCGATGTTAATACGTGCATTTCCTTAACACACATATCACGCCTACAGTTTTCCTACATACGAGTATAACATAGTATTGTCAAGTTTTCTAGACTAAAGAACGGATATCGGTGGTTTGAATCGGATTTCTCGGAATAAGAAGTTCAATTAACTTTCAATTTAAATTACTGTTTGATCTCGAAAACGCTTGAGTCACAGCAATTTCTTGTACGGGAAGTTTCATCTAATATTTGTAGGTTTTTTTACTAAACGGATCTAAATCATAGTTGACTTCAAGCGCTTCAGTGAATCCTAGCAAATTTAATATAAGTAGGTATAAATAATAACGGAAGTGCTATTTTCGGAACACGCGTTTTTTGCTGCCATCTTGGTGTGGTTAAACGGATTGTTGATTGTTGGTACACATGTTAGTACGGTACACAATAAGTGCTTATACCACGTCTAACTGAAATCGTATCATAAATACACGAACGTTTGGAAGAAATTTTGTAAACATCGGACAACAAAATACTTCGACATTTTTAATTTGACTCGGAACGTGTTGGCAAGCTCAAAACTGCAAACAGTTTTGTTCTAAGTTTCGTTCTCTTTGGCGAGGGAAATAAATAGCTCTATTTCGTACAGCTGTAGAAAAATACAGAGTTATTCCAAATATTGGACCAGTCTAAAAAATAATATTTATTTAGTTACAAATCCAAAATGAACAATCTTTATACCATGAATAATGGGAATTTCAAAGTTTTCTTTACTACAAAATAAGTGTGCCAAATTCGACCAAAAGTGCCTCTTAGCCAAAGGCATTCAAAACTCGCTAGAAAACCATTTTGGTCGCAGAAGCATTCCATGATATAAACGAGTTTATGGCACACGACTGGGGCTCCGCGTAAACAGAACACGGAACAAGGGGCTAGACTGGTTGAGCCCATATATTTCAACAAGGGGCTCGAACAAATTCGAGTGAATGATAATTGGGAATTGGGTACTGTAGGTTTGAATGGGATTTCGATGTGTATGAATGCACAATTTCACACACTTAATACTAATGATCGATGCATGACATGTATATGTATTACGCAATAAAGGATTTATTTATTTAACAAATTTCTCAAACATCTGACAAAATTACTTAGACATTTTTATTTGACTCAAGAGGTGTTTGACTACCTCTTAGATAAATTTAAAAGAAATCTGCAAATATTCTAATAATGTAACATATGTTACCTTTTAGATGTTTATTTTGCACCACACGTTCAATGTAGTAAAAACAACTTTGAAATAACTTCCTTGGATTTGTATCGAGGTTTTTAATTTCGGATTTGTAATTTAATAAATACGTTTGAAAAATTAGTCCATCATTTAGAACGCAACTATTAACGCTATACTGAAGCTCACCTTGATTTACAGCTGATGTTGATGTATATGTAAGTGCGTCACGTGACTAGCTAAGCCTGTAGCGTGTGCGTGCCTGCGCGTGCGGGCGTCAACGCAAAGAGCCTGATTGTCATGCAAACGTCGCCACACACAAAGCCGATATAACCCGCCCTGCCCACCTTATCTAATTTTACTACATGCCTTTCCACTCCAGAACCTCAACAGCGTATTGATTTTTAGCAGAGTTTGTCAAGAAGCTTTCAGATCCGGCGATTCGTTACTGTAGGGAACGATGGTAACGTGCCGGCGTGGTGGCGGGGTTGGTAGCGCGCGAGTTGCGGATCAGAAGTCGGTGAGTTCGAGCCCCGTTTCAGCCAATGGTGGGTTGTTAATTATCTGCTAAGGTCACCGCACAGGCTGCACAGGACTAAGGTGACTGGCGGGTTAACTTAAATTGTATAAAATTTAGTTTCATTCTTCAAAAACAGGCAGTGCGAACAATCGCAAAACAGCAGCGGAGAGAGTCGTGCAGACTAGTGTTCAAAAGTTTAAAACTGTTGACACTACCCTGTCTCTATATTTTGGAAACCTGTTTTTTTAAATAGCAAAATGAGATCTCGTAACAGGTATAGATGTACACTCTGACGAAACTAGAGGCTGGGAGAACTACCGAGCTGGAAGTCACAGAACGGTAGCTCGACATGAACGTTTGTCATCAGGAGTTCATTTCGTCAACAGACTTACAAATTCGATTAAGTATGCCCCGATGCCGAAGGAATTTAAAGCTCGTCTTAAGCAAATTTTTATCGCAGAAGCATTTTAAAGTTCAGACGAGTTTATGACACATGATTGGGAGACCATGTGAACAGACAGACAGACGGGGGCCAGACGGGTGAAATTCGAGTGATGAGACTGTATGAGTGTAACTTATGTATGTTTGAATGTGATTTAGATGTGTGTGAATACAAAATTTAAGCCGATATTTATTGACGATTGAGATATATTTGTACACATGGTTGTTCAATAAAATATGTATTTATTTATAAAAGAACAAGTTGGGATTTAGACTTGTTGTGTTTTAACGTAAATTTTACTTTTCAGCTGAAAAGCCAAGTTGGAATATCCGTAGTTTCTGATACTATGATTGGCAGAAAAACAAGTATATTTTAAAGTAACTTTGCAAAACCAACGTTGAAGTTGGGATTTTTACTTGAAAATACTGTTTTTTTTACTCTAGAGCTGTTGTGGGAAATTCGAACTAATAGGAACTTTTGTGGATAGCAATTTATATTTTATGTTTGAATGTGATTTTCAATGTAAGGAGTCGGTGCAAAAGGCTAGCTGTATTTCCTCAACTTTTTTGACGATTATGGTGCAAAGTGATTTTGTAAAACCTGGTGCAATTAAATAATTTTATTTTATTTATGAAATATTAAACTTTTTATGATACATTTTATTATTAGAAACAAAGTGTAACAATTAAAACACTTAGTACCCTGAACATTTTATTGTTTCACGACCGGTTTCGAGCTGAGCTCATCTTCGGGTGATGCAAATGACCTGTTTGACAATTTTTCTTAAAATATTCAGGGTACTAAGTGATTTAATTGTTACACTTTTGTTTCAAATACCAGTATCCCTACGTCGTGGTTCAAATTATAATCCTGATTTTATTATTACTATCGATTAGTCGAATTTTTCAATTTAACAACGACGTTAGTTCTACCTTTAAGTTTTGCGCAAACCCAATATAAAAAAGGAAAATAAAGTTACATCGGTTGGATTTTGAATATATCATATTTAGCTTAGAGCTTTAACCTTAGTATTCTGTAGTTAACATAAAATTGATTGACTGTTAGGCAAACACCGAATATGGTTTCCATTTTGCTTGTATTGTGTTTGCCAAACACTACACAAGAATGTACACTACTTTAAAGTGTATTACAAATAACACAACACCTATCCAATACAGTTCGATGTGGTGTATTTGAACAGAACTTCACACCTCGTAGGCGTTGAAATCATAACTTATCAACGTATCATATTATCAACGTAAAACCAAAATGAAATTCCGTTCCATTCCAAAATAAGCAAGTGAAACTAGAGTATTTTCCAGGTTGATGACTTTTTATAGCTCACTGGCCATTTTTTGACTGGGACTCGTGGCGTGGTCCTGTAATCCAGCTTCATGGAGGTACGGTTTTGAGGATGATATAGGTCTAAAGCGGCTCAGATAGTCTCAGTGATCATCTGATGATACCCGCATCAACTCCCACCACCGTTTAGACATATCAGACCATCACCTGCGTGGTTCGGAAGTCACGTTATGCCGTTGGTCCTTGTATTTCCATTGGTTATTGGGCTATTAATTAATGACCCGTTCTAAGGAAGAGTCGGCCTTAGTTTGTAACAAGACTACACCTCATAACTCATTACTACCACTCATCACACTCATCCTTCACCACATATTTGCCTTAAAATACCCCCATGAGAGTGGTCGACATCTCAAATAGTGGTTTAGTGATTTACTATTTGATAGTGATAATATTCAAAACTAACTCTTTTGATTTGTGTTTTGGTTGACGTTGGTAGTCCTACAACTTCTGAGGTTAAAATATTATTAAGCACGTTTTTCTTTTCGAATTTCCCTTCCATTGGCTGTGGATAAATAGGTTTTATTTTGTGTTCTCTGTTACAGTTCAGGTCAGTCTGATTCACGGCTGGGATTGGTCGTCCACTGCTCTGAGCCAGCCAATAGCGGCTGGTCGGTGTGCAACAGTCACTGGCCGTGGACGTGCTTGATTTATCTAGTTGTTGTTGTTTTTAATTTCGTAAAGCTTTGTACTTATTGTATTTATTTAACTTATTTATTAACACGACGTTTGCCATTTTACAATGTTCTCGAACATAGTTGACATATAGATGCTGTTTGTTTTCTAAGCTGGCTGTTATAAAACGAGATTTTGGTGGTGGGTCACTGGTTCGCTTGCGCTGATTACTTTTCCCGAGGTTTTATTTTTTTTAGCTTTCACCTGAAGACGGGGTCAGATTTCAGATCCCGAAACGTTTTCTTCGCTCGAAAACGATGGAAAACGTCTGTAATTATATTTTTACACCAGAGACTAATTGAAACTGTTGTTGCCCTTGTCACATAATGGTTACAAAATAATCTATCTCTCTTTAAATCAAACAATTTAAACACACTACACACTCTTTAACTGAAACTTTATTTCCTGACGAACCGAAGTGTAACTTAACAATAGCAGCTGTTTTAGAGCAAAATGCCAAAATATGAATTGTAATGATACAGTAATACTAATGAAACCTGGTAAACTTTCTTAACTGCCAATTTAATGTGGTGGGTCATAATATTCTAGGTGTTCTACTTATTTAGGAATATTTAAAAGTGACATTTGAAACGTATTTTAATAC
This sequence comes from Matsumurasca onukii, assembly GCA_018831715.1. Classification (NCBI taxonomy): domain Eukaryota; kingdom Metazoa; phylum Arthropoda; class Insecta; order Hemiptera; family Cicadellidae; genus Matsumurasca; species Matsumurasca onukii. The sequence goes on along the minus strand of CM032065.1, from coordinate 42,944,352 downwards.
AATTGTTTCTTTTGTTTCAGATTAGTGAAATGGAGAAGAGAGTTTCATAGGTAAGTTATTCTACAGTAACGTATTCTACAGTATTTGTTCATTTGTTGGTGGAAACTGCCTATGTAACGAAGTATTTTCGATGAATGCCATTATGAACAGAGATAACCGGCTGTTATTGGCTGAATTTATGTTAATCACCGAATACATTATCAGTAAATATGAAGTGTTTAGTAATTCAAGCCATAAACGCTTTATGTAAACGTGAAAACTGAGTTAAAATGGGTAGAATTTTTATTTATACCTACAAAGTAGACTAAATTAAGCTTCACAATTTAACTAAGGAAAATGATTTTAACTGGAAGTATAAAACAAAATGATTTCCACTTTGTCATTCAGTATGAATAACACACATATATTCATGTTAAGTATATTAAGTTTTGAAAACATGCTCGAAACGTGTTCTGGGGGTTAGGATCGGTGCTCATTTCTTGACCCAGGGCCTATGTCTTATCTGCAGGTCTAACCATGCTGACAGCATAAATATATCAATTTTCCAAAGGAAATTCGCTTAGAAAACGTGTTTACTACAACAACTGAAGATTAAGTTCTAAAGATTAAATGACACACAACTCAAATTAGGTCACAGACTGAAAAAAGGTCAAGATTTTGTCAGTTTTAAACGTCGTGAGTATGATTTAGTACAAATAAACTACTTTTCTACGTGAATTGGTCTTTTCTCAGTTTACCTTCAACACTGTATTTGGTCCAATATAAACAATAATAAACTTAGAGAACTTGAGCCATAGTTTTGGAATAAATTTAAAATTAGACAAGATGAAAAACAAAAGCCAATATTACTAGAAGTGAAACCCAGTGAAGGACCAAAGTTCAATTATTAATTACCTTGTATTAGGCCTGTAGATCCTACCGTTGCTGTAAATGTGGATGCCATATGTTTTAGTTAAGGACAATAAGTGTGCCGACGATGCCCCACAAGCGGGGCGAAATGCGCATCCACATTTACAGCAACGGTAGGATCTACAGGCCTAATACAAGGTAATTAATAAAAGCCAATACTTTCAAGATTTAACTTGCGAGGCCTTTCTCTAGAAATGCTGGCATTATCGGGTAACATTAATTAAAAGTTTAGTTTTAAACCTTTAATTTGTGTTTAACTTGTGAAAGTATTGGTTTTTGTTTTTATTTTGTCTAATTTTAATTGTATATTAAACCTCGAGATAACTTGAAGTACCATCGATTTTCCTTATAAAAATCAAAAACTATGTCTTGAAAAGGTGAACTCCACACGCGAATACATGATGGAAGAATGATGTGAAGATTGGCGTTGTTTTCCTTGGTTGTATTATGGATTTGATTTGTTCTTTTTTAATGTTTTGTTTTTCTATGTATCTTGTAAACCACGGAATGAATATTTCTTTCTTTCTCACTCTGTAAAATTGATTCGTTCTATATATTTTGCTTTCAAATTTCCTAGTTCTAAAATACCTTTAAAACTCTGGATACGGTTGGTATTTACCGAAGTTAGTTTCTCCGATGTGGTTCTCACACTTCTAAATTTAAACACATGTACACTGTTTAAACGTATGTATCTTCATTAGCGCTACTTGTATAGCTGACAGTTCGTTTCGGCTCTTAGCTTCGCTAATTGGACGTCTCTTGTTGACAAGTAATGCAAATTGGCTACAAAGCAATAATCTTGTAAAGTCTCTCAAAGGCGCCGAATTCATGTTGAGATTTTAAATTAGAATTAGTCTCATGATATGAGTTGAAGATGATTTTCTATAAATTATTTAGCTGTTTCGAACCGATTTTGTGTGTTATTTTCTTTAGAAGTTCCACTGGTCGTTGGGCTATTAATTAATGACCCAATCTGGGGAACAGTTGGCCCTAGTTTGTAACAAGACTACACCTCATCATCCATCTAAAACACTCAACACACTCACCCTTCATCCCATATTCACCTTAAAAAACCCTCTAGTAGAAAGTATCGACAATATCAAAAATATCAAAGAGTAATAGTAGCCTATATTTTATTACTAGGTCGTAAAAGAAAGTTTTTTGTTTTACTTCTGAGGCCCAGCCGAGCATGTTAATTGGGCGATGATATTTTGCATCATAGCGGCAAAACAGAGGCTCAGATCTTAAATTTGATGGAAAATCGTCAGTTTTAAACAAATTTCCAACAACTTTTGTATTTAACATTTTTCCAACCTCTGACGGTTTCGTTGCTAGATCAGTTTGAAGTGAAACTGACGAAAATTCAACTTTCTGTGTATGGGCTCTTAGTTTAAGGCAAACTGCAGACTTAAAAACAGTGGGTGAAGCAAATTTGTCTTAATCATAAGCGTAGCGAATGCCCCCAAAATACGAGACCACAGGCCGAGTGGGGTTCTGGGGGGCGCAGCCCCGAAGAGAGAGTTGAAATGAAATGAAAATCGTCTTTATTGGTGGCGAAGTTAGGACTTTAAAGTCCTCTCTTCCACTTAACCACAGTACAAAGATATTTGCAATTTCATATATACAACAGTTGAAATATATACGTACAATTTTACTAATTTAAAATGAATAGTCTCAGTTGTATGTATTCTTGAAGAGACAGTTGTTGTTACGCTAGTTCAGCCTGAGTTATGTGTATATTTACCAAATCACCACAGTTTTTCTGTGTGTTCCTTTTGCTTGTTTGATACATGCGGAAATGTAAAAATCCGACTGACCACTACAATCTGTTTTAAGCCTCTATAATTGTTTGCCTAAAACTTTACACCGACCGACTTGTTTAGAACAGAGTGCATAGATGCAGAACAACACAAAGTTGAAACCGTAAGTACAAGACATTATACAGAAGATATACAAAAGGAACTGGGGTAAGCAGAAAGCAGGAAATACTGAACAAGCTCCAGTGTGCATAGTGTACAGTTAGACATGTAATTGTTATGTATGTATGTAGATCTGCCCTGCTGAACATCGCATTTTACGCTTGGTCTCTTGGCCGGAATATACTCTTATGTAAAACCCCTCTCGCAGTACTTTTAAATTGTATTAGACCAGACTGTAAACACAACTGGGTTTTCTTTTCTTTGTTGATGCATTCTTCGTCCTTGAAACTAAAGAGATTTTGTTGAAAGTTTTAAGTAAATGTGGATTATGCATTCCTTTGACTTAGAGACATTCTAAATCTCTGTAATAAAAGCTAACGATGTCATATCGGAGATCAGACTACTGTACACTGTTTAGCGTGTTAGAGGAATTGGTCGGTTTTTCCTAACAAAGACGATGTCTGACACGACTTTATGTTTAACTTTCGTTGTTTTAAAGCTTTGGTTTAAAATAATGGTTGGCGCTAATGGTTTAATTGTCTCTCGTGGTGCTGATCTATTCCACGTTTCACACAACTCAGCACAATGGTAATTTCCTCCAATCAGAGACTGCCAAAATAGTGGAGATAAACCAAATTGTGTTGCTGTTTCTCACTCTCTCTTCCTGCTGGTGATCATAAATGTTATTATTTCTGATTAACATTATTTCTGATGGTATATTTTTATATTGTTTTAAATTAACAAGTTTTCTGTACACAGAAACGTACAACACAACAATAACAACAATACACCAGTAGACCCGTGGTGGGTTAGAATCGTGCGCGTATAAAATAGGTTTATAAAAATCTGAAGACACGCAAACACATATAAACTCTTTCTCATTCCATAAAAATTAACATATCTAAATTTAACCTTGACATAAAAGCTTTACCTAATTACTACGAAACCCATGGAGGCGCTAGGTTTGGCAGTTAGGCCGCATCAGTTGAAAGAAGGCCTGTTGTTAGTTAGTTGTTTCGTGCGGTGTGTCTTGTTTTCCTTGGACGAACGAATTCACCTTGACCTTTTTACCTTTTGACACGGAAATGTACGACAGGGGAGGGGAACACACGACACGGCCTAAGTGTCAAGCGCCTGGTGGAAGGGTTGTTTCACTAAACATGTTCCCTGGATTGTAAAGAGATTTATCGAGAGAACGTGTGTGCTACACAAGACGCCGCCATTGTCATGTTAAGCTCTGTTCTCTCCCTTTATCCACCCTCTCCCCTCACCATCACTATATCTCTATCCCACGTTCTTGCTGACCTAGCGAGGCAAGTGTCTCTCATTCAACTCACCCATAGTCTGTATTTGTCATTCGATCAACTGTTCATGATCAACAGGTCCTGTAAACTGTCTGTTATTCGATCTATTCTGCAATTTGGTGGAAATGTAGCTTAATCACCATTTACCAAAACCCTTTTCCTACAACGGTCTACGTCATTAATGGTCCTATATCTATTTCTGAGGTTTAGGAGAAAACTAATCCCTACGTTTCGGGCAGTTGGGAAACTTCACTCGTTGTCAAGGGCCTATTTTAACCTTATACCAAATTACAGTAAACACTTATCCTAAGTCCACAGTTCTTGTGTAACTAAGGGGTGACAGAAGGTCTGCAATTGGCGTCCTGGGTCAAAAAACTCAAGGTTTTTTCGTTGTTAAACGGTAAGAGTTATCCTTCGTTTTTCAGGATAGGCATAAATCACTAAAAAATCACTAAATCACTATTTGAGATGCCGACCACTCTCATGAGGGTATTTTAAGGCAAATATGTAGTGAAGGATGAGTGTGATGAGTGGTAGTAATGAGTTATGAGGTGTAGTCTTGTTACAAAATAAGGCCGACTCCTCTTCCTTAGAACGGTCATTAATTAATAGCCCAATGACCAATGGAAATACAAGGACCAACGGCTTAACGTGACTTCCGGACCACGCAGGTGCTGGTCTGCTATGTCTAAACGATGGTGGGATTGGATACGGGTATCATCAGATGATCACTGAGAGTATCTGAGCCGCTTTAGACCTATATCATCCTCAAAACCTAACCTCCATGAAGCTGGATTACAGGACCACGCCACGAGTCCCAGTCATACCACGTAGCTGTGTCATATAATGTTTACCTTGTTTCTTAGACTAGGTCCTAGGTTAAGAGTTTACTATAATGTAGTGTAAGGTTAGGTTAGAGATTCCCAACTGCCCGAAACGTAGGGAGTGATTTTGATTGAATTTTCTTTGGAATAATGAGATATTCATGCCGTCAGAATAGTAAGACCCAGAACCGTGGCCGTGTACCAATCTAGTTCCCCAGAACACGATTTGAGAATTGTTTCTAAGCTACATATGTATATATGTGGGTACTCTCTACAGGTTACGTTTTTTCCCGACTTTTATGAAATATAATACGAATGTTCCTTTTGTTAATAGATCGTGCCTGGTGTTTTTCGTTAGCCAGCAAAATCGGACTATTGGAAGTTCCCTTTGGAAAGGGGGAGAGTTTTGATAAAAATTGTGGTTTCAATGGCCTAAAAGAGTAAATTTTATCAGTTTTTAATTTTCAAATGAATATGTATTATGATAATATTCATAAATGTATCAAAAATTATGAAAATCTATCGAGTTGCTCTAAGATAATGGTGATTTTTTCACTGTAACCAGGTTATGAGTAATCTGATTTTAATGGAATTTGAAATACGACTTCCTTTCGTGATATGTATTATAACGTGCAGTAAAAGACCACGTGAGTCTAAGGACTTATGCACTTATTAGCTGCGTGTCGGCCTGGTTTCTCCTGAAATGCCCGGAAAAGGTAATTGATCACCGCTACTACAGTAGTATAGGCTATATCGTGTTCGACAACAAGCTGCTGTGCGTGTTAACTGCCTTGTTTCAACACATCCACTATCTCCCGTCACGTGATCATCACGACTAAGTAAACTTACATGGTTAACAGTAGGAGTTTGTTTGATTTATTAGTAACGCAACTTTGTTGATTGTGGTCGTTATCGGTTTCAAATCACTAAATTAAACAATTTTTAAGGCGAATGTCACTTTTTTGTAGTTAATTAATAACTCCGTATATTACTAAAATATGTAAAAAAATTCCTTTATTTCAAATGGTATGTTTAAAACATTTTTGTTTTGTTTCCAACAAAAGTAGAACAGTTTCTAAGAACCATGGACAGTATTCGTTTATAACCATCTCGTATACTTGACTATTTAAGGTTTGAACTAACTTAACAATAACCTTTTAAGTATTGTACATCTTTAGCCTACTTATTGTACACACACTTTTCATTCAATAATAACGGCTACTGTTTCTATATTCATGTTACATTAAACAAAGAATGATGGTCTTATAGAGTTGGATCATCTACAGAGGGTGGTTTATTACATTTGATCTGTAGGTTTAAGACTCGTTGTATAACAGTCATCATATTATAAACATTAATTATTGCGTAAAATGTTTGTATAATTATCTTGTAGTAAGTAGATACGAGGGACATTCGATAAATAAAGAGACAATTGTTTAGGCCACTAAAATGATCTGCGAGGAAAGAGATTTGAGGGTAACAAAGACGTAAAAGTATGACTTGGACGTCAAGGTACTTAATTATTCGCTGACGACACAAAAGTGCTGGTATATCGATGGGAGAGGTGTATACAGATAGCAGGGAATTATGTTGTACAGTAGGAAAAGTCTTGTTTGTATATAATAAAGCATGTTTACTTATTGAACGTCCCTCGTAGTTATCAATAAAACATTAAAATGCCTTTAGGTATTTCCCTTATACCAGGTAGATTGAGAAGAGTCAATTACATCCGTTTTCATAAACGTGGTGATAGATTGCTTGTCACCAGCGTTTCTCGTTCGTAATTAAAGATTTAATGGGAAATGAGATTCCGAGAAACCAGGTTGGAAAATATTTAAATTCTAGCAACATGTTGTCGAGTGTAATTAACTGCTAGGAGTGCGATCTTTTGAGTAGTTTACCAGGAACAGCAATTGCTCTATAAACTTTGAACTTTTAATGAATTGAATTTCTATGTCAGATTGAAATTTCATAATAGTGGTATTGTTCGATTATAAAAGTTATATTTCGAACTTTTCCGGCCACTTTAGGAGAAAAGCTACTCCCCACGTTTCGGGCGGTTGGGAAACTACACCCGTTGTCAAGAGCATAATCTAATCTTACCCGACTATACAGTTAACACTTAAGAGTCCGCCTCAGTGGTCACCTCAGAGAAAGGCTGAATTCGTCCGCGCAAGGAACACATGACATCGCGCACGTAACAACTGGCTAAACGGCCTTCATTCAACTGAGGTGGCCTAACTGTCAAACCTAGCGCCTGCAAGGGTTTCGTAGAAGTAGATAGCGCTCTTATGTAAGGATTAAATTCGGATATGTTAGTTTTTATGGAATGAGGAAGAGTTTATATGTGTTTGCCTGTTTTCAGACTTTTGATAAACCTATAAACCTAGCTTCTTAAATAAGGTCTTAACAACACTCTATTTTTACTAACTTCAACCACTAATTGCAAACAAATTAAAAGATATAATGAAAAGTGAAAAAGGTAAACTTAAATAATATGTTTATCCTCCATTTGGGAGTGGTTTCGTCAAAATAGCACTAATAATAACGTATCAATGTTATTTCGCGCAAACCTCTACAACGACGCTCTCCCGAGCTAGTAGAACGCCCCTTAAGCCAATAATTGTTCAAATTAGAGACCATTACTACATTTCGCACAGTTTTTAGTTGCGATTTCATTAACACCAATTAAATCTTCAAAATATTTGAAAAACTGCCTACTTACGCACAGCTGTAAGCAACTTTCAGAGATGGGCTGATTGTTTACAAACACACTTTGGCACTTCAAGGCGTTTGTTTACAAATCTCTTAGCTACTGCGGGTCGTTGTTTACATGTCAGTCACTAAAGTAGTCAGCTGTAGTCAAACAGATATTCGACTCTTTCCATTCGGCATAACGCATTTCTTGACTGCTGGAACAGCTGTTTTGCTATGAAACGTAATGAAGAGGTAGTTTGCACAGTAGTTTTACAACAGTTATAACGTAACTATCGTACAAGTCACTTTGTGCAAGTAATTGTTCTTTGTCTATTTGATCTATGAACAGCTGCTTTAGACGCATGTATTGGTGAGCTAAGGTTGCACTTTTATTTCCTGGGAATGAAGGTTTTTTATGATCTTTTTCGCACTACGGAGAAAAAGATAATTTTAACGATCTTTATGTGGCAAGAACATCAAATGTTCTAATGGTTTTGTTTGAATAATCAATCTATTGAAAACCAGTCGACTGTTGTAAACAGAACTACTCTAATTGTCGATTTTTAAGGGGTTTATTTTACTATCTCAGAAATAATTTATTTGAAATTGATACTAAGATCTAAGGATTCCGGTTTACACCGCGTCACAGTTGAAACACAAATACTGCTAAGCGTTTCCACCTCGCTGTGAAGAGTCATCCTCTGTAGTAGCTGCTTTATTCGCCGATACCGGAAACCTTAGATCTTAGTGATGACACCGGCTGCGAAATCTTAAGAGTGCACTAACTATGCACTAACTGTTTGATCGGTTAGGATGAGCTAGCGTAACAACGGTAGTGTCTTCAAGTAAAAGTAACGACTTAGACTAATTAGGTCAAACGATTAGTTAAATTTAAAAAATTAAAATACGAGACTTATTGATATTGTTGCTGCGTCATCGCAAAAAGTATCGTTCATCCCTAGGCCCAAACGTGTCTTTTTGATCCTCTCTCATTTAACTACCTCGGCCGTTAAACTTGAGCTCGTGTCAAAAGGCTTCAATCTGTAGGACCTGGTGATTAATTGTACTGTTATTACACAACATTATTAACAGTTCTACTTACACTAAAGTTCTCAGATTGAAGCAAATTATCATGTATAAACCAAAATACAATATAATTATGTTTGAAATTAAAAAGAAACGACACATTTTTCACACTTTATCCTTAGGATGTAGAAGTAATAAAGAAATCACTAACGCTAGTATAAATAAAACAAAACAAATGTTAGTCCTCTAAGTAATAAAATGAACACAAAATAAACTGTCTTTGACCTGTCAAGCTGAATCTGATACGTCTTTCCGAGCCCACTCCCCCGGACCAAGGCACCCAAGCGTTCCTGGGCTGGACGCCAACACAGACACTGCCCTTGTATAAACAAAGACAGCCGGCTGTTCGCCAGCCCGTACTGATCGTGAATAACCAGGGACCGGAGTAGTGAGCGTATAAACCAATGCCATGTATCCACTTCGAGGTATCGTTATACAATTTTACGTAGGAAATTCCGGTTTACGCTGGAATAAAAAATAAATGTTGCCGTAACTTTAATTAGCAAAAAGATTTGTAATTCTGGCACAAACCTGTTTAATTTCTTACCCGATAAAACACAAAGTGCCTACCTTGTAAATACAATTATTGCGAAGCCACATACGGTTTCATGTCTGCAAACTAATGACAAACTCCTTTAATTCATACATCCTTTGCATAATTGTTCACAGAAAGAAGTCTAGGTAACGAACTGTAGACACGGTGCAAATATAAAATCAAGGAGTGAAATTGCGATACAAAATTAAGCTCCAGCGAGAGCTCCTGTGTTTCTCCCCCCTCCCAACCCTTCAACCCCCCAACAACCCCGCACCACACCCCCGCTCTACAACAACACCCGGATCCACTTTCCATAATGAGGCGGAGGGGTAACACCTTTCAGAAAGAGAACAACCGACCCGCTAATTCTAAAGATAAAAATTACGTGTAAATATTACGAGAAATACTTTCGTGAAATATTTTACAAATTGTCTGCAACTTGGGTCGTTGTTCATTTTACGTTGATAACTTACTTTCAAAGTGCTGGGAGTTTTTCTTTCCAGAGGACCAGTAGCCTTTGTCTTTAAACAAATAAATCGTTTCTTGCTGAAATATACAGGGTGGCCCATAAGTCAGTTGACCGACATGCATTCAATGAAATGCATGCCTGTCAACTGACTTATGGGCCACTCTGTATAGACATGTTATGAAACCGTCATTGAAATTTGCACTACAATTTTCCATGCGTTCTGACATTGATGTCTCGTATTATGTTCATTCTAAGTTAATAAATCTTTTATTGCATAAACAATATACATTCTATCGCAATCGTCAGTGTTTTAGCTTATCTAAAAATTTCCATTGATTCACATCGAAGTATCTTTCAGACATACATAGGTATTCATTTCATTCATTCAAAATATTCCCACTTCAGCCCAATAGTTTGTCTGTCAGTTTTAAGAGGTCTCCCAGTTATGTGCCATGTACTCGTCTGTGCTGTAAAATGCTTCCTGAGCTAGTATTGTTTTGAGACGAGATTTAAAGTTATTTGGCATAGTAGCACCTTCTCTCTTCACCATTTGTTTGAATTGTTCCACTCTAGCCCTAAATTGTACGTCGGTAGGTTCTTCAATCTCCCAGTTATGTGCCCTTAACTCGTCTCTACTGTAAAACGCCTTTTCGACCCCTTTGATAATTTTAGACGAGCTTTGAGCGTCCTCGGCATTTGGGCACTTTTGATCGAATTTAGTAACCGGTTGACTAGTTGAACTCCTGCCTGAGAAGGCAAGTTTTCATGAAATATCCTTCTGTGCCTCCCAGTTTGGTAATTTTCCCTGCCTCTTGTTTCATAAGAGTGAATGTCACTTCCTCTTACAGGATCACATTTTGATTTGAAAAGAAAAGAAATTTGAAGAATCTAGAAGCAAGGTAGAGCCAACAATTTCAAATTTTGAAACGCTGGCTTGCACGACTCTCTTTTGAAGTGTTGCGGTTGTCCGAATGGCTTTTTGTACCGTACAGCAAAGAAACTCAGAACTATAGGGCAAGTTACAAGAATATTACAACATTATGGTACTACTTACATGTGTCAACTATACATAAACGACCGAGAAACCGTAAATAGCTTAAATGATTTATAAATGTGACGCCGTCCATCCAGCTTGCTGGTCATCGACGAAAAGGAACAAATCCTAATATTGGGCTGTAGTCTTAGTTCAAGTTTTATAGTTGTACCAATTGTTCTTTTTATACTAAAAGCGTTTATATAGGCTAGATTAAAATTCACATTCCCAGCTCAAACAACTAACGTTCCCGCAACAGCTGATTCTAAGCAAATATTGTTGCGTTAAACCAGTAGTGGAATACGAGTAAAATGTCTGAGAAACAGCCAGATTGTTAGGATACTGTTACCGTGGGCGGGTTTCTGTTATTGCCTCTCTTGTATTGCAGCCTACATATTGCTTATTACTGTCGAATGTCTTTTTATCCACAGCTTTACTCGCTACTTTTACGCTATTTACTGTATCCTAAAGGTAAAATCTTGTGCCTTATGTAATCGCATGCAACCTTTACTAGAAATGAGTTCAAACGGTTTCTTTTGTCTAAAAGGTTCATTCCCTTGATTAAAGTTTAACTTGGCACTGTTTTGCGTTTCTGGTTATTTGAATATTTATGATAATATTTGATCAGAAGTCACGTTAAGCTGTTGGCCCATTCCATTAGTCGTTGGGCTATCAATTAATGACTCAATCTGGTGAACAGTCGGTTCTAGTTTGTAACAAGATTTCATCATACATCAAAAACACTCAACACACTCATGACATATTCACCTTAAAATACTCTCTAAGAGTGTTCAGTGTCTCGAATCAAAAGTATTTGATGCATTTTATATGTTAATAATGTTTCGCCATTCGACTCAGAAGGATTTGAAAAGCTAAAAACTGCAAACCGTATCTCTTTAGTGACCTAAATATATAGCTATTTTTCCTATGGGAATTTGCTACATATTACTAATTAAATAGTGATAACCTAGGTTTTGTACTACTTTTCAAACGGAAATTTTGCGCAAGTTTTAAGACAGCATTTATATAGTTGTTAAAGTTAGGTTGAAAGTGTATAATAGGGGCGGAGATCAACTATAAAATTGCTCATCTAGGACTTTTCCGTTTCAGGAGAAAAACTACACCCTACGTTTCGGGCAGTTAGGAAACCCCATCCGTTGTCAAGGGCGTCACCTTGTGCTTTCAGGAATGCATACTATGTAGCTGTGTCATATTGTTTACTATGTTTCTTAGACTATGCCCTAGGTTAAGTGTTTACTGTAACATAGTGTGAGATTAGGCCAGGCCATTGACAACGGGTAGAGTTTCCCAACTACACGAACCGTAGGAATAGTTTCAAGTGTCCAGAAAAGTACGAGATAAACAATTTTATAATAGTTCTCCAGTTGATAATATCAGCTTCATAGACTGAACTGTCAACTTTCATAACTAGTACTCTACTTTCAACGAAAGGATTTCTGTTGGCGCGCACAAACCTAATTTCACTAAGATCAGTTCACGATCGCGGTTTAATTTAATTAAAACAAAATGAAATAACTCTTCCAGGAATCGAGTAACGAGCTCAGAACAAGAAAATAATAAGCAGATTTGGTTTATGTCAATTGTCGGGTTTCCTGGAAGTAAGGACTCTTGACATTCTTCGGATCAAGGTTCCTCATGGTCTAGTTACTCTCATTCTGAGTCTCAGTATTTCCTCGTATTTTGTATTTTGTTCTTTCCTCTTCTGAATATTAATTTGCTATATATTTTTTAAACTTCGTTGTATTTTAGTAAACGACCATAACAGTTATGTAGGTAATAATACCAGTAACGGAACAAAAAAAGCTGGTTTACACAAATTGTGATGTCGATATATTTTTTATTTTTAAAGGATAAAATATTTGCCACGAAGGGAGGTGATTATAGAATTTGCTTTACTTACTCTATAGTTTGGCTTGAAATGAAATAATATTACTTATTTTTGTATTGTATATTAAACAAACAACAGCTGTTAATTTATCTATACTATTAGTATTTCGGTTAGGTTGTCCGGAGTGTTGAGATCTCGAATCTGGCTGGGGTAATTCAGAATTTTTGACTAGAAATGGTCCTTAGGTGTGAAGGGTGGGGAAACGAATAAAATTATATATATTTTTATTTTATGGGGTTTTGAGTCCCTAATTTATGTTATATTTCTTTTTTAGTAAATATGTATTAGTAAATATCAACGGATTTGTTTGAAACTCGACACATAGTTGTATATCATTAACCCAAAGACCTCACTGATTTTGGGGTTCGGGGCACAAGGAATAAGCTGCTGGGGCAAGAAATAAAAAAAAAATTGATAAAGTATCAAAAAAAGGAATATTATGCTGATTTCAAAAATATATTGGTTGTCTACCAAATTGTTTGAGGGAGGAAGGGGGTTAAAAAAAAGTCCGAGTTTTACAAAAGGAAACCCCAGCTGGCGCAGCTAGTTTTGAAATAAGAAAGTTGTTTATTTTCTGTACCGATTTAATTTCTGCTCTGTGCTCTGAGTGTCTAAGTGGATAAATGTTGACTAAATAGTTAAATTAAAATTATTTTAAACCGGTAGATTTAGAACAACGGAATTATTGTGGTAGATTAGGAAGGTAAAAATCTATTATACAGGGTGAGTTGTGTTTTTGTTTATGGAGTCGCTACAATTTTATACGATAAAAAGTTTGGACAGCCACCATTTTGAAAGAAGAGCCGACCAAGCTGTTTAACACACGAAACCTAGAGGTTTTCAAAAAGAAAATTTGTTCAATATTAAGTAGAAATTAGACCAAAAATTCTATTTGTAAGTATTTTTTATATTAAACTACATATGAATCACTAAATCACTATTTGAGATGCCGACCACTTTCATGAGGGTATTTTAAGGCAAATATGTGGTGAAGGATGAGTGTGATGAGTGGTAGTAGTGAGTTATGAGGTGTAGTCTTGTTGAAAATGAAGCCGACCTCTTCCTTAGAATGGGTCACATTAATAGCAAAATGACAATGGAAATACAAGGACCAATTGGCTTAACGTGACTTCCGAACCACGCAGGTGATGGTCTGATATGTCAATATAAGCTCAAAACTGAAAACTGTTTTGTTCTACGATTTATCGTTCTATTTGGCAATAGAAATGAATAACTCTATTTTCAAAGAAAAATTGCTAAAAAGTTGTTTTACACAAATTGAAACCGGTTTACATTTAATTTTTTATAAGATAAAATATTTTCCTTGAGGGGAGGTGGTTACACGAGACAGCGTGTCAAGTAACAAGCTACCGCTGTATTTCATCCCCCTCCCCACACCCCTTACTTATCAACCCCTTGCGTTAAACACGCTTTTAAAATTGTTCCGAGGATTTTACAAACACGTCTTCTACCCTAAGCTTATTTTAACTTATATTATTGATTGAGGTGTTTTGAAGAATTTCCTGTGGACAAATGAGATATTCACGCTGTCGGCGTGGTAAGACCCAGGCTTGAGACCGTGAAATGAGCACCGATCCTGATTTTACAAAATACGTTTTGAGCATTTTTGAACACTTTATATACATATGTATATATGTGTATAATCTCTACAGGTCATATTTTAGTCCGACTTTAATACAATTTGGTACAAATATCCTCTTTGTAAATATCTTGATCAAGTACGTTAGCGAGCAAAATCGGACTAACGGAACTTTTAGGGGAGTTTGTACCAAATAAAGCTGTGTTGTCGTATAAAACAGTCAATTTAATTCAATTTTTATGAAATCTGTATTTTAATGTTACCCATCCATAAACTAGTCAAAATGGCGTCAAAAACAGTGTTTTCCAACAACGGGATGAGCGGTCCAATTTTAATGAAATTTGAAATGTGTTTTCCTCTTTTCATGGTATATAATAAAACTTGCAGTTAAAGACCCCGTGTAAGTCTGAGCCTGAAGGCCGAAAGGAGCTGTGAGCGTATTGAACTAGAGCAACAAATTGCAGACGAAATTCGCTTTACTCACGCCAGCGGCGCTTTAGCGCTTAGCGGCACGCCGGCCTGGTTTTAAGCGTTCTCTACTGAAATATGATTGTAACATAGTTTAAAGTTGAAACTTAGATTTACCTTGCAGCTGAGTTACACAAACTCTCTCTCTTGCAACAAGCACTGAGATATTAGTTTGAGTTGAAAACAAACTTGCTACTTAGTTCCAGATTAAACCTGAGCAAATCCGATCAGTTAATTCACTCTTGAGTATCCGTCCTTCGTTTCTCTTCAGATATCAAGAATAATAATGTTTATTGTCATTTATAGGATAGTCTTTTTGTTTTTATGTATAGTATGTTTAATAATTATGATTGATTTGAGAATATTTTGGTTAGTGAAAATTAGATGAGTTTAGATCTTCGTAAAAGTGTGTGCATGACAAAGAAATCTGTAAGTTCATGATCAAGAAATAGTGTCTGCTAATCATTTTCTTTGGTTAATAATTGATTTAAACATTTATTTTTTTAAATAATGTGGATATATTGTGTTGCAAATCGTCCAGTGGATTTTTTATTTAGAAGAAAATGGCAGTGTATGGCAATAATAAGATTCAGTTATTTACTCTGGAATAATTTCATCTAAATTTACTTACAGAGTGTAAATTTGGGGATTCACGTTTCAAAAAATCAGCTATTTGAATCAAATACTACAAACCTGGATAATTCCCACGTGAAAATTTGTTGAAATTGAAAATAATAGTATAATATTTTAACCCTTTTTTCTGTTTATAGTTTTGAATCGTTTATTTGTGAACACAACACATATTACATATTACAAAAATAGTAAAAAATACAAAACTTACCATTTTTTAAAAATATACTCACCTTTTCACATGACACTACTTCTTTTTTTAAGACCAATTGTGAATATAAATTAATTCAAATGTTTCGAAATGTACTAAGAAAATTTAAAAAAGTAACATATAAGCAAATAAAAATGTATACTGTTTTATTTAATTTTCATGTACATTATCTGACTTTGTCCTTTGCAAAACTACCTTTTACCCAAGCAATAAAGATATTCATTTGTTCATACATTGAAAAATAAATAAATAAAATATGAAAAAATGCTTTGCTGTAATTTTGATCTTAGTTATTATGAATAATTTTCAATCTCGGAGAAAATTATAGACAATTCTGAATCCGGTGACGATTATTGTTTGGTGGCAAATAATCCCAAAGTTATCTTGTCGCTTAATTGGTCCTGTAATTGCTGGAAGCAAGTAGTTAAGGAAAACACCAGAATCTGCCTTTGCAGGCTGCGTTTCATAATCTTGTCTCACGATATCAGAAATTACAGAAGTCTTTACTATTTAGTTTTAAAAGACAGTTTTGTTCCTAAAATTGAAATAAAACTATTTGATTAGCCTATTTAGTAGGCCTTACAGCAACAACGTGTTTAACGGAGGTAGAATATTAACCCAGTTTTAACCGACTTCCGTAGCAAAGGAGAAATATGACAAATCGGCCTGGAAGTTTTTTCAATACGATTAATCAAAGATTATATTATGGTAGATAGATTGTGCATAGACGCCACATGGCTGAGGCAGGAAAACTAACATAGTTACGGCAGCCCAAGCACAGATAGCGCTGCGAGGGAATTCTTTTAAGATTCTGTCGAGTAAAGCCACTGATGCACGTGCAAAAGACGGCAAGAGATGTTAGCGCTCGCAGCGCTATCTGTGCTTGGGCTGCCGCAACTATGTTAGTTTTCCTGCCTCAGCCTTGTGGCATCTATGCCCAATCTACCTATTATAACGTTGTCTTTTGTTTAATTAGAATGCAGTTTGTGCTGTTTTGTATTTACATAGCAATCCTACATAAAAATCTTTTAAATTGGTTTAAAGCTTCTATATTTAAAAAAATGTTAAACTCGAACAAAATTTCAGAAACCTGTATCTGTTGCATGACTTGTGCCATAAAAGTACAGTTTTTAAACACAAAAGAACACTTTTGAGCACATAAATGTTTTCGCACAAATAAATTTTAACAATTTGGTAGTCTTAATAGTCTTAGAAAACACACTTGGCTACTTAACTAACTGGCCACTTTACATTAACTGGTTTCCATTATTCTTTAAAAATGAATAAGTTTTAAAAAGGAAGGAAAGAAACTAACAAAACACACAAGAAACAACTCACGTTGTTTTTGTGGTGGGCGACTGATAATCTTACGATGATTTTTGTAGGTTAGCTTATTTCCTTAAGTTCAGACTACTTTTCACCTGATGACGGGAGCAGATTCTCCAGATAGCGAAACTACGTCATCTTACCGTTCACTAAAAACTATGGAAAAGCTCCCTGATAGTTTTTGCTTAAAGTTTTCTCCAACAATTTTCTGGTTGATCCCAGCACGTCCGGCTAAGTTGTGATTTGAAGTCGGGTAAAGTTAGAGGCTAAATCCAGCGGCGCGTGTCCCCAATATAAAGCTATCAGCTTAGTCAGAAAATGTGTTTGGAAAAGTTCCAAGTCTGAGTTTCTAACATAATATCCTCACATCCGCTTCGGCCAAAGTGACAAATCCTTGTGTCGTTTTGTTGTTGATTCACGCACGATCGGCCGAACTGCATGCGTGTGCGTAGAACCAAAGATTATGTTAAGGTAGGTAGATTGCGCATAGTTTCCACATAGCTGAGGCAGGAAAATCAAAATAGCTGCGGCAGCCCGAGCACAGATAGCGCTTCGAGGAAATTATTTTAAGAGTCTCAAGTAGAGCCACTGACGCTCTCGCAAGTTTGTTCATTCTCGAAAATCGCACGGTTTGGTCACATGGGACAAACTCGAGCATTTGGAGCTGAGGGGGAGAAAGACGACAAGAGATGGCAGCGCTCGCAGCGCTATCTGTGCTTGGGCTTCCAAGCTATGTTGATTTTAATGCCTTAGTCATCTGACGTCTATGGCCAGTCTACCAACCGTAACATTATCTTTGGTAGGACGCATCAATGCAAAGGCTTACGGTAGCCCGTGTCCACCTTTAAAATATTTTTTACATTAATAAACATGATAAATTTAGCGGATCCGTGGCGGATTGGTATCGCGCGGGACTCCGGAGCTCATCACTCGGTGGCTCGGGTTCGATCCCCGCAGTCACCACTTACAATTTGTAATGTGACTATACGGTGACGCTAGGTAAAGGTCGAGGTTGAGTGGTAGAGAGGACTTTGTAGTCCTAACTTTGCCTCGTTAAACAAGACAAACTTTACCTTGTTTACCTTATACATTTGGAAAAAGAGCTTTCTGACACGCGAATAGAGCGTTGTTTTTCCGATATTATAAGTTTTAAGTTTAAAATGGAGTTGGAAAACACTAAAACACAATTAGTTTATTGGACAAGGTTGTTGGACAAAGTTTATTCGTGAAAGTATCGAACCACTTAAGGGAAATCGGGCTCTATACACTTTTCGGAAAACTAGTTTAGTTTCCAAGTATATCATGTTTATTAATGAAAAGTTATTTAAAATGTGAAAAACGGGCCGCCGTAAATTTTTGCAGGAGCTTGGTTTGACAGTTAGGCCGCATCAGTTGAAAGAAGGTTCGTTGTTTAACCAGTTGTTACGTGCGCGGTGTCGTGTGTTCCTTGTGCGGACAAATTATAATTTCTCTGAGGTGACCACTGAGGCGGATGCTTAAAATGTTAAAGAATGCAAAGTTCCAGGCACCTTTAAAAATTATTTTTGGAAGTATCATCTATAAGACCAACAACATAAGATTGTTAGTATTTTAGATAACAATATTTGCTAAGTAATAAATACTTGGTTTTGCTATCAGTTTCTTTAGGCTAGCATTAAAATTGTTGTGCTGTGGTTTGGCTAAAATGTTAGCTGGTTTAAGGGCACTTTGGATTAAGGCACCAAATCGTTTTAAGGTGCTGCCCGACTTTCGACCTTTTGGGTCCTAGAATGGGGCTTCTTGATATAGCTTGAAACCAACCTTGGAGGCGTAGGCTAGGAAAGCAAATATAATACAAAAACGTATGTTTAATTTTCTACCTCATATAACCCTCTCCGTGCTACCAATCTCAAATTGCAGAACAAAAAAGGCACTCAACTGACGACTTATGAAAACTGGGCTAGACAAATCTATACTCGTCGAAGTATTGCCTTTGAGTTCAAAATCAACAGGAACATAGTTGTATCATATATGAAACCGTTACTGGGGATTTTCATTGAAGTTAGTTGTTTCAATAATGAGAGAAAACGTAATAGAAATATTATTAATTATTAGAATTACTCTAAAATTACTATAAAATCTACGATACCGTTAAAGATACGGCTATTGCCATTTTAGATTTACAGTGCGCAATCGCTTCCAAGATAGTGTACTTTTACGACCAAATGTAAGTACTATAACCGTAGTGAAACACTTGTAAACACATGTATTGTCAAATTTTAAAATAATTCAATCTGATTATGAATAAACTGGCGATGTTAACAGTAATACAACAGCTAAAAGAAGTAAAACTATACAAAAAGGTCATGAATAGAAAACGATACCGTTATACACTATGATCCGTCAATTCTACTAGATATTACCTCGCAGAGAAGATTTATATAAAAGTAAGTAGTTTCTAGGACAAATTACGTAATATTACCCTTCAGAATTCTCGTTGTCTTCAGAGAGAAATTGAAGAAGTTTATTACAAATGGATAAGGACGAGAGCCAATAATTTAATATTGAAGGAAGTTTCATTTTATTCCTAATCTCTGACAGATTTATTGGTAATTTATCGTCTCTCAATAATCCTTTTATTGGGTGGATCTATGAAATCGTTTAACAAATATCATGCACTATAAAAACATGATACTTTTCATAGGAAAAAGAAAATCTATTTTGATACTTGGTGGG
The DNA here is from genome assembly GCA_018831715.1 of Matsumurasca onukii. Lineage (NCBI taxonomy): Eukaryota > Metazoa > Arthropoda > Insecta > Hemiptera > Cicadellidae > Matsumurasca > Matsumurasca onukii. The sequence goes on along the minus strand of CM032065.1, from coordinate 42,924,717 downwards.
CTTTTCCCTTAAACCAACAGCTTTGAAACTAGTTTGAAAAGGAAGCGCTTCAGTGTGGTATGATTAGCAAGTCAATGAAGTGAAAATACTTCTACACTTTTAAGTCGCAAAATACACAGTTTGTTTTACCGTGTTTATTCATCGAGATTTAGAGTCTTGGATCCCACATAGTCGTTTCTACCATCGTCTGTTGACTGAGGTTAAAATATTATTATGGACGATTTCCATAAAATTTGACTGTATAAAAGTACACGACGTTTCCGAATCTGGTGTCTGACCCCGTCTTCAAGTGAAAAGTTACCACCTGGAACATAACGCACAAAATTAGGAAACGAGATAGGCTAAAAGTAATCAGCGCAAGCTGACCAGTCACTCACCGCGAAATAACCTTATTTTTTCTAAACTTATTAAGTTTCAAAACAGCTAGCCTAGAAAACAATGCGATAAGAACAACAACTTTACGAAAAAAACAAATAGATAAGTCAAGCACATCCGCAGCCAGTGACAAACTGACAGACTGCCTAGCCAGCCTCAGACATCCCCGTTGGCTATCTCGGAGCAGTGGATGACCAATCACAGCCGTGAACCAGACTGACGAACAGATGAAGACGGGGTCAGATTCCAGATCTCAAAACGTTGTGTACTAAAAACGTTGGAAAACATCCGTAATATTATTTTAACCTCAATAATTCCACAGCCCGAGTTCTGATCATAGATTGTAACATTACGCTTTATGGAATGCAAGATTCATTTTGACTATTTTTAATCGATTAAAATACATCATAGACTAGCACCTCTTTGTTTAAGCTTAAATGTGAAACCCATTTTGAATGCCAGCAAGCAAATTCAAAATTATTCCGACAGTGTAAGAAGAATTATGAAAAGGATAAACTTTTCGGTTTAGTCTTTGTTTTTAAAAGGAAAATGGAGACCTGGCCCTTAACAATGTGGAAAGTTATTAGAAGCTTTCTTAATACTTCGAAAACTTTTAATTTGTCCTGAACCCAATGATGAATTTCCACTCTTTCATACTGATATAATTAACCAAAACGCTGCTGTACCAACTGAAGTCACGTTGACCAAACAAATATTAAAATTAGAACAAAAACATCGGGTGAAGACAGATTGAAACACAAAACTAAATAATAGCTGGCTCTAAAAAAGGGAAATTACGGTGTAATCTTTTCCATGTTATATCAAATTTGCTAGGATCCACATTAACGCTGATGGCTTTGTTACTTAAAATTAAAACAAACATTTATTTATACATTTTTCTAAACTATAAAATATTCTTATAAAATTGCACTGGAGAGTGTGAAGAATATTGAGCAGTAAGTTACAAAGTGGAAATTTAAAGCCTTGGAAAGAGGGTAATGTAGAATTAAGTGGAAGCATCGTGACTGCACTGAACTGCTCTTTGTCTGATGAAACTCTTAGCTGCAGTGTTTCACTGAAACAAGCCTTTCGCAAATGAAACTGTGGCGAGTTTCAGACATTTGTTAACATGTAACTCCTTTAACTTCGTTGTTTAGCGGGACCGTTGCGGGTTGGTATCGCGGTGGCGTGGGATCGATCCCCGCAGTCACCACTTACAGTTTGTAATGTGACTATACGGCGACGCTAGGTAAAGGTCGAGATTGAGTGGTAGAAGTTAGTGGTACTTTGTAGGTCTAACTTCGCCTTGTTAAACAAGCAATTTTTACTTTTTGTTGTTGTCATTAGTTGCATTAGTTGTTTAAGGGGTGATATACACAACTCACTCGCTTGAAAATATATATTTTTTTGTAGGTACATATTTTTCTGAACAATTAAGTGATGTTTTATTTTTTATACTATCCAAGTTAATAATCATACTATTGTATGTAATGTATTGTAGCTTTTTAATAATTGAGTTCTTAGTATATATTTGAGTTGTAAGTATATATTTCAATTGTTTTTATAAATGAAACTGTAATATCTTTGTACTGTGGTTAAGTAGAAGAGAGGACTTTAAAGGCCTAACTTTGCCACCAATAAAGATATATTTCATTACATTTTATTTCAATTTTATAAAAGCCATTTCGTTATTTCATGTTTTGAAAAAGTTATAGGAATAAAACTAATGATTTTGGAGAACTTTGAAGTCTTGTTTGACCGCGATTTTTGTGGTAACTAAAACTAGTGTTTTTAGTTCACTTTCAGGATATCTAAAAAGCTATTATTGCTCTCATAATAACCTTTTCTGAGATTTAATTTTTAAAATAATAGTTAAAGCGGAGCGGTTCGCTACACTCAGAGCCTATAAAAGGCCATATAAATCTGAGGCCAATGGCCGAAGCGAGATAAAGTTTAAAAATGTAAAGTTTGTCTTTGGTTAACGAGGCGAAGTTAGGACTACAAAGTCTTCTGTACCTCTCAACCTCGACCTTTACCTAGCGTTGCCTATAGTCACATTACAAGTGTGCAAGCGTAGAAAACAACCACGTACACCCCATGGCTAACAGTGTGTAAATCACTAAATCACTATTTGAGATGCCGACCACTCTCATGAGGCTATTGTGGTGAAGGATGAGTGTGATGAGTGGTAGTAATGAGTTATGAGGTGTAGTCTTGTTACAAACTAAGGCCGACTCTTCCTTAGAATGGGTCATTAATTAATAGCCCAATGACCAATGGAAATACAAGGACCAACGGCTTAACGTGACTTCTGAACCACGCAGGTGATGGTCTGATATGTCTAAACGATGGTGGGGAGTTGATGCGGGTATCATCAGATGATCACTGAGACTATCTGAGCCGCTTTAGACCTATATCATCCTCAAAACCTGACCTCCATGAAGCTGGATTACAGGACCACGCCACGAGTCCCAGTCGAAGGGTGAAACGAGGTTGTGAGCGTAGCGAACAGCCTGGCAAAAGATCGTGGTTAAAAGCACGTAAATCCGAGGGTTGAGCGTAGCTCAATCGTAATACAGGAATCAATAGAATGTTCCCCTACCGGAAATGAAAATCTCAATAAGCTGAAGTTTAAACTTATGTTGTATTTGCCTATCCAGCTTATTGAAGCGTATTCAAGATAAAACCACAGATCGATATGAAGAGACTCTTAGAGATAGCAATAATGTCAGGTTTCCAATATGGACAGATTGTTAATATATATTTAAAACACGATTATTGAGTTTTTGCCAGAGTATTAACGTAAATATTGACATCGGTTGGTAGCAGCATTAATTTGTTGAATCAAACTACAAGTGCATGCAATAAAGGATATGCACTTCCGCGTTTTGTTTTAGTAGGAAATGGAGCGCCATGTAAAACAAAACGTCGTAGAACAAAACTGCTTGCAGAACTGAGCTTCTCAAAGTCAAAATGGGGAAAAACTTATAAATTTGTACATGGCGTGTGATCACTTTGGTGGTCGCATATTTCGTCCGTTTTGTACCAAATTTAGTACAAAATGCCTTTTGTTAACCTCTTGGTTAAGTCTGTTAACTAGCAAAATCGGTCTACCGAAAATTACCTTTGGGGAGGAGGATTGTTTCCTCTCGAAAATGGGTTGTATTGTGAACCGATTGAGATGGGATTTACGGCATTGCCCCCATCTAAAGCCCTTTCAGAAACTACCATTTTTAGAACTTAAACCTTTGTAAATTTCTTGGAAAAAAATAACTTTGGAAGAGGCTTAGTTAAGTTTGGTACCCGAATAAAGGTCTCGCTTAGTATAGTACAACGCCGCTAACGCTTTCTCAAAAGGTCATTCCACTTAAATTTGAGAACTCTTAAAATGTTGTCTCTTAAATTTCCAACCGCCACAATTGGGTTTTGGTAAATACCTATTTTCAACCGAATTCTAAGAACTTGATTATAAACCACTTCCAAAAACTACCTTTGACCAGTGTGCATACATCCAAAGATTTTGCTTAACAGACTCGTGGCGGATTGGTAGCGCGGGTTCGATTCATTCAATCCAGTCACCACTAACAATTTGTTGTCACTAAGCGGTATCGATAGGTAAAGGTCGAGGCTGCCTGTTATAGAGAACTTTGTTTAACGAGACAAACTTTACTTTCCTCAAGTGGTCTAACTCGAATGGATATTCCACAACAATGATCACTGTACAGATACAGGGAGATGGCTGCTCGCCAAGTTACTACAGTTTGTCTTTGCTTATAATTGCCAGTTTGTCTTTAACCATTGTTTACTTTAGTCTCATTCCCTCTCTACAGCTCAGTTGTTACAATATTTCTCGCTGTATATATCAGTTTCCTTGTCTAATACAGCGTGAATCATTTAATTAGTACGTAGTTGTTGTTTACAATGTGGAATATATACTGTATTAACCACTAATTAGAACTATACATAGGTTTTACTCGGTGTGCCCTCATAGCAAGCAATACTTCTTAAACCAATTTAAACTTTTGATATCAAGTTTTCTTTATCATAATAAATAGCATAATGGTCTTGAAGATTGGCACTATTATTAACCGCTTTCAGAGAGCAGTTTTGAATATTTTAACGGAAGATTATGATTTTACAACTTTTATACTAAAATTTCAGCTCTTGCTCCACGGTTGAAATAATATAGACAGACGAGAGTGTGTTATATTCTTCTTATTTGATTTTTCCTCCAGTTTGCATAAACAAATGACCATACTTTAGCCGGTATGACTTTGCCTGGTTACAGGACTAGTGGTTTATTGTACCGAAAGTAGTACCGCGTCAAATAAGAAGAGGAATTAGAAGATGAACAACATATGCATATAAAGTGTGAAAAAATGCTCAAAACGTGTTCTTGGGGTCAGGATCGGTGCTCATTTCATGGTCCCGGGCCTGGGTCTTACCATGCATGAATATCTCAATTTTCCAAAGGCAATTCGATAATAAATGATTTCATAGTTGTCTTTTATTTCACTTGGTTGTATATAATTATACATGGATTTCGACAAAGTCGCGCTAATGACAAAACCACAGTAAGGCAAGACTTGCATGACAATGGGGGCGAGTAAATTATCACGCAAGACCCCAAGGTCATAAACCTCTCCGGCATGAAGCATGAATGCGATAAAGTCGCGCATATTTCATGTGTATCAGAGTTTGCATACACGATTAGACCGAGTATCGAACACCCGTCACGACATTGCCAAGGGAGAAGTTTACCGACCTGAAACTGTTCCTTGTAGCTTAGTATTAAATGTAACAACCTTTATAGTCTGTAATATTTACTGTTGTTTATTAAGTTTCAAAATTACTCACCATACACTAGCGCCGTATCACAATTTTAATAGTTAAAATGGCCATTTATTTTATATTGTGGTTTTAATACCATATGCCAACGTGGTAGCTGAGTCGGTAGCGGACGAAATTGTGGATCGGAAGTTAATTCGTCGCTAAGGTCACCACGCAGGATGCATAGGCCCATGGCGACAGGCGGATTAAGTTTTTAAAAAATGTTGTGCCGCTGTACTTGAAATCTTACGATCACCGAAGCTATCAGCTATAACACGTTTATACCATTTTTCAACACTGTGTAAACAAATGTATAGAAGATTAAGCTCTCTACAAGTAGATTCAGTCCGTCAATTTTCGTCCAATATCGTACACATTTTCCTTTTGTAAATATATAAATCAAATTTGTTAGCCAGCAAAATCGGAATACCTCACGTTCCTTTTTAGGTTGGACGTTTTCAACGAAAATAAGGTTTGAATAATCTAAAAACAAGCGTGAAATGTGCAAAAAGTATGTATTTTTATGTAATCCATTAATTAATATACCAAGAGGCATGAACGTCTGTAGAGATACGAGTATTTCGAAATGGCAAATAAAAACACCGTATTTCAACGTAATTTTGAATGAGTTTTCCTTTTGTGATATTAAATACTTAAACTTTGAGTAACTTGCAGTAAAAGATCATGTAAATCTGAGGTTCAAGGCTGAAAGTAGGCTGTGAACACAATGAACTGCCTCGTAACGCCCGAGATCATAGAGCACGAAATCTGTGGCCGAAATCTGAATCGAGGCTGTGGGCGTAGAGAAAAAGAGTTGCAATTACTGAATTAGTTCCAGCCAGTCAACCAGCTACTGAGGATGACTCTCGACAGCGAGCTCGAAACGTTTAGCAGTATATTTTAACTGTGACGAGGTGAAAACTGGAAACCTTAGATCTTAGTGATGACACCGGCCGCGAAAGCCTAAGATTTAAGATTGGAATTAAAGTAACAAATTGCAAAAGAAATTTGTTTTACTCAGAGCAGCGGCGCTTGAGTTGGCTTTTACCACAATTCTCAATGATTTACCACGATTATGTATTTATATTTTATTATATATTAGTTTCTATTTTATTTATAATATTCTTTCATTGTTTCAGAATGTAGAGCTGGAAGTGAGGACTCTAAAGGTAAACTGATACTCTTACTTTGAATAGCTAGGGATACTCTTAGCTATTGGTATTTATACTACGATATAGTTTGTATTGATATTGGTAATCTCTAACTTAATATTACACCTGACGAAATAGATTAATATTATCTCGTAAATAATGTTAACAACTCTTAACTCCGCCTTTAAAAAGGGCCTTGACAAAAAAAGTATTTCAAGAGTGGTAAGGTTACATAATATAACATCCGTTTATTGTCATTGTACAATTGACTCGTGTTGACATTAAGAACAGTTAGTTTTCAGAGAATTTAGAACAGATGAAATCTCCGGTACCAGAGTAGGCCTAATGGTCCAAAGTACTTTTAAATAGTATGGTAAAATTAATTCTAAACGTTTTGGAAACTATACTTATATTTGCATGAATTTGTAATAAAAATTTGTTTAAAACACATTTCTTAATTATAGAAGTATCTCACAATGGGCCTTGAGTCATTTCAAGTTATCACCTTGAGACAAATAGTAAATAAATATGATTTATTTGTATTATTTAGATATTCACCTCGTATACATACCTAAAGTTATTAAATATTTAAGTTTTAATTTTTCAGCCTAAACTCTTAAAAGTGTATAAATAATATGATCCATAAAGCTAAGCTTTGCAGTTAAGCTTGTTTGTAGTATTTAAACGCAAAATCTATTTGCTCCAGTCTACTGAACAATTCAACCATATTTAATATCCTATTGAAACGTTTCTCTTGTTTAATCGCCATGTTTTATTAAACAACTGCTTTGGTGAAAATGCTACAACTTTGAAGTAACAAACTAATAAAATTCTGTACGTTCTTACGCTGGATTTATTTAATCTGATATTAAATTTTCTTTTTATATTTTGTAAGAATTTTTAGTTTTGTTCAAAACATGCGATGTTAAATGAAACTAACATATACGGCACTGCACATACAATTATATTCAAACAAATCTAAAGACAGTGTATTGTTTTCAAACCACTTGTTTGAGTTTTTCTTTTAAATTTCTATCGAAGAACCACCCTCACCGAATATAGTCACCACGTGCATTAATAATTGCACTTTAGTGGGATCTGAAAGCCTGCGTCCGTGGCTCACTGGGTAAAGTCACGGCTTGCAAAGCGCAAGGTCGCGGGTCGACCCGGCGCAGGCACAAGGGTTTGGACCGCTTTCCTAAAAGCCTTTTGTGATGCCCACAAACCTAAGCTAAGCAACTAACTAAAAATACCATTGGCGTAGACAGTAAAAAAAATAGTTACAAACAAATAATTCTTTTGCCAATAACAAAGCTTTGGTAAAAAATACAAAAGCAACCAGTCCGACACGCAGCTAAGCGTTAAAATGCCACTGGCATGAGTGAAGTGAATTTCATTATTACTATAGGGGTTACGAGTAATATAAATCTGGCCGCGGACCTACGTGATCTTTTACTGCAGATCTAATCATCGCCGAAACCGGTTATGTAAACATAATGTTAGATAGTGCTTAGTTCATTCTCATATATACATATGTATAAACAGTCTTTTTAATGCTCAAAAGGTTTCTTGATGCCTAATACGTGTTCTAGAGGTCAGGATCGGTGCTCATTTCATGGTCCCGGGTCTGAATCTTACCATCCTGACGACATGAAAATCTCATTTGTGCAAAATCAGTTTTCTAAAACTGAGCTTAAAGCTTCACACATTGTGAACTTATCACATTGACGTTCTTCACGCCTCGGAATGCCGTGGCTGTTGTCTTGATTTAAACACCCTAATCGTGAATGCAAATTCTAATAAACATGAAATATGAGAGCATTTATCACGGCTACGAAGGGTAGGTTTGTGACCTTGGAACTTACGTGCCCTACTGGGCTCCACTTTGTTCACGTGCTGGATTAACTGCGGTCATTTTCTTTAGTAAAATAAATTTTTAGTAATGCACTTAAAAATATTTAAACAAAGTCCCTATCAGGATTATTATAATGAGAGTTTGTGTGATGTAGCTCAATATGAAGACTTTTGGGTTTTCCTTTTGTATGGTGAGCATATAGTACCTACTTCTTGTTTCGTATGATTTAAATTGCTATTTCACACACAATACATAAACACTTCCACAATATAGAGTAGAGACAGGTCAAAGTCAACAAACAGTTCAAGCCATTTGAAAGTATCACGACATGGTTCTCTACTAGCTGTAAGAACAGATTTTTCTGTAACCGAAACAATCTTTATAATTTTTAGTGAGAGCATCCTCCTCAAAGTCTTCTCATATGATAGATGAAGAGAAACCAGCCCATACTAAGCCGTTTTAAGGACTTCTAAATATCATGAATTGAAAAGAAAACGCAACGCGTACATTCTGGAAGCACCTCGCATACAAATAATTTATGATAAAATGTGATCGGTCCATGTAAAGCCTTGATCAAGATGTATTCCAAGAAAACGTATGGCGTTTTAACCCTATAATTTTTCCTCAATCTTTATGATATGAATATTGATATTTGTGTTGCTGCTAAGATAAACTCATATAATAAAACTTGTTGTTGAAAAATTGTTTCGTAAATTTTAGGCCTCTGATGAAGTCTTGTACACGTGGCTGAAAATGTGAACTCATCAATTGGAAGGAAAACGAGCTTGGAACTGTTCCAACTTGGGTTTCCTCAACTGACGTTTCCAACTGCCGTTTGATGTTGGCGACAAATCTACTTTCACGCAAACAGTTTCTTAACCTCTATCCCCAACAAGTTCCGTAGAATAATATCTCAGTTCTTTAAAGAAAAGTGGTATTCACTGGTTGCATGGGATGAAAACAGACGAAAGAAGATACTAATACAGGGTTTAGAAACATAGGTTAGAAACAGGCTGTGTCCATACTTTTTACTGGATACAACAGAACCTTTTAGTAATTATTACAACTTTGCTCATTTCCCCAAAATGGGATTTTTGAAGGGCAGACCAACACCTTTTAAAGCCCTTGTTTAAAGAAGAAGAACAATGGAAACTAGAGGTTTCTATCTCAATTTAGTACAAAATGGCAGCTCATCGAAATTACGTAAAACTTAATAAAGGTGTGTCAATTAAAAGTATAGATACACCAATTTTAATGGACAAAGATAGAAAAATGAAACTCAGGACACCTGTTTCAGAAATGAAAGTGCACCTTTTAGTCACTATTAACATTTTCCATTTTACCAAAATGGGTTTTTTGGGCGGCAGGTCAAAATGTTTAAAAGTAAAGGCCTGTTAAGTGACACCCCATTTTAAAGGTCTTTATTAAGGAAAAGAACAATGGAAACTATAGCTTTCTATCTTAATATAGTACACAATGGCATCCTCTTTAAGTTTTACTTAATTTCAATGAGCTGCCATTTTCTACTGGGTTGAGATAAAACGCTCTAGTTTTCTTCATCTTTAACCAATACCGTTAAAATTAGGCGTCACTCAATGGGCCTTACCGTTTAAAAGTTTTGACCTGCTTCCAGAATAAGTTGGGTTTTCTTTGTGCCCAGATTGCTTCATCCTTTTGGGATGAGCTCTTTTACATACGTATCTACTGGACGTTTTACTCTCCTATAAGGTGCTGTCAGATAGGAAGTGTAGGGAAAGTAAAATAACTTATCTATGAATTCGATTTTAGTAATTTTTCTAGTAGCGCCACGTATACCGTTTATGTACGTAGAGAAGTTAATCTCAGGAGAGAGAAACTGTTGTTTGGTGAATTTTTATCAAATATCCTCTTTTGGAAGTGACCTAAGGGTCCAGCCTCAGGGTCAAGCCCCAGGGTCGAGGCCTGGGGTACAGCCTCAGGTCAAGCACTTGGGGTCTACTAGAATGCATTCCTAGTAGTTACCGTCATTCATTGCATGAATTGTTGTTATTGTTTAGTGTTCAAGTTACATTGTCGGGCCTGTTATTTAGTCGTATTAAGATGTATATTCTTGATCACAGGGTACAACCAGCCAACAGGCATATCAAAAGGCCTTGTAAAGCCTATTGGTAAATGAATCCATAAATTAATAGCCTAAATAAATCCCCAGGGTCGAGGCCTGGGGTCCAGCCTCAGGGTCAAGCCCCAGGGTCGAGGCCTGGGGTACAGCCTCAGGGTCGAGGCCTGGGGTACAGCCTCAGGGTCAAGCCCCAGGGTCGAGGCCTGGGGTACAGCCTCAGGGTCAAGCCCCAGGGTCGAGGCCTGGGGTACAGCCTCAGGGTCCAGCCGAAGGGTCGAGAACTTTACCTACGTTTTACCTGTACATAAAATTTAATCTTAGAGAAAGACACAGTGATGAATCTTTATTGTAAAAAGTATTGCAGAGACTGAAAACTACAAACATTATGCATTCAGCATCATCATGCATTGTTGACTTCAGTGCAGAACGTGGTCAGTGGCTGTGAACTTAAAATGGTTAACATTTGACATTCGTTATGAAAACTAAATCATATTCGTAATTAAGTCAGTCGACAGTTGAATTGTCGTGTAATTGAATTAGTCGTTGTGATCAGAGAAAAAGAATTCGTATAGCATGAAACAATTCTAGCTGTCAGTAGAGCTTTGAGTTATATCACAAATTCTAATTAGGTACATATCTTTATTTATTCTTTCAACGGTCTAAGCCAATACATGAATACAATAGTTTATAATACAAACGGTTTGAAATACAAAAGATACATAAAGCGTGCTGTATAAAGAAATATCTTACAATTTACATAATGTGACTAAGTGAATATGGTTACAGGAAGTTTATGCGAGCAGTTATAAATACTTAAAGGAAGCTAGAAATAACGTTTATATAGTACTATGAATGCAATAAATATATTGTAATAAATTCTTTTCTATTCATTAATGTAAGAACATATATTATAAAATGGCGAATGCCGTGGAAATAAATTAATACATAAATAATAAATATTGAACCTAGGCTCGGGCAGTTAATTATAAATATTTACTTTTTTATGGTGAAAGTTTTAATGTTTATGACATTTTTCGTATTTTTATTCTTACATATACATTTATTTCCAGTTCGTCTAACGCTATCACTACTACTAAAACTTTGCAATTTTTATGTACTTTGAATCTTTTGATCACAGTGATAGTAATAAATAATATTTTAACAAAAAATACAAATTATTGTAACCTATTTTAAGTCACTGATACCAATGTGTAATTGAACGTAAATTGAACCAATGTACCTCGTTATTAAATATAAATATCAAGTTACTATCAATGTTTATTTGTTTATTCTAGTGAAAATGATTCACGTCGATTTTAATTGGATTTGCGGCTATATCGGATTCCTTCAGGCTAATTTACAACAACAAACTCCTGCAGAGTAAATTGGTTTGATAACTTTTAAAAATATTATTGTTTGTGGTTAATTAGTGTGGCAGAAATTTCCTTTCTCTCCTACTAAGTTAGCGGATCCATGGAGGATTGGTATCTCGCTCCGGTGGCGCGGGTTCGATCCCAGCAGTCACCTCTTACAATAAATAATGTGACTAATACGGTGACGCTAGGTAAAGGTAGAGGTTGAGTTGTAGAGATGACTTTGTAGTCCTAATTTCGCTTCGTTAAATAAGAAAACCCTTTTTTACCTACCTTTTTTAAGACGGATATTTTTATTTTGAATCTTTTCAAACATTGAAATGAGGCCTGTTTTCTGCTTAATACGGTGACGCTAGGTAAAGGTCGAGGTTGAGTGGTAGAGACGATTTTGTAGTCCTAACTTCGCCTCGTTAAACAAGGTAAACTTGAGCTGACACCATCTGTTTTGTTCTGATCGGTTATAGGTTAATCTCGCTCCGGTGGCGCGGGTTCGATCCCCGTAGTCACCTCTTACAATAAATAATGTGACTAATACGGTTACGCTAGGTAAAGGTCGAGGTTGAGTAGTAGAGGACTTTGTAGTCCTAATGTCGCGTCGTTAAACAAGACAATTTTTTTACTTTTAAAGTCGAAAGTTTTATTTTTTACATGTTCTAATAATACTACAGGCCGCACAGTAAAATGCTAAATTCGAGTAAACAATCTAAATTAGGTTTGCCGGAAAAAGTTTAAACGTCCAGTTAAATATCAAACAACACAGCTCGGAATAAAAACAACGCGAAATGGCAAACATTTGATGTTTCAGAGAAACAGATTGCTTGATTATTTGCCACAGTTGGCCAGTTTATGTTTTACTCGCTCGCTTTCACCATTGGTTTAAAACAGTAGCTTGCATAACATGAAATGTAAGTAAATAGTGTTCAGAGTTTAAACAATTGTTGCGAACATTTCTGCAATCTAATCCTGTCTGTCTTCCGGTGAAAAGTAACCTAAAACATAACACAAAACATTAGAAAACGAGCTAGCCTAAAGTAATCAGCGTAAACTGACCAGTCAAACGACCAAACAACATGTAGCAGTAAAAGTCAAAATACTAAAACAGCAAACAAAACCACATAAGTAAGACACTTTAAAACTTAGCTACAAGAAGCAGCTCAAAGAAACACGTCCACACTCGGTTAAGGATCCGGCACAGTGATTGGTTCAGCCGGGGGCAGGAGCACCAATGACGCGAATAGCAGGCTGGCCAACTGGAACAGAGAAACACAAAAATTCCTATTTATGCACAATCAATAGGAAGGGGACACGATTCTACTATTAATTGTGCATAATTAGGGATTGAAAATGTCCGCAATAATAGTTTAAACTCTCCCATCGTGAATAACAAACTTTAAATATTGAATAGTTTTGTGTTGAAATATTAATATGGACGTTTCCCATTATTCTTGAGTGAACAAAAAGCATAAGACGTTTCGGAATCTGGTATCCTCCATCCCGTATCTTTCCCTTCCATTGGCTGTGCATATAATTATAGGTATTGTAGTGTTCTCTGTTACCCTTGGTCAGTGTGATTCACGGCTGTGATTGGTCGTCCGCTGCTCCGAGCCAGTGTGTAGCCGTGGATGTGCTTGATTTCTCTATTTGTGTGTTTTAATGTCTTGAAGGTTTTGTACATTTTGTATTGTTTTCTAGGCTTGCTGACATAAAACTAATGAGTTTAAGAAAAAAAGGTTATTTGGTGGTGGGCGATTGGTCAGCTTGCGTTGATTACCTTTGAACTAACTCATTTTCTAATGTTATGGTTTAGGTCACTTTTCACCTGAAGACGAGGTCGGATTCTAGAGACCGAAACGTCGTGTAATTTGGTTCACTCAAAAACGATGAAAAAACGTCCGCAATAATATTTTAACCTCAGAAATTGTTCCACCTCTACAACAAATTTAAAACAAAACCTGACTAGTTTTGTTTTACTTGTTAAATACCTTTACACACACACAATTATAACTTTAGTTTCGAGTGGAGAAAAAATTCTTTGTTTAACAGTAATTTGAAATAATTTATTAACGTTTTACTTAACTTGTTTTTAACTATTACATAACGAAAAGGTACTTTTAGAAACTATGTCAGATTAATAAACCTTATACAGTGAACACAAAATCTCAAGTACACAAGAAGCTCAATATTGAAAATGTGTTAAAAAGTTTAAAGTACCAAAAAACCAATATTAAAGAAATTTATTAGGGTGACGCCTTTCATAGTATCAGTGCAATTTTCTTAAATAATCGATTAAATTGTGAATTCAAAGTTCACTAAGTAAAGCTTACCTATACCTTCCACCTTTTTTCATAAAGTTTTAATTATGAAATTAGTTAAAACTAATTTAAATCAATCTTGGAAGCTAAATTATATAGTTTGTAATTGATGATGAGCCTTTTGTGATGACTTTATTATTCCTTATACAGTATAATGTTAGTGTGAATTTAAAAGTAACTCGACCTGATAAGGAAAAACTGGTTGAACCTCATCTAAGATGATATTAAACGAAATTATATGCCAAATTAAATGCTTGTAGGAAGTTAATTTAAATTTCTCGACAAAAACTCAATATTATTACAAAATGAAAAAGTAATTGAAATGCCACGTGTCTTAACCCCTATATAAAAGCGTAAACATTTTCATGAAAAGCCGCCGATGAAGAATGCGTTCATCAGTTTTTGCGTGCTAAAGTATTCAGGAACTTTCGTGTCAAACAATTTAACATTTTCATTCGACTCACACCTTCCATCTCTAGAGCTATTAACAAATTCCCTCAGCTTCTAATCCTCGTTAACATAACATATGAGCAAATACAGGGCGTTCGAAAATGAAACAACAGATTTAATGTTCTTATTACAGACAAACTATTTTCAATAATGTCATTTTAATAATTAATGTTAAATTGTTTCACAGTACAATTTATTACTAACACCCATCTTTTTAGCCATATATGTTTAAGCATGTGAATTGTAAATTGGCGTTTGCCGTTAATGTAGAAATAAATAAATAAAAATACAAAAACGGAGGTCTACAGAGAATTTGTCAAAGCTTTAGCTTATTTTTTGCCGCAACTGGAGTGATGGAGTCCACTGCTTCCGTTCCGAAGCCTGAAACCTTGAATGGTAACGGGTCAGGGTGAGACATTTACATGTCTTTTTCGACACCCTAAAGATAAAAACCACTTGGCATTAGGACCGGTGACTTTGGGGGTGCAATGCCAAAAACCTCCTAGCGCCATCCGTCGGGTTGGTATTGAGGAATGCTTGAACTTGTCATAATCTCATTGTAACTTGTTATAACTATTACATTGTTATACCACACTGAGATTTTTGTGTTGAGGGGTTATTTATAAAATCTTTGACGAAACCTTCGTTGCACTTCAACTATTGATTCGCATTCAGCAAACTCTTGAAAACGAAAGGGTTTTCTTGAGGAATCGACATTTTCAAAGGACATAGTGTAGAAAAGTAAACACTCTACAATAAGCTGTTACAATAATAAACAATTATTATTGGTTAAAAAAGAGTGTCTATGTTAATTTTATATGAAATCTGCTCTTTATTTTTGGAACGCCCTGTAAATCTGTAATGACGCATAATTAATTGCTTGCTGATGCTCATTATGGTCCTGAAGCTTTTAAACCTTAATTACTGTATCTAGATGAGTTGTAGGTTTAATGCAGTTGGTTAAAACCATTTTTCAGCTATTTTCATTACCATCGTTTCAAATGCTTGACTAGATATAAATTAATTGTAAGTTAACTCGAGGTTTTCCTAATTTGTATTCTAGACAGCACTACTTCATTTGGTGTCGTAATATTTCGGTGAAAAATAATTTATTCATCCCAGTGTAGGATACCTTTGTATCATAAATATCTCACTAAGATAGGATTTTCATTACTATTTTGGCATAGACTATGTCTTCTTCTTTTCCCTTTTTCTTCATCACCGGGAAGTGTAAATGTGTATATAGACGATTTAGTGATAAGAAGAAAAAGAAAGGAAGAAGAATACACTTTGAAAATGGGCAACTTCGCCCTGAAATGCATCGTGTGAAGGTTTCAACACATTTTTTAGGACCTACAGGCAATGAAGTATTAACAGTACTCGTATTTCAGTAGTCTTGAAAATGTGGCTTTAATACCTTTTCAAATCAATATTGGCATTTTATATTTGACGGAATCAGTATAACTTCGAACCACAATAGCTGAATATATTTCCTCGTGCACACAGTTCACAGTTTTAACTAAGCACATTCTGTTCAAACGAAGCACATAGATGGATTGGCAACACTGCTACAGACTCTGCAAACAGACACACAGACAGAGAGTGATGGAGGTTTGCCAGCTCAGTTGAGTTTGTCTTTGCTTATAATTGCTAGTTTGTCTGTCTGTTACATTGTCTTGTTCACACTGATCTTTGTCGTTTAAAGATGCCGGTTTGTGCGTTTAATTACTACGTTTATTCGTGTATTTTTATTTTTAAATTGTAATGATCTTGTTGAATTTTTTGATATTCTTTGATACTTTGACAGACACTACCACCTTAGAGGGTATTTTAAATTA
Source organism: Matsumurasca onukii (assembly GCA_018831715.1). Classification (NCBI taxonomy): domain Eukaryota; kingdom Metazoa; phylum Arthropoda; class Insecta; order Hemiptera; family Cicadellidae; genus Matsumurasca; species Matsumurasca onukii. Next base: position 42,908,435 of record CM032065.1, on the reverse strand, counting down.
ATCTGGAATGAATGGTGAGTGTTGAAATGTAGTCTTGTTTGTTTGAGAGGAAACCCACCAGAGTGAAATTTCGCTCTTTGTGTGTGTAGAACCCAGCGATCTCATCGAAAAAGTGGTTAGATTTTCACTCTTTTAGTGGTTTCACTTTTTCATATTTAGAGTGTAGGGCCCATTAACAGTTCAACGACCAATGGAATAAACTAACGGCTTTAACGTGACGTCCGAACCACGGGGAGTGGCTATCGTGAAAAACAATCACTGCCGGGGAATCGAACCCGGACCGATTTGGTGCCAAGCACGCACTATGCCACTGAGCTATGGCCACCTCCCATTTATGACTAAATAACCAATAATTAAGTTACTTGGTATTTGTTATTATTTACGTATCGGTTGAGCCGGACTTCGCAAATTACGTTAACGCTTATTTGAAAAGTTGGCTTTTTGTTTTGTCCAGAGTTGGATGATGTTCTTTCAGAATTATATCTTTTGATTTAATCCGTCCAGGGTACGCCTCTCCTGTCAGCAACTTTCCCTCTGACAACTTTCCAATCAGACACTTAAACATCTAAAGGCTTTTCCACCATTCGGTATAATTATTCAAAATTTCTTCAGTTCATCAACAAATAAGAATTTCTAAGCATATAAATAGGTTCAGTTGAAAATTAAGCAAGAAGTCTGCATTTGTTTGGCCCTATTAAGTCTTAGATTATTCACACTACGTAAGGATCTAAGTAAGGACTGAGACTCAGATGATACTAAGTGGTCATGAATACTTTAAAAGTAATCTAAATTTGGACAACGTTAATGATAATCCTTACTTAGAGAGTGATTAATAAACTTTACGTTTACTTTAGACTTAGAACCACACTAAAATGTATTTATTTATTTTATTTATTTCCTCTAATCTCGAAGAAGACGTAGGGCCGCAACAAAAGCTCTCCACCGCACACGATTTTGGGCTATCTGCTTTGCTTCTCTCCAACTCTTTCTTGCCTTCTTCTTGCAGCTCTTTCTCCTCAGATCTCCACGTAACTTTGGGCCTACCATTTTGCTACTTCCTTGTGGATTCCACTCAAGAGTTTGGCGGCTAATGTTGCTGTTTCCTTTTCTGAGAGTATGTCCCAGCCAACCATATTTCCTCTTCTTCAATCTAAATATGAAAAAGTGAAAACCATTCCTAAAAGAGTGAAAATTGGGCCACTCTGTAATGATAGTGGCTGGGTTTCAACATCCAAAAGAGAGAAATTTTACTCTCTTTGAGTGGCCTTCATTCCTTTATTTTTAGAGTTTTTATTGTGTCTGCTATGGTGTTCATTTCGGCTCTTCTCCATAAATCTTCATGGACTCTGTCTTGCCATTGAACGTAGAAAACTCTTCTAAAGCACCTGTTTACAAAGATTTGGAGTTTCTCCGTGACGATCTTGCGACCTTCCCTGTCAAGCAACCGTATAGGAGTACTGATATTACATTGCTTCTAAAGGTTCGTAGTTTGGTATTTCTTCTTAGTTGGTTTGATCGCCAGTAGTGTTAGCAACCTTACCACTGAACTTAGAGAGCCAAAAACAAAATGTGTTAATTTTATGTGTATTTCTCAACTGTATGTGCAAAAATGAAATAAAAAGCACGGAAATACAGGTGTTTCCAAAAATGCTGCAGAACCGGATTATATAATAAAGTCGAAAATAACGAGTAACATTTTTATTTCGGCTTAACTTAAATATAATTCGCCATTTTGTAAATTTTGAAAATAATTAATAATTGAAAATCTTTTAGAGATATTTTGTGAAACTTGGTAAAACCTTAATTTTTTTCTTCATGTTTCAAAATATTGTTTATCTAACTTATCAAAATTCAACGTGGTGGTCATTAAAAAATTTCAAAATCAAATTCCTATTTGATTCCATTTGACTTTGAAAAATCTTAAATGACCGCCATTTTGAAATGTGATAAGTTAGATAATCAATATTTTCGGAAAATGTTATTAGGAAATTAAAGTAATTAAGGTTTATACAAAGTTTCACAAAAATATCTTTAAGGGTTCTTGAATTATTAATTATTTTAAAAATGTTACAAAATGGTGGCTTTTGGCTAATCTAATGTGAAATCAAAAAATAATACTCGTTATTTTCGACTTACTTTTCTATGTAGAATCCGGTTCTGCTTAGCGCGCTACACATTTTTGTGACACCCTGTATACGTGAACTAGACCTTGAAAGCACGTCAACAGTGGGAGTTCTGGCACAGGGATGAAGGGTGGTGGTTGGTTGAGAGCGCCGTCTATTGAGGCAGACACAAAATAAGGCTTGATTGGATTCGACGTCACTCATCATTCTGTTTGTTCCATCAAAAGCAATTTCCGTTCATCAGAGTCAGGAATATACATAACTAGAGTGTTTTCCTCAAGTTTAACCGTTGTTAAGGGTTAGTAAAATTTTTACTTACCAAAAGTGAACTTAGAAGTACGTTTAGATATCTCTATTTGTATGAGTTTTCTTATACCGTTTCAAAGTTGAATTAAAACTACAATGAAAACTTCTGCGATCAAAGTGGTTTTCAAAGTGGTAGACACATTTTAAATGCCGTGGAAATTTTGTGATAAAGTTTGGAAATTTGTCGAAGAAGTGATCTCTACCGTGTGATGACAAATGTACTACCGTTCTGTCCCCAGTTAGATTATTATTTCAACTTATAGCTTCGTAAGATTGTATGTGTACCTATTACAATATTACTGATCCCTTGGAAAAATACACAATTCCTGAATGTACAATGGTAAGTGATATCGACAAGTTTGAACATTTTAATTTCTAGCCTGCTTCACTCTCTTTAGAACTTTGCAACTAATCAAACTTTAGGTTTTGGTTCAACGAATGGTCTTGGAAATTGGTGTAGATATTATCTCCATAATATGCCAGCACAAATACCAGAGTTGGGCAGTTTTTAAAAAGGTGCAAAAAAATCCCAAGGCTAGTTTGGAACAGACATTGTCTACCTACTTGACAACCTCTTGATCCTAGAAAATTGTCTGGAAAATTTGTACTTAAGAGAAAATTTCTTGATTACCTAATGAAATCTCAATAGGTAGGCTTGAGTGGCCGGAGTCATAACTATGTTATAGGCTTCTGGTACCATACCGCGAAAGAATGTAACAATCTTATAGCAATTTTTTAAACTCTGCCTTAACCAGCGGTTAAATGTTTAACCAGCAGAAAACCAATAAGACAGCCAAACCAATAGGACGATATTCCAATATGATATTGGAATATCGTTGAAGCCGTGAGGGATTTTGGTCAAATAAGTGGTTTTAATGATTTAAAGACAGTAAATTTCATCTAATTCAAATTAGATGCGAACGCATTAGAATTAGAATTTCACGGATTTTAGCGGATCCGTGGCGGATTGGTATCGCACGCGACTCCGGAGCTCATCACTCCGTTGGCGCGGGTTCGATCCCCGCAGTCACCACTTACATTTGTAATGTGACTAATACGGCGACGCTAGGTAAAGGTCGAGGTTGAGTGGTAGAGTGGACTTTGTAGTCCTAACTTCGCCTCGTTAAACAAGACAAACTTTACCTTTTTTTTTAATTCAGATGAAATTAAAAATACATACATATTTTGATAGTATGCATCAATGTACAACAAATTATTATAATTCATTGAGTCATTTTAAAATGGCGGTAAACACGTGTTTTTTCGTTATAAAACGTTATTAGTAGTCGGATTTCAATAAAATAACCTTCACGATATGCAATCAAACTTGCAATAAAAGAACAATTATGTCTGAGGCCGAATACCGAAGCGAGGCTGTGAGCGGAGCGAATAAGAGTAACAAATTGCAAAGTAAATTCGATCCACTCATGCAAGCGCTTAGCTGCGTGCCGGCCTGGTACATTGAGTTTGATATTAAAAATACATCTAACTAGGAACTGTTGCTAATGACAAGGCAATGTGGGCAAGTGACATTAACCCAGATACTCCGAGCTTGGAGAGGATCCAACTCTGTCGTACGCGCTGCACTATTCTCGCCTGAGTGTTTTATATTTACAACAGACGAGGTAAATGATAGCATTTAATAAGATAAACACGAGTTTTTAAATGTCACGTGAGCAATTTGTCGGCACGTTTTTATTAACTCAAAGAAGTGAAACTGTTGACAAAATCTAGTTACTCTAAATTGGTGGAACAGGATTTTTATGCTTTTAATGAGGAAATATTCTTTCAACCTATACAACATGTGTTCACCTTTCTTTTGTGTTCTACACGTAAATGTATTTAAATGTATTCCAATATTTTACAATACGCTGACGACACAACTCTGAGTTTTAATGGCAATAGCTATACCGAGCTTAGAGAGCTTGCTATTGAAAAACCAACAGTTGTGTAGAATATTTTAGGCAGCTTGATTTGAATACAAATTTGTCCAAAACATGTTATATTAACTTCGGTTTTAGTACTGGCAGTCATGTGCAAGACGATAGTAATCATAATATAACAATTAATGGCACTTCTATTCAAGAGACTGACCACGTAAAGTTCTTAGGCCTTTTTATAGATAAAAAACTGTCCTGGGATCACCATATTGACTTTGTCTGTAGCAAAGTATCCAAAGGTTTATTTTTATTAAGAAAACTGTCATTTCATTGCAGCCAAGACGTTTTAAAATTGGCATATTATGGATTAGTTCATCCCCATTTATCTTACGGATTATGCCTATGGGGTAATTGCTCTGAAACAAAAATTCACAGGATTTTTGTTCTACAAAAAAGAGCAATTAGAACAATTGGTAGGCTAAAGTTTAAAGAGTCCTGCAGGGAACATTTTAAATCCTTACCCATATTACCTTTATGCTCTCAGTACATTTTAGAAACCTTGTTGTTCTTTAGGGCTAAGTGTTCTATTGATGTGAATCAAAATAATCGGTACAACACACGAAATCAAAATTATATTCCACCGAACTACCATAGACTTCAGTTATGTGATAAACTTCCTATTGAAGCCGGTAGAATTCTATACAATAAACTTCCAGACAACATTAAAAGTTATTTTTCAAACCAATTCAAATCCAAACTAATAAATTATCTTGCCCAAAATTCGTTTTATACAATTAGAGAGTTTATAGATAGGTAAAGTTCCATAATTTAATTGTTCAATTAGGCTAAAGTCTTACTTGTGGTACTTTAGTATATTGTCAAAAAAACAATACTTATATTGTAAAAAAAACTGACATTAAACTAATTGTTATTGTTAATTGTTATTGTTATTTTCTAACACATGCGTGCACAAACTTTATCTCTGATGCTAAAGTAAATTTCATCACTAAGTCCTAAAGTGAAGAAGCTTTTGATACGAGCTAAGTTTTAACGTTCGAGGAAAACGTGGAATGCGCGCGGTTCAAAAGGATTCTTTAAAAATTAGTGATAAACGATATTTTATGTCGTGATGCAAATATAATATCAATCAAGTGATATATTTAATTGCATATTGCATTTTAATTAAAATTATTAACATTTAAATACTCATTTGTACCTAATCATTTTCTCGAAACAACACCAACGCGTGTTCATCCTGACCGACTATCGATTAGTCTTTAGTATTGATTTGGAATCGATGATTTCTCTGATAGTAAACAAAACCTAATTAAGATCGATAGTTAGAGTGGTTCTATTTATTACATTCAACTGTTTTTTTGCACTAGATGAATCCTTTCGATCAAACCGCTGTCATAGCCAATGCTCTTGTCACATAAAGATCATCAAAACAAACTTTTCCTTTCCTTGGGAATTAAAATCAGCAACTTGAGCTCATAATATGCCAAAAGCAACTATTTTCAGAGCAAAATTACCAAACGTTGTGTTGTGTATTAGATTTTAAACGTCAAAAAATAGCGATAAATTGGTCAACAAAGAATTTTAGGGAAGAAATATACTTTTGATCCACAAATTTGATAATGTTTGTCCTCGTGTGTTTTCTACGTGTAATTGTTTTTCCAACGCATGAAAAACAAACTATCAACTAACAGCTTTGATTTTAAGCTCAAATGATCTGTCTAAATATTGTTATATTTGAGAAAATTTAACCTCAGCTGAGGTTTACTTTTATACGTAGCTATTTACAAATCGCCAGGAAATATAATTACATCAATACATATACATTTTCCCGGTCAAATGACGTATTTTTAATCCAACAATAGTATATTTTATCTCTACCTCCTAGAGTGAAGCTCAATTTTAACATTCGAGTCACGGTTGAATCATTTTCAATTCATTAAAATTATCTTTTCTACCTAGAGAAGAAAATGTCATCAAAACAAACCCTCATGCAACTTTCGCTCGTCGTGTGTTTGAAACAGCTGTTTTCAGGACAAATTTACGAAAGGTTGTGTGGTGTATAAAGCGATGAACGTTACTACTGGCCTGTATACGAGTACGTCTGTCTGTCTGTCTTACCGTTGGCTAAACGCCAGACCAGGGGCGTTCAACCTTTCAGAATATCAATAATAAACAGCGTCCATGTTTGTGTTAGTGTTCCTTTCCATTCACTTGTTTCCCACTTTAGTCACCTAATAACATCGAAATGATGGTCAATTAAACTCGTATCTCATTTGAGGTTTTAAAACTTACCTGTTGTAATAATTTACTTCAGTATTTTTCTTATATTCTTTGCCGAAACCGGTTTAGAAATTGGGCTTCACGCAAATGCTTTTTTTGTAATATCTCTCCAAAACAGTACCTTAGACACAATCATGTATTGACGAGTTAAAGTTGCAATTTATTCTCTGAGAAATAAAGCTTTGTTTTGAGATATTTTTCTCCCTAGAGAGAATGATCTTTATGTGGCAAGGTCAACAGCTGATCTTATTGATTGATTTATTGTGAAGAAGTCGACTGTTGGAAATAGAATTACTCTAACTGTCGATATTAATGGGGTTTAGTTTACTATGTGAGAAATAATCGATTCCAAATCGATTCTAAGCACTAACTGATCGACCAGGATGATCAACAGATGTGATTTTAAGTACACATTACACTACATGCTATTGGCTTCAAATGAGTTGTTCAATTTGAGTTATTCAAAATTAAAATCCAATTTAAGAGGTACATTTGTTCATATTACACGTCCACCATGACTAAAAGACATGCATCTTTTCCATCTTTGGCAAGGCAATAGGTCTTTCTTTAGGCTCTAATGATGAAATATCTATTGGTTAAATGATGAAATATGTTGTTTAAAACTGTTATAAACAGTAGCGAAATGTATGAAGACAAACCCTGAAAGTACAATCATTTCCAAAATAAAGTTGTGAATGACTATACTCTAGTTCTTCTGGTTTACACCGAGCCCAAACTTCATAATTATGTTGAGATATTTCGGCCTCCGTGTGGAGTACCATCTTCAGTCACTGATTGGCTGAAACTGAATACAGCCAAATCAGTAACTGAAGATGGTACTCCATAGCGAGGCTGAAATATCTCAACCTAATTATGAAGTTTGGACGCGGTGTGAATCGGAAGAACTAAATTATAGTTGTGACACCGGCCGCGAAAGCCTAAGAGTTAAGTTGTGAATTACTGAATACATTTGATTTTTAACTTACCAATATTGAAAAGGAACCATAACATAATGTACGGTGGCTTAATCATCTACGGTAGATCTTTTGTGGAAGTGTATTTACTTGGGTGAAAACATTACCCACCCCGTGTTGAACATACAAGGAAAAGTAATCACGGAGTTGAGGGGGTTTAACGGGGAGAAGTTAATTTAAGAAAAGTTTGAAAGGGGTCTTATATGAGATTTTTTCAGTTAATTCAACATAATTGCGTATTTAAAGAGTTGGCTAAACATTCGAGAACATAGGGGCTAACTGTGGTTTTACTCTTTTGAATTAAGTTTTGTACTGACGATGTTAGATTTTGTGAGATTGAAATATTATTACAAAACGCTACTTTTCACCTGAAGACGGGTGAGATGTCATAATTATTCTAGATCACGAAAGTGTTCTTCTTGTTTATTAAAAAGCTATGGTAAACGTCTGTAATAGTGTGTCAATGTCAGTTATTCTACTGCTACGTGAAGTTTGCTTATATTTTTGTGCATTTAAAAAGTCACTGATCAAATTTATTAGATGAGAACATCTACGTTTTAATTACAACAACTTATAGATTTAACTTGAAATGTCATGTTTCAAACTTTTGTATATTACAAGTGTTCATTAAATACTAAGGCGTTTAAAATAGGTTTAAATTAAAAGGTAAATACACTAACCATCGACAATTAAGAGCCTAAAGCTTCCCAAGTAAATTAAAACATGGTTAATCAATTTGTTCAGGGACGAGCAAGGATTAGAAATATTTTAAAGTTAGATGGCAAACGCATTAACTATGAAGACCATACTTATAACACATAACTGCAATGTTTACATTATGTTAGTTCAAATTCTTTACGTAGTTAATTTGACCAAAGCCCTACGTCTAAACTTTCTAAAGCAGATTGGTCAAATACAGCTGTTTTCAATTGATAACAAATAAAAATCCAGTTACAGCTTCCAGTTACAATAACCCCTCTCATTTCTTCAAAGCAAAACGAAATCCCCCAAAGCTGTCAGGAACGGAAGCCAAAGCTAGGTTTAACCCTGAAGTGACGTCAGATCAAAGAAGCGGACTAAGAGACAAGTTACTAGCCATTACAAGTTGTCGCCAACTTAGTTTGGAGGCTCTATCTAAGTTGTAGGCTTAGCCTTACACCTCCGGATGTCAAAGTTAGTTTGGCGATGAACCGCCTACGCTCTGCTGAGTTTGTTAGGATTAGTTTGTAGGAGGATAATGCTTGAAACAAATGCTACTTGGTTGATTGGCTGGATTTTTAATTGAACATTAAAATATCGATGACGCGTATCCACAAGCGCTACAGTGAATACTAGTGAATTACTTATAACGGGGTAAGAACACAGAGCAGGTATTAATCCTCCTTGGGTAAGAATAACACCGAAAGTACCCTGTTTCGGGTAACTTTAATTGGAAATTTTGTTCAAATGTTCCTTTTGTAAACACGTTTGTCAAACAGCAAAATTGGACCACCGAAAGTGCCCTGTTCGGGAAAATCGACACAGTTGCGGCAGCCCAAGCACAGATAGCGCTGCGAGGGAATTATTTTATTAGCCTCAAGTAGAGTCACTGACGCACGCGCAAGTTCGTTGATTCTTGAAAGTCGGTCAATTTAGTCACATTTAAGTAATCGACATTGGACAAATTCGAGCATGTGGAGCCGAGGGGTGAGAACGACGGCTGCGGTCGCAGCTCTATCTGTGCTTGGGCTGCCGAGCTATGTTGATTTTGCTACCTCAACCAAGTGGTATGTATGCGCAATCTATCTACCATAACAAACCATAACATAAATCCCTCTTTTGTACTTAAAAGAAAGTTTTAACTACTTACAATATTATATAAGGACGTTGTTAAAATCATGCAATACGAGTATACTTTAAACAAAACGGTTAAGTTCAACAACACCATGGGACACCAAAAAGAAATTTAAAACATTAATTACTTGAAAAATTGTAATTTGAGACATTTGAGAAATAATCTTGAAAAAGTACTTGAGGTATTGCATGAAAATAACTTAAATAATGTTTGTTTGTTCATAACAAAAACAAAGAGAATGTTGCAGATGTGATATTTTGATTATTCCTGCGTTGTGAAAATTGTTTTGCTGCTCCGAGCTCGGCCTGGTGTCGTTAAAAATTGAATTACGAACAGACTCCCTGAATTTCTGGCTTGAAATTCCTTCTCTTTTCCCGTGTTCTGACTTGGAATTCTCGTTATATTAAATATATTACAAGTGTAGTTGCAAAATCGTTATTTCTCGATGGTTTTGTTGTATTTTGTTACATCAAGTAAGGACAACAGTGTACATACGGTTAATAAGGTGTGACTAGTATTTTTATTTTATAACTTTTAGACACGAAAGTAATACATTTTAAAATACTACAGACTATCTTTCTAAATGTCCTAAAATACAGAAAAGGTAAAAATACTGCAAAACAATCACCTGCGCGTGTAGCTGAGTAAAAGGTTGATTTATTTCATGAATAGGACCTTCATGGAAGCTTTTTGATTCGATCTTCAGTTATTTATTTTCGAGTTTAATGTCCGAGGTGCAACCGAGGAAATGATCTCTAATTTCTGCCCAGTGCTCTAAATGTCAAAGTGAAGAAATTGTTGACTAAATAATTAAACTGTAATAAATTTAAAGCGGTATATTCTAGGACTTGTCTTGATCGATTGAAAAGTAAAACGTTAGTATACAGGATGAACTTTGTATTAGTTTATAGTAAAGCTACAATTTTATAGTTAAAACAAAACTTTGAATTACCACCATTTGAAAACGGATGATGACATATATACACGGGTTTTCCACTAACTCAGGATGTGATGGAAAGCTCAAAACTGCAAACTGCATCTTTCTACGACATTTTCTTCTCTTTAGCGAGAAAAATTAATAGCTCTATTTTCAAAGAAAATTCGCTAACAATGTTTTGAACCCAGTAGTCTGATTTATACTGGAATATTCAACACTCAACTCTAATAAGATTCAAAACAAACTCATTTAAACAGCTGATGTCTTAATGCACGTAGAAAGGTGTATTACATAAATATCAGCAGAATTATCGTTTTCTCCCTAGGGACTAAATTATAACAATCAACGTTTCTTTCCCCAGGAAAAAAGCAACGTTAGCAGGTCGATACAGGTGTAAAATAGCTGCTTTGGACACACGCTTTAGCGTGCTAAAGTTGACTTGTATTCCTAGGAAATAAATGTTTATTTTGATGGCATTTATGTGCAAGGGCATCAGCTGTTAACGGAACGATTAATCTATTGTAAGCTCTGAACTTCTCTAACTATCGATCATAATGGGGTTTAGTTTGTTATCTCAGAATTAATCTATTCCCAAACGACACTAACCACAAACGGCCGAGATGCAATAGCGTAGCAGTTGTTAAATTTTACTTGTATTCAAAAGGACTCTAGGACTTTGTCATGAAATTTTTATGCTATTGACTTTTCGTCAACTATTCGGAAGCATGAGAGTTTCGAAACTAAAATGCGGCTGCAAACCTACTATTTTCATTAAAATAACATATGTTTCTGTGTTCTCTTTTCCGATCACTTCTTTTCTGAGCACTAAAATTAGCTACATGTTAATCTTATGGTGAAAGCTTATTTTTACCGGACTGTTCTTTTCCGGTCAGTTGTGAAGTTTCAAACGCGACGCAACAGCTGACTTTCTTTGTAGTCAAAACATTGGTTAATCTCTTATTGACTTTTCACGTTGAATCATATAACGGAATTGTATGTTTGTTGTTTACTTAACTCTTAGGCTTTGGTGGCCGGTGTTACAACTGCAACAAGCCGAGCTTGACGTCAAAGACCTGTTCAACTCAGCCCGAATGGTTTGCTAGTAAAAGCTATCTCTAATGACAGTAAAACTCAATCCATTCAATTTACCTTGTGAGATCTATAGAGCAACGATCTCAGTGTGCAAAACTTCTTGATTTACTTTGGACCCAGAACTCAGTTAGGAACAGCACGTAAATGAATTATGTAAGAGGTTAAGTAGAGTAATTTACTTGTTGAGACGACTTTCTGCTGAAATGCCCTACTCGTTTGTGAAACTTGCCTTTTTGCTTTTTTTCAGTCACATATTGTGTATGGAACAAGATTGTGGGGCCATTCCCTCATGTTCACAGGATTTTGATTTGGCAAAGAAGGTTATTAGGATTCTGGACAATGCCCATGCTCTTGAAAACTGTAAACCTCTGTTTTAAAGCACGAGATTATGACTGTTTACAATGTTTACATCTTACAATGTCTTCTAGCAATAAGGACAAGTTGCCAACATTTCAAATCAATAGCCAAGTCCATCACCACAACACTAGAATTAGTTCACAGCTCAATAAAATTGTAGATTATCAAAAACTCTTAATTGTTTTCCTGTTCTAGGTATGAAAAGTACAATAGTTTACCTGCTCATGTAAAAAAGTCTAAGAGTCTACAGAAAACCCCTTAGAGCATGGCTTTGTGAAACCCTTTTACAGCACATGAATTTTTTCCAGTCCAGTCTTGAAGATCTGGCAATGTAATCTTGTGCTTTGGTATCACTTTTCCATTTTGTGCATGTAGTGTATTATGCATGGTGTTTTGTTTTGTTTTCTTATTCTTTACTTTATAATGGACTCAATGAATAAAGAAGGACAGAAAGAAGTGTTTTGTATTATTGTATTATGACTTAGCCAATTGTAAATCTTAAAGGCCAAATAAATTTGAATTTCTTGAACTATAATATAGTTCTTCCGGTTACCACCGCGTCCAAACTTCATAATAAGAGTGAGATATTTCGGCCTCACTGTGGAGTATCATGTACAGTCACTGGTTGGCTGATACTGAGCTACTTGCTTCTGTCTTTCTATTGGTGGTATTGGCAAAACATTCACATTATTACCCAAGAGCCATCCGAGAAACCATTGAAATGATTGAAAATGATAACAATTTCAAACAAAAATGACCGCATACAACTTGCTAGAAGCTGGTAACCAGTCCTGAAGAAGTCTTTTCAATAGTGTCACAGCCAATGAGAACATCAACAGTTGGCATCCCTGCTCCATTTGGACGGTTGGCAGCCCTACCACCAATAGGACAGCTGGACAGCAAGTAACTCAGTTTCAGCCAATCAGTGACTGAAGGTGGTACTCCATCGAGGACAAAATGTCTCAATCTCAATTTTGGACGCGGTGTGAACCGGAAGAACTAGCACTTACATGTTTGTTGTTTATAAAACAATGGCTAGCGGAAGTGGGAATTTACCCTAAACCTTTTTAAGGACTCGTTTAAAGGTTTAGTAGCCTAGGTTTATGGGTTTTGTTTCATAGTATGACGAAAAATATCGTTCAATACTCGTGCAATCAGCTCTTTGCCAGTGCTTGATCTAAATTCGCTCTCGTTGTCTCGCACGTAAACACGATCTCGCTCTGGCAAAGAGGGCTTTTCCGGACTAGTAACGAAATATACTATATAAATATTGTATACTTTTCAAATATTCTCAAAAGGGAAATCTTTCAAAACTTTTACGTTATGTGTTTTAAAGCCATCTCAAAGATAACTGATAAACGTTGTCGCCGGTCTCAAGGGACTAAAGCTGCAAGAATAAGTTTCAAAGTGGATCCCCAAGGTTCACCTGACTGATATACGAGACTCAAAAGGATCTCGGTTCAAAGTCAACATCTCCTCTCAGCATTTCTTAAAGTATCGCCTTACATCTTCTAAGTGACGTCACGGCGTTGTTACGCCTTTAATCTTGTCAAGGGCCGGGGCTGCGTTATTAAATTTCAGTACATTGAGTTAAGGCACTTGAAAAACCTTCTCCGAAATTTTCAGGAACTTTTTTGATAGTGTATAAAATGTTTTGTGGCTCCTCTGAGCAGAACTTTCATGTTATAATTCGTAAAACCGTGATATATTTCTAAAAATTGACAACATTTCATATTTAAATGTTTTGATTTTACTATTAATCTAAGAACATTTTCAATAAAGTTGTCAGCGCATTCAATGCAGTGCGTGAGATGTCACAAGATCTTGTGCTCACATTATCCATATAAAAAACCAAAAGGCCGCAAGTACTGTGCACTCTTAATGTAATATTAAAATCAAACAATTCACTGCATTAACACATAATCAAGTTATGGCAAAAGTTCAAAATTATTCGTTTATCCAATACATCAAGATCCTATTTAAACGCACAAAGTTATATTAATTGAAAATTGTCCAGTCATTTTGAATCATGTTCTTGGCATTACGGCACTTTTAATCAAATTTGATAGTCTGTTGACACACTGAACTCCTCCTGCCTGAGATGGAAAAAGTTCATAAACCACCGTTCTCTGTCTCCTGTTCGGTAGTTCCTCCTGCGTCTCGTATCATAAGAATGTATAGTACTGAATTATAAAACATTTCATTTAGCACAGACGAGTTCATATCATTCAATTGGGATACCCTATAATTGGCTGACTGACTATGGACCAGATTGGTAACTTTAGAATGCATGGGAGAGAGCGAGTGTAAAAAACTGTATGCTTTAATGAGATTTTAATGAAAGAACGAATGGATAAATTCAGATCAACAATTGACGATTGTAATTCATTTACTGCAATAAAATATTTGTGTATACAATCTATATTAATAAAAGGCTTTGTCCTGACTGACTGGCTCACTCACTCACTCATCATCGCTGAGCCAACACCACAAGGTCTAGAAACTTGAAATGTTGAATGCACATTCCTTTTATAGTGTAGGCACCCACTAAGAGAGGGTTTTTCAAAATTCGAAAATTTAGGTGGGTTTTGAGGGCTTGAACATTGATAAAAAATACCTGTTTTCACTTCAGAATTTCGTTTCTAGCGGCTAAACGAGCGATCCGATGTTGAATTTGAGACAAAATCGTTAGTGTGGAATGACATTTTCTAAAATTGTTGTCCAGTACATTTTTTTAACACAACGCACCTCGCGCCTAACTTTTGTTAAATCCTAAACGTTGGATTCAAACTTTTACAACACTCACTACCTACTGTCCATACATCTGTTACATGAGTTTTTATACTTACCAGGGTACAAGTATATCAGACGCAATCAAAATAATTTACACCCAGAGTATCGATTGAAATGCTGCGGGAAAGTGCGGAATTTTGTTTTGGCCCCTATGAACCAAGGCGAAGGCGTCCTTGCCTCCTGGTCAAATGTAAAATGATGCATAATTTAAATTAAATTTACGTCTAAATAAAATACACCACAATAAAAGAAATCAGCTAAATTAGAAACCGTTTATAGTAAATCACCTATCACATAATACAAAATTTAAATGTACTCATTATTTAAATTAAATGCCCTTAGAAATAAAATACCGCATAGTATAAGAGAACCAGTTCAATTTGAAATACATTATAGTAAATTATTAATTTTACAAGCCATCTATTTGTACGAGATGATATGTCAGCTGTTATCTGTGGTTTAGGTTTGTTTATCCGTGAAACAGCTGACTGCGCCTCAGCACTGCCTGCATCAAGTCCTCACATGAAAGTTATTGATCGAGTTCTCCTTGGTTTGTGTACGTGTATTTATTGATCGGGAGTGATATCGGTAGTAGAAGATGTTGTGTATGTGAAGATTACAGTGAAAATTTTGTGTGATATAAGTGCTGTGTAGTCAATAGAGGTTTCAAGACGAGCGTTAATGGATTTCTATATTCAGGTAAAACTTAATATTACAACAGCTGACGTGATAAGATGATGTATTTTTAATGTCAGTACTTGAAAGCTAGAAACGATTGCAAACGAAATTCGCTTTACTCGTTTCAGCGGTGCTTTAGGGCTTACATGTGTGTCGTCCTTATTTAAAATACAATAGTTAATAGTTTTTGAAAGATTAGTGTAAAATGAAGAACAACTTAGTGATGTAATTTAATATTCGGTTAAGTGTGAAGGTTTCTTTTGGGAAATTTGTCAAAACTTTCGTAAAGCTCATTAACTTGCGGCATTTTGCAGTTCCTTGGTCCGAGGCGGTAAATATGTTTTGACAAATAACTCCTTTTTACTACTCTTTTTATTTACGTGCTTTTTACAAAACGAATGCACTTGTTTCGATGGCACGATTTAAATTTGAAACATAAACTCTGAACCAGGAATTGTAAAAGGACTGGTTTACGAATTTGTATGATAGTAAATAGTTTCTTCTATTAACCATGTTACCTATAGGTTAATTTATAATACACTCCTGGACAATATTAACGTATCACTAGTGAAATTTCTCAATGTACGAGTATATTTGAGGTAATATACGAGGTAGTATTTCTTTGATGCTCGTTTATTAAATCAAATACGTACTTACTTACATTTAGCACAAAATCTCAATTTTGAAATAAAATACAGATGATGAAAATTATGAGAAAACACAAAGCGGTAAGTTAATTTCGTCCTTGCGGGTCAGGCAAAAGTGTGGAAACGCCTTTACAACTTTTGAACCAGTTTTTTCAGTGCAACCGAACTCGGTACATTTTATTAGAGTTTCCACACTTTTGCCTGGCCCTGTATATTTAATGTGTTTACAATCACGTCATGTAAAACTTACGTGATTATAAATTTACTACTAAATTACTAAATAACGATAAGATTTAGTAATAAAAGTGGTGTATCACACAAAATTAGTTTCACTACTTGTCTTAAGCTAAAGCACAACATATAGTATTTTTACTTCAAAATCCTAAAGTTTTCTTATTGATAAAATAAACACTACAAATAAATTCACTTGTTTATAGTTTTAAAACAGTAAACAAAAAAGTATTAACCAGGCGCCGCACCTAATATATTCTAAATTTAATTTTAACAAATCTTTTAACAGTTGATACAGAAATTAAATATTTGTTAAATAACAGATTACTGTTAACTCTTTTAGGCTTTTGCAACCGGTCACCCAACTATAATTTAGTTCTTCCGGTTCACACCGCGTCCAAACTTCATAATTAGGTTGAGATATTTTGGCCTCGCTGTGGAGTACCATCTTCAGTCATTGATTGGCTGAAACTGAGCTACTAAATCAGTGACTGAAGACGGTACTCCACAGCGAGCCCGAAAACTTCAACCTGATTATGAATTTTGGACGCAACGTGAACAGAAATAACTAGATTATAACGGTATACTTTGTTCTAAAAAATCCCCGAAACAAATGAGATGGAATTTTTGTCCTAAAACTTTGAAATTCTGTTGACGCTCTTGTGGGTAATTCGATTTGAACGCCACCAAGCGGTGCTTGGGGCGCTTAAACAGCCTTTACGTAAATCTAGTAGAATCCTGCTTTACATTACTGTGTTCAGTATATTTTTTTGAATTGAGCATGTTTATACATTAAGTAAAAAAGAGCTACGTTTTGCATAGATCGTGATAATGTGTAACATATTAAAGGGGCTGATGTTTTCTACATCAGCCAATAGTCAATAGTTAGTCAAACTTGTTCAATTCGGGTGTGTTTTTATACTTATTATTTATGATTCTAAAGCTCGCTAGTTAAATGTTTAAACAAAATCTTAAATGAAATACCGAATATCTTTAAAACCAATTGGAAAAGTAGATATTCCACCTTAAAATCAAACCTAGCGTAGTTGTATCAGAAAACAAATTTAATCAACTACTGGGACTCGTGGCGTGGTCCTGTAATCCAGCTTCATGGAGGTCAGGTTTTGAGGATGATATAGGTCTAAAGCGGCTCAGATAGTATAAGTGATCATCTGATAATACCCGCATCAACTCCCACCATCGTTTAGACTTATCAGACCATCACCTGCGTGGTTCGGAAGTCACGTTAAGCCGTTGGTCCTTGTATTTCCATGGGTCATTGGGCTATTAATTAATGACCCATTCTTAGGAAGAGTCGGCCTTATTTTGTAACAAGACTACACCTCATAACTCATTACTACCACTCATCACACTCATCCTTCACCACATATTTGCATTAAAATTTCTCATGAGAGTGGTCGGCATCTCAAATAGTGATATAGTGTATGAAGTTTTAATTTAAAAGTTGTTGACAATAGTAGAATCCGAGGTTAAAATATTATTTTGGTCGGTTTGCCAAAGCAGATGTTTCTCTAAGAATTTCTCCCTTGATTGGCTGTGTATAAACAGTCTTTCTCCGTTACGGTTGGTCGGTCTGATACAAGTCTGTGATTGGTCCACTGCTCCCAGTCAGTCAGTCGGCGGACTCGTGGACGTGTTTGGTTTCTCTAATTGTAGTTTGTTAATGCGCTTGTTGTGTTGCTTTCATGGCTAGCTGTTTTAAGATAAATGTAGTTAAAACTCACAAAATGAAAAAAAAAACAGCTTGCAAACATACAAAATTTGTTTGGTGGTGGTTAAAGGTACAGGTAAGGTTTATCTTGTTTAACAAGGCGAAATTAGGACTACAAAATCCTCTCTACCACTCAACCTTGAAAACCTTGGATCAGCTGACGCTGATAACCTTAGGCTAGCTTATTTACTAATTTAAGTGTTAGGTTACTTTTCACGTGAAAAAGGGATCAGATTTCAGATCCAGAAACGTCGTGTTCTTTTTGTTCACTAAAAACTCTGGGAAATGTCCAAAGTTTCCAAAGTTTTGAGCTCTGAAGCAATTTTATATTGGTATTACACATACCTTCAGACCAAAGATTAAAATTATCACAGCGTGCAGTTATAGATCTCCTGTAACAACAGCATCCAATGAAAAATTACCAGTGAACCCATTTTGACATTGAGTTAGGAACAATAATAAAACAACATGAGGTTCGGTTTTGAAACAATACGTTAAAATTCTAGTTCGTAAATAATTAATATTTTGATAGCGTTTTGACATGGCAAACAGTGTCCGGGGAAAATGCATAGTTCATTCCTACTCCCCAAAGTGTCCTTTATCAAGTTCACCTTTATCCTTGTGCATTGAGCTCGTGGCAAAAAGAGCTAGTGATGCAATCATGGAGATACAAGTTAGGACTACAAAGTTCTTTCTACCACTTAACCTCGACCTTTGCCTAGCGTTACTGCTTAGTCACTTTACAAATGTAAATGGTCACTGCGGGGATCGAATCCGCGCCAGCGGAGTGTTGAGCTTTCGAGTCGCGCACGGTTCCAACCCACCACGAGTCCACTATTCACCACAGGAATTGTATATGTTGTATCTCCGTAAATTGTCTATTATAACGTATAGTAATATAAAATATGAAATACAGTAAAATAAATAATGTTTAACTAATGTACTTTATCCGATAACTCAATGAATTCAAAAAAATTTGGCAATTTTAACGTGTTGTATTGCATTTACTATGAACTTACACTTAAATGTCATAAATACATGTAAAATATTATTCAAGCCTAATAATGTACGAATGTATCATGTTTCAGGCTGTCTAAACATGCTTGCTTGTACCTGCTATACCATGGTTTGGATACACTTCCATAAGTGAGAGGGATTGGGTGAGTACATTTTTTTAAATTAAGGTATGTTTTCTTAGCGGTTAAAGAAACCCTCATGGTACTTTAAGTGTGCTTTCTACTTAAACCTGAGCTTAATCTGCTGTTTACCCATAGATTTAATTTTGAAAGCAGTTCTGAAACTTACAAGTTAAAATATACGACTTTTTGGTGTCGCACGCTTTTTATTTTAAAGAAACAAACAACGTAACTTTTTCGGGGGCAAGCGATGTTGCCAAATCGGCGATGCTTACGCATATTATCATCGTCATCATCATCACATGACGATAATCACATACCAGGATGGTGATTACAGTTTGACAAACAACAGTAAACTTGAGAGTTGAAGTTGTTGAGTTGTAGAGTTCAGATCAAGTGGTGAGAACTTGAGTCCAAGATGGCGGCCCTCAACTCCAAGTCCCCTCCACCACCACAATCACTTAACTTCTTCAGTCAAGAGTTTCCCATTATTTACCATCTACGCAAACAAAACTGTCAACAACATGTTAATCTCAAGGGCAGGGAGGACAGAACGGTGTGTTGAGAGGTTTTTCGTGAGAGGAATATAATGTGATATAAGTCAAATAAGCGGTATTTTCAAAGAAATTATAAATATTTTATTGTTGTGTTTTCCCTCCCCCTTCCGTTCTTTTAATACCGTGTTATCCCCATATGCCTGATTTTTTTACGTTGTATACAAATGTGATAGTGTTAATTAACTAACTTAAAAGACTTGTCAATACTTTAGGGCACGTAAATTGTTAAATATCCAGCTAGCAATTGAAGATTGACCTAAAGATATGTTCTGTAACGCGTACCGACAACATTATATTTGTACCAAAATGCAAATTAATCCTATACATTCTGTAGAATCAACTTCTAGGAATTCTTGATCTGCAACAACAACAAGTTATATTTTGGTCTGATAAAGCATTGTTTAAAATTGAAACAGATAGATTTATTAACTTGTGTACAAAGGATTCAGAGTCTTAAATATTGATCTAAATTATGAAGAGGCAGATATCAAGAAGAGCTTCAAGATCTTTTGTAGAATTCTTCTTGGGAAAAGGAATTCTTTTGAACGACTGTGTCTTTAAACTTTCTTCCTTTGAATTACTTCCTTTTTTCAATAGTAAACAAGCTTTGCGATACGATGCAACTTTGTAGATGACAATGAACTATACTATAAACATAGTGGCATCATAAAAACTTCATACACTCCTAATAACAATAACCGGGCCGACACGCAGCTAAGCGCTAAAGCGCTGCTGGCATGAGTGAATCGATCATTTTGTTACTTTAATTCGCTCCCACAGCCTCCTTCGGCCTTCGGCTTTAGACTTACGGGGTTCTTTAACTGGCAATTACACATATACCATGAAACGAAAACTCATTTAAATTTCACTGAAATCAGACTACTCATTCCGCTGTTATAGTGAATCACTTTTTGGTCGCCATTTTGAAATGGCTGTGTGGATTTTTATAACTTTTTTTTTTGGTATATTGATGTTTAACAACAAAACACATATGTATTTGAAATTTCATCAACATTGGATAAAGTTTACTGTGTGAAATGTATCTCCTAAAAAGAAGGTTTTGGTTGTCCGATTTGCTGGTTAAAGAACTTTACCGAGATATTAACACAAGGAACATTTGCAACAAATGTGTGAAAATCAAAATATACGAATGTACATGTGTATTATAAAGTTTTGAAAAAATGCTCAAAAGGTGATCTGGGGCTCATTTATAGTCCCATTCCTGGTGTCTTACCATGTTGACGACATGAATATCTCATTTTACAAAAGAAATTCGCTAATAAAAATAAAACGTTTTGTTTTATAAAACTTAAAATGAACATACTTGGCATCGTAGTTATTCAAGATATAAAATATATAAACATGAGGACAGAAACGTATTCATGTAAAGTAATGAATAATGGTAGCTTGAGAGGAAAACATAACAAACAATGTAAAGGTCATGTTGACATGAACTCTTTATCATTTCTACATGCAAACTCGCCGTCGGTGGTGTTAAATCCTCACACGGATTTATATCCACGCTTCTGATAGTTTCATGTTTTGTATTTCTGGTTTAAATTTATCTTTTGTACTCCGCACCAATCAGTCGTATACAGGTATGGACGGAAATATGGAGATTTTAGATTTTGTGAAAAAGTTGAACTGATTGACAAAAATAAGATCTACACATATATTTAAATAAACTGGCAGATCCAAAACATTCTAAACGTGACAAATGCAAACAGAAAATCCATTTTTGAATATGTACACACGGTATGAAAACACCGCATTGATAATCAATCAACAACTAAAAAGCTTGGTTTTAGATATAATGATTCATCTCCCGCCTAGAAGATATTATATTTTTATTTTATATGTGTTAATTTTATACTTTGTATTTATTTTATTTTTATTTACCTAGATGTTTTGGACGTTACTCTACAATTTAATTAGAAACACGGACTTTTCCAGCCATTTAAACACTTAAAGATTTCCTGAAGTGGCCGGAAAAGTCCGTTTTTCTAATTGGATTAGGGAGTAGTTTTTTTCTGAAGTGGCCGAAAAATTCTGGTTTTCTAATTAAATTGATCTCCACCACTATTATGAATTTTAAATCTAGCATTACTCTACAAGCTGTATAAACTTGAAAATGGGCTAAACCCTGAAACTGGTAGTGTGCGAATTAAAAAAAATATTCAGGGTACTTCAGTTTACTATTTTCTCTTTTAATGATACAATAAATAGCCCTTTTTGAACTAAATTATCATAGTCTTATCCTTTGTATTTATGATGGCTGATCAAAATAACATGCATAGTACCATTAGCTTTGATTTAATATATGACATTGATTACCGAAGTGTAACATGAACCTGGCACTTTTCAACGTGCAGTTAAACAAAAGGTAATAAATATTACAAGTTACCTTTTGGAGCCTGTAGATCCTACTGTGATTTTCGTACAGATGTACATTTCGGGACTGGGGTGTCCCATCATCGGTGTACCTATAATTAAATATTTTAATACGTAATAAATAACTTGACATTTATTATTTACTTAACAAACAGATGAAACGTTGAATTGATGTTGAAAACTTGACAAACAAAATATCAACTCGATTATTTGAACTTTTAATAATTACAACCAGTCGTTAGTTTCAACATAATTACTTCTGCTAAAGGTCAGTTCTAAAAATATGAAACACAATTCTTGATTTGAAGTTTGTTGTTGCCCGTGGGAGAATTTAAAATATTATTGGAAATATTCTTTAACGTAAGTAAAGAAGGAGAACACAACGTTTTGCAATGGGCAATCTTATCCCGCCTTCAGGTGAAAGGTGACCACAAACATGACACGTAACTGTAGAGTGGAAAATGAGGCGAAAGCTGACCAGCCAATCACAACCAATTAGTTGTTAAAGTAAAAAAGTAAAATATTAAACAACATTTTAAAAAGCGTCTCATACAGTCACTTGCGTGTTTAAAAACGGCATGAAAAGTTTAAAACAGCAGTTTCATACATAATCTAGTTCTTCCGTTCACACCACGTCTAAACTTCATAACTTGAGATATTTCGGCCTCGCTGTGGAGTACCATCTTCAGTTACTGATTGGCTGTAACTGAAGATGGTACTCCAGGCCAATAACTATCTTATTATGAAGATTGGACGCGGTGTGAACCGGAAGAACTATATTATAGTTGTGTTCTAGTTTTCGTGTTTACTAAAGATGAAAATTTCCCCAATAATACTATATAAAACTTAAGTAAATGTACTTTTACTCCTTAACCTTTGGTTTTAGGTCTTAATACGAGGTACCATCGTTTCATATGTGATTTCCGTCCTGGATTAGGCGGTTAAAGTTTGATCTGACGCACGGTTTCCTCAATAACTTTTGAATCAGCTGACTAGTATTTCGATGTAAATGCAAAAATAAACATAGTGTGTACTGTACTAAGTGTTTCTGAAAATAACCAAGGCCAAACACCAATGTTTGGGAGTGCGGATCTGTTTTGCTTGATGTTGAACAGACTCAAAACAAAGACTAAATGTGAAACATTGATAGCCCACTTCCTCACAGCTGGCCTTGAACTTGTCTTATTCTTGGATACTCTTTCTTGTATTCTCTTTACGTTTATTCAAACAAATTTTTATCGGGCGGAGATTGTCTATTGAAGGAACACTGTTTGGTTTTCTACATTTAAAAAGGTAAAAAGGTAAGGTTTTATTGTTTAGCGAAACTTAGGAATGAAAAGCCTCACTAGCGCTCAACCTCGACCTTTACCAAGCGTCACCGATAGTCATATTACAAATTGTAAGTGGTGACTGCGGGGATCTGACCTGCACCTCCGGAGTGATGAGCTCCGGAGTCGCGCACGATACCAATCCTCCACGGATCCGCTAACATTTACATCTGAAACTATATGAATATTATTTTAAATAATTTATTACATTTAATTTCAATGAGGCCTTTTACTGTGAAATTCCCACACAATGTTAAACAGTGACTAAATCCAAACAATCGTTTATTCAGAAGACCTCCACACGACCTGCACTAAAGACAGTTTTCAGACGATGGTTTAAGTGGTGAGACATTTCGAATGTGAACAGCTTTATGGATGTACCACTAGAAATGGGAAAAGATGTTTCGTCTGAACTATGCCAACCATCTTCCGTTTAACTTTAAAATTGTAGAAATAATAAAATAATTTTATAAAGAGGTCAAGTTATACAATTATTTTATTCTCTCTATAATTTTAAAATTGAACTGAAGATAACTGACATAGTTCAGACTAAACGTTTCTTGAAACATCTTGTTTTCATTTACAGTGGTAAATCCATAAAACTGTTAACACTAGAAAGAACATTGGTTTGCATCTAAAATAAAAACTCCTAAGCTGTACGAACACATACTGTCCTAAATAGTTTTGTCATCACAAATGTAATAAACGAGGCTTGTATGTGTAAATACAGGGAACCCATTCATGTGATGTATAACAATCCCATATGTGTGCAATATCCGGGTTGAACAGTGGGTAGATTATCTTGTTGGAACTAACTATTACATATAGTACATGTATTTATACAACATCGATTATATGCAACGTTATTCATCTATAGTCAAGTATTTTCTTAAAGGAATTTAAATTATTGCCTACAGGTAACCACAAGTGTTATCGTGAATCGTTGTGAATTTTTAGGGGTTAAAGTTACACCAAAAGTGCGTCCCCCCAAACTGTATTACGGTATGATTTTTCTTGGTATAAGAATTATAATACCGTACCAAACATATGAACCAAAAATCAACATATTTCAATCAGCCAGACCAAGACCTTGGTGTGACTGAACGAACTTTAGTCTTTGGTGTACCCATGTTTGGTACACTCTAAGTTTAATCAAAATCGTATCATAAATACAGTTTGTAGATAGAAAAAAACACTTTAGAAGGGTAATGGAGGTGTTGCGAAGCTCAAAACTGAAAATAGTTTTGTTCTACGACGTTTCCTTCTCGCCGGTGAAATAAATTAATAGCTATATTTCTTTTGAAATGCCTTAATGAAACTATTGTTAGATAACTTTGCGTGACTGATGTTTGAATGGGACTCGTGGCGTGGTCCTGTATTCCAGCTTCATGGAGGTCAGGTTTTGAGGATGATATAGGTCTAAAGTGGCTCAGATAGTCAGTGATCATCTGATGATACCCACATCAACTCCCACCATCGGTAAGACATATCAGACCATCACCTGCGTGGTTCGGAAGTCACGTTAAGCCGTTGGTCCTTGTATTTCCATTGGTCATTGGGCTATTAGTTAATGACCCATTCTAAGGAAGAGTCGGCCTTAGTTTGTAACAAGACTACACCTCATAACTCATGACTACCACTCATCCTTCACCACATATTTGCCTTAAAATACCCTCATGAGAGTGGTCGGCATCTCAAATAGTGATTTATTTTTACGACGTTTCGTTCTCTCCGGTGAAATAAACTAATAGCTATATTTCTTATGCAAATCCCTTAGTGAAACTAGTGTTAGAAAACTTTGCGTGACTGATATTAGTTTGGTTAAAATCAAATATTATGTGATGGTAGGTAGATGCCGCATAGATTCCGAATGACTGAGGAAGGAATTCTTTAAGAGTCTCAAGTAGAGCCCCTGACGCACGCGCAAGTTTGATCGTTTGTAAAAATCGCAGGATTTGGTCACATTTAAGTAATCGAAATCGGACAAACCCGAGCGTGTCGAGCCGAGGGGAAAAGACGCAAGAGATGGCAGCGCTATCTGTGTTTGGGTTGCTGCAACTATGTTGATTTTCATGCTTCATCCATGTGGTATCCTACGCCCAATTACCTATCGTAGCATAATGTTTGGTTGAAACCAATGATTTCCTGGAGAAATAATATAACATGTTTACATACTAAGACAGGAAAAGACACGTTCAACCAATGTAAACACTTGTATCAATTTCTTCTAAAAAGTTCCAACAATTTTACCAAGTGTAACTGTATTAGTTCTTACTTGTTTACCGATCACAGTTTGACAAACAACAGTAAACTTGAGAGTTGAAGTTGTTGAGTTGTAGAGTTCAGATCAAGTGGTGAGAACTTGAGTCCAAGATGGCGGCCCTCAACTCCAAGTCCCCTCCACCACCACAATCACTTAACTTCTTCAGTCAACAATGCCAGTGTTTGTAACCTTTTAGAATAAAACTGTAAAGTTTTTAGGTCTCTTCAAAACCAGAAAGGGGGACTTAAATATAAATTGTATCCTTATGACTTACGGTACACTATTGAGCACAAATCGTTTTGAACAAAGAATTCTAAAATTGTATATCTTGTGATTTTGTAAAAGCTTTTTTATCAAACAGGTTATGTTGTAGCGTTGTACATATTTCTGAAGATTTTTCAGTGTGTTAGTTCAACTTGTCGTTTTTTATCGTTATAACATTTAGAAAATGAAACTGAAATAAAACGTTCAGAGTACCGTACTGTTAAAGGATGTAACCATAAGAAACCAGAGTTATTTACTTATTCATACCCTAAACAAAAACGTTCAGAGAAATACACTAGAGTTAAATGAATTTTCCGCTCTTTGCCTGGTAAATTCTTTTGAAAATCCTCAAAATGGATTTAAATTGTGGTTTAGTTTGAAATAACAACTTCCGATGGCTCAATATAACTTTTACTGACCTAAGCTCTGTCTAAACTATTGTTATTACTAATTTAAACGATGGGATCTAACAATTCGCGCTTTTGTTTCCCTCTAAAACTAACTTCACTTGAATTTAACTCTTGTGCATTACGGTTCTTATTCACTTCAAATATAGGCTAAAACGTTGACAGCTCGATATTTGAAAGAAACAATTTATTTTTCAAATAGAAACTAGGATTTCTACTTTTAATTACTAAGGATTTTGTCTAAAACTTATTGTTTGAGTTTTGAAAGACAACTTTCAAGTTGCAATTTCAGTACTTACATATAGAAATTCAACCTTCACGACGACTAGGAATTCGTAAACAACAGAAAACGTGTCAAATTAAATAGTTGAATTATGAACCATTCTATCTTTTACATTTAGCAAGCAGTTATCAATTGTTTGTTACTCAATCGAAAACACACAATGTCTTAATTAAAATACTGTAACCAACTGCTGTAAACCAATTTAAATTTGTGTAAATTTACCAGTGTAAATTTACTACAGATACTAGTTTACTGTAGTTACTTAGGTAGTCATTAGGTAGCCACAGTCAATGGCAGGTAGCGACCGGAAACAGTCTGATAGTCACGTAATCCTCCCCTGATGGCTACGTGATCAATTATGTTTTACGTGACTTGGGCAGCCAATCATTAACCAATTATTGTACGCTTTTGTATTATCTTTTCTTAAATACCATTAACTCTAATTATTTCTTCATCTTGGTGTGATATTTCTGAGTATATAGAGTATATATTGTAATATAGTGTGTGGCAAATAATGAAGAAAATACTCACAACAAAAACTTATGTAATAGGAGTAAAAAAGAAGAAGCAAAAATAAACTTTTCTTTAAGTAGAGAGCCTTTCCCGGCAAAAATAAGAGTTTATTATCACTTAGAATAGAATAGCATTTATTACATGTTTGAGTAATTTAATATTTTATACTGTCTTATGGCTTAAATAGAAATTTCATAACAACTTATAATTTCACATTTTACATTTAAAGATGGCAGATCTGTTAGTTATTTTTAATATGTATTGTGTGAATTCTTCAATAAAGTAGATCGGATCTTACATTAGCCAATCTCTAACCCTCTTTATTAGTTTGAAGAATCTCCTTTTTTTACACAACACGGTAGTTTATTGAATAACTTCCATCCCATGTATAAGGGCTATTTTACAAACTGACTGCTTTATGGACAGGCAAAAATGATCGAAATCGTTTCTAGTTTGATAGGAATGCATATTGTGCAGTCGGTTAGATTGGTTAGAAGAAGCATACATGATAACTTTAAGTATGAAAACTGAAGTGAACTTAACTCTCAGGCTTTCGCGGCCGGTGTCACAGCTATAACCTTCAGTTTCAGCCAATCAGTGACTGAAGATGGAACTCCACAGCGAGACCGAAATATTGCACCCTAATTATTATTTGGCGATAAGATGGTGCAGATGGATTCATTATTAGAACTTATTTTACTCGCTAATTATAAAACTCAATTTTCAAAGAGAATTATTATGATGTTTTGACGCGGTGTAAACCGGAAGAACTAGATTATAAACTGAAGTGACTGTTAACAGTTAAAGGTTTTTAAACACTAGTCTGCAACTTTCACGAGGATGTAAACCAACCATCACTTGCAAAACTCGTTTTGGAGTACGAGAACTCGCCGTAGATTGAATTTAGACGAAATTCACCAAAACAAGATGTCATATTTAAGTCTAGATTAAAATAAAGCGTGATAGGCCATTTTTAATGCTATATCTGTATCCGTGGTGGCTTTAATAAGATTTGAACAAAACCCGAGTTAAAAATGACTATTATCATTGTAATAGGTTATGAGGCTTAGAACTATTTCATATGTTTACTCGTTATATAGTACGTGATACTGTTGTAGTTTAATATTTAAAAATACTTGGGGCTACTTCGTCTTAAATGATTTATTTACTGAGTATTTAACCACCCAGAATGGTTCTTACAAACACAACTGTACAGGAAATGTAAACACGGATGCAGTTCATTAACTGAGGTATACCAGATGTACAACACAAGTTAAAACTATGTAAATTCTTCACGTTCTGCTTTTGCAAACAAAACTTAAATCTTTAACTATTTCGAGCTTACCAAGCAAACTCTGGTAGAGTTGAATGTTATGGTTCACCTAAAAAACAAATGTTTACCTTGTTACCAATATTTGTTCTTAAACTGTTTTAAGTCCATTTTTAGCAATGGTTTTGTGCTACTAATGTAAAAAATGACGTGATTTTTTTATTATATGATTGTGACTTAGAGTTTTGTTTACAAATCTATCTAATGTTTTACATTTATAGTACGATACTTTATTAAAGGTATTTAAAAACATATAGCGGAAGCGGAGCCTTAAGCGCTACCGTGAATTAGTGTAGTGAATTTTAAAGAATTTAGAATTACACCGAAAGTGGCCTATTGTGGGGGCGTTTTCCCCAAAAAGGGTTTATGCTATACAATATTTATGGTCAAACAACCAAATCACCTGCAATTTAAAGTGAAATAGCTAAAACTGAAAAGAACAAATTAAAACATAGCCAACGGGTAGCCACAAGCGCTACTGTGTATATCAACGAACTTCCAATTAAGGGGGTGGGACACAACACCTAAAATGGGGTTTTGCCTTTCAAACTGCATTTTTTTAGTTTATTCCAAACTATTTTCTGCAGCTATCTTGCAGTTAATGTACTCTTAATGTGTATACTTAATTGTATTCAAGTCAAATAGTTTATATAGCATAAAACTCTCCATATTTAATTAAAAGGAAACACCCTTCCCTCAAAAGGAAACCCACAAACAACAACGATTGTGGAACAATTTCAATGGTTGACGAACGTAACCTAAAGTTTTACAAAGAGAACTTTTGTACCAAACATTTCGGACAAAACTGCGTTCTGTAGTGATATTATGAATACATATTTGTATACTTTTTTCAATGAAACGTTTAGAACAAATAACTTCAAAATGTTTAAATAGCTTTAAACAACTATTCTGAATATCCTTCGCAACACTTTGAAAGTAGTTAAATTATCATACGTATGCAAACTTTAGAAAAGCACCATTGTCAAATAATATTGTAATCAATGGATATCCTCCGTTTTTATTAATGATGGAATCAAATTCCTGTTGAAAAATAGTAATAAAATAGTAATTAAAATGTGTAAAAGGTCCTTAGCGTTTTAAAACTTTAGATTTATTGTTTGCAAAATTAATTCACCATTGTAAAATGTGTGAAATAATATCTGATAATTACGTAATAAATCACTGCTGAACACTCTGGTTTAGAGCACCGGTACCTGCAGTTGCCATTGATATGATAATATAGCCGGCCCTGGGCTGCACTATGTCGTTAATCTGGGCTTAAGCGTTGCACGGTGACAATGCTAAATCCCCTCATCTCATGTGCATTGTTTATTGCAGTCGTTACACAGTTTAGCGTTAATCGTTACCGTAGTTGCCATCGTTTTATATAACATGTTTCTTTGACTCACGTATTGAAGACCTAAACTAATAATTTATTCACAAGGAAACAAAGTTTTGTCCGAAGGAGGAAAAGAGCATTTTAATCATTTTCACGTGGCAAGGGAATCATTTGTTTTATTACGGGTTTTATCGAATTAGTTGGTCTATTGTAAAAGCTTGGTCGAAAACAGAACTACTCTAACTATCGATCTTAACCGGGTTTAATGTACTATCTTGTTTACTAAAATCTCTCTCCATTGCAATTTTGCATTGCTTCGAACAGTTTATTGTTAAGAATAAAAGCTTTTAAACAAAGCCAGTCCGTAGAAACGACGAGGGTAGATTACTCTATAATGCGCCTTCATCAGTACCTGGATTGGGCAGTATTCGGACGATTGCCTTAAACATAAACGCCTGAAACTAACTTTGAACAGACACCGTCGAAACCACGGTCGAGATGTATCCCAAGGAGTTTTGTTGAGTAGACCCTAGACGTGGAAAGTAGCGCGAAAGATCTTTTTTGAAATTATAATTGGTTAAACACCTTAGAGTATAATGTAATCATTGTAAGTAGACGTAACTACGTTCAGGGTACTCTAGCAAGACAAACCTATTGTCAGGTTCAATAATTATCTGTACAAATGTTCGGTGAAAATCCAACTAAGGTGTACTTTTGGTTACCTTTTCGTTGAACGTAGCAGTTTTATTGTATCGTCTCAAAGTCAGTTTTCAATCAACATGTACTTACCCAAGGCTGCTATATTCTAGTTAGGATGTTAACTATACAAAGACGTATGAGAGCAATATGCATTTATCGCGTTCTATCTAATAAACTGCTCTTTGAACGTTGTCAAAGGTTGTCGCTACTTCTGATTGACTTCGTTACAACCGGGAGCTTTATTGCACTACTCTCTAAATATGGAAAGATGGAGAATCCACTCGAGTAAATATCAGCTGAGCTTCTTTAATACCAATGTGAAATCTGTCTTGATATAGCCTTTAGTGAGACATTGAAAGTAACGACTTTGATTAGGTCCCAGCTGAAAGTATTTATAAACGGATGATCACCGTATTATCAAACTCTACTGATCAGATACTACTAATGAAGATATGTGGAGGAAAATCGGTCAGACGCAATTTTAGATTCGAGAGAGAGAATAGAGGTAATTAGGGCAGAGGAAGCTTGAAGCAGCAGTTGAGAAGAAGGCCCCATCTTGGAATCCGCATGAGCAAGAAGGAGAGAAATATCTCGAAGAACCTGGAAGAGGACAGTTGCAAATTAATTTGCAGACTCGAGACAGAAAATGGAGGTGGTTGTGGCAAAGGAAGCTTGAAGCAGCAGTTGAGAAGAAGGATCCATCTTGGAATCCGCAAGGAGCAAGAAGGAGAGAAATATCTCGAAGAACCTGGAAGAGGACAGTTGCAAATTAATTTGCGGACTCGAGAAAGAAAGAATGGAGGTTGTTGTTAGGGCAGAGAAGCTTGAAGCAGCAGTTGAGAAGAAGGACCTAGCTTGGAATCCGCAAGAAGGAGAGGAATATCTCGAAGATCCTGGAAGAAGGCAGTTGCAAAAGAAGCGATAGGAGGAAACAAGACATGAGGAGAACTGAAAGCACTTGCTGGATATATACGGATGGGGAGCTCTTCTGGACACCCTACGCTGCCACCAAGAACTAATTTAAGTCAAGATGCTTCAGTTGGATGTACAATTCGTTTGGTTCACAATCCAAGGTATCCTGTTTACAAAGGAAAGTCCGGTTGAAGGATTGTTCGCTTGTGTTCAGTGACCAGCAAAAGATTTAGGTTTTGATTTCAACCGTAACTGATCCATTTCTGATTGAAATATACGTATAAAAGATGTTAGTGACATAGATCAAGGACAACTAACTCAATACGCAGATGCCACTAAGGCAGTTTCTTTTTGAATGGAAGGTTTTACAACTTAAAAAAAGCTTTAATCTAGGTTTTTAGGGGATGAACCATCAGCGAGAGAGATACAAGCAAACCATAATGAATAATTTAGAACACCCTTTAGTATTTTAATGAGTAATTGTTTATGCCACCAGTACTTTTATTTATTCAGTGACAACATTGAATGATCCATAAAAAGTATGAATATGATAGTTCGATCAATCGAAGCAAGTTTTCGATCAATCTTTGATCGATCAATCTTATTTGGTTTACAAACCGAAATAGCCAAGGTAGTATATTTCACAAATATAGGACGAGACATTTAATGGGACAAACTTGAATGGCTAAAGTAATTCGTACACGTGCTCGTAAAATACCTTTTTAATCTTATTCGAACCCCTTAGTTACATGGAAGCCTTTGACCACTTTAGATTCTACAGAGTGCTTTGAGTTGAATTCCCCTCAGCCAACTTACCAGCTACGTTTGCTAACATCATTAGGTTGCCAAGTAAAGCTCACTTTGATGTCGGCATTGATCTGGGTCCAATCATAAGATTTTCAAGGGATCGGGGTATGTTGTCGCAATCGTTATCAAAATCCAGCTCCTTACGTGGTACTTGCATATATGTTGACTTTGCTTGACTTGAATGGCCAAAGAAGGCTTTGAAGTTACAACCTCCTTGTGGAATCGGACTTGTGTAACTTTATTTTTGTTGGTTACTAGGCCTAGTCAAATATGCTTTTCTTTGTTTTGTCTAGACCTTTCTTGCTTAAAGTTTCCTAATTTGTATTTGTTTCTTCCTCTGTAATTATTTGTGAAAAGGTGTAATTTGCTTAGTATGAAAAGAATAATATGTACTTTCACTTTGTCTACTCAGTTGTACGGTTGTAAATTCGTTTTTGTAATTTCCTTTTATTCAAACCAGTTGGCTTTTATAAGCTATTCAAGGACAAGCTAACCAAACTAAATAATTTAATAGATAATTATTCAAAAATAACATTTTCTTCAAATCCTACTTAGCTTTTTTGCAGTTTGTCAAGGTTTAATAAGTTGGGAGGTGAAAAAGCTACAATTTAAATATTTGACGGACCCGTGAGGGTTGGAATCGTGCGCGCGACTCCAGAGCCGATCACTCCACTGTAGTGGGCTCGATCCCCGCAATCACCACTTACATTTGCAATGTGACGTTAGGTAACGCTAGGTAATGGTCGAAATTGATTGGTAGAGAGGACTTTGTAGTCATAACTTTGCCTCGTTAAACAAGACAAACTTTACCTTTTTTGAACCGCTGTAAACATTGAAATGAGACCTATTTTATGCTTAACACGGCTGAGTTAAATTTTTCATTAGTTAAAAATATATTTGCTATCACTATTTATGGATCTTTTGTTTCTTCTTACACCCCGGCAAGTCTGGTATTGTTTCTTTCCTGTAAACTCATTATTTAGTTCAACTGTTCAACTAAAACTACAACGGCTGTTATTATGAGTTGGTGACCATACTTTTACAAAGCAAATCTACTCATTTACATGTGGTTATACAAAGTATAAATGGTCGACATAAAAATATTAAGAATTCTTACGATTTTACTTCTTGCATAAATCTGAATTTCAATTTCCCACACATAACAAATTGCCTATAGCGTTGTAATCAACAAAAGCTTCCTTTACGTCACATTAAGCACAGAAACTGCAGTCTCTAAATAACCATGCACTTTATAATGGACTAAGTTAATTGGCGTTTTCCTGAGCCTTTGTGCGCTCCGTCGCTTCAATGGCGAATAATGACATAATCTCTCCATTCCTGCTCTACTGCGCTCATTGTGAGATCAAGAACGGAAGTTAGATTCAATTCACTCACTTCTACGATTTAATCGGAGTATTGGTAGTGTTTTGCTCGTTAAGTTGATAGTCTAAATGATATGTAAATATTAGTTATAATATTAATATAACACCGATGTTGGTTGTGTCCTTAAACAGAAGGTGGTATCGTCGGAAATTGGCAATTTTACCGTGGAACGATTCAACGTCATTTACTTAGACCCGAAAGAGAGTTGGCCTGAGAAAGGATCCTTGGGGTACACCATAACCCATTTCGATTTGGCTGATTACTGACGCCATGTTCTATTTTCTACGAATATGTCAATAGAAGTGATTCTCATTGTCATTGTCATTTTGGTTCTGTGTGTTAAAATTATTTGATCAATGGTCAAGGTAGGCCGTGGTTGCCATGATTTTCCACTTTGTCAAGCAATGTTTTGTGATCGATACAGTCGAATGCATTAGATAAGTGAGAAACACACCTAAATTTGGCTGACCGATTGAGTTGATCGGGAGATTGAGACTGTTTAGTATTACACACATATAGATAGACACACATACTTTTGGTAAAACGGTTGAATAATGCTTTACAATATTCTTATTCTTGAAACATAATCTTAATAATGTTTAAATGGATCTCACCAAAACCCTGTATATTTTTCTATAGCATCTTTTAACTCAAACTTCAGAAAGTAAAGGGCGAATGGTTTCCAGCAGTGTGGAAAGAGGAGGAAACAAAGTGTATAAAATGCCCGGAAATCAAACAGAAGTAGGTTGTTTATAAAAGACAACCTGTGTCTTTGTGTCGTCAACGTAAGACAGCTGTGACCTAGAAATGGTATTTGACACTCCTCTCCTTAAGTAACGGGTGTTTTATATGTTGCACAGAATTTCAAAATGTACTTAAACAGATACATACGAGGGGGTACCGAAAAGTATCGGGAATCGGTCGATGGCGAGGTGGGGAGCGCATAGTTCACATTTTGGCCGCTAGGAGATGAAAGCGCAACTCTTCCTGAGTTCAGGACACTCACTGTCTTCGAGGTCGTGAAGAGGAGTTTCTTGCGTTTTTCTAAAAGTAGTTTTTGTTCTGCCTCGTTTTGTTTTGATGGTGTAATGAAATGAACAAAGTTCAGCAGTGAAGTTTTGCTTTTTCTCGGTAAAAACGCGTCAGAAACGGTTGCAATTATTAAGAAAGCTTACAAAGACTTTTAGCAAAACCAGAGTGTAACGAGTATTTTTCCCAAATTCAAGATGACGCCATGTCGAATGAAGACAAGCCTCGTCCTGGACGACCTTCAAATTCTCGGACTAGTGAAATTGTTCAAAAACCGTTAATATTGCAAGAAGACCGTCGGAGACCATTGAGAATGAATGCTTCTTTGCTGTCTGTAGTGTGTTGAAATTTAGTTTAGCAGAAATATTTTAGTAGAAACCAAAAATGTGTTTATTTGTTATTCGGTAACATCTCCCATTCATGTTCGAGAAACATCTAGCATATGTGGCCTCCATCGTGAAATGATACAGTTAGGAAATTTTTCACGTAAAAAAGACATTTTTAGAAAGAACTATGACAATTCGCAACGTGCAATTGGTTAAAAGTAATCAAGCGCTATATTTTCTGAAATAGTCCAGAGCTATTCTGAAATCATGAAAGTGACGGACCAATAATTTGATTTAATGGGGCTTGCAATTGTCAAACTGGCATTTATAATAGTAATTTTTCATCAGTTCTTACCGAGAGTTTGCCTCCTGTTTTTGTTATGTCAACCACCGAACCTGGAGCATCATACTTACTAACTTATGGGGTTAGCCATAGATCCGTGGTATAGTGTGTGCTTTGCACCAAATCAGCCCGGGTTCGATTCCTTGGCGCAGTGATAACTTTTCACGATGGCCACTCCCCGTGGTTCGGAAGTCACGTTAAGCCGGTGTTTCATTACATTGGTCGTTGGGCTCTTAATTAAATACCTGACCATCCATCACACTCACCACCGTTCTATATTCACCTTAAAATACCCAAATGGTCGGTTTCTCAAAGCATTAAAAGTATCAAAAGTACCATGAAACATCCGTCAGTTAGTACAGCATGATACAGGAAGATCCATTATTACGTGCAATACCTATTTCTGAAAGTGCTTCTGCCAGGTTTTATGTTAGTTTTATGATCTAACACACAGTTTGGAACGGCGTTTGTTTGATCCGACAGACAGTTAAAGTCAGCCCAGTGTAAACAGGGCTTGTTCCGATGCACTCCAGAAATTCTCTATGGTCTAAATATAAACGGAGTGTGTTGCAACACCATTAGCTCTTTAACTGGTGTACACAAATGTTTAATTGTTACTGAGTGTAAGGTAGAAGTTCTGATTCGTATGATTTGTCTTGTCCTTTGTATGAAGTTGTTGACGATGGAAGATTTTCTGAGGTTGAAATATTATTGCGAACGGCTCCGTGGTTTTAAGTAAACGAGGAGAACACGTCGTTTCGGGATGTAGAATCTTATCCCGTCTTCAGAGTAAAACGGGAACCTGAGGACGGGGTCAGATTCCAGATTCCGAAACGTTGTTTTTGTTCATTTACAACTGTGTGCAATAATTTTTAGCCACTTATCTTTTTATCATTCAAGTGAAAAGTAACCGGAAACAAAAGCATTACAAAAAGAGCTAGTTTACACTAATATAACCAATCAAACATTTTCTAATTATAACATGTGTGTACGTATTTTTGAAAACAAACCTTAAAACTTTATTTTACTTACTTTTGTCCTAATTATTAGCATTCATAAGTCCTAAGTGGAAAATGACATTAGATTTTAAAACGTGTTTTAAATCCATTGTGCGCTCACGTTATTTTAAAACTAAATATCTCCATTGGTAAATATAAATACCGAACTTTGAAAGATGTAACATTTAATAACCACCATTCCCTTTAGGAAACAACAATAATACAGTTATCAGTTTAAAACAATACACAATCCAATAAAATGCAGTCCAATAAACTGCGAGTTTTAGTAAAATCAGTTGATCGCAAATAATTCAACCTCTCTTGCTCTTCCAGTTGAATAACTCTTGAAAAACATATTATGCTCTCGATAACTCTTTCTCGTGGGTATCCTGGGGCATATATGTTTATATGTTGACTACATTGCTAAATAATGTACTCAGATTTAAAACTGCACAATTCACCGTACACAATGGATGATGTACATTTCATATTTTGTAAAAGTTGTATCACTTTCAGCACTGTGTGTACGAACATATAGTTAACTTGGTCAAAACACATTTTGGCGATTTTTTAATTGTTCTGAAAATATTGACCATATGTATTCATCAGAGGGATATTAATGAATTGAAACGAGTGGTTTTACTGCTGTTAATATTGAACTTATGGTCAAATTTCAACTAAACTTGCCATAAACAATTATGTATGTGCAAACGATCAGACGATTTAGTTACATACATATTCAAACCTTTTTGTCATCAAAGTCAGTTCATAAAAACTTTGGACCATAAAACCTTTTTTAGGAGGATAATTTTATTGTAGTTATAACATGCATATTGTTGTAGTTTTGTGGTATATACGTTTTGGAGAATTTATAAAGTTGAAAGTAAACAACCATCAAGATAAGTTTTCTTGTTGTCTATAATCCATTACAACCATAAAAAGATTGAAATCTTTACCAACAACAGGCGACCATTACAGAATGGTTTTGTTACTTGTGTATATTAGATACAATTATGTTTATGCTTGGATTTAAAATAGTTGAAGATAAGACTAACTAATGTTAGAAAATAGTTTTCAAAGTCCGTAAGTAAATTGAAGATGTTAAATGGACATTTTAAAAGCAAATGAAACGCGAAGGAAAGGGATAATAAATAGCAAAGAGAACATGACAAATATGTGGTTGAAATCGGGTCTGAAATGAGTAATCTTGTATTGGCCAAAGCACGGTTTAAAGCACACAGAGTTTGAAGAGGTCCTTGGAAATGAGTCTGTTTGTGAAGCCTACAGAGATAAATGGCTTGCTTTGAAGTTTATCAAAGAAGAACTTTTAAGTGTAACGCAGGAAACCTACATCACAGCATGTCATGATGCTAGCTGTTGTAGTTCCATGACCCTAAATAGTTTTCCTTAATTGAATGTCCACGAAACTAGGAATTTACGTTTGCTAAGAATCAAAATCAAAGCTTGACGGATATATTATAGTTTAGGTAACGAATGCTCGAAAAAACGGTATAGAGGGAAATGAATGGAACACAATTTTTGACATTGTAACTTTGTTTTGACTAGTTAGAAGGGGAACATATCAAAATTCCCCAGCCGAGCCTTTGAGCCGGTGGAGGAGAAGGGGTCCAAAGGTACCATTTTTTAGTTTTTGTTTATATCTCGAAAGCTATGCAGCGTAACGACGTAAACGTAACGTACACATGAAAACTGATTCAACTTTCTACAAGCCATATATTTAAGGTTTTCGGATTTCTTGTATAGTTTTTGAGATATCTGCACTCAAAAGTGTATAATTTTGAAAGAAAAATTCTTGCTGCATTCTTTTTGATAAGTTCTTGAACGATTCATCTAAAAAATAAATTTCGGTCACAACTTAATTTCCTCCAATGCTATGTACTGATTTTCCCTTTTGTACCTATTTCCTTCGAATATAGAGAATTTCTAATATTAAGCGTAAAATATGAAGTTTTGCGTCAATTGTCGACTAATTGTCTCGATGAGGCTCAGAGGAACAAGAAAAGCTATTTCGTCAATACCATTAGAAGATGGTGCTTTGCTGTAAAATTTCTAAATTATTGTGATTTGTAGCTGTGCATTTTGTAACAATATATTGTATTATAATTATATACCTTTCAATATTGGTGCTCAATTGTCGACTAATGAATCTTTTAACTTTTCATCGTTTCCTAGCATGTAGCAAATTATCTTATGTTTACGTCGTTACAACGCATAGTTTTGGAGTTATGAGCAGAAAACCAAAAAGTGGTACCCTTAGAAACCCTCTCTTCCACCGGCTTAAATGATACAAGCGGGGACCTTTGACATGTTAACCTCCTAACCAGTCCAAATGAAGTTCCGAAAGCAAAATTGTGTTCCAAACATGTCCCTCTTTTTCGTTGCCTGGACTATTAGAACTTGGATTCGTTTTTGGATGCAAGTTCGAAAAACTTACGACGGTTCAAAATTAGACGCAAAGAACGAATTCCACTACTTACTTCCAGTTACTGCAGCTAGAGAATTCGTCGAAAACTTTCCAACATCAAGGACTTATTAGAAGGCTGTGAATATGTTAAAATCTAGCTTTGCTAAAGACGAGCTTGTTAGCAAAGTCATGTTCGAGACTTGCGAGGCATTGTCTTAGAAAGGTCATCATCATAAGCTTAACCCTTACCATAGAATGGCCAGATTGTCACTAAAGTTCATTCCCTGGAACCTTTAGGAATGCAATCAGACAGTATCATTGTGATCAGTGATTCCAGATGAAACTTTGAGAGCTTGGGAAAGATCTCTCAATGCAATCAGCCACTGAAAAGAGTGAAAGTAACTCAACTAATTACTTTCAATTACTTTCTTCATCGGAGTCTTTGCAAATGGAGGCAGTTTCATGTAGGCCTACTTGAATCCAAAACATATTTCGAAAATTTCTAAAAATGTCGTTGAGTTTATAAATTGCAGTAAACATCAACCTGCTCTCGTGTGCCCTGGTTTTATTGTTGTGAATAGAATGAAATTGAATAGAAGAGTTTTGTTTCATAACAATAAATTCTCTATTGTTATTACGATATAAATAAAAGATAACGAATTGAAGACTGTGTTTTGAAAAAAATACATAGTTGGATGTAAAGAATATTTTAATGCATCGCGATCGCAATCATGATTCAATACTACTAAAGTGAGAATTGAATGTTTATTCCCAACACATAGTTCATGTAATTGTCCAGTGGAAAACAAATATTGCACATAGAAAAGCTTTGTAGTTTATCCTACAGTTGGATATAACCATTTCCACTGAAATTACTGGTTGAATCGTCTATTACATTGTTGAACAAATGTTTTCAACGTGGCAACTAATTATAATTAATTTATATTTCAATTTACTCTTTGAAGCTTCAAACAGTATGGTAGGTGACGTTATATGTTTATAATGACCATAATTTTATACGTTTGGATTACTTTATACAAGTTGGAATTTTTTTATTCGGATTTTTTAGTAAAATTGAGATTAGTGATACTTTGTATTAATCCATTATACAGGGTGTCAACGACAAGATGTCTCAAACATATTACACTAACTAAAGGCCCAGGATATTTAAAATAAACAATCCACAAAAGTTACACACAAGAAGTCCTGTAAAACTAGTTAAATCTCTTGATATATAGGGTGTAACAAAAACTATAGGTTAAGGGTTCAAATCTATCAACTTTGTCATGTGCAGAAGGTTCTTCTTTGTCGGTAGATTGTATCACCTTTTTAAACTTGAGTTTTTAAATGAGTATCATACATTTTTGTATTGTATAGCTTAATTTAAAACCTACCGTAAAATACAAAATCCCACTGTTTAACAACGGGAAATTAAAAACAGGTTTATTACTTATGAAAGTGGAGTAAAACAAATTTCGAATGAATTTCCCCAGGGGTCGGTGAGTTTGACAGGTAATATAAACCAGCCTTAGGCAAGATTATTTCCAGTTTTATATCACTCGTTTGACAAACTATGTCGGAACAAGATTTAATTTGGAAACCGAAAACCAGCCAATAATCATTTAAATGAACGTAAAACATTTCACATGTAAAATTTATATCTTTAAGTCTTACTTTGTCTCTGGACTTGTGTACGTGTGCCTATTTTTGTGGTATCGTGGAAAATAACAGGAAAACTATTTAGTTTATATTTTAGCGAATTTCTAGGAAATTGAGATATTCTTTTTTATCTTCAGAAAGAACAAGACGTCGTAGAACAAAACTGCAGTTTTGAACTTTCTAAATTTTCCTGAGTCAAATGGCAAAACTTTATATATGTGTGTATGAATGGAGAATGGATCTTTATTTAAAACCGTATTTAAATATTTTAAGAGACTAGTTATGCTGTGAACAGCTGTTACATGTTATAATATCAGCTGTTGCTCTTTCTTCCTCCTCCCCTGGGGGACTGTTTGACATATATTGCTTCCCCGCCGAGGCAATCTGTTGCTTTGTACTCAGCTGGATATCATACGATCAAACATATTTATCTGAGTATATTCACGAGAAAAAACTAGCTTTCTTCTCAAACATATGACTTTGAGACAGGCAATGACATACTTAGGTAGCTCGCTTCAAAATCCGTTAAATTTACGCTAGACTTATACTATTAAATCGAAAGGAAGGTTATCAAACTACGATAAAATCACTATGCATTCATTTTGTATGACTGGGACTCGTGGCGTGGTCCTGTAATCCAGCTTCATGGAGGTCAGGTTTTGAGGATGATATAGGTCTAAAGCGGCTCAGATAGTCTCAGTAATCATCTGATGATACCCGCATCAACTCCTACCATCGTTTAGACATATCAGACCATCACCTGCGTGGTTCGGTAGTCACGTTAAGCCGTTGGTCCTTGTATTTCCATTGGCCATTGGGCTATTAATTGTGACCCATTCTAAGGAAGAGTCGGCCTTAGTTTGTAACAAGACTACACCTCATAACTCATTACTACCACTCATCACACTCATCCTTCACCACATATTTGTTTTAAAATACCCTCATGAGAGTAATCGGCATCTCAAATAGTGATATAGTGTATTTTCATTCGGAAGTCCCTATTGTCTTGCATATATTGCAGGAGGTTTCAAAACATAAACCAAATAAACTTGTTTGTGCTCTTTAAACATTAATTTAAGTTTATTTAAAAAACTGTATTTGGAATTTATTTATTTGTATAATATATAATTACTGTTGAATAGTCCCTTAGCTACAAGTTCGTCAATAAAATAACAATATCTGAAAAAAATTATTGTTGGAATTAGATAAAATGAATTAGACACATAGCGACAGCGTATTCCGTTAAAAGAAATGCTTTATATAAACTGTACTAAATGCATTTTGTATGGTATACACTTTGTGCTGTACA
The DNA here is from genome assembly GCA_018831715.1 of Matsumurasca onukii. NCBI lineage: Eukaryota > Metazoa > Arthropoda > Insecta > Hemiptera > Cicadellidae > Matsumurasca > Matsumurasca onukii. The sequence goes on along the minus strand of CM032065.1, from coordinate 42,866,852 downwards.
CATTAAACATAAAATTCCATAAGTTTAAAATGTTCTACAAACATAAAGTTTGTTACGGTATAGTAAAACGGGCTGATGAGGTGGTATTCGTTTTCAAAAGGTTTTAAAATACAGGATAGAGCTGGGTAGCAGCTGTTGCTTATTAGCAATATAAACTAGACTTTGAACCGTTGAGTGCAATTAAAAATGGCAATCAATCAATTTAATTAATCAACTCAATAATATTTGTATTATGACAAAAAATATCGTTCATCACCCGTCCCAAAGTGTTTTTTGTTCCTCGCTTATTTTAAGTTTAAGGCGCTCGTAATAAACGTAAGCTCTCATCAAACAGTTTCACTTTAGGACCTCGTGGTAAAATAAACAGTTTTTTGTAAAAAAGAAATTATAAATTTATTTGGTTATTACTTACATCATACGCTTTAAACACCTTAATTTACCGCATCCAACGTACGAATGTGATCTAGGGCAGTACCTCAGCCAATAAAGAAAGAGCAAATTCGGTCACGTGACTTTATAGAACCACGTGATATCACGTAATTAGCTACGTGACTTCGCCGCGAGACTTTCACACAACTCGTCAATTTATCAGAAGAATGTTGAATAGCTTTAACTCTTGTCTTTGCTCAACAAATACGGTAACGACATAATATCAACTTTGATTAGGGCTGCGGTTTTCCGACTAAAAGTGTAAGCCTGAATCATTGGGGATGATACTTATAATTGAAAAGTCGACTTATAAGTTTATGAAACGTTACTTCTCGGGATCAAATTTTAAAAACCGTTTCGAGGTCAAGAGTTAAGAACAACTTTAGATATATTTAGTTTCAATTTATCAAATGTATCAATAATTTATACATATCGAAACGCTTTTGGAATGATTTATTTCTTTAAAAACGGAACCTATTTATGCTCTTTTTAGTACCTTTCCCATGAAAACTTTCCAATGAACACTTTTTGCCCTAAATGTATTTTTACCATAAAGTTTGTGTGATAGTTGCCATTTTAAAATCTCCAGCTCCTTTAACTGCGCAATCCAATTTATTGTTCCTACTGTCGCCTTACTTCAAGTTTCATAATGTTCCAAGAAATCTCTTTGTTAGTCTAGAAGAACGGATTAATACGAGTATAAGCTTGTCAAACAGATTACGATATGTCATATTATGTATCACATCAACCACAAATAACATTTTGCACTCTAAAGTCACTGGCATTTTATGTTGTTTACAAAACAGGAAAATATTTATCAAACTCATAGATGGCGAGAAGGATATATTTGCACCAAGTGTGAGATCTGGCTGCACAATACACAAAGCTTAGAGTTATTTTCCTGTCGTTCCTTGGAACCTAAATCCTGGAATTCCACACAATACTTTCATCGCACCGCTTCTCGGATATCTCAGCTTTTATTGTAGCTACTTCCGTAGGTTCACCAGTGTGAATAAATCCGAAAGATTTTACGATACAATTTTTATACGTAAATTATAAGTTTATAACTATCATTTATGTTTCTGTTAGACTTTTAAGTAGATAGTACTTTTCCATGTTCCTAATTTGTTGGGATTATTCAGTTGGTAATTTAAATGATCAATAACTAAAAAAGTAATTTGTTTTATTGTTGGTCAAAAAGTTAAAAGGAGAGGAGTAGCTTGAACTGATGAAAGAAAATGAGCTCATTTCGAAAGGATGAAGCAACTTTAAGCACAAACAAGTCAACTTGTCCATACATCGTTAACGTACTTCACGTGTTCCGACTGAGCAAATATGTGACTAATAAGAATATAGGTGAAAATAGGTCTTAATTTGTATACGTACACGCTCAATATATCATGTATAAAGCTAAAACCAAAATATTTACAGTAATCTTTTTGTAATGTCGTATTTTCTCTTCACTTTATCTTTACAACCTTCATTAAATCTTTAAATTTGGTAAATACCGTACAGTCCGTGTTTGCTTATGACTCAAAGCTGACAAAAAAACTGGCTACGTCACGTGTAGGCCTCGACACAGTTTACCCACTGCTCAGTTGAGCCAATCATGGCAGAGCATAGTGGATCACGTGACAAGGAGACCACGTGACCTCACGTAATTAGCTACGTGACTTGCTGTTGAACAGTTCACCGACAAACTTGTATTCCTCGAAACAGTTGTATTCCTCGGGCAGTTTGTCCACTGCCCTCTTTAGGGTTTCTCCTCTGAAAAGAGGTTATACCATTTAAAAATTGTATTTTTGATTAAATTTAAATGAAATTTGGTATAACAATGTTATTTTGTTGTAGCTAAACGTGTGCCAAAAGTTCAAAAAAATCCAACTAGCCAAACCAACACGGCGGAGAAAACCCCGTTTTACTCCTGGCATGTTGGGGTTTTGTTTGGTTTTGTCTCACATGTGGGTGACATAAATGTTTATGCTCCATTCCATCGAAATAGGACCATAAACCCGGTTTCTGGAGCATACAAATGACCTTTTCGGGTAAATGGCCCCCCAACCCCGTTCAAAGAGATTCGCCAGGGTTCACGGTAGCGCTTGTGGCTACTGCCTTGCAGTGGAATTATCAATGAAGATTAGGGCTAGAATGTTGGGAAAGGTGGAAGGTTGAGACTGGACTGGGCGGGTCCATTGATTATGCAAATTGAATGCTTTTAGCCAAACACCCTTGAACTTGCCAACTCCAGGGCTTTCAGGGAGAAACGCTGTGATTACAATGTAAACTGTTCTGTGTTCAGATTATAATTCACATATAGACCCGGCCAAGCCACGCAGAGTAAGTTTACTGCGTGAAACAATATACAGTGTGGGAAAAAAGTTTGGAAACGCTTCGATATTTTCTGAACAGGAAGACGTAGACCAATGAAACCTTTTATTTCGTTCAAAAAACATTTTCTCATTATTTTACGACATTTTCATAGTTTTTCAGCTTGTGGGGGACGTCCCGTCCAGGGGTTGGTACGAAGTCTTAAATGTTAGACGATGTCGAGTTTGGTAGCGAAGTAAAGCTCTATTTAAGTGGAATTGAATGGAGCAATTTACTCGTAGACTTCAAATGGTCGACCCTGTTCTAAGTTATGGACGTTTGATCTTAAAGTAACAATACTTTATAATTATTATTTATTTGAGATGCCGACCACTCTCATGAGGGTATTTTAAGGCAAATATGTGGTGAAGGATGAGTGTGATGAGTGGTAGTAATGAGTTATGAGGCGTAGTCTTGTTACAAACAAAGCCCGACTCTTCCTTAGAATGGGTCATTAATTAATAGCCCAATGATCAATGGAAATACAAGGACCAACGGCTTAACGTGACTTCCGAACCACGCAGGTGATGGTCTGATATGTCTAAACGATGGTGGGAGTTGATGCGGGTATCATCAGATGATCACTGAGACTATCTGAGCCCTATATCATTCTAAAAACCCGACCTCCATGAAGCTGAATTACAGGACCACGCCACGAGTCCCAGTCAAATAATAATAAAAACGAATCATGTAACATAGTGAAAACAGCAAGAATGAACAGTTTTCATGTACATTTTGAAATCCTTAAGCTCCTTTTGAGGGACTTTTATGAAATTTTACTTGTTGACAAGTTGAACTCCGAGCTGAGAGGTTAAACGTTCGTGAACTGCCGTGTTGTGTTTGTTAGTTCGATATTTTTCTGCCTTTAGTTTCATAAGGGCAAATGTCACTTTGACTTACAAGACCGCAGTCCGATTTGGAAAAAATAGTTTCTAAAGTATTGAAGCTAGGCAATGAACAATATGAAACTGACAACATAATTTGTTTAAAGTTTACTATGAAAATGTAGCAGACACTAAGTGTTAAAAGCCTCCGTTTGCAGTACGGAACAAAAAATGTTATTTCTCTTTTTCGATTCACATGTTTTTCATTTGCAGTTCATTCAAGAGAACTACCCAAAATCCGCTGCTTTCAAAACCAAATTTATGTTTATGATTAAAAGATATAAGAAAAGTATAAAGTATGAAAAGTTTATGATACAAAATGTGTACGCTTGTACCCTACTTAAGTATTGATTCTTGAGTGTTTTAAATATTTCACAACAAGACAACTAGTCATAAATTTGGATTTTAAAATAAATGGTTTCCTGATGAAGATTAATGATGGAAGAGTTGTAACTGGACTTTGAGTGAGTAATGTTCCAACAGGTTTAACACAAACCTTAACTCTTGCTAATTTCACACAGTTAACTCTTAACTACTTTCTCTTCAGCTATTTCATACAATAACTACAAATCCATGTTAAACAAGTAAAACTAGAGTTAGTGTTTAGCAATTGTGGCTAAACTGCACAAAAATAATTTTGAAAATGATCAACACGTCGTTATATACAAATACTACTGCGTTTGAGTCCAGAAAACTTATAGATTAATATGTTGTGATTTATTATAATTTATATACAGGTTAATCTTTGTTAACTTTTGTACCCTGCGCTATTTTTCGTTTAAGACTGCTTATACTCGTACTCAAGGGGAAAAGACGAAGAAAAATAAATAAATAAAAAGTCTTGCACATTTGTTTTTTGGCTTGATACGTTGGCTAGTTTCTTGTTCATAAGGGTGATTGAAACTCTTGGTACATAACAACACTGGTTTTGACTACAATTTTTCGTGTATAGTTGAAATTATTACAGTTTTCCATTTACCTATCTAGTACTGAATCCTCACAACGTCTTTTACATAAATTGAAAGTGAACAGTGAACTCATGAAGTCATGATATGATAGTTTAATAGTTAACATAATTATATGTACACACTTTTAGACGGTTTTAGGTAATACTTGGATACTTTGCTTTGAGACACCGACCTTCTTGGAGGGTGTTAAAATGTGAATATAGGATGGTGGTGAGTGTGATTAGTGTTTTTGACGGATGATGAGGTGTAGTCTCGTTACAAACTAGGGCCGACTGTTCCCCAGATTGGATCATTAATTAATAGCTCACTGACCAATGGAACGGACCAACGGCTTTACGTGACTTCATAGGCCATGGGAATTCATAGGCCTATAAACATATTTAATCATAGCGTTTTTCCACATTCGTCATAATAATACAATTTATTTATTTATTTATTTTTATTCAAAAAACAATTAGGAAATTGTGTTGACTAGTATTAAATGAAATGAATATGATTTATTAGTATGGAATGGATGGGTGAATAACAAACAGTGACAAATTAATGAAGCCACTGGTAAGAATAATATTTATCATATAAAAAAGCTGTATAACAGCTATCCTATACATTATTGGAACTAATAAAAAATAAAATCGAAACAAACCTCCAATAAAAGTATTTAATTTATATATTGATGATAAAATAACAAAATACAATTATACCTGATGTATGTTCCATAAATTCTCCTACTGAGTAAGGAGCCAGTTGTAATAGATGTTTTCTTAGTTTCGTTTTGAATAAAGCTGAATCCGGCAAGGTCTTTTATTTCTTTTAGAAGTTTATTTAAAATTTGATGCCTGCTTGTATTGTTAATTTTTCAAATATTTGCAATCTGTGGCTTTCTTGTCTGTACAATACATTTGATTTTGTATTGTGACAGTGAACATTATAACCTTGGACTAAATCACATTTGCCAACACAGTATGAAATTGTTTCAAATATATAAAGTGAAGGCAATGTAAATATATTCAAATTTTTGAAGTGTTCTTTGCATGTAGCCCTTGAGGTTGGATTGCAAATTACACGAACTGCTGGTTTTTGTAGAATAAATGCTCTTAACAACCTTCTTTGAGCACAGTTACCTCAAAATATAATCCCATAAGACAAATAAGATTGTAAGACAAATAAGACAATGGCTTTAGAATAAAGGAAATTCACTTAAAAAGTTCTGTAGAGGGTTTCAATCAAGCATTTCTGCTTCTCTGTGGTTGAAACTGATCAAACAAAATAATCTTTCCTTGAGCCTATCTGAAAGAAATTCTATAAAGACGATCTCACAAAGAGACACAGATCCGATTACGTCGGTTTGTATTACCTTCTTCTTGAAAAGTAAACTGGTGTCTTTTTATGTTAAAACTTAACCAAAAGTAGACCAATGACATGACCAAAGCATTAAAACAACCATATGATGCTTGTTTTTCATTGAAACATCTGTAATTGATTACATTTAAAAAATACAAAAGGCCAATATATGTGATTTATATTGGCCTGTTTGTATCTTTTTCAAATATAATCTCCGCTCCAATAATTCATCACTAATCGGTAAAAGAACTTCTTCTTACACGCAAAGACAAAGAACAGCTCTAATTTTTAAAGAGGTTTATATATTGCCAATTCACATGACGTGATCAAAGTTAAACAACACTTCTACAACAATTTACTTTGATTTGAGACACCGACCACTCCTAGAGGGTATTTTAAGGTGAATATGGGATGAATGGTGAGTGCGATGAATGTTTCGATGGATGATGAATGATATTTTGTTACAAACTAGGACCAACTGTTCCCCTGCAGATTTGATAATGTTTGATAGTCCAACGACCAAACGAATGGATTATCGACTTAAAGTGATTCCGAACCACGGGGAGTGGTCATCGTTAAAATTGGGCACTGCACAGGCGAGAGATAAACCCGAGCCTATTCGGTGTGAAGCACGCATCACTGGGCTGTGACCACCGTTTTTTTCAGTGATTCTAAAAAAACAATTCAGTGGATTTTTTGGTGTTTAGTATTTGAGATAAGTACGGATTCCTATACTATTTGACAAAGTGTAATCGAAATCTGATTATATACTCTCTAAATATAAAAGAGTTAAAACCACTCCAGTGAAAATCGAGCCACTCGACTCTAAAATAGGATGGCTGGTTCAACATAAAACAAAATTTCACTCTTTCTGAGTGGCCTTCACTCCTTCATTTTTAGAGTGTAAAAAGTTGTTATAGCATAAAAGCTCATTTTTGGGGAAACCCTTACCAAAACCTTTGGTTTATCAATGTTCCTGACTAACAAACATCTAACCTACATATTCACAAAATGAATATTTGTCCTTTTTTTCGTGAAATGTAGTGGCCACAGAGTTCAGTTTAGGCTTTACCGTTGTTGTTTGCTTCATGGAGGTCAGGATGATCTGATGATGATGGTCATTGGTAGTAATTAATGACCCATTCTAAGTCGGCCTTAGTTTGTAACAAGACTACACCTCATAACTCATTACTACCACTCATCACTCATCCTTCACCACATATTTGCCTTAAATACCCTCATGAGAGTGGTCGGCATCTCAAATAGTGATTTAGTGAAATCGCTACGATTCACAGTAGCACGTGCAAAGTTGAGAAAAGATGGAGTGCTGTGAATGGAATCTGGCGGCTGTGAAGGGATGATGTAAGTACATAAATTACATGTTTGATCGTGGATAAAGGGAGAGTATCGGAAAAGTGTTCAGGCTCGGCGTCTCCAATCTCAAGCCACGGGTCGATGACCTTTGTTGATACCGCCTCACCTTGTCTTATCTACTGAAACCACCCCGGCAACACAGCTTTGCCAACCCTTCCACACGCTTAGTGTGAGAGGAGGAAATCTATCCGCGTGTGTGTGTGAAGGTTCTTGTATCGTTGTTCTTAAGTGCTTAGTTAGAGCGGTTTATTTGTTTGTAAGAGATTATACTATGAAAAGTGGTTTCTCAGATAAAAACGTTGCAAGGTTTTGTGCTGGTATTTGATACATGGACTGTATTGGAGGCACAAATTGCTAATTTAATTCTTTGTTAAAAGATTTCGATTAAAGGAATCCATTGTGTTGGCTAGTATTAAATGAAATAATATGATTTATTAGTATGCGAATGGATGAATTGAATAACAAACAGTGACAAATTAATGAAGCCACCGGTAAGAATAATATTATCATATAAAAAGCTGTATAACAGCTATCTATCCTATACATTATTGAACTAATAAAAAATAAATCGAAACAAATTTCCAATAAAAGTATTTAATTTATATATTGATGATAAAATAACAAAATATCTATACCTGATGTATGTTCCATAAATTCTCCTACTGAGTAAGGAGCCAGTTGTAATAGATATTTTCTTAGTTTCGTTTTGAATAAAGCTGAATCCGGCAAAAGGTCTTTTATTTCTTTTAGAAGTTTATTTAGAATTTGATGCCTACTTGTGGTAATTTTTCAAATATTTGCAATCTGTGGCTTTCTTGTCTGTACAATACATTTGATTTTGTATTGTGACAGTGAACATTATAACCTTGGACTAAATCACATTTGCCAACACAGTATGAAATTGTTTCAAATATATAAAAGTAAAGGCAATGTAAATATATTCAAATTTTTGAAGTGTTCTTTGCATGTAGCCCATGAGGTTGGATTGCAAATTACACGAACTGCTAGTTTTGTAGAATAAATGCTCTTAACAACCTTTTTTAAGCACAGTTACCCCAAAATATAATCCATAGAAAAATAAGATTGTAAGACAAATAAGACAATGGCTTTAGAATAAAGGAAATTCACTTAAAAGTTCTGTAGGGGTTTCAATCAAGCATTTCTGCTTCTCTGTGGTTGAAACTGATCAAACAAAATAATCTTTCCTTGAGCCTATCTGAAAGAAATTCTATAAAGACGATCACAAAGAGACACAGATCGATTACGTCGGTTTGTATTACCTTCTTCTTGAAAAGTAAACTGGTGTCTTTTATGTTAAAACTTAACCAAATAAGACCAATGACAAGACAATAGCATTAAAAAACACCATATGATGCTTTTTTTTGACATCTCTAATTGATTACATTTAAAAATACAAAGGCTAATATATGTGATTTATATTGGCCTGTTTGTATCTTTTCAAAATATAATTTCCAATCCAATAACTCATCACTAATCGGTAAAGAACTTCTTTTTACACACGCATGACAAAGCAAAGCACTAGTTTTTAAAAGAGTTTATATTGCCAATTCACATGACGTGATCAAAGTTAAACAACACTTCACAACAATTACTTTGATTTAGACACCGACCTCCTAGAGGGTATTTTAAGGTGAATATGGGATGAAGGGTAAGGTGTAATGAGTGTTTTATGGATGCTGAGGTGTAGTCTTGTTACAAATTAGGGCCAACTTTCCCCTGCAGATTTGATAATGTTTGATAGTCAACGACAAGGTATGCTCTTAAGTGCTTGGAACAGAGCGGTTTATTTGTTTATAGAGATTATACTATGGTGGTTTCTCAAGATAAAACGTTGCAAGGTGGCCACAGAGTTCAAAAAGGGCACTAACCTACCTGTGTAGGCTTTACCCCGTTGTTGTTTGCTTCATGAGGTCGTATCTGATGATACCCGCATCAACTCCCACCATCGTTTGAACATATCAGACCATCACCTGCGTGGTTCCGGAAGTCACGTTAAGCCGTTGGTCCTTGTACTTCCATTGGTCATTGGGCTAAATTAATGACCCATTCTAAGGAAAAGTCGGCCTTAGTTTGTAACAAGACTACACCTCATAACTCATTACTACCACTCATACACTCATCCTACCACATATTTGCCTTAAATACCTCATGAGAGTGGTCGGCATCTCAAATAGTGATTTAGTGAAATCCGCTACGATTCACAGTAGCACGTGTACAAAGTTGAGAAGAATGGAGTGCTGTGAATGGAATCTGGCGGCTGTGAAGGGATGATGTAAGTACATAAATTGTGATCGTGGATAAAGGGAGAGTATCGGAAAAGTGTTCAGGCTCGGCGTCTCCAATCTCAAGCCACGGGTCGATGACCTTTGTTGATACCCGCCCTCACCTTGTCTTATCTACGCTGAAACCACTCCCGGCAACACAGCTTTGCCAACCCTTCCACACGCTTAGTGTGAGAGGAGGAAATCTATCCGCGTGTGTGTGTGAAGGTTCTTGTATCGTTGTTCTTAAGTGCTTAGTTAGAGAGCGGTTTATTTGTTTGTAAGAGATTATACTATGAAAAGTGGTTTCTCAAGATAAAAACGTTGCAAGGTTTTCGTGCTGGTATTTGATACATAGACTGTATTGGAGGCACAAATTTAACTGAATTTAATTCTTTGTTAAAGATTTCGATTAAAGGAATCCTTTGTTCACTAACGTTGGAAAATGTCCGCAATAATAGTTCAACTAACTGAATTTATTTGTAGATTGGTTTGTTGATTTTGCGTTTTATCAAATTGACACTCGTCGCACTTTTTGTAAACATATATATTTTAAGTACGTGATTCGCTGTGGACATATATATATTTAAATACGTGATTCGCTTTGGACATATATATTTTAAATTACGTGATTCGCTGTGGACATATATATTTTAAGTACGTGATTCGCTGTGGACATATATATTTTAAGGACGTGATTCGCTGTGGACATATATATTTTAAGTACGTGATTCGCTGTGGACATATATATTTTAAGTACGTGATTCGCTGTGGACATATATATTTTAAGTACGTGATTCGCTGTGACAAAACAATGTACTCATTTACCATTATTTTGAAAGGTTATGTTAGCTAACTTATAAATAATTAATAATAATCCATAATTAGGCCCAGTAGGACTACGTGACTGGAAGATTTTGAATCGTGTTGAATGAAGACCTGTGAACACGACACCGTTTAAGTTCCAGTGTTCGTGACCTTAAGCACAGATGGGAGACGCAGAACGGTAGCTCATGAATGTTTGCCCTCACAGGCAGGTGCTCAACTAGTCATTAAAGTCTTAGAGCGGGAATAGAACCCTCAACCTCAAGCACAGGAAATCAGTAGCTAAGCCACTTGTTAGCCTCGAGACTTTGGATAAAATAACCCTTTACAGTAATATATGGATATAATAAAATAGTGCGATACGATAAAATTTTAGTAAATAAAACACCAGCTAAAATCTATGTCTTGTTTTGAATTTGAACACTGACTAGCTTAAATCAGTGTAACAGCTGTTTCTTCTAAACTAATAAATCAGACAACTAAGTACAAAGCATTGTTTAGTTTCAATTTTTTCATAATATTAAACACACTCATTGTCACTTATTTCTCAATACTATTTCCACCATGGCAAAGAGTACAGTTTATCACTCATTCCAAAGTGCTTTTTTGATTCTTGTTCATTCAACGTTCTTGACTAGGCCTCGGGTTTTAAACTTGAGCTCATACCAAAAAGCTTCTCTTTAGGACCTAGTGACGAGAAATAATTATTTTTAGTTAAATGAAAATTTCCTCTAAGAATATAACAAAGTTTGTCCCTGTTACAAGAAGCTAAGTAGAAACGCCAAGTCACGCTCCATAATTTCCCGTGAACTAAAATTTAGCAAACAAAACCAAAATGTAAGAAAATATACTACTTCCAATCATTAAGGTTTAGAAACAGAACATAGTGACACAAGCTAAAGAGGAAAGACTATAGCTAGCATAGTCTTCTGTACAAACTTGCCTGTAAAAGAAACGTTTTACATATTTCAATTCACGGTTAAATACTGTTATGATATAAGCCGAGTAAGTACAGTGTTTGTTAAAGCCAAGACGACGTGAAGAGCTCGAATCTGTCAAAAGTGACGAAGAACCGCTCCCGTCAAGAGCTTCCCATACTTGAAAGCCAATTTCGGTGTTCAAGCGGAAACCACTTCCAATATCTGTGTAGATGCATTAAAACTATCCAGAGGGGCATCTTACCACTGACCGTGAGTAATGTTATGTCAGAATATCACTAAATCACTATTTGAGATGCCGACCACTCTCATGAGGGTATTTTAAGGCAAATATGTGGTGAGGATGAGTGTGATGAGTGGTAGTAATGAGTTATTAGGTGTAGTCTTGTTACAAACTAAGGCCGACTCTTCCTTAGAATGGGTCATTAATTGATAGCCCAATGACCAATGGAAATACAAGGACCAACGGCTTAACGTGACTTCGAACCACGCAGGTGATGGTCTGATATGTCTAAACGATGGTGGGAGTTGATGCGGGTATCATCAGATGATCACTGAGACTATCTGAGCCGCTTTAGACCTATATCATCCTCAAAACCTGACCTCCATGAAGCTGGACTACAGGACCACGCCACGAATGAAATAATAGCTGACGCGTAGCCGCTTCCGTGACAAGCGCTTCCGTGAATGTCAGCGAATTTCCTATAGTGGGTTAAGAAATACACAGGAAGTGCCTTTTATAAAACAGTTTTTCACCCCCACACTTCGTCTGACTTGTGTTGATTTTTGGTGTCATGAATGTTGATACCAAGTTTTATCAACATCTTGTTAGACTATAAATACAGGTTCTTAGCATAAAAACTCACAATTGATGGAGACGTTCCCAAAAGGGGACACTCTCAGTGAATCGATTTTGATGATTGAGGGTCCACCTCAGTGGTCACCTGAGAGAAAGATTTAATTATCTTTTAATTTTCTTTCACCTGAAAGAAACATTTTTATTAAACTTTATGAAAATCAACCACAAAATTTGACTTGTAGACCACTCACCGCTCACATATGTCAAAAATAATTGTGTTTTTTCTAGGAATTACATTAGCGCGGGCTATGTTTCTGATTTCAAAGCTGAAACCGAAAATATTTAATTATTTTCAGAAAAAATAAAGAAATAAATCACACGAAGTGTGTAGTGAGTAAGTGGAACTGAAGAGTGACAGAAGGTCTTACTTGGAGTGGTTGGAAGCCCTTGAAAACCAATTTACTCTTAGAGACGCAAACATCTTCAGTGGAAAGGAAATCATTCGGTCTCAATGTGATATATAAACCAGAATCAACACATTTCTGCAATTTAATTTACCAACAGATTAATGAATTGAATTTATTTGAATCGCAATCAAATACTGGCGTTAGAGTGATTATTTAATTTACCTTCATTAGGTGTAAAGTGTTTCTGAGTTCAGTTAGCTTTTATTCGATACGTCTATGTTACACAAATTGTGTTATATGCTATTAATTATGCTTTATGGTCTATTTTGATAATTGAAACTATTATTATCGAATTTTCTTTGGCAAAATGAGATATTATTGCTCTCAGTATGGTAAGACCCAGGCCCGGGACCATGAAATGAGCACCGATCAGGAGCATAATCATTTTTTCAACATTTTATGTACATATATTTATTAAGTGTGTACTCTCTTTACAGGTCGAAATGTTTGCAGATTTGCATAAAATTTGTTAAAAATGTTCCTTTTGTAAATATCTTGGATAAGTTTGTTAACCAGCAAAATCGGGCTACCGTAAGTACCCTTTTTGGGGGGCGAGTTATGATAAAAACGTGGCTTCAATGAACTAAAAACAGTAAATTCTATCCGATTTTGATGGAATTTAAAATAAATATGTATTTTGATAGTATTCATCAATATACCAAACATTGTAAAATAATTCAAAATGGCGACCGAAAAAGGTATTTTTTGCTACAACAGTATTGTTATGAGTAGTCCGATTTTGAAATACGTAGCATTTTATGATATTACATAATTATTATGATATGTAATAAAACTTGCAGTAAATTACACGTAAGTCTGAGGCCTAAGGCCGAAGCGAGGCTGAGAGCGTGGACACGTCCACAACCTTGTAACGATCGTGGTCATAGAACGGCGGATGCCAAAGCGAGGCTATGAACGGAGGGAATAAGAGTAACAAATTGCAAAGTTAATTCGATTCCCTCATGCAAGCGGCGCTTCAGCGCTTAGCTGCGTGCCGGCCTGGTTTAAAATTAAGCTTGATTTTCTGTACTCGGATAGGTTTTATGAAGGGAGACTCTGTAGCAACAAGGGCGTCAAAATTTATTGCTGGGCGTAAATTCTCACTTTCTTTGTGATATTATTGGTTGTTTGCTTTTATGATCCAATTTGATTTGCGCGAGATGAAAACTCAAGTGCATATCAAATCTGTTGAATCCAATCGTCAGTTTGTTTGATTTTCAAAGCGTTTATTTCAACCTTAACGGCCATTTAAAGAATTGTTTATAGCTGTAGGCATGAATTGAAATATATTTTAGAAAATAATGTACTCAACTAACGACTCTACTGATATTAAGTTAAATCAAACACCAATTTGTAATTTGTGTTTCGTCTACATGCCCTATTTATTGGGCTTTGCAACACATAAACGCGGTTAAAACTACGTAAGCTGATTGTAAAATAATGCATTCAGTTTGACATCATTTGTACTGATGTTGTGATTGACTCTTCTCAATCTACCTGGTACAGGGACTGATTATTAAAATACTTAAGTATTATTGAGTAACTTAAAAGGTACTTACTATGAAGTATAGGGATACACTTTAATTCGTTTATTATTATAAACATCTACATATATATGGTAAATGGTATAGGTAATTTAATGTACTTCATATTATAGGACTAGCTTATAATTTATTGTAGAACGCCTTAACATATCATGACACCGAAACAAATTGTTGTAAAGAAATTTGTAATATAATATTTAATTAAAAATATTAATGACTGCTATACAAATAGTTTAATAGTTCAGATAAAATATTATAATCCACCCATAAGACATATTCCAACTCTAAAAACCATCAATCCTTGTTTAATGTAACATGAATATATAAACAACTAGCGGACCCGACAGACTTCGTCCTGTCAAAAGATTTGTTTTATGTCTGTAAAATAGGGATATCAGCTGGCAACAAATAGCAATAAAGTTCAAATTGTTTACGTTTTAGTTAGAAATGATTGTATGGGAAAGAAAAGGGCTGTTTTAAGGGGTTTTCCGGCAATTATTCAGATTTTCTCGCCGTAAAACCATCCTTGAACTCAAACGAACATTCAAAAAAATATTTTGGCCAAATTGGTCCAGGCGTTGTTGAGTTATGCGCTTACCAACACATTTTGCGATTCATTTTTATATTATAGATAACCGTTAGTTTGAAGGAAAATGTGTTTACACGGAGTGTAGCCTACTCTAAAGACGGAAGAATACTTTTTTTGTTTTAAGTTTGTGGTTGAAGGTGGTAGAGTTTCAGAGTTTAAACTGTTATTGCGAACATTTTTCAACGTTAGTAAGCAAAAAGATCACGACGTTTCGGGATCTGCAATCTGATCCCGTCTTCTTTTGAACTTTCGGTATTATCATTTTAAGCTTCATTCAAGTAAAAAAGGTAACAAACACGATGGTAAAACAAACGACACGTTGTTTATAAAATACAGACCACAATTAAAGCTCGACAAATGAACATTCTGCTTCAAGTACACTCTTTGGACATGAGTTGAATGTTTGTCCTTGTAGCTTTGTTTGTCACAAAGTGCTTAATACAATTAAAACAGCGTTGTCAGCTGCTAACAAATGGCGTTTGTTAAACCAACAGTGACAAGCAGCAATTATATTGTCTAAATAAATTTAATATTAGCGTCAAAACATCATAATAATTGTTGAGATAGTTTAGTTAACATTCCTTGCAAAATTCTTTGCAGTTTAGGTTCTGTGTACATTGGCGAGACTAAGATTAATTTCAACTAGAGTTCAGGAAACATCAGGCACACATAACACGAAGACAATGAATAGTCGGCTATAGCATAACATAGTCACACCAAGAAACATGCAGAGAAATTTGACAAAGCCAAAGTATTGGCAAAAATTACACATTATTACCCGAGAGTCATCCGAGAAACCATCGACATAATTAAAAATGGTAATAACTTCAACACAGAAGACATCATTAAACTATCAGAAGCTGGCAACCAGTCCTAAAGAAGTCGTTTCGATAGTGTCACAGCCAATGGGAACATCGACCGTTGGCATCCCTGCTCCATTGAACGGTTGGCAGCCCTGTGACCATTACGACAGCAGACAGCAAGTTCCAGTCAATCAGTGACTGCAGATGGTACTCCAAAGCGAGACCGAAATATCTCAAGCTAATTATTATGATGTTTTGACGCAGTATGAACCGGAATACCTATATTACAATTTATATGGTTTGAACCAAAGTTAAGCGTATGTCTTATGGGTTTCTTAGTAGAGACTGAGCATTCAGGTACCAAAATATTAATCTGAAAATATTCCTGGAAGTTGAGAACTGTTTATCAACTAATTATTGAGCTACTGTTTTAAACTTAAATCTTGTCTCTATCAAACAGACCTCGGAAAACATTTGTTAATTGACAAGTATTCTCAGACCACCGCACGATTCATAATGGGGGAGTTCATAACGACAAGGGGTAATTTTATCCGTTCTTTTATTTAAACCCACTCCACCTACAGAGGCTTTTTTTAACAATAATAAACTTTTTGTATTTTCTATAATTGTTACGTGAAAATTTAAATCACGTTCTAATCTAAAAGGCAAGTTTAAATTTGAACATAACTTCTTTAAACGGAGTAGGCATTCGGTCATGTTAAAATGTTCAAATGTTATGCCGTTGAACAACCAAAACATACGGTTCATATTTATATAAAGCTTATTTTCTCTCATATTAGATTAAATTACACCATGAAAGCACTGTGAAGCCATACAAATACTACTATAATTCATAAATGTAGCAAGTTCAGTGAATACATACAAATGATCGAGGTATGTAAACTCCTCTGAAGCACTATTTATATAGTTCAAAAATCAATTCCAAGTTGATAACTACCTCAATGCGAAACTGCAAATCCTGTTTTCAGTTCTAATTAAAGTTGTAGTTCCAAACCGAACGCGGCGAAGCAAGCACTAATTACTATTTACATAACCTTTCAACGTTTGTGTTCCCTTGATACTCAATTCAATGATAGAACCGAATGCAGATTCGTGTATTATCTTCATTAGTAGCTTGTTTTCATTTGATCAACTACTTAACGTTCCATAACTGGATTCTGATAGTCCTGTAACGAGTTGTGATGGAGTTGTCAATGCTTTTTGAACTTTAATTTGAGTATTAGTCAATTATTTCACGTTGCCTTTGATTAAAAGACATAAAACATTGAACTAATTGGGTATGTGATGTTTGTTGGATTGGTTTTCCTAAAATTCAAAATTCATATTCAGTTTCAGACTCTATAGAAAGTTTATATTTCGTAGTTGAATATCGTTTGAGCATCCAGTGTTTGTTTTATTTTCCATGCGCAACTAGTTAGAATTTTCCCGTGTAATTGGGGACATTGAAGAATAGTTTTGGTATAGAAAACAGAGGCTGTTGGTGTAAAAAATGTTACATGACGAGGTAGTATTTGATCATAATTATGTAATATTAGGAGAACTATAATCTAGTGCTTCCGGTTCACACCGTGTCAAAATATATAATAATTAGCTTTAAATATTTCGGTCTCACTGTAGAGTATCCTTTTCAATCACCGATTGGCTGAAACAGGTTTGATTATTTTGATGTTTTGTCGTGTTCTGAACTGGAAGAACTAGATTATAGTTGGGACACCGGCCGTGAACGGCTAATAGTTAAGTTTATTACTCGAAAGTCTTCGTTTATACTCGGAAACTGTCGGAGGGGAGACATTTGAGGGCTCGTAAACAAGGTGGTGGGCAAGAAAGGGTTCCGTTGGAAATTCTGGATTAAACCTACCCTTAGAACCTAAGGGATCATTTAGGGGGTGGCCATAGCTCAGTGGTATAGAGTGTGCTTTGCACCAAATCGGCCTGATTCCCGGATAACTTTTCACGAGGGCCACTCCCCGTAGTTCGGAAGTCACGTGAAGCCTTTGGTCCATTCCATTGGTCGTTGGGTTATTAATTCCCCGACATTGGGCTGGAAATCCCCGACTATTATACGAAGACTTTCGAACAACACGTCATTATGACTCAATACCACTGTCTACTACTTCGTTACGTGTCATCTGAAGTCAAATTCTTTTTGTGTACCAACTGTTGCCAAATGTTCTCAATTCCACAGTTCAGTATGAGAAATAAAACAAAGACTGGATGATTTCAAAATTACAAAACTACGGGGCTTAAACATGTCTAGAGTATTAAACTGAAATTCAATATTAATTTTGAATTTTAGGAAACCCCATCCTTGTGATACTTTTCTAAACATCGCTTACCCAATCAATTGTTAATCTGTCTTGATCGAAGGCAAAGACAAATCGTTAATTGATACACACATCAAATATCAAATCGTATTGCTAACTCATAACAGGACTATCAGTATCTAGTTAAGTAGTTGATCAAATGAAAACAAGCTACTAATGAAGATAATACACGAATCTGCATTCGGTCTATCATTGAATTGAGTATCAAGGGAACACAAACGTTGAAAGGTTATGTAAATAGTAATTAGTTTAGTGCTTGCTTCGCCGCGTTCGGTTTGGAACTACAACTTTAATTAGAACTGAAAACAGGATTTGCAGTTTCACGTTGAGGTAGTTATCAACTTGGAGTTGACTTTTGAACTATATAAATAGTGCTTCAGAAGATTTTACATACCTCGATCATTTGTATGTATTCTCTGAACTACATTTATGAATGAGTTATAGCATAACATTTAACTCTTGTCACATACATTACCAATTTTATGATAAATCAATGATCAATGTCTTAAGAATTTTGTGGAATATCTTGTTGTGACTCTATAATTTGGTTGCCTATTTTACATTAGGTTTTTTTAGGTGTTTAAACATTTTTAGTTTTTTGTTTAAATAAACCTGTTTACTAACCGAATTGGACACAGTTAATGTTTAAAACATTGGGTTTTTTATTTATCTCTGAAAAGATAAAGTTGTACACAGAGTTTAAATTGACGAATGTCTAAATTCATCACATATTTAGATCTTATACAGAGAGTCTTAACATAAGGGATCAATTTCCCATTTCAAATAGCGGATTTCAAATAACACACTTATATTGGAAATGATATTGGCCCCATAGTGGATCCTTGTGGAACACCTATGAACGTAAAAGGAAGTTTGCTCGATACGGAATTTTCGATTTATAGGTGATCCTTTCGTCATTCGTGTTGGGACAACATACGCACACTATAGATTTAAGATGGATGACAAGCATCGTCGGCTATTAACTATCCTAGACCGTTATATCAAACTAAAAATGATACCTTACCAACCGCACTTTAACTTGCAAATAATACAAGGTGGTGTTAAATTGTTGTTTAAAACTGTTAGTAAACGGTTTTATTACAAACAAAGGATAACAGCATACTGATACTCTATCTTTTACGAGTAAAATTACAAAGCAACTAAACATTTTCTGCGTGCTCTCGTCGTTTGCACGCATAAATCGTCGTCAAAATTCAAACTCACACTTGCTGGAGTATGCTTTCAATAACCTCTCGAACCTTTTTTAGGTTTAAACTTCTTCTTTAAAATGACACGTTTCTAGGTCGTTAGATTTGACGAGATGGTTAAATTCCTCTGCATTCACGTTCCGCAGAAATTACACTCTACGAACTTTTTCGGATATGTCAAGGGCAGAGTGTTCACAAAGAAAGTTTAAGATATTGAGGAACTTACGAAAAGATTTCAAGAGGTCGTTGGAAACAGAAACACATGATTTGAGGTTGAACTTAGACTATAAACTTTGCGTGCAAAGCACGGTGAGCTAGTGGAGATGTGTTAGTTTCATTTTAAAGCATGAGTACTTGCCACATCCGTTGGTACTTGTTTTTCAGTCCATTGGTCATTTATACACTCAATCCCAAAATTTGCTCAAAAATGTATATCACCCTGTATGTTTTCTCGCAAAAATGCCAAGACTGAAAAGATAAATTATATGAATATTCTATGAAAATGGCTGCCCGTGTGGCCTGTCGTATAACAGATGGTTAGTGATAAGGATAGACTAGGGGAGGGGAGGGACTAGCTGGGCGATTGTGGTCGGCTTTATTACAGTCTCTCGACTAACTGCCTCCATTTCCTTTATTGCCAGTGTAATGTAAACCCCCGAGTAAGTGATTTTTATTGCTTGCTACTCCTTTATTATTGAAGTTCTTAACCCACTTGTCATTGTCACGTGCATGAAAATATCTTTGATAGTATATTTTTCAAAAGTCGTATGTTTTGGGGACTTTATTACTTTTGATGGTATCAGAACTAACTCCATGATGTGTCTTTCATAGCTGACTCAAAATTGCTGTTTACTTTGGTTTCGGCATATGAATTCTGAAATTTTCGCTTGTTTTCTGAAAGAGATTGCTGAGATTAGACATTATACATTCCGTTTATTATTATAAAAGTGGAATATTCACGAAGAAATACAGAACTGACGTGGTGGCCACCATATGAGTGTTTCTAGCCATATATCGGTTTATTATGTGTATGACTCTCAGTTTTATTATTTATGTTTGTGCTTGATGCCTGTAGGTGGGCCACTTGTTTATTTCTAACAGCGTTCGTCGTAATAGACTATGTTCTCTATATTCATCTTCAAAAGCTTCTGGGGGTGATGCCGATAGAATTTGAACTGAAGCTCTGTATGTAAAACTGCATCATTCTTTAGAAATCAGACTTTCTGTTAGACGGCAGTTATTTTGTTAAACTACTACCGTTCAAAACATAGTATATTAAATTGTAACTACTTACTGGAATGGATGGTTAGAATATTTAACATAGAAAAAACACACGCACGCTTGTCCGTTGAAACAAGAGTAGACATTTAATATTGTAATAAGCCTAACTGTATAGGTATTACAAAAACAAACTGAGTGTATTTTTTATTATACACGTAATAAGTAACTTGCAGTTTAATACAACAATAGCGCCTACCACTACGATTATGCCTCTTCTGATTTGGCATGCTATGTGTCTTTTAAATGTCTTATAAATATTACATTGAACATGTAGAGCCTATGTGTATTCATAAGGAAGATAAAATGGACACGCCGTGGTCATAAATCTAGAAAGAACATGTATTTTCTCCCAGGTGCGTCTGAGAGTTTATACTTTGAGACACCGACCTCTCTTGGAGAGTATTTTTAGGTGAATAAGAAATGAAGGATGAGTGTTTGACGGATGATGGGGTGTAGTCTTGTTACAATCTAGGGCCGACTGTTCTCCACATGTTATGACCTGCGTCTGAGCACAAGAAGCTGGTGATGAAATTTAAGGATTTTTAGTTCAATCAAGAACATTTTCTACCATTTGGCAGCCAGAAGAATTCAATGATTTCTTGCACCATCTACTTTACAAGACGTAGCACCTCTTAAATTCTCCTCCAAAAAAAAGCTCCATTACTAACAACCCTTGTATGAAACTGTTGCAGGCCGCACAAGGGGTACACGATGGAAGGAAGAGAGATTATCGAGTTCTTGACAGCGTCTCCCTTACCGGAAGTGATTGTCGGTAACTTGACAGAAGACTGGAATGCAACACTAGCCAGCTTCCTCCAGAACCGGAGCCTCCAGTACATCAACATCACCTCTGAACTGCCTATAGAATACGCACAGCCTATGTATGGGTGAGTGAAACATTCCTGACTAACTAAAAAGAAGTTATTACGGGCGTTTTCATAGTTTTAAACCAAGAAAAAGGCGACGTTTCGGGATAAGGTATTTGTGTTCCCTTCTTCAGGTGAAAAGTAACGTAAACATAACACCAAACATTAAAAAATCAGCTAGCCTAAGTAATCAGCCTACGCTGAGAGGTTACTCGCCACCAAAGAACACAAGCTTTCCCTCTTTTTGTTTGGTTTATTTGTATTAAGCTTATTTAATTTTACAACTAGCCTGGAAAACAATATAACGTGCACCAAAACGTTACTAAATTGTAAACAAAAGTAGAAAATTAATGCAACAGTACAGGCTACCCACCGACTCCTTACCTTCAGAAATTCTTACATTGTTCAAACAAAGAATTAAATACGAGTTGAGTTTCCTCGTTAATCAGTTAGTAATAATTTATTTACTAAACTTGTACATCAGTTTTGATCATTTTCGATGGCTGATAGAGAATTGGTTTATGAGTAGTGTTAAGAAGAGGGTTGATGAGACTGGAAATGTCTACAGAAATGGCGTGTTATGAGAGGTATAAACAACGTTCTTAAGTAATGTACTTTGTACATTAACATTAGGAACATGTTTCGTGTAAGTACTTTAATGAAACAATAAGGGGGCATTATATCTCGATAATACAAATTCATGATTTCCAGAATTTAAAACTGTATAATGGGAGCCACTGTCTTCAAGACATTGTGATTTCGTAAGCCTGTTTTCGTCAGTCGGTAGATGTTGTAAAACATGGATCATACGACAGTGTTCAGACTGCATTATTTAAATAAATTGGAAACACTAAAAAATCAAAACAAGAGACACGCCACTTGGAAGACAAACTTACCAAACGTAAAATCAATTGAACGGATCGCAGCAGTTGAAGAACATTAATTTAAAGTAGCAGGTACTAGCAGACATTTTATGATTGTAACTCATTTGGATAAAACTTATTTGATTGGAAAATTGGATAGAGGAAGCTTGGAAACTTAAAGGAGAGGGGTAGCCATGTCTGATGAAAGAAAAGGAGCTCATTCCGAAAACATGGATCAAGTCTGAACACAATGAAAAGCCATCTTTTTAAGCCAACACAACAACAATTACTATGAATAAAACAATAGTGAAACATTTTTATTTTAGTTATTGACATTTTACATTCATAACTTACTTAAAGCAATTAGAATAATAGCCAGGCTTAAACACCGAGAATCTTGCAAGAAGCATTCAAATCTTTATCCATATTGCCAGTATCATCCCTATACATATTACAAACGTTGTTGTTTTGCATCAAATATTCGTTTGAAGAACGAATAATGCATACAACACCAGAAATCAGTCAATTCGGCCAACCTACACAAAAAAATTAATGTGCTAGCTCCTATGGAAGCTGGTAAATAAATATATAATAAATTAATCCTGTAAAAGATATTGATTTAAATATATTTTAAACCAGAATTAAAATTACTTGCTTCAAAATCCGTTTTACAAGGTACAGGATTTCACTGGCAGCTAAATTAAACGTACTTATTCTTTAAAACTTAACTTTATCACAGTCTTATCAATGGTAATAGGTTTTATTTTATATTTATATGTATAAAATAAAACTTGTATTGATGTTAAAAAAACAATTTTGCATTGTAAAAGTTGACAGTAAATTATTATTATTAAATTACTTCTGTTGGTAACAATTTCAATAAATTCGGTAAATGAAAACCGAAATACTACTTAAAAGCCTCACAGACACATTAATTTATGTGAAAATAAATCGTAACATTGACAAATTTAAACAGTCTGGTGCACTTACGGAAGTAGCTACAATAAAAGCTGAGATATCCGAGAAGCGGTGCGATGAAAGTATTGTGTGGAATTCCAGGATTTAGGTTCCAAGGAACGACAGGAAAATAACTCTAAGCTTTGTGTATTGTGCAGCCAGATCTCACACTTGGTGCAAATATATCCTTCTCGCCATCTATGAGTTTGATACATACTTTCCTGTTTTGTAAACAACACTAAATGGCAGTAACTTTGCACAATTTTGTTTGTGGTTGATATGCTACAGCTAATTAAGAAATTATTAGGTACACTTTCATGATTTTATATATCTTAAAGTTCGTGCAAGGCGATAGGTATTTCCAAATGATAATTCATTTCAAAAACACCAATGCCAACTATGAAAACCCAGAAAATAACCAAGAAAAAAAAGAAATAATGGTTGGGTTTGTCGTATTTTTATATACCACATAAGTTTTTATTTGGAGCCATACATCTACAATATCAAACTTTGGTACTGCTATCAAGGCTTTTAGAAAAGAAATATGACAAAAGCTAGTTTTTCCTGTGTACACACTTGGATAAAACTGTTTGATCGTATGATATCCAGCTGAGTACAAAGCAACAGATTGCCTCGGCGGGGAAGCAATATATGTCAAACAGTGTCCCCCAGGGGAGGAGGAAGAAAGAGCAACCGCTGATTTCATAATCTGTAACTATAAAATCAGTTTTATAGTTACAGACACCCACTCGGCCTGCGGCCTCGTGTTTTGGGGCATTCACAACTGTTTTGCCACTATGATGCAAAATATCGGCTAAGTACAAGGGCAGATTTTCAGACGTCATCCTTTTTGGCCGCCAACTTGTCAGAGCCTTAAAACAAGAATGTTTCCACATTTTTCCCCAAGGTGCTCTGAGCTTCAAAAGAGTATTTGGTTGAGAGGGTAGCATGCCGGGAAGTGCCTAAACACTTACTCGTTTAGTCACCAATCACCTGTACAACCGGCTTTATAGTATAGTATCTGCAGTTTCCTGAGAAACTAGTGAAATGTACCTTCAAACATATAATTTTACCAGTTCATACTATAACAGTCTTTGGGGGCGGTTGCGCAAAAGCACACCACTCTAGACTTTTCACTCTATAAAAAGCAGTTCGAACAATTGCAAAAATTCAATATGAGAGTCTTGGAGACCAGTGTTTGAAAGTCTAAATCTGTTGACACTTCCCTACGTTCTTGAGACATGCGTTTTCTTCAAAACCGAATGTGATTTCGTAAAAGGTGAGATTTCATACACTCTTACGAAAGTACAGGCAGAAAGATACCAAACTGAAACACAGAACGGTAGTTCATAAAAGTTAACCTTCCCAGGCAGGAGATTATTTCGTCAACAGAATACCATACTTGTTCAAAATTCCCCTGAGCTTAAGACGTTCAAAACTCGTCTGAAAACAATTCTAATTCTCAAGCATTTTATGGTACAGGCGAGTTTGTGGCATTCGACTGGGATACTCTATGAGTGGCTGACTGAAAAAGGCTACAGTGGTTACATTCGAATGTATGGGAGAGGGTGAGTGTAAACAACTGTACGTTTGAACGGGGTCTTGAAGTAAGAATAAACGAAAGATTTTAGTCACACAAACAACTAACGATTGCGGTACATTTTTTGTATTTTTCTAAAATGACTGGGGCTCGTGGCGTGGTCCGGTAATCCAGCTTCATGGAGGTCAGGTTTTGAGGAAGATGTAGGTCTAAAGCGGCTCAGATAGTCTTAGTGGTCATCTGATCAAACCCGCATCAACTCCCACCATCGTTTAGACATATCAAACCGTCACCTGCGTGGTTCGGAAGTCACGTTAAGCCGTTGGTCCTTGTATTTCCATTTGTCATTGGGCTATTAATTAATGACCCATTCTAGGGAAGAGTCGGCCTTAGTTTGTAACAAGATTACACCTCATAACTCATTACTACCACTCATCACACTCATCCCTCACCACATATTTGCCTTAAAATACCCTCATGAGAGTGGTCGGCATCTCAAATAGTGATTTAGTGAAAATAAAATATGTATTTATCTGTTGACAGATACGTCATGCCCTTCCTGCTGCTGATCACTATAGTGGCCAACACGCTGATAGTGGTCGTGCTCAGCAAGCGGCACATGCGCACTCCTACCAACGCCGTACTCATGGCCATGGCTCTCTCCGACATGTTCACCCTGCTGTTCCCCGCCCCTTGGCTCTTCTACATGTACACCTTCGGCAACCACTACAAACCCTTGACTCCTGTGGGCGCCTGCTACGCCTGGGCCTTCATGAATGAGGTGATCCCTGCCCTCTTCCACACTGCCTCCATCTGGCTCACCCTCGCTCTCGCTGTTCAGAGGTATGTAGGAGGAAAGTATGTCAATTAGTATAAATTATTACACTCTAAATATGAAAGAGTGAAAGCCATTCCAAAAGAGTGAAAATAAAGCTACTCTTTATTGAGAGTGGCTGGGTTTCAACACCCAAAAGAGCGAAATTTCACTCTTTCTGAGTGGTTTCCACACTTCAATTTTTATAGTGTAGCAGATCATTAAATTAGCGGAACGGTGTTGGTGGGTTGTAGCGCGCGTGACTCCGGAGCTCATCACTCTGCTGGCGTGGGTTCAATCTACACTGTCTATTTGCAAAGTGGCTATACGGTAACGCAGGTAAAGATTGAGTGGTAGAGAGGACTATGTAAAACAGACGATCAAACAAACGTCTAACAAACGTCAAACAAGACTAACCTATTCATGGACTTTCTTACTTGTGAAAAGGGTAACTCAAAACCAATGTTTGTACACATCTACATTTAAATATAGCAAATATTATAGTTTGCTACCAAATACCAGTAAAACCTATGTTAAATAAAATTAAGGAACAGTGTGTTGTTTTTTTAAAATTTGTTCCTGTCAGTCTAAAAGCTATTTTGTAACATCCAACCAGTAAATGATTAATAGTTCCGGTTTATATAGTTTTCTTCCAAGTTTTCTGAAAGATTATTTGAACGTAATCAATCTTGGAAAGTAATAAAAAGAATGTATCAATCATGTCAGCCTGAGTTACCATGTGGGAAGTTTATAAGTTCCTTATAGACTTAGGTTGTTTCTGTAACAACCCAGCTGACATTCAACCTATCTATGTCATGTCATCCCAAAAGGTTAGGATAAACCGGTTATTATCTTTATAAAAGAACTGTGACAGTGTAATGAACACTTTTAATAAAGCTCAACTTTGCCAAACAAATTATGTAAATGACCTTTGTAGTAAGTACGAGTAATAATAGGTTTAAAGTAGTAAATAACTTCGTTTAAAATGTATTACCCAACATGGAAGAGTCCTATTTTTAACCAACTTTAAAGTCCTAACTTTGTTACCACCAAAGACGTTTTTTATTTCATTTCAAGGGTCAACAAAAACCGTTCAGCCAAACCAAGATGGCGGCGGTAAACCGTTTTTCACCGCCATCTTGGTCTGGCTTATTGTATTTTCTTAATAATTTTTGATGCACACACACTGGATCAACTCAAATAAATTTGCATAGCAAGTTTCATGAACATTTTATGGCATAACACTCAATCATTTAGATGGAAACTCCTGTCCAAAATGGCACTTTTAGTGCAACTCACCCCTCTGTTATATAGTGTACGAAACCCTTGTTTCCATGAGATGTTCTCGTTCGAAGATGGTGAACAACTTTCAGGGATTGTTGCCTATTCAGAACGGATGGTCTTCCCCGAAGGCCACCTCCCTAAGTCTTCTGTTCGTGCGTTCCAGCCCGGTAAATTCGTCAGCATTCAAGGAAACGCTTGTGGGGAAGGGCGTACTACTAGCTTGGGAGAGCGTCGTTGCAGAGGTTTGCGCGAAACGAAATTGAGAAGTTATTGTTATAGCTATTGTGACAAAACAATTGTTAAATAAAATACAAATATATTACCTAGGTTTTCCTGTTTTTCATTTTGCAATATGATTTTTTATGCAATTAGTAGTTGAGTTAGAAAAAATGAGTTTTTAAGACCTTATTTAAGAAGCTAAAAAAAGGTTTATCAAAAACTGAAACTGGCAAACTCAGATAAACCTTTTACTCAATGCATAAAAATTAACATATTTGAATTTAACGTTCACATAACAGCGCTATCTACTTTCTATAAAACCCGTGCAGGCGCTTGGTTTGACAGTTAGGCCGCATCAGTTGAAAGAAGGTCCGTTGTTTAGCCAGCTGTTACGTGCGCGGTGTCTTGTGCCTCACTTTGCGATGACTACTGAGGTGGATCCTTAATTCCTTACACCTGTGTTCCCAGGTACATCTACGTGTGCCACGCCCCAGTAGCACGTACTTGGTGCACGATGCCGAGAGTACTCAAGTGCATAGCTTGGATTGCTGTGCTCGCCTCTCTCCATCAGTTCCCTCGCTTCGTGGACAGAGTGTACGAACCCCTCACCATCTCCTGGAGAGGTCAAGATGCTGTCACAGTCTGCAGGGTGAGTCGTTCTTAGATTTACTGTCATTGTTGTTACGGGAAAAACTGTTAGAACTATTCCTAAAGCTATTTTTAAAGAATCATGTCTTGATTCTTTCAAAGGACTTGGATCTATATTGTGAATGTTTTTTTCGTATTGTGTGTATTCCAATAGTACCCAATAACATGTGTGTATATCTAAAAATATCCATGAATCAAGAGGTTATATAAAGCAAGAGGTAGGGACAGCTTGCAAGTAACTCATCATAGACCAACGGATTTTGAAAACTGTCATTGTAAGTTGTGTTGAAGGGACTTTTCGATCAACTCCCTTTACTGATAGAAAGTTAATATAATCATCCCAAATTCAAAACCCTTTAAAGCGTAAAATTTGGACTGGGGTTTTCTTTTCCAATGACTATTTGCCTAATCACAGCCCACATTCACAGGAGAGGTTCGCCTACTGGGTGGAGCACTGGTTGACCCTGGACGTCTACTTCACCGTCTACTTCGGCTTCAGGGTGATCTTCGTGCACATGGTGCCCTGCGTGTGTCTCACTGTTCCTCTGTTCACAGGAGAGGTTCGCCTACTGGGTGGAGCACTGGTTGACCCTGGACGTCTACTTCACCGTCTACTTCGGCTTCAGGGTGATCTTCGTGCACATGGTGCCCTGCGTGTCTCACTGTTCCTCTGTTCACAGGAGAGGTTCGCCTACTGGGTGGAGCACTGGTTGACCCTGGACGTCTACTTCACCGTCTACTTCGGCTTCAGGGTGATCTTCGTGTACATGGTGCCCTGCGTGTGTCTCACTGTTCTCTGTTCACAGGAGGTTCGCCTACTGGGTGGAGCACTGGTTGACCCTGGACGTCTACTTCACCGTCTACTTCGGCTTCAGGGTGATCTTCGTGTACATGGTGCCCTGCGTGTGTCTCACTGTTCCTCTGTTCACAGGAGAGGTTCGCCTACTGGGTGGAGCACTGGTTGACCCTGGACGTCTACTTCACCGTCTACTTCGGCTTCAGGGTGATCTTCGTGTACATGGTGCCCTGCGTGTCTCACTGTTCCTCTGTTCACAGGAGAGGTTCGCCTACTGGGTGGAACACTGGTTGACCCTGGACGTCTACTTCACCGTCTACTTCGGCTTCAGGGTGATCTTCGTGCACATGGTGCCCTGCGTGTGTCTCGTGGTGCTGAACGTCCTGTTGTTCCGCGCCCTCAGGGATGCTCAGCTCAAGAGGGACAAACTGCTCAAGGAGAACCGCAAGAGTGAGTGTAAGCGCCTCAGGGACAGCAACTGTACTACACTCATGCTCATCGTGGTCGTCACTGTCTTCCTGTGCACTGAGATACCCCTGGCTGTCGTGACGGTAAGGAACGTACCAGTAGAGTATTCAGGACTTTCGGAAAGGGGTTTCCAAGACCATAAGAAACTCTCTAAGCGTGATCTACCGGAGGCCTTGGGGATATTCTATACTCCCCTGGGATAAAAGTTAAAATAACGTTAGCTTAATTTGGATGCAAAATGGCACTATCATCCTAGAACCTAATTATTTAATACATTGATTTCGTAACAATATAGTAGTAGCATTGTGATTAGCGTTCTGTTGGCAAGATGATGCCACAGAAAAGTGGTTGAATAAATCCATATGTGCTTTTAATAATACAAAATCGTAGCATCTACAGGCCAAATTTAAGGTATTTCACTGTAGTTAAAATTTGGTCCTTAAACTGGGTTTTTGATAGTATTAAATGTCTCGTTTTACAACTAGATCTAACATTAGAAATTAGAGGAGTTGAAAATCATTTTTGTCCGTTGATACTTTTGACTTGAGACACCGATCACTCATTGAGGGTATTTTTAAATGAATGGTGTGTGTTATGACTTATGAATGTTTTGATGGATAATGAGGTGTAGTCTTGATATAAATTAGGATTGAATGTTCAGTAAAAGATGTAGTAGTTATGTTCTTTGAGGGATTTAGGAAATGTACGTATGGCTTTTAATATTACTTAGAGTTACCAAAACGCAAAGTAATATAACTATTTGCATCTAAATGTTTTAAAAGTTGCCTAAGGTAATTGATAGTGAGAATGTTACGATGATTCACTTCACAATAGTCCCTTCCAATAGTTCACAATAGTAGAATCATTTTCATAGTGTTCAGTCATAGACAATAAGATTTTATATACAACACGCGAAATACGTACTGACTTTTATCGAAAAAATTTTAATTAAAAATGAATTACGTTAATGTTGATTTTCAACACATTTATATTAATCCCAGATCAGCTGGTTGACACTCTCGCTACATGGAAGAGCTGTTTCATGTTGACAAGCTCAGCTGTTGATCAGCAATGTATGTGTCAACAGCTGCAACGTATACAACATATAAGCGGATCACTTTAGCTTTGACTGCACTCATTAAAGCAGTAGAATTTGTCAGATGATTTGATGTTTAGTAATGTCACCGTCCAACGTAATATGAGGAAGATAATGTTGGGAGTATATGTTATGGAGGACAAGTTGTATAAGGCGTGTTAAAAATGTTTAACCACAGCCATTGTCCAAATTGTTAAAACACTTTGTTTCCAGCAAGAAAAATGATAATAATTGAGCTCAAACTATTTGTTGGCTTTATGTCAGATTTAAATTCAAATAAGAGGTACATTACTATGCAAAGCTATGCATCAAACCGAAATTTGGATTCAGATATCCCACTTTCTAGGCTAAAGTACTACTACTGTATTACCAATAAGTGTCCTTTTCCATCCCCTACTAAACTAATGCTATCAGTATTTCTTAATATACTCGTAAATACATGAATGTACTGCATGGTCCTGTAGCTTCATGGAGGTCAGGTTTTGAGGATGATATAGGTCTAAAGCGGCTCAGATAGTCTCAGTGATCATCTGATGATACCCACCGTCTTTTAGACATATCAGACCATCACCTGCGTGGTTTGGAAGTCACGTTAAGCCGTTGGTCCTTGTATTTCCATTGGTCATTGGGCTATTAATTAATGACCCATTATAAGGAAGAGTCGGCCTTAGTTTGTAACAAGACTACACCTCATAACTCATTACTACCACTCATCACACTCATCCTTCACCACATATTTGCCTTAAAATACCCTCATGAGAGTGGTCGGCATCTCAAATAGTTATATAGTGATATACACGTTTTTTCTATCATAATAAATAGTTTCCAATCTTATCAGTACGTATATTTTAAAAAATAAATCAGTTCAGGAAAAAAGGGAAAGGAAAAATAAAACAAGAAACACCCAAAAGAATAAAAACACACACAAGAAAGCTCATGTTGTGTTTGTGGTGGGTGACTGGTCAGCTTACGCTGATTACTTTAGACTAGCTCATTCCCTAATGGTTTGTGTTGTGATTTAGGTTACCTTTCACCTGAAGACAGGGTCAGATTGCTGATCCCAAAACGTCGTGTTCTTTTTTTTTACTAAAAAACTATGAATAAATGTCCATAATAATATTTCAGCCTCAGGAATTCTTGTATCGTCAACAACAAACTTCAAACAAAGGACGCAGGAATAACAGAGCAACAAAGGGATTATAACAAAAACATACAGTTCGCCAATGTTTTCCCTTGAGCCCAAACGTTTCGCCCAAAACACGCTTTAACTAGAATTTTATAAAACGCGTTTTCTGTTGCATATAAGTATTGGTACAACCAATTGACAATGTTGCGTTATCAAAGGAACCAGTCTTGGAAACAATAATCTTAACTCTTAAGCTTTCGCGACCGGTGTATACTAAGATCTAATGTCCGAGCCCATACTGCGACATAATACAATTACTCTAAACGTTTCGAGTTGTGGAGACATCCTCAGTAGCTTGTAGCTAGTCTCAGCCAGTCAACAAGCTACTGAGGATGACTCTCCACAGCGAGGTCGAAACGTTTAGCAGTATTATATTTCAACAGTGACGCGGTGTAAACCGGAAGCCTTAGATCTTAGTCTTACAATACATGACTTCTAGTTGATGAATCGTCTCAACACAGTACGTCATGAAGTTTGAACCAAATTCCCAAACTCATAAATTTTTCAAGACCAAGAAGTTTTCTTGGTATACATAATTATAGATCGAGAACTTACATGGACCGATCACATTTACCATAATTTCTGCTAGTTGATTCTGGAATTTACGCGTTGTGTTTTTTTTCCGATGAATGGTCCTTAGAAGTCAAAATGGCTTGTATCGGGCTGGTTTTTCTTCACCTTTCATACGGGATAACACTTTGGGGAAGATGCTCAACTGTACATTTGAAAGATTTTTTGGTTACAGTAAAAAGTGGTTATAAAATTTTTCTAAAGCTAGTTTTAGAGAATTAAGTGTTGTATTTTCAAATGGCTTGAATTACTTACTTATTTTGCAAAGTTGCAATTTAAATAAAAAATTCTCATCCAAATGGAACAATTACTCATTGTTGAACAACTTGCAGAACAATTTTTTTGTTTAATTTTGGATTTTGTCGTCAGAATATACAATATCCCTATAAATATAAGAAGTTTAGAAATGTTTTAAAAATTAAAAAATTTTAAAACGTGATTTTATTAGCTTTTATTCTTGCAGTAGAAAGGGCTTTTAAGCCCTATCTTCGCTTTTGTAAAACCAATAAAGACGTTTTATTATTATTATTTTATTGTGTTTATCAAAGATTTCCAACTATCATTCCCTAATCATAAATCCTCCACTCCCTCCTGTAAAATATGGTCTGATAAAAGAATCTGAATGTTTGACGATTGTAAGTGTGTATGCAGTTAAGCCGTTCGTCCTTGTATTTCCATTGGTCATTGGGCTATTGATTAATGACCCATTCTAAGGAAGAGTCGGCCTTAGTTTGTAACAAGACTACACCTCATAACTCATTACTACCACTCATTCATCCTTCACCACATATTTGCCTTAAAATACCCTCATTAGAGTGGTCGGCATCTCAAATAGTGATTTAGCGATTTATGTGTCATTTACTGTGTTGTTGTGTGTATGGTTTTAGGTTTATTTTTTGTATGCAACTTTGTTTTAAAATAATTTTAGTGTGATATGCAAATAAATAATTATGGTTTGGCAGGTGCTCCACGTAATCTCCAGCAGTATCGTGGAGTTCTTGGACTACCACGTAGCCAACGTGCTGGTCCTCTTCACCAACTTCTTCATCATCGTCAGTTACCCCATCAACTTCGCCATCTACTGCGGCATGAGTCGTCAGTTCCGGGAGACCTTCAAGGAGCTGTTCATCCGAGGTGCTGTCCAGGTGGCCAGAAGGAACGGAGGCAGTTCTCGCTACTCTCTGGTCAACGGACCGAGGACTTGTACCAACGAGACGGTGTTGTAGTGTGCTAAGTGTGTAACTTACCTCCTCTGTGCCGGCTAGGCGACATATCTTTGTGGTTACTTTGATTTCCAAGTTCACTCTATGTGTGTACGAGTATGTTTTTACAATGGTTAGTAGCGCCTTGTTAATCCGTAACAAGGACTATGTTATAATAGGTAGTTGGCACATGGATGCTGAATGACTGAGGCAGGGAAACCAACGTGGTTGCGGCAGCAGGAGCACGGATAGAGCTGGGAGGGAATTTTCTTTTAAAGTCTCAAGTAGAGCCACTGACGCAAGCGATTGTTCGATTATTCTCAAAAATCGCACAGTTTGGTCACATTGAAGTCATCGACATCAGACAAACTCTAGCATGTGGAGCCGAGGGGAGTTAAGACGGTGAAAGACAGCAGCGCTATCTATGTTTGGGCTTTCGCAACTATGTTGATTTTTCCCTAAACCATGTGGCCTATATACTCCATCTACCTATTGTAACATAATCTTTTCCCGGCGAATGTAAAACCAAAGACAAGTTATTGCAGGTAGATAGTGCATAGATGGTGCATGGCTGAGGTAGAAGTCTGAACATAGTTGAGGCAGTTCACGCACAGAATGCGCTGCGAGCGTCTCTCCCCCCCTCCCCTGATCGAGTGTCCAATGTTGACGACCCTAGAGTGACCAAGCGTGCGATTTCTGAGAACATAAAGTTGCGCTTGTGTCAGTAGCATTCTGGGCGTGGACCGCCTCAACTATGTTGAGATTCCTGACTCAGCCATTCGGCATCTCTACGCGATCCATCTACCATAACATTGTCTTTGGCGGAGCTGACAATAGAGAGGTCGTTTTAATTTAAATTGGCCTAAATATAATCATTAGTTTCTATCAAAAGTGGAAACGTTAAGTTCCTAACGCTTATGATTTTAATCTCTTTAAACACTGACCCAACGTTACCTATTTAAATCGAGCACTAAATTTCTTTCTCTTCAGAATTTCTATTTAGTCAAGAAATGAAAACTGTATTAAAGCTAACCTACACGGTGACGAAAACTTATATGTTGCTCAATGTATCTGTATATAACCTAGCATAAGACAATGTATACTTGACTGTGTAAAATGTTTTCTGATCTTATTTTTTCCAAACACACATTACGTTCTACACCCTCACTTTTTTTTAGTTGCCAGCTGTTTTTCTCTCTTGTGATGGGCTATAGGGTACATTGCCGAGCCCCGCTTTGTTCACCCTATAGCCCATCGCTTACACTTCTAATTTATCGCCTGTTACCTTGCACTTAAGTTATGTGTTCTGCTTTTATTTCGTTTTAAAGGAAATGAAATATTCCTTTAGATATGTTCCTGCCTTCTTATCGTTCACCAAAGCTCTTACAATTTCAAACTTGTTTCTAATCACTGTTGATACTTACGCTTGAATGGTTTAAAACAATACGTGTTTTTACTGTTAGTGTTAAAATGTTATTTTAATGTATGTTGTAATATAATAGTTATATAAGATGTTGTTCCAAGATGTAAATTTTAAATAAATAATTTAAAACCGACTGTTTGTTATTTTTATTGAAAAAGAAAACACCCCGTTGATACCAAGGTGTGTATAACTCTGTTTATTATGAAATGAGTTATCATGCGTAACTACTTTTAGGCTAGTACATTTCCTAATGTTTTGTGTTATGTTTTAGTTTACTTTTCACCTGACGACGGGGTCAGATTCTGGATTTCGAAGCGTTCCGTTTGAAAGGTAGGTTTAGTGTATGAGATAGGCTACCATACTTCATTGCTTTTGGGCATTTCATTTTCTAATGTTTTCTGTAATGTTTTAGGTTTTCTTTCACCTGAAGACGGGATCAGATTCAAGTTTTCATAGCGTTCCGTTCGAAAGGTATGTATAAATAAGAATAGTGTACGTATGACAAAAGTTACATACTTAATCTTTTTAGACTAGTTTATTCCGTAATATGTTATGTTTCATATTACTTTTCACCTGAAGACGAAATCATAACCCAGATTCCAAATCACCGTGTTCTTTCTGTGATGGAAAAAGTCCTTAATAATATTTCAACGTCAGAAATTCAATCAAACATCAAACAAACAACTTTATTACGGTATACAAATTATAAGGTTGCATAACTAATGTTCTTTATAGGTAAGGATTGGATTTTTTTTAAATTGTTGCCTTCGTTGTACTGGCTTTTATTGTTAATTCGATTTACATTACCATACCGGTTACTTTAATCTTCAATATTCTATGGTGTAAAATAATCTAATATAGTTGTTATTTGTATGTTTCAGATTGCGAGAAGAAAATAATGGAACGTGTAAAGGAATTTAACAGAGATAATTTGAATCATTTTTAATATTCTTGAAAAGTGTATTGATGTAAATGGCATCGATGCATTACAATGTTGACAAGGGTGGAATTAGTACTGTCCAAAATAAGTATCAAATAGTGCTCAAAAAATGGAAAAGCAAACTCAAAACAGTTCAGTTCAAGTGCTGAACATGGAGTGAAAACAGCTTTCCTAGCCTCTAGACATGTTTTACCTCCAATGATAATATTGTTCAGGAGGATGAACAATGATTTGAAAATTGCAACTCCACCTGGAAGTCTTGTAGAAATGTCTACAACAGGCTGCATTATTAGCTGTTCTTGAAGTGGTTCAAGCATTTGTTAAAGACTATAAAACCAACAGTCGACAGGAAAGTTTTGTTCTTGGTGGTCACACTAAACACTCAAAGAATCTCAAGGTAACCGAAATGACAGGGAATATTATGTGATGTTGTTGCAGTCACGTACCTCTTGAGAGACCATGTTTCAGGCCTGTGAAAAGCAATTTCAACAAATCGATATACAAATGGTCGAGTTCAAATCTTGACATTGTCATTTGTAGAAATTTTTAGGCTCCGTCTCTTATTAATAAAAATGTATAAATTTAAAATGTGTTCATTGTCGTTTCACAGTACCAATATCTTGATTGTGATATTTTGTTAAGGTGGTAACCATTGAAAATGCAGCAGACTGATTCAAGAGTGTAACGCCTGGCCAGCTGACGGAACAATATTTTTATCCAGTGACTTTCTTGAACAACTGATAATCTTGACAGTGAATTTGAGTGTAAAACTGAAAAGGCTGAAAATTGTGCTTGTTGTGAACCAGCATTTTCTTGACCCTTAGCTGTTGAATGTAAACTTTGAAGAAGGGAGCCCTGAAGATTGCAAAAGCAGCCTTCAAAAGGTTAAAGGGACTTCTCAATTCTATTGAGGCTATTTTTATCACCTAAAGTTAAAAACAATAGATTTGGACAAGGAAAGCACAAAAAGCGCACGCTCTGACAAGAAGCCAGTGCAAAAAGAAATAACTGAACTGTTCAAAGAGCTTATGATGGCCCAAGAAAAATGAACATCCCTTCTTCCCCAAAACCAAAATACGTTTAAATCGAGGTACAGCCTCAGGAGTGGCATTGTTTCATTTTTGAAAATACTCAAATGAAAGACATGATCCAATGTCAAAACTGCAAGGTATGGGTCTACGTTTCAAGCGCAGGAGTGACAATTGCAGCCCACAATTCTGTTTGTATTAATTTAAATAAACTAATGTTTCAGAGCAGTTTTGTCACCTAGTTTGGATGTAATACTATTTAATTAACTTTCTTATTCTTACAAAGGTATTATGTCTAATAAAAATTATTTTTCTTTGATCTACCTTCAGTATTTTTTCTAACTTGTACATTGCCAAAACCTCCCAACAAACAGTTCCTTCAACGTACCACTTAAAATTATATCGGGTTTTCAAACTATCATTGTGTTTTTTTACTATAAAAGATTTAAGGGCGAATAGCTATCCTCTCACACCCATCGCAGCCAAGTATTTAAACCCATGGTGAAAAATCTCTATAAAGGTACAAAGAAAGCTTTAGGATTATATTAACCTATATACTGCAAGTATTTTAAATAGCTATCTGTTGCAAATATTCTAATTTTGATAATATTTCAATTACATTATTTTCAAACCAACACATCCCTTCTTAAGGTCGTTGTCTTCGGGAAAGTTTTCAACACTTGATCTCTCAATTTTAATTATTTCATAATCTAAATAAAGTAAGGAATTAAGGATGAAATAATAAGTGTCTTGGAAAATTTCGACGATCTCTCGGAGTTCAGTACCAGCAACGTAAAGGTAAATCCTTTGTATATGGTGTATACAGTGTGGAAAAATACTCAAAACGTGTTCTGGAGGGCAGAATCTGTGCTTTTTCATTGTCCCTGGCCTATGTCTTACATGATGGTGCTATGAATATCTAGTTTTCCACAGAAATATGTCTATTAAACATAAATACGAATGTCATCTCGCTGTGTCCACTCATATACACGGTACATCAGCGGATCCGTGGCGGAATGGTATCGCGCGTGACTCCGTAGCTCATCACTCCGGTGGCGCGGGTTCGATACGGTGACGCTAGGTAAAGGTTGAGGCTGAGTGGTAGAGAGGACTTTGTAGTCCTAACTTCCCCTCGTTAAACAAGACAAGTCGTTACACTAAGTGACGCAAGTGCGTGCCTCAGTGTATTAACACGCCAAACACGCAAACATTTCATTAATTAACACAACAATTCTTAGAATTCATCGATAAAATGAACCCCGATTACTAAAATTGCAAGCTTTCTGAGCTAACATTGTAACAAGTATCCTATTTCTTAGGGACCTTTCATAAAACTGTAAGCGCTCTGAAATTTCATATTTTGAAGACCTCTTATTTTTCCTTAACTAATTCCTAAAGGAAACATTTTTGTGGACACATAGACTTTTAATCGTATTTGAGACTTTTTCTCATTTCTCTAAAACAATTGGGAAAAATCTTCCTGAAGCAAGTTTTGACGTTATATTTTGTCCTATAAGTAAAGATGCATGGAGGAAGTATTAACAGAATAAGGTACAGACTGACGATTGAGATTTAATCATTGACAAATTAGACTTTGAAAAACTAACCCCCGATACTCACATTAAACGTTTTGTAGACGCTTGTACTGAAGATGGCCCAGCAACACGTTCAGACAGACGAAATCAAATATCTAGAAATCAAATAACTTCAACTAACTTAAAACACACAGTTTTAGTTTTTTGTAAATATAACATATTGGACTCTTGAACGAAAATACCTCTAGAAAATAAAACTCAACTACAAAGTATTCACACTAAATATTTAAAAAATGTTACGATAAGTAGATTGCCACATGGTTGAGGCAGCAAAATTAACATAGTTCGGCAGCCCAAGCACAGATAGCGCTGCCGTCTCTCGCCGTTCTCCCCCTCGGCTCCACATGCTTAAGTTTGTCCGATGTCAATGACTTAAATGTGACCAAATTGTACAATTTTAGAGAACGAACTTGCGCGTGCGTTGTAGAGACTCTTAACAGAATTTCCTCGCAGCGCTATCTGTGCTTGGGCTGCCGAAACTATATTGAGTTACCTGCATCTACCATAACATTGCCTTAGATAGTATTTTAGGAAGACTCGCTTCAATTTACTGGTTAGTATTACTATCTGTTACTCACAGACAATAGAGCAGAAGGTCCGATAGTAACCAGATTTCCGGCTGAAAATTCTGTCTTCGAATGTAGAATTTTATGCTGCAGATTTTTTATCTAGAAAAGAACCATAAAACATTGTGAGTTAACTGCAACGTTGGTAACTTATGATAAAGAGTTGGTTAGCAATAACATGTTAATAATTGTTAGCCATGACAGTATTGTTAGTCATTTAGTATGTCATGTTAGTCATTCAGTCGAAGATTTGACTGATGAAGATACCAGAAAATTTCGGTATCGAAATATATTGAATTTTAAATTTATACATTTTTATTACCACAGACGTAGCCTAATAATGTCTACAAATGATCATCAATCGTCTGTAAACACCTTTAAATTTCAAGTATTGTTAGGTTTACAATAAAAGGTATGTGGTAACGTTTTGACTGTAGCACATTATGTCACCTATACATTGATACCAGAATAAAAAAATCAATTGAGAAACAAAAGAGCTATAGAGAAAACTCTGGCTGAAAACCGGCAACGTTTTTCCTTACTTTTTGCCACTTTTTCTCTTGTAACGTATCAAAACATAATTTTATACGTTTTTTCAAAATTATCCTTTTCCCACAGTTGCCCCTCCTCCTACGATAAAAGTACAAAATGTATCGAACTGAAATCATGCGCCAGCTAGGAAACATTGATCATAGTAACATCGATTTTCACAAGAGTAATAAGCTAGGCGTAATCTGTGGTTTGTTGTGACTCGCATCTTATTGATTGTTTTCTGTCTGAACAGCTGACTTTTCCTCAAGTTGTTACATGAATGTTTACAACCAATAGCTTGCTTGTGCGTATTGAAATTACAGTATCATTCTATCGTGTGTGCCGAGTGTAATAATATTACGCTTTTATCAAAGTGTATTATATTTATGTTTAAGTTAAGTGTTATGAGAAAGGTGAACACTGTGTTAACTACAGTGATATTACAGCTTTCTTGTGAGTAGCAGTTTCCAGCCTAGCCTAAATGGAATTCTACAGAGAGGTAAAACATTATACTCGTATCACTGATAGAAATTAAACATTATTCTAGTTTAAACAATTTACGGTATTCAACTAAGTAGTTTTCAAGTACGATACTTATTACTATTCGTATAATACAGATACGCCGTCATTATACGTTGCTATTTCTGTCTTAGCTTAAGTTAAGTATTGACAAGTTAAACATCTTATGAGTCAAAAAAGCTCGGTTTAGTACCAGAAAGTTATGATTATAGGAAATGTGTCATTTAAATTGTGTCCCCAACAAAGTATGACTCGTTTTTGTAAAAAAGCATCTGTTGCTCAGGTACTGTCCCTGTTGTTTTAAAGTGGAGCATGGAGTATATGATACATCTTTTCTACCAAAGTATTGTCATTTAGAAATATCCATCATACTTTCCTGCATAATATAGCCGGAAAAGGGTTCTTAGTCCAGATATAGATAGGTGAGAATGCATGCAAAGCTACACTATATTTTGATACGGGAGAAAGGTTTATTTTACCATCACTAGGCTACAACAAATACGCCGCGGGAAGCTTGTCTTTCCACTTCTTAGCTTTGCAAATGTTACAAATATTATACTTCAAGTCTATAAACATAATTTTTCGGTTTAATCTACTAAGACGTTAAGAATGTATGATGTGTTTAAAAACAGTTAGGCCTACTTCACTGTGAATGAACTCTGAGATGAATTAAGCTTAAACAATCACCTCTTAACTGAGTTCAATTGTATAAGAGGATTGTTGGTCGGTCTGGGAGAATCAACCCATTCGGAATTAGTTGTTGATCGGTTTTGTATTTTTCGAGTTTATAATGCTTTTAAATTGCAAGGAAAGAACATCATAAAAGTATATTAATTGTGAATATGCATGATGATAATTATAACCTGCGGTTCGGCCTGGTAGGACCACGCGATTTAGCGGTGTTTCGGCAGTTAGCTGTGAGCCCAAAACTTTTTACTTCCAGTGAAAAGTTGCCAGAAGACTTAACCTAATTACTAGACCACTAAAACCCTCCTTCATTATAAAACATAAAAAGAATTGCTGTTCACAAATTAATAACATGACTGAATCTGTTTTTGTACAACAACTGGCTACCACGAAATTATTAATGACCAAATACTAGGAACAATCTAGAAATATAACACTCAACGTTTACTCATTGAATGAATGAACATTCATTATGTTGGTGTTATTATACTAACCTGTTAGAAATCGATGGACTTTTTCCACAGGTTATTGTGTGTAAAACTACACAACGTTTCGAGAGGATTCAGAGCAAAACAATCCTTTTTAGGAGGAACGCCCCCCAAAAGAGCACTTTCCTCCCGTACCTTTTCCTCCCGTTATTGGGAATTCTCTGAGATTCACGGTTGCGCGTCGGCTATGACTTTGAATTTACTATCGACTTTGAAATTACTAATAACAAAATTATACTACTCTTACTAGATATTGACTGTTTCACTTTGACCTAACCTCCGTACCTCTGCGTAATTTGGTGATATCGTTCAAACTTAAATATCATTCACTAAAAAGATAAAACGCCTCGAATCGTATTTTGGGATCAAATAAAACTTTGTTCAACGCCCTCTTTCAATAAAGATAGTTTGGGTTTCCAAACAATTCCATTGTATATTATTTTATGTTATAAGCGTTTCCTGGACTTCAGATAGAACAAATGTATTTTCCCGCATTATGTCAGCATCGACCCCAGACGTTGAATATTTGGTAAATAGTATTGTCAAAAGAAAACATGATTATTGATCATAGTCTAATACTATGCACTTTATTGAGTTGGATATCAATTTTTTTCCACAGTAATAAAGAAATTATTCAAAACTATAACTATAATTGATCACTTTATATGAAACCTACCTCTTTTCTCTTTCCGGACGCCATTTTCCTTGAAAGAACTCGTCTCAGTAACATAGAAGTTTTTTCTACCTGCAAACGTTTGTTTTCATAATACATTGGATAAACTAAACCTGCTGATAAATCTAGCACACACGATCAAGTAGTGATAGTAAAATTTATATATTCGAATTCTTCATTAAGTTAGTTAAAAGGGCCAAAGTGAAGGTCTCTGATTTAGCTCTAACGTTTGGCATTCTTTGTTTGTTTTGTTTTAACACAATTCTGACCGCTTTAACAGGTCTACCTTTAAATTGGCGTGAAACACTAAGCCAAAACTATGTAAACGTAAGGTCTTTCTAGTTCTTGTTCTGCTACAAAATGGTGGCCTTGAATTCCAAAATGGTGGTTATATTTGTTGCCTTTCAATTGGAAAAGCGAGACAATTACTCACTGTAGTAAGATTTTAACCTGTCTAAGCTGTCTCAAACAATCGGTAGACCTAGATAGATGAGCCAAATTTTATTCCCAGCAACCCTAAGGGTTACAGAAAAATCTCAACGTTTTCCTAGCTGTTGGCTATAAGTTTATTTTCAAAACTTATTATTATTAACTATTATCAGATTGTGTACTACTCATTGAAAGATTAAAATAAAAACTGGATACATTCATTTGATTTTGACTTGAACTGTCGTCAATGCTTATTTCGTTCTAGGCTACAGAGTTACTAATATTGTGAGAATATTCGAGTGACCTCGTGATTTGAGGAGAATAACACCCAGAAGATAAACGACAGATGACCCAGTGAGAAGGTGTCCCAAGGCAGTTTCCTCAAGAAGAACGAGTGGTCGAAGTATTTATCGTAGACAACTTGCATGATGAGAACATCGTTTACTAACCGATCCAAAGTGTCGACGATCATGGTCAAAAGCTGCAACATAGAGCAGGTATTTCATACTAGAACAGGATATTTCATCAATAGATCTTAAATTGAAGTATTTCAGTACGACCTAAGTTTTAACAGCCCAGGACGTTGAATTACTGAGGTTCAAAAGACACTTTAGGAACGTTAACGATACGTTTTGTCAAGTTGCAGATATATTATCAACAAAATGTATCCATTAATAGTACACATATTCCATCACTAAGTTCTAAAGTGACACTTTTTGACACTACGTGTCAAATTTGTGTGAAATTCAAAGCAATTAAAACAAACTCGTTGAACCACCTGATGTCCATGTCATTAAAATGACCTTTTTCTCTCTAGGGACAAAAGCATCATCAAAACCATACTCTATTTGCCTAAAAGACATTTTAGCACTCAATACTTGTGTCTGAAACAGCTCTTTTTAGAGCAGAATGACAAACATTGTATCAAATCATTTGAATTTAACAACTCATTTACAGCTGATTAGTTGTTATTACTTAAAGAAACAGCTGTTGTCAGTTAGTTAATAATCAGTTAGTGCTAAGTATCGATTTAAAATCGGTTATTTCTCTGGTAACCCCCAAGTAAGATTCAAGTAGATAAGTTCTATGTACAACAGCCGGCTTATTTAAATCGATTATTCCGATCAAACAAAACATTGGAACTGCTGATATCCTTGCCACATAGAGATCATTAAATGGGTTTTCTTCTCCTTGAGACCACCAGTTTATTAAATTTATACCAAAGTCAAATCCCAAAAGTAAAATGTCCCTTGCACTTGGTACTCTGGAATCTAAGGTAATGTTCACCGTGGGAAATATTTTCCAACAGCAAATGGTACATCTCTTTCGCATCTTCAACTGTGTCTGAAACCATAAGGAGTATTTTCATCTCTCACGTTTCACAGTGAATCATCACATTTTCATCTATCAGTGAATCATGAAAAACATAATAGAGATCAAACCCTGAGATGAAAAAGGACTATCTTATCAGTGTTTAAAACTACTCCAGGAAAAGCTAGCTTCAACTAGAAAAAGATTAGCATTCGGGCGTGAAACGACACGTTAACAGGTTGTGTGTAAACAGCTGACGCATAGCTGTAAGCGCTACCGTGAATCCTAGCGAATTTCTGTAGTGATGTATAACACCAAACGCTTTTATAGGGCGTGCTATAAAACTGCTTTTGTACGCAAAGTTGCGATTTGTAGAACCATATTTATGACAACGTTACGTGTTAGATGTCAAGTGTAAAAGATGGTGATTGAAATAGTTTTCTTAATCCAGTTTGGTTCAGCCGGAATGAATTTCGTTAGTCGTATGTGACTGGGACCGGCGTTGTCCCTAAAATCCAGCTTCACGGAGGTCAGGTTTTTGATATAGGTCTAAAGCGGCTCAGATAGTCTCAGTGATCATCTGATGATACCGCAGCAACTCCACCATCTTGTATACATATCAGACTATCACCTGTTGGAAGTCACGTTAAGCCGTTGGTCCTTGTATTTCCATTGGTCATTGGGCTAATTGACGCATTCTAAGGAAGAGTCGGCCTTAGTTTGTAACAAGACTACACCTCATAACTCATTACTACCACTCATCACACTCATCCCTCACCACATATTTGCCTTAAAATACCCTCATGAGAGTGGTCGGCATCTCAAATAGTGATTCTTCCTAGTGATATGATAAATACTGTTTTAGTGCCTAAAAATGAACTGTCCTGTGGAAATTTGCTAAAACTCCAAATAGCTAAAAAGAGGTTAATCAAAAATCGAATCACAGGCGAACACAGATAAACTCTTTTCCATAAAAACTAACATATCAGAATTTAACCTTCGTATAAGAGCGCTATCTACTGCCTACAAAACTCCACGAAACCCTTGCAAGCGGAGGGTTTGACAGTTAGGCCGCCTCAGTTGTCATGTGTTCCTTGGGCGGACGAATTCAGCCTTTCACTGCGGTGACCATGGAGGCGGACCCTTAAATCATGTGTTTCGAATATTTTCTAACGACGCCTGTTAGGGGTTGTAACGACGAGGTATCCTTGAAAGGCTGGTTCTATTTTTAGAACCGCTGGTCAACTTTTGTAGCCTCTTCGTTCCTTTGAAGTTGGTTAAAAAGTAGCATTACTACTCGCACTACGATACTCGTATATTTAAACATTTTATTTACCAATATACAAATAAACTTTGTGTTGGTAATAAGAAAAATACAATTGCAATTTATGAACATAAAT
This sequence comes from Matsumurasca onukii, assembly GCA_018831715.1. Classification (NCBI taxonomy): domain Eukaryota; kingdom Metazoa; phylum Arthropoda; class Insecta; order Hemiptera; family Cicadellidae; genus Matsumurasca; species Matsumurasca onukii. Next base: position 42,822,309 of record CM032065.1, on the reverse strand, counting down.
TACAAGCCACTAGGCTACAGTAAATATTATCCCAATTATTTTACAATTTGATTTTAAAACTAGTGAAATGTATTATAGATCACCAGACTTCTAAGTGGTAAGTGAGTGGTCCTTAAATTCCTGCAAACAATAAAACTCGTTGGTGACAAGATAATTTTAAGTTCTGTCTTAAACAATTTAGAACTTTGAAGACCTTGCACTTTCTTGGGAAGTTTTTGAAAGAATGTAATTCCGGCCAGAGATGGCAATTTTTGAATAATTCTTGTCTGTGATAATCGATTCTATAACTAGTTAAAGAACGAGTATCATGACTATGAATATCACTGCCTAATACTAAACAGCACTTATTAAGGCAAAATAAAATGGAATCATAAATGTAAAGTGAAGGAAAGTTTAGAATTTCTAATTGTTTTAAATAATTGCGACACGAGTCTCTGGCCTTTAAATTGCGCAAGATTCTAATGACATACTTCTGTAAAACAAATACTCTACTGGTTTTTTTGTCCCCACAAACATGTGCCATACTTTAAGTGAGGATAAAATAGAAAAAGTACATTATGTTATTTTCCATTTATTTTTATTTAATATTCAAACACTTGCATGAGTGTGGTTGACGGAAGAAATCTTGAAATCATTAAACTTACCTGTACCAATAGCTTCAATTTCATATATTGCTGTGGGTCTTCCCATCGACTTTACTTGCGTATTAAAGTATCTAATTCTGCTTTTAACCGAAGCTACCAAGTAAACGAAAAACATTTCGTTGAACTGATAGACAAATACCGATGACGAATATAAAAACAAAAATCCGGGATTAGAAAACAGAGAGAACCAAGACAAGAAATTTCTCGTCACTATAACAAATCCTGCAATCATAGATACTAAAGATGCTACCATTTCTCTTTCCATTCTTGGTTTGAAGCCTGTTTTACCGTCGAATGCTTGAAAGTTGGCAATGATTTTGGAAAAGTCTTTACTTGCGCACATAAGAATATCTGATATAAACAAAGCTAGCAAGTAACTATAAGCGACGACAATGTGCATCTTTGCGAACATCATTTGTTTTATAACGGCAACTACAGCAAGAAACGTGAACAAAACAAGCACTGAGATACTATAAACACACCAGTTTCTACTGAACACTGGCCGTTTTACAAAAACAGACTCTACACAAACCGGTAAAAATCCTAATAATCTTGACGAATGAAGTAAAATAAAGCTAAAGTAATGAAACATAGCTGCAGATTTCATGAGACACCAAGGTTTGAATGGTCTTTGTAAAACTGATCGAAATTGAAAATTAATATTTTAGGTGATGAGTGTACTTCGAGCTTGTCAATTTATCCCTATAACAGGAAGGTTGGTGACAAGTTTTAATGATCTGTACTCTAACAACGTATCAATTTTTATTTCTAAAGTTAAAGCTACAAAAGAAATCATTGATTGGGAAGTACACTAATTGTCCTAACTAGTGTGTCGTTGACTATTATTAAAGTTGGATTTTATTTTTTTATTACTTTAAAATATAACCGACACATAGCTACAAGCGTTACCATGAATTCTAGTAAACCTTCTGTAACGGGGTAAAAATTACTCCTAAAGACCTTTTCGATACTTTTGACTTTAGCGAGTTTTTAGAGGAAATAGAGATAATTTCTATCACTAGTGAAAACGAAACGTCGTAAAAGAAAACTGTTTGCAGTTTTGAGCTTGCCAAAACCTCCTGAGTCTAGTGGCAAAACTTTAAACTTCGGTGATCACTCTACAGGAAGCATTTTTGCCCGATCTTCCTAAAATTCGGTACATTTCTTCTTTTGTACGTTTCTAGGTTCACTATATCACTAAATCACTATTTGAGATGCCAACCACTCTCATGAGGGTATTTTAAGGCAAATATGTGGTGAAGGACGACTGTGATGAGTGGTAGTAATGACTAATGAGTTATGAGCTGTAGTCTTGTTACAAACTAAGGCCGACTCTTCCTTAGAATGGGTCATTAATTAATAGCCCAATGACCAATGGAAATACAAGGACCAACGGCTTAACGTGACTTCCGAACCACGCAGGTGATGGTTTGATGTGTCTAAACGATGATGGGAGTTGATGCGGGTATCATCAGATGATCACTGAGACTATCAGAGCTGCTTTAGACCTATATCATCCTCAAACTGACCTCCATGAAGCTGAATTACAGGACACGCCTCGAGTCCCAGGTTGCTTGTAAGTTAGCTAAATCGGTCCTCTGGAATTACGGGAGGAGAACGTTACCTTTAAAGCGGTATTTCATGCTATAACAGTTCTACACGGTTATTCAAAAGAATGTCCTACTTTCAGTCGTCTGTAACTTTTATAGTATAAGTGGTTCATGAATAATTTACATATGGTTGAAAAGAAGAAGTTTCAAAGTTTTGTTTACATATACTGAGAAGTGATTTCCGCTTTTAATTTACCGTCAAGATGGCTGCTCATTCAACACAAGATATTTTGCGTTCTTAAACGTACAAAAAGCCAGTCAGTTCTGCAGTTTAGCGAGAGTTTTGTCGTAGATTAGTGATTTTCTCGTGAATTTATTTAATGGGCTATGTAAGGGTGAGGGTTTACGTACCCAATATGTTAAAAAATGTAGATGACCTATGGAACCTATTAGAGCTGCAGTCATTTCCATAAGTCAATATTAACTTCGTGATTTAAGGGAAAAGGGTTTGATTATCGGTTAGACTTTCGCGAGGAGTCAAGGGAGGGCATGGTGAGCATTTATAAACGTGTACCGAGGAAGACAAACTTTGAAAAGTGCTCTTTTTACTAGTATTAAATTTATGTTTATCTACGTAATGATTAACAAAGGAGAGTTGTTTGAAAGTGGGACATTCTTTTTGAATTACCTGTATTTATTATCGATTTTGATTAGTAAACATGAATGACACCATGCCCATCATGTGTACCAAAAATCAACATAACTTAATCTGCGAGAAAGAGATTGCAGCAAAATATCTATAAATAATTACATACATAAAGTTTTGCAGTTTGACTAAAGAGGTGTTGAAAAGCTGAAAACTGCAGACAGTCTTGTTCTACATCGTTCCGTTCTTCCAGGCGATAAAACTTTTACTCAAAATGTTGAGCTCAACAGCACAATTCAACATTTGAATGAGCTCAACCTCAAAACAAATCCAACGAAATCGTCATCCATTCAATTTTGTTTGAGACAATCAATCTCAGGAAATAATCCAACAGTCGACGACACTGAGATTGAAGAAGTCTACTCGACAAAATTCCTTGGAATACACCCCTGAGTTGACATGGGATTTTCATGTAGACAGTGTTTGTGGGAAGTTAGCATCAGGCATTTATGTTTTGAGGCAACTTTCCGAGTAATGCCCAACTCAGGTACTGATGACGGCGTACTACGGAGTAATCTACCCACATCTTTCCTACGGATTAGCGTTGTGGGGTGGTTGCTCAAATGCAAATTTCTCAAGGATTTTCGTTCTGCAAAAAAAAGCAGTCCGGAAGATCGCGAAACTTCAAACAAGAGAGTCGTGCATTCAAAAGTTTAAAGATGTTGACATTACCTTGCCTCTATATTCTTGACACCTGTCTCCATTTTAGATCAAAATGCGACCCCATAAGAGGAAGTGATATTTACTCTTATGAAACTAGAGGCAGGGAAAACTACCGAACTGTAAGGCACAGAACAGCAGTTCATGAACGTTTGCCTTCTCAGGCAGGAGTTCAACTTTGTCAAATTACATCAAAAGTGCTCCAACGCCTAAGGCGCTCAAAACTCGTCTAAAAACAATTTTGGTCGCAGAAGAATTTTACAACACAGACGAGTTTATGGCACATAGCTGGGAGAACGTGGAAAACACTAATTGGCAAAAGAGCAAGAGTGGAAAATTCGAATGAATGAGAGCGAGTGAATGAACAAAATGTATGTCTGAATGGGACTTCGATGTCAGAATGTATGGAAGATTTTATATATTAAAAATAGTTGACGAGTGCATAACATGTAAATGTTTCCGCAATAAATGATTTATTTATTTACTATGAAAATTTACAAATAAATCAATTTTCCAATTCACATGTGTATTGTGATGATAATTGCACGCAATTAATTCATTGCAGACTTGCAAGGCCTGGAGGCAAGTTTCCAGACTGAAATCACGACTGAGGACTGAGGACGGAATCAAATTCTCGTTCTGAAGTGAGCTTATTGCATTCCTCAGTAACCTCGTCGATTCACGCTCCATCTATTCTAAACCTGCATCCTCTAGCAACATCCAAACATCCTTTTTATTGAAAACATAGCCACAAGCGCTACCGCGAATGTCTTATAACGGAGAAAAAATACAACTGAAGTGCTCTTTTTGACCCCTGTGACAACTCTACAGGTCACATTATTTCCTATTTTCACGCTAAATCACTATTTGAGATGACCACTCTCATGAGGGTATTTTAAGGCAAATATGTGGTGAAGGATGAGTGTGATGAGTGGTAATGAGTTATGAGGTGTAGTCTTGTTACAAACTCAGGCCGACTTTTCCTTAGAATGGGTCATTAATTAATAGCCCAATGACCAATGGAAATACGCAGGTGATGGTCTGATAAGTCTAAACGATGGTGGGAGTTGATGCGGGTATCATCAGATGATCACTGAGACTATCCGAGCCGCTTTAGATCTATATCATCCTCAAAACCTGACCTCCATGAAGCTGGATTACAGGACCACGCCACGAGTCCCAGTCAACGGACTCGTATTGTAGCTCAATTAGGTTAGGCCCTTGAAAACGGTTGGAGTTTCTCAATCGCCCGAAACGTAGGCAGTAGTTATTCTTTCGGAAGTGGCTGAAAAGTTCCTATTATTGTCTAGCTAAATCGGTTCAACGGAAATATTCGTTTGGGTGAGTGAGTGCTTCTCACAAAAAATGTTTGTATGCTTTAAAAACTGCTGATTTCAGTTAAACGTGTTACAAACAATTACAATACGGAACCTTATATGTGTTCTAAAAATAAAAAAAAAATACGGAGGAAAATTATTTAACAACTTTATTATTATATTAAGTTTTGACATTTGACTCAGGAGGTGTTGAAAGTTCAAAATTGCAAACCGTTTGGTTTTAGGACGTTTCGTTCTCTTTGGCGGTAGAAATTAACTGTCCATGTCCCTTAGAAACTTACTAATAATATATTTGTCTGTACAATTTTTTGAATCGAGTCTATTTGAATTACAGTAAGATGTAAGATGATGTTAAAGACTAAGATCTTGAAACTATTAAAAATATGATTTATTAAGAAGAACTTTAATATCTCTAACTACATGAATCCTTAAAACGTTTCCTAACTACATATCTACTCAATTTCTTACTATAAATATCTACTTCAGTGCTTAGCCTCTTGTGATTTGCATTTTGATATTTCTTACGGCTCTAAAGGTTTAACTTTGAATTACAATGCTTAAGAAACATTTGCATATTTATAAAGCTAAGAGGTCACGTATTGTGTTAACGCCAAAGTCCGCTTAGATTATGTCTTGAATCTGTTTAATATTTCAACAGTCGAAATCCATCAGTGTTATTTTTGTTCATGAAATGAGGTTTAGCCTGTTTATCAAATTTGAATGATCGAGTTTGTTTTTACGTACGCAAAGCGACGAGAAAAGTTTCACAATGATGGTAACAAAGTGAATATCTTAGGTTAAAACATTATTACGGAGGTGTTCCATCGTTTTTGAGTGAACAAAAGTACATGACGTGTTAATTCGATAACACTTCTATTTTTTAACATAAAAACTGTGTGATTTTTGACCAAGAGACCTACTCATAACATAAAGTTAAGTAAACTACAAACTTGCATGATTAAAGTTTAAAACACTTGATATGAGCTTTAAATATTCAAGAGTTTCAACGAAAAAGAGGTCGGCAAGTTGAACAACTTAATCAATGTTTGCTTCAGACTTGTTTCCAAACAATTAGTTTTGATGTGAAGCTAATTGAAACAAATTGTTGGTTGGTTCCCCAAGGCTTAAAAGTTGAGTGTTAATAAAACCAACTTCCCTCTGGACAGAGCAGTGTCTCATTTTATTGCAACAGTTGTTCGCACAATATACAGAATCTGACAATCAAATCATTCAAATACAATATTTGAAGCATCTACTTGCACTAGGTCTTAAAGAACTTATTTGGATGAAATACGATGAATATGATGAATATAATCCACAAGTGTTAAATAGTGCGTATGAGATGTTGATGTAATTTTTTTTAGAATTTTTTGAGAAGGCCGAAAATGAGCTTTATTGAGTCAGCATCCTAAAAAGAATGTTTCAGAAAACGTAATGGGTGAGCTTATTTAATCTTTAGGCTTTCGCGGCCGGTGTCACAACTATAATCTAGTTCTTCCGGTTCACACCGCGTCAAAAATCATAATAATAAGGGTGAAATATTTCGGTCTCGCTGTGGAGTACCATCTTCAGTCCCTGATTGGCTAACACATTTCAGTTTCGCGTTGTAAATAATTACTTCAATTTAGTAAAGTTAACCTTCTACTAGTTGGAAAGATATTTTATATACTCAACCGTATTAGTAAAAGGTATGGAACACTAAATATCGCTTCAATCGAGTTTTATATTATTTTCGTATAACAATAACACAATAACAAATGACTTTAATGATACATTTATCAAAAGTCGAAGTCAGGACTTTCATCTCTATCACTTAAGACTAATTAATTATCGTTTTATCTCTGCTGGTAACAAATTAAAAATGTATACCAGCTTGAAAGGAAGTTTGCTGAGAAATTTGGTCTTACTTTTTGAATATGGAAATCATTCCTGATTTTTGTGTTGTGCTTTTAAGAGGCATTGTAGGACAGTCATAATAAATAAATAAAATAAATAAATCATTTATTAAGCGAACAAATTCATGTTATACAACCTTCACTAAAAAATAGTTAATTAACTTCAACTTAAAATTTTGCAAGCATCTGACATCTAGGTCCCATTCAAACAAGTACATTGTGTTCAATTCGCTCTCTCTCCCATTCATTCGAATTGTTCCCATCTTTTGTTCTAAGTTCTCCCAGGCATGTGTGCTAAGAACTCGTAAAAGGCTTCTGCGATCAAAACCCTTTGAGACAGACTTGAACGCCCTATGTTGGAGCACTTTGAAGGAATCTGGCAATGGTTGACAAGTTGAACCTGCCTGAGAAGGCAAATCACCTGTGAGCGCCTGCTTCAAAAGTCCTTCACAGTTCGGTTTGCTCTGGTTCCATAAAGGCAAGGTAATGTCAACAATTTGAGATTTTGAATGCTGGTTCGCACGACTCCTCGACTTTGAAGTCTCGCGATTGTTGAACGGCTTTTTGAAGAATGAATACTCTTGAAAAATTGGTATTTGAGCAATTACCCCAATAAGGCTTAGAATTGCAAATGACCAAATCTTTCATAAGTCTCATGAAAGTCGTGGTCTAAAAATTCAACTTTTCCAAAATCTTACTGCGAACACCCAAAGATTTGATTTAGGTTTACTTTTAGGTTAGAAAATATAAGACCATGAGCACGTAGGGAGAGCACAATCAGGTTAAGTTCATGTAAGCCAAAATACCAAAATTATTGCGCACCTCAAAACCTACCTACAAGACTGTTTTGATATATCCACACAATTTTCTAGAACAGACTTCGGTAAACAGTGGACTACAGTGAAGTGCAGTGAAAGTACGGTGTCACGACCATACTGGAGCAAATAACCATCCTTACAATACAATCATTTTGTCGTGTTTCAAACTTCTTCAGTCCAGCTGCTCATTAACATAAACTACCTCACTACTTTTAAACCTCTACAAGACTGAGAGATTTTCACACAGTTTTCACTAAAACTACTAATTAAAAGACTTCTGATAAGTGAAAATGAACAGAGTTGGATAAACAAACAACATGGCAGTGGTGCATGTGGTCTGCTACGTGAGCCCCTGAAGTTCTCTCAGTTCTTCTCTGACTCTCTCTCTCTCTCTCTCGTCTGTTCACTTTTCCAGTTAAACTTACTTGTTCTTCTTGATGAGCGGTTGAAAACACACGCTTCGTTATGTTCAACCTGTAAAGTCCCCACAATATACATCCTTTGTAACGACTCGCTTTGGGTTGGTTCTCGACAAAATGTGTTTCAGTAGATTTGAACAGGACAGTACTAACCTATCAAGGTTTTGTGGGTTGCATGGGGGACGTTAATGGGGAAGAAGGTTAGTATTAGTAGTATTCCGACGGTTTTTAAATGGGTTAAATCAAAAAATCTCCTGTTATTATTTTAAAAATATTTATTGTAAAAGAGGGTGTTCTGAATTTAATATTCATAATAAAAGCGTCAACTTTGGCCAGTTATGCATATAAGCAATAGTTATGCATATAGCAATAGTTATGCCACTAATGACCACTATTTTTATCCTGTAATGAGTCTTTGGAGAAGTTATCATGACTCTCTCAATGTTTGGTACGGTTCACGGAAGTTCTCGCCGAATGACGGTTTTGAGTGGGATATAGGTAAGTGGGGGACGTTTGGTCAGTTGGGGATGGTCGCCATTCTGCCTGACCTTGCTAAAGTTCCGAGATGGAGCGTTGGACCGCGAACACCAAGCGTTTGTAGATAATTTCTATTTAGATTTAATGGCATTCGTGATTCCTAACACAAAGAGTTTTCGTATACGGTTTAATGTTCGTGGCGCGATCCGTCTCTAAACACGATTCTTCTTAGATTGGAACCTTTCAGAACACTATTGCTTTTGGGACAACAAGAAAGGAGGATCACCCGAACGGTTAGAACACCTGCTAATATTGAAGCTGTTCATGCTTTGAACGGAACCCTCGTCGTTGCCGTTCTTCACACCCTCAAGGTTAACAGAATGGCATCATCCCCTACCGACCAGACGTACCCACCACTACTATCCCACTCAACCGTAATTAATGAGAACTTGTTATCCCGTGCCAAACATTGAAGAGAGTCATGAGTAACTTCTCCGAGATCCGTACAGTGAAACAGTGTCATTATTTTAGTATAACTTTTGCTATATAAGTTATTTTTTGTGCTTTTATTATGAATATTATATTTCATTTCATTTTGCTTCAATTAAGAAAAAAATACTTTTAAATATCTCAACAACTTTTTTTGATTTATTTCATTTTTTAAAAACCGTCAGGTTTAACTTCGTGAACCCTGTATGTGGCTATTTTTAGAATTGAACCCGTGATCTTTGTCCAAAAATCGTAACTTTCATTCCAAAGTGACAAGGCACGGCTACTGATTTAACATGGAGTTTGCCAAATTGTAATCTGGCTCACAAAAGGACTTTGTCTTGAATATTTAATGTATTAATTTCATTACTTTCTCAATCTTTATCCGTTCTATTTTGACTCTTCTGAGGAATATCTGTTTGAAAAATTTTACTGCTTGGTCTAGTTGATAAGACGTTTAACCAATTAGCTCTAGGACCTCGATGAATACTGATAGGACAATGGGAACACCTGCATCACACTACCCACTTTAGACTAACATTGATCCTTGATTCAAGTTGTAATCACTTGAGCAAGTGTCTAATAGCTCAGTTCCTAGAGTACTACAATCGCTGATGAGTTTTAAGACTCGTTCCTACAATCCGGTTTATACAGGAAGCCCGCATTTGATTAACTTACGGTCTATACCTTTATTTTGATGGAGAACTGTTTTCGATTCCAGCAGTAAGATTATTAACGATTAAAGTTTATGTCGGCGAGATGAGAACGAAGGTTTCGGTTCAAGTCGTGACTATCATCTAAAACTTCCAAAAGACTTTGCAATACAGTTTTACACGGTTTACAGTGCTAAAGGTTGATTTTACAATCGAGCATCCCTAGTAATTTGATGAGACTGGTTCATGTGACTGAAGCTCTTCTTTCACAATGCCAACTGCTTCCTTCTTGAGTCGTGTACCAACCGTAGTTGCGAGATCGGCATGCCGAGACAGCGCACACAATCAGCCAATAGACGACGACGTACATATCCGACTATCCCCAAGGTTTAAGGAGTCTCTGTACCCCAATGGCTCAACTGAGCTCTAATTATGCACATGTTTAATCTGGTTTATAATTGGCTGTCTCGGTTGAATGTAGTATTTTTCTTGTATATTTCTATCAACTTTCTTTCGATCCTCGAGTAATAGCAGTTAAGTACTGTATTTTGGTGAGCACTTTAGTTTTGTCGAACATGATTCCGTGTCTTGTTGCTAAACTGTGTTCTCATACTCCGAATTACCGTTAAGAAGATTATTAATCACGTTTAACGTCGAAGTACGTTGATGCTGTTCACCTTTGATCCTTCCAGTCAAACCTTTTATGTCGAACTGTGTATCATCAGAAATGTCCGTTTGTGACACCTGCCGCTTTTACAACGTTTTAAGTGATGTAACACATTTAATTATTGTTTGCTTCGGTAACATAAAATTCTGAATATTAATAAATATTATCTGTTTAACTATATACAACAAAACTAGCAATCGAACATAATAAATTCAGTTCCATGTAATATTTAATTAGTTAAAATATATAAAATGACTATCTCAAGTTTTTCAATTAAATACCATTCAGTGCAAAATCTTCTTCTCTCGTTGTGCTTTATAAAATATAGAGTAACGAAAGTGTGTTTAATACTTATATTAAAAACGTGTCAACTAAACAGTGCAGCTTTACAACAAATAAACTTTTTATTAAGTTTCGGAACTCATTTACTTCAACAATGAAGTGGGGCTTTGGTATTGTTTACTCAGTCTTGGTGATTTCAAAGGGTAAACTTAATTCAAGTACTTGGCTCTAAGTCACTTTCCTGTTTTATCAACGGTGGTAACCCAAATAATTCTACACAGGAGTTCCATAATGTTTCTGTGGTTTTATAATTTTGGACTCGCCCTTCGGGCTCGCTGAGGGCCCAGGCCTTGAGCTGTATTTTTTTTATTCTTTTTTGTCTTGTCTACGACAGTGGAATTTTGATTTTTATTAACCTAGGGTTTTGTGGGCGTCAAACGCTTTAGGAAAGCGGTCCAAACCCTGTGCCTGCGCCGGAATCGAACCCGCGACCTTAGAGCGCAAGCCGTGACTCTACCCACTGAGCCACGGACGCAGGTTTATTTTAGCGGATTCGCAACTGTTTTGCCACTTTTTCTGTTCTTTAGCGGATATCGCGCACGACTCCGAGCTCATCACTCCGATAAAGCGGGTTCGATCCCCGCAGTCACCACTAGCAACTTGTAATGTGACTTTTACGGTGACGCTAGGTGTCGAGGTTGAGTGGTAGACTAGAGGACTTTGTAGCCCTAAACACAAAAATGAAGGTCTTAGTACCTAGTTAATCAAGGTAAAATTTACCCTTTAACTTGATTTACCATAAATAATCTACATACTAAATAATACACAAAAACACTTGTATGGACTTTGCCGTATTTTTACTGCTTGTTCACATAGATGAGTTTAAATTATATTGGTATTTTAATTTTATAAAACGAACATAAGTACACATGACAGTGTTGATATAAGTGTTTTCTTTAGAATAGTGTTTTCAAAGAGTTTTCTTTTTTTAAAATCTGGTGTAATCCCAAAAGTAAATTGACATAATGTAACAATAACGGCCTGAATAACCAGAAAACGAACACACAAGCCCGATTGGTATCGCGCGAGCGTGGCTCTGATCCCGCAGTCACCGCTTACAATTTGTAATGTGACTATACGTTGACGCTAGGTAAAGGTCGATGTTGAGTGGTAGAGAGGATTTTGTAATCCTAGCTTTGCCTCGTTAAATAAGACAAACTTTACCTTTACTTTTACAAAGGCTGCATAAACCTTTAAAATCACGTTTGAAAGTAGCATTGATAAATAAAATGATTTCTCTCCCGACATCACAGCTGGATTAATACACGAGGTTGCCCACCACAGATTAAACTCTACCAGAGAGATCAAGCAGATATCTGTGACATAAACCCGACTCTGTGGATTATAAAACTGTCACGATTCAAATAAGATACGTGAAAAGATCAACAGAACGCGGATGTGGATAAGTTCTGGAGGGATGCGTTTCACTGGATTTTCAACAAATGATTTCCGCTTTATTCTTATTTATTTAGTTCGTTTAAAACTGTATCTTTGGGTTTAATATTACTCGTTGTAGATTTGTTGTTCATTGTGTTGTAGATTGTGAATTTAAATTATTTCTATAAAACTTGCTTCTAGGAAACGTTCCTTACCTTGTATCGTTATTTATTGAATAAATATTTTGAACAATATTAATCTTTCTACCTCTCAAATAGCATTATATTTCAGTTTTGTTTTGCAACATCTTCTGGTATGAATGAAGCATAGGGATTGGCCATAACTTCGCACCAAATTGGCCCAGGTTCAATTTCTGGCGCTGCGGTAACAATATTTTACAATGGCCACTCCCCGTGATTTGAAAGTCACGTTAAACCGTTGGTCCATTTCCATTGGTCGTTGGGCTATTGATTAGTGACCCAATAGGGAGAACAGCGTACTCGGTTAAAGAACTCTTCCCATTTTATCTTAAGTTTGAAAACCAGTCAAACTCTAAGTGATTTGCTCTCATTGAAATTTATTTTCTATTTAACTTACTTAACTTTTGTAGACTTTCCTTAACCAGAGTTTACCCAAGTATTTCTTTATCATTCATAACCTTAAAATAATTTGCTTTTAAGAACCATTGCATGTGGATCAACGGAGAACTACTAATTTTAAGTACATTTGGAACAGAGGAAAGTCGGTAAAGATAAATTGAATTGAGAAGAAACTCAAAAGTAAGAGCAAATAACAGAGAGTTTGTCTGGTTTTAAAGTCAAGATAAATGATCTTCAACTGAGTGCATTGGTGAATTAATCGGCAAATGGGGCTTTCCTTCATCGACCAAAGCTCGGTTAAAAATCAATTCCTTTTGTCAAATGTTTGGTTTTACAATGCGCTCAACTTTGTCTCAGCATCAGTGAAAAGTGCACAAAAGTATTGTCAATTTCAGAAACGTTAAAACATTATTTAAAGATATTTCGACATAAAATTAATACAATATAGTGCAAATGTATTTTCCTGTGTCTATTTCATCCTAAATGTTGAGTATATAACAAATGTTGAGTATAGACCACAAATGTTGAGTATAGTACCACAAATGTTGTTATAGTACCACAAATGTTGATTATAGTACCACAAATGTTGAGTATAGTACCACAAATGTTCATATCACTTTTCTGTAAAACCAAATCATAAATACAATATTTATAGCATAACACCACCATTAGATAGAACAAAGTGACAGCGGAAAGTGGGTTTTCGCTGTTTGTCATAAAATTAGTGAGTATACGAGTATCTGAACCTAGAGATTTACAAAATGAACATTTTGACAACATTTCATGGTAATGTGACCACAAAGCGTGAGCTATAGATTGTTCTCAAATGTTACACCTACAAAAGGTGATTCAAAAATAGGGCGCTGGTGGGGTGGTTCCTTATGCAAAAACAATGAAAACCTTATAAACATGGTCCTAAAAAATTCTTTCTGTTACTCAGTAGCCGCCATATTTCAGACATTTTACTTTAAAAGTTTATATCTCCAGAATCGGTTTGGACTGATAGCATTTTAAACTTGTATGGTGTCTATGTATGTCCCAGTGCAATTTGAAAAATACTATGTCTTCAAACCACAGAAACAATGGTGGCAATTTTTCTAAAATTGAAATACCATTAAATTATGCATAATACAAAAGGTTTACGAGAAAAAATTGTATTTTATAATCTTATATTACGATACAAACTCATTTTTCTAAATGTTAAATTAATATTTTCCTTTTTTACGTTAATTTACAACTGGTAGATTACCACGTATTGTTGTTGTATATCTCCAGAACGGTTTAACCGCATTCAAACTTGTTAGGTCGTTCATGTACAATAAGTTAAATTTAAGAGAAAACATTACTTCAAACTCACAGACACAAAATGGCGGCTGTTTAAATGGTTTCTGTACCATAAAGAACGTGAAAATGAAAATATTACCGTCAGATTTTAAAAAATGAGTTTGAATGTATTAAAATAATTATAAAAATTACAACTTTGTTTACTTTGTAGTTTTGTATTATGCTTTCATTTTCTGGTATTTCAATTTGAAAATTTAAACAGCATCCATTTTGTTTCTGTGATTTTTTATGAAATAATGGTTTTCCTCTGATTTAACTTATTAACGTAAACACCCTACCAAGTTTGATCAATCGAGCTTCTTAGATATACAATTAAGTAAAAAAATACAAAAATGGCGGCTAATGTGGATGCAACGAAGAATTTGAACCTAGTTTTGTATTAGGAACTTGTTTTTTATTGTTTTACAAGAAACGCACCACAAATTCTGGAGCATTTTTTAATCAATCAAGTATATGAATAGAGTTTTACTATTTTATTTAGGACATGCTTGCTCTAGTACTACGACGTTTCATTCTCTGACGTTAAGGGGACGTTCCAATTACTAGTAAGAGCGTCGTTGCAGAAGTTTGCAACGAAATTAAATTTAGACGTTATTATCAATGTTATTAATTAAAAACAAATTTTAAATACAAAATGTAAACTATTCATCTAGGTTTTCTTTACTTAAAGTTTGTTGTTGACGGTGGAAGAGTTTCAGATTTTGCCATTATTGCGGACATTTCCATCAAAGAGCAAGATCTACGATAGCTAGATCTGCAATCTGATCCCTCATTCAGGTAAACTAATTCAAACATAACACTGAGCATTGGAAACGAGCTGTCCTAAAGTAATCTTCGTTGAATAATACTTCTGCATTATGTTTTAGGTTACATTTCTGAAGACGCGTCTGATTGCAGATCCTGAAAACGTCATGCGATCATCGTTTGCCTGATTTCATTTTTTTTGGACTTGTATATTTAGATTTAATGCAAATAATTGAAGTTAGAAGCAGCTTTTAAGATCTAATTGAAGAGCTAAACGTTTGTATAAAACTGAAAACAAGCAAAACACACAGATAAACTCTTTTCATTCCATGGACAACTTCACATTTAAATTAACTCACGTAAGGGCGATTTCTACTCTTTCTACGAAATTCCAGGCGATAGGTTTGACAGTTCGGCCGCATCCGTTTAAAGAAGGCCCGATTTTCAGCCAGTTGTTACGTGCACGGTGTGCTCCTTGAGCGGATGGTTCCACGCCTTTCTCTGTAGCGCGACTATTATATGACCCCTTAAGAATGAATAGTTGTATCATTATCACTATATCACTATTGACCACCTTACATGAGGTATTTTAAGGCAAATATGTGGTGAAGGATGAGAGTGATGAGTGGTAGTATTCAGGTATAGTGAGTCTTGTTGCCAAACTAAGGCCGGTCCTTCCTTAGAATGTCATTAATTAATAGACCAATGACCAATGGTAGTACAAGGACCAACGGCTTAACGTGACTTCCGAACCACGCAGGTGATGGTCTGATATGTCTAAACGATGGTGGAGTTGATGCGGGTATCATCAGATGATCACTGAGACTATCTGGAACCGCTTTTAGGACCTATAACATCCTCAAAAGCCTGACCCTCCATGAAGTTACACCATGCTATTCACGCCACGAGTCCCAGTCAATACTCTAATAATACGCTATAATAAATTCACCCACTACGACAGATGATGATGAAAGATACTAACATGAATACCACATGACATCATCAGGAATTCAGTTAAGGGGAGGAAATTGTCGCAGTCTTGGTCATTTCCTTTATGTGATGACTTGGCGGAGAAATATAACCCTACTGAAACCGTTCCGCTCTGACTTGTATGTTTAACCAACGTATCATGCTCATATTTATCTCTTCATGTTAAATTGTATTAAAACAGATGTCACGAAAGTCACGTTAAGCCGTTGGTCCTTGTTTTTCCATTGGTCATTGGGCTATTATTAATGAATTCATGTTAGCCTTTGATTGCTTGTAACGATATATTATAGTCTCACCTAGCAATCAATTGCTAATTTTTCCTCAAACTCATCATCAAAGGATGAAGATTAGTTCATCAGTATTTTGTGACTTTCTATTATTGCTTCATTAGGTGCCGTTAAATCATTGATAATTTTTATTTTTATAAATGATCTTAACAACTTTCGCCCCAGAAGACGAATCAATGAAATAAATATGACACATGATAACTGGTCTTATAAGTCTCAACTGATGATGGAATTTCGACAGTCAAATTGATTTTTGACAAAACCTAATTGACTGCTGGTGAGACTATAATATTATTAATAATTAATGACCCATTTGAAGATTCGGCCTTAGTTTTGTAAATAAGACTACACCTCATAACTCAGTATCATGACTATGAATATCACTGCCTAGTACTAAACAGCACTTATTAAGGCAAAATAAAATGGAATCATAAAATGTAAAGTGAAGGAAAGTTTAGAATTTTAATTGTTTTAAATAATTGCGACACGAGCTCTGGCCTTTAAATTGCGCAAGATTCTAATGACATACTGTAAAACAAATACTCTACTGGTTTTTTGTCTGAGCACAGTTTCCCCACAAACATGTGCCATATTTTTAAGTGAGGATAAATTATACGAAGTGCGACAGCCATTTAGTTATTTATTGTTATTTGTATTTTCCATTTATTTTTATTTAATATTCAAACACTTGCATGAGTGTGGTTGATTTGAAGAAATCTTGAAATCATTAAACTTACCTGTGTCTAGCTTCAATTTCATATATTGCTGTGGGTCTTCCATCGACTTTCTAATTTAAAAGTATCTAATTCTGCTTTTAACCGAAGCTACCAAGTAAACGAAAAACATTTCGTTGAACTGATAGACAAATACCGATGACGAATATAAAACAAAAATCCGGGATTAGAAAAAGAGAGAACCAAGACAAGAAATTTCTCGTCACTATAACAAATCCTGCAATCATAGATACTAAAGATGCTACCATTTCTCTTTCCATTCTTGGTTTGAAGCCTGTTTTACCGTCGAATGCTTGAAAGTTGGCAATGATTTTGAAAAGTCTTTACTTGCGCACATAAGAATATCTGATATAAACAAAGCTAGCAAGTAACTATAAGCGACGACAATGTGCATCTTTGCGAACATCATTTGTTTTATAACGGCAACTAGCAAGAAACGTGAACAAAACAAGCACTGAGATACTATAAACACACCAGTTTCTACTAACACTGGCCGTTTTACAAAACAGACTCTACACAAACCGGTAAAATCTAATAGTCTTGACGAATGAAGTAAAATAAAGCTAAAAGAATGAAACATAGCTGCAGATTTCATGAGACACTAAGGTTTGAATGGCCTTTGTAAAACTGATCGAAATTGAAAATTAATATTTTAGGTGATGAGTGTACTTCGAGCTTGTCAATTTATCCTTATAACAGGAAGGTTGGTGACAGGTTTTAATGATCTGTACTCTAACAACGTATCAATTTTTATTTCTAAAGTTAAAGCTACAAAAGAAATCATTGATTGGGAAGTACACTAATTGTTCTAACTTGTGTGTCGTTAGACTATTATTAAAGTTGGATTTTATTTTTATTACTTTAAAATATAACCGACACAAGCAAGGCCATGAATTCTAGTACACTTCTGTAACGGGGTAAAAATTACCCTAAAGCCTTCGACCTTTTAGCGAGTTTTTAGAGGAAATAGAGATAATTTCTATCACCAGTGAAAACGAAACGTCGTAAAAGAAAACTGTTTGCAGTTTTGAGCTTGCCAAAACCTCCTGAGTCTAGTGGCAAAACTTTAAACTTCGGTGATCACTCTACAGGAAGCATTTTTGCCCGATCTTCCTAAAATTCGGTACAATTTCTTCATTTTGTAAGTTTCTAGGTTCACTATATCACTAAATCACTATTTGAGATGCCGACCACTCTCATGAGGGTATTTTAAGGCAAATATGTGGTGAAGGACGACTGTGATGGTAGTAATGACTAATGAGTTATGAGCTGTAGTCTTGTTACAAACTAAGGCCGACTCTTCCTTAGAATGTCATTAATTAATAGCCCAATGACCAATAGAAATACAAGGACCAACGGCTTAACGTGACTTCCGAACCACGCAGGTGATGGTTTGATGTGTCTAAACGATGATGGGAGTTGATGCGGGTATCATCAGATGATCACTGAGACTATCAGAGCTGCTTTAGACCTATATCATCCTCAAAAACTGACCTCCATGAAGCTGAATTACAGGACCACGCCTCGAGTCCCAGGTTAAGCTTGTAAGTTAGCTAAATCGGTCCTCTGGAATTACGGGAGGAGAACGTTACCTTTAAAGCGGTATTTCATGCTATAACAGTTCTACACGGTTATTCAAAAAGAATGTCCTACTTTCAGTCGTCTGAAACTTTTATAGTATAAGTGGTTCATGAATAATTTACATATGGTTGAAAAGAAGAAGTTTCAAAGTTTTGTTTACATATACTGAGAAGTGATTTCCGCTTTTAATTTACCGTCAAGATGGCTGCTCATTCAACACAAGATATTTTGCGTTCTTAAACATACAAAGCCAGTCAGTTCTGCAGTTTAGCGAGAGTTGTCGTAGATTAGTGATTTTCTCGTGAATTTATTTTGTGGGCTATATGGTGAGGGTTTACGTACCCAATATTTTCAAAAGTCCAGATGACCTATGGAACCTATTAGAGCTGCAGTAATTTCCATAAGTCAATATTAACTTCGCGGATTTAAGGAAAAGGGTTTGATTATCGGTTAGACTTTCGCGAGGAGTCAAGGGAGGGCATGGTGAGCATTTATAAACGTGTACCGAGGAAGACAAACTTTGAAAAGTGCTCTTTTACTAGTATTAAATTTATGTTTATCTCTACGTAATGATTAACAAAGGAGAGTTGTTTGAAAGTGGGACATTCTTTTGAATTATTATTTATTATCGATTTTGATTAGTAAACATGAATGACACCATGCCCATCATGTGTACCAAAAATCAACATAACTTAATCTGCGAGAAAGAGATTGCAGCAAAATATCTATAAATAATTACATACATAAAGTTTTGCAGTTTGACTAAAGAGGTGTTGAAAAGCTGAAAACTGCAGACAGTCTTGTTCTACATCGTTCCGTTCTTCCAGGCGATAAAAACTTTTTACTCAAAAATGTTGAGCTCAACAGCACAATTCAACATTTGAATGAGCTCAACCTCAAAACAAATCCAACGAAATCGTCATCCATTCAATTTTGTTTGAGACAATCAATCTCAGGAAATAATCCAACAGTCATGTTGGACGACACTGAGATTGAAGAAGTCTACTCGACAAAATTCCTTGGAATACACCCTGATCGAGGGTTGACATGGGATTTTCATGTAGACAGTGTTTGTGGGAAGTTAGCATCAGGCATTTATGTTTTGAGGCAACTTCCGAGTAATGCCCAACTCAGGTACTGATGACGGCGTACTACGGAGTAATCTACCCACATCTTTCCTACGGATTAGCGTTGTGGGGTGGTTGCTCAAATGCAAATTTCTCAAGGATTTTCGTTCTGCAAAAAGCAGTCCGGAAGATCGCGAAACTTCAAACAAGAGAGTCGTGCATTCAAAAGTTTAAAGATGTTGACATTACCTTGCCTCTATATTCTTGACACCTGTCTCCATTTTAGATCAAAATGCGACCCCATAAGAGGAAGTGATATTTACTCTTATGAAACTAGAGGCAGGGAAAACTACCGAACTGTAAGGCACAGAACAGCAGTTCATGAACGTTTGCCTTCTCAGGCAGGAGTTCAACTTGTCAACCGGTTACCAAATTACATCAAAAGTGCTCCAACGCCTAAGGCGTTCAAAACTCATCTAAAAACAATTTTGGTCGCAGAAGAATTTTACAACACAGACGAGTTTATGGCACATAGCTGGGAGAACGTGGAAAACACTAATTGACAAAAGAGCAAGAGTGGAAAATTCGAATGAATGAGAGCGAGTGAATGAACAAAATGTATGTCTGAATGGGACTTCGATGTCAGAATGTATGGAAGATTTTATATATTAAAAATAGTTGACGAGTGCATAACATGTAAATGTTTCCGCAATAAATGATTTATTTATTTACTATGAAAATTTACAATAAATCAATTTTTCAATTCACATGTGTGATGATAATTGCACGCAATTAATTCATTGCAGACTTCAAGGCCTGGAGGCAAGTTTCCAGACTGAAATCACGACTGAGGACTGAGGACGGAATCAAATTCTCGTTCTGAAGTGAGCTTATTGCATTCCTCAGTAACCTCGTCGATTCACGCTCCATCTATTCTAAACCTGCATCCTCTAGCAACATCCAAACATCCTTTTTATTGAAAACATAGCCACAAGCGCTACCGCGAATGTCTTATAACGGAGAAAAAATACAACTGAAGTGCTCTTGACCCCTGACAACTCTACAGGTCACATTATTTCCTATTTTCACGCTAAATCACTATTTGAGATGCCGACCACTCTCATGAGGGTATTTTAAGGCAAATATGTGGTGAAGGATGAGTGTGATGAGTGGTAGTAATGAGTTATGAGGTGTAGTCTTGTTACAAACTCAGGCCGACTTTTCCTTAGAATGGGTCATTAATTAATAGCCCAATGACCAATGGAAATACAAGGACCAAAGGCTTAACGTGTCTTCCGAACCACGCAGGTGATGGTCTGATAAGTCTAAACGATGGTGGGAGTTGATGCGGGTATCATCAGATGATCACTGAGACTATCCGAGCCGCTTTAGATCTATATCATCCTCAAAACCTGACCTCCATGTAGCTGGATTACAGGACCACGCCACGAGTCCCAGTCAACGGACTCGTATTGGCTCAATTAGGTTAGGCCCTTGAAAACGGTTGAGTTTCTCAATCGCCCGAAACGTAGGCAGTAGTTATTCTTTTCAAGAAAAGTTCCTATTATTGTCTAGCTAAATCGGTTCAACGGAAATATTCGTTTGGTGAGTGAGTGCTTCTCACAAAAAAATGTTTGTATGCTTTAAAACTGCTGATTTCAGTTAAACGTGTTACAAACAATTACAATACGGAACCTTATATGTGTTCTAAAAATAAAAAAATTACGGAGGAAAATTATTTAACAACTTTATTATTATAAAGTTTTGTCATTTGACTCAGGAGGTGTTGAAAGTTCAAAATTGCAAACCGTTTGGTTTTAGGACGTTTCGTTCTCTTTGGCGGTAGAAATTAACTGTCCATGTCCCTTAGAAACTTACTAATAATATATTTGTCTGTACAATTTTTTGAATCGAGTCTATTTGAATTACAGTAAGATGTAATGATGATGTTAAAGACTAAGATTTTGAAACTATTAAAAATATGATTTATTAAGAAGAACTTTAATATCTCTAACTACATGAATCCTTTAAAAACGTTTCCTAAAATACTACTCAGTGCTTAGCCTCTTGTGATTTGCATTTTGATATTTCTTACGGCTCTAAAGGTTTAACTTTGAATTACAATGCTTAAGAAACATTTGCATATTTATAAAGCTAAGAGGTCACGTATTGTGTTAACGCCAAAGTCCGCTTAGATTATGTCTTGAATTCATTTGTTTAATATTTCAACAGTCGAAATCCATCAGTGTTATTTTTGTTCATGAAATGAGGTTTAGCCTGTTTATCAAATTTGAATGATCGAGTTTGTTTTACGTAAAAGCGACGAGAAAAGTTTCACAATGATGGTAACAAAGTGAATATCTTAGGTTAAAACATTATTACGGAGGTGTTCCATCGTTTTGAGTGAACAAAAGTACATGACGTGTTAATTCGATAACACTTATTTTTAACATAAAACTGTGTGATTTTGACCAAGAGACCTACTCATAACATAAAGTTAAGTAAACTACAAACTTGCATGATTAAAGTTTAAAACACTTGATATGAGCTTTAAATATTCAAGAGTTTCAACGAAAAGAGGTCGGCAAGTTGAACAACTTAATCAATGTTTGCTTCAGACTTGTTTCCAAACAATTAGTTTTGATGTGAAGCTAATTGAAACAAATTGTTGGTTGGTTCCCAAGGCTTAAAAGTTGAGTGTTAATAAAACCAACTTCCCTCTGGACAGAGCAGTGTCTCATTTTATTGCAACAGTTGTTCGCACAATATACAGAATCTGACAATCAAATCATTCAAATACAATATTTGAAGCATCTACTTGCACTAGGTCTTAAAGAACTTATTTGGATGAAATGCGATGAATGTGATGAATATAATCACAAGTGTTAAATAGTGCGTATGAGATGTTGATGTAATTTTTCTTGAGTAGGCCGAAAATGAGCTTTATTGAGTCAGCATTTAAAAGAATGTTTCAGAAAACGTAATGGGCATGAGTTTTATTTAACTCTCAGGCTTTCGCGGCCGGTGTCACAACTATAATCTAGTTCTTCCGGTTCACACCGCGTCAAAAATCATAATAATAAGGGTGAAATATTTCGGTCTCGCTGTGGAGTACCATCTTCAGTCCCCTTGATTAACACATTTCAGTTTCTGCGTTGTAAATAATTACTTCAATTTAGTAAAGTTAACCTTCTACTAGTTGGAAAGATATTTTATATACTCAACCGTATGAGTAAAAGGTATGGAACACTAAATATCGCTTCAATCGAGTTTTATATTATTTTCGTATAACAATAACACAATAACAAATGACTTTAATGATACATTTATCAAAAGTCGAAGTCAGGACTTTCATCTCTATCACTTAAGACTAATTATCGTATCTTATCTCTGCTGGTAACAAATTAAAAATGTATACCAGCTTGAAAGGGAAGTTTGCTAAGAAATTTGGTCCTACTTTTGAATATGGAAATCATTCCTGATTTTTGTGTTGTGCTTTTTAAGAGGCATTGTAGGACAGTCATAAGGCTTAGAATTGCAAATGACCAAATCTTTCATAAGTCTCACGAAAGTCGTGTCTAAAATTCAACTTTTCCAAAATCGTACTGCGAACACCCCAAAAGATAATTCTATATTTTAGGTTAGAAAATATAAGACCATAAGGAGCACGCTGGGAGAGCACAAGCAGGTTAGTCTGCGTAAGCCAAAAATACCAAAATTACTAAAAGCACCTCAAAACCTACTCTACAAGACTGATTTGACATTTTCCACACAATTTTCACAGGAACTACGATTTCTAAAAGACCCCTGAACAGTGGACCACAGTGAAGTGCAGTGAAAGTGCAGTGGGTGTCACGGACCATACTGGAGCAAATTACCATCCTTGTTATATAATAACTAATCATTTTGTCGTGTTTCAAAACTTCTCAGTCCACTTTGCTCAATTAACATAAAACTACCTCACTACCTCAAACTCTACAAGACTGAGTAGACATTTTCCACACAGTTTTCACTAAAACTACGTGAGTTAAGTGAAATGAACAGAGTTGGATAAACAAACAACATGGCAGTGGTGCATGTGGTCTGCTACGTGAGCCCCTGAAGCGTTCTCTCAGTTCTTCTCTGACTCTCTCTCGTCTGTTCACTTTTCCAGTTAAACTTACTTTGTTCTTCTTTGATGAGCGGTTGAAAACACATTGCGCTTTCGTTATGTTCAACCTGTAAAGTGTCTAACAATATACATCCTTTGTAACGACTCGCTTTGGGTTGGTTTCACTCGACAAAATGTGTTTCAGTAGATTTGAACAGGACAGTGACTAACCTAGTCAAGGTTTTGTGGGTTGCGTATGGGGGACGTTAATGGGGAAGAAGGTTAAAGTATGTGGCTATTTTAGGAATTGAACCCGTGACCTTTTGTCCAAAAATCGTAACTTTCTTACTGGACCTAAAGTGACAAGGCACGGCTACTGATTATAACATGGACTTTGCCAATGCATGTACTTTGCCAAATTGATAATCTGGCCCAATAAAGACTTTGTCTTTGAAATATTTAATGTATTAATTTCTTTACTTTCTCAATCTTTATCCGTTCTATTTTGACTCTTCTGAGGAATATCTGAACAGGTATCGCGCATTTGCTTGGTCTAGTTGATAAGACGTTTAACCAATTAGGCTCTAGGGACCTCGATGAATATTGATAAGGACAATGGGAACACCTGCATCGACACTGTAATCTACTTAGACCAACATTGATCCTTGGATTCAAGTTGTAATCACTTGAGCAAGTGTCTAATAGCTCAGTCTTTGAGTACCACAACCGCTGATGAGTTTTTAACACTCTTTCCTACAATCCGGTTTATACAGGAAGCCCGTATTCTTGATTAACTTCCGGTCTATACCTTTATTTCGATGGAAAACTCGGTTTTCTGATTCCAGTAAGACTATATTAACGATTAAAGTTTATGTCGGCGAGATGATAACGAAGGTTTAAGCGGTTCGAGTCGTGACTATCATCTAAAACTTCCGGTACAGACTTTGCAATACAGTTTTTACACGGTTTACAGTGCTAAAGGTTTCGCTAATTTTACAATCGAGCATCCTCAGTGGATTTGATGAGACTGGTTCAGGTGACTGAAGCTCTTCTTTCACAGTGCTACCAACTGCTTCCTTCTTGAGTCAGGTGTACCAACCGTAGTTGCGAGATCGGCATACGTAATGAGACACAGCGCACACGATCAGCCAATAGACGCCGACGTACTTCATTGGACGATCCCCAAGGTTTAAGGTGTCTCTGCACTCCCAATGGCTCAACTGAGCTCTAATAATTATGCACATGTTTAATCTGGTTTATAACTGGCTGCCTCGGTTGGAATTGTTGTATTTTTTCTTGTAGATTTCTATCGACTTTCTTTTGATCCTCGAATAGCAGTTTAGTAGTTTGGTGAGCACTTTAGTTTTGTCGAACATGATTCCGGGTCTTGATGCTAAACTGTGTTCTTATACCTCCGAATTACCGTTAAGAAGATTATTGTTCACGTTTGGTCCCAGTCGAACCACGTGAAGTACGTTGTTGCTGTCTTGACCATTTGGATTTTCCTTGTGGCCAGACTTTCTTCATCCTTTCAGAAAGAACTCTTTTTCTTTCATCAGCCCTAGCTACGCTTCTCCTTTTAGTAACTTTCTTCTCACCAACCTTCCAGTCAAACCCTTTATGCCGAACTGTGTTTCATCATAAATGTCCGTTTGTGTGACACCTGCCGCTTTTACAACGTTTTAAGTGATGTAACACATTTAATTATTGTTTGCTTCGAGTAACATAAAATTCTGAATTTGCTTCATCTTAATAAATATTATCTGTTTAACTATATACAACAAAACTAGCAATCGAACATAATAAATTCAGTTCCATGTACATTTAATTAGTTAAAAATATATAAAATGACTATCTCAAGTTTTTCAATTAAATACCATTCAGTGCAAAATCTCTCTCGTTTTTTAAAAATATAGAGTAACGAAAGTGTGTTTAATACTTATATTAAAAACGTGTCAACTAAACAGTGCAGCTTTACAACAAATAAACTTTTTATTAAGTTTCTCGGAACTCATTTACTTCAACAATGAAGTGGGGCTTTGGTATTGTTTACTCAGTCCTTGGTGATTTCAAAGGGTAAACTTAATTCAAGTACTTGGCTCTAAGTCACTTTCCTGTTTTATCAACGGTGGGTAACCCAAATAATTCTACACAGGAGTTCCATATGACGTTTTTAAGTGGTTTTATAATTTTTGGACTCGCCCTTCGGGCTCGCTAAGCCCAGGCCTGCGAGCTCGTATTTTTTTTATTCTTTTGTCTTGTCTACGACAGTGGAATTTTGATTTTTTATTAACCTAGGGGTTTTGTGGGCGTCACAAACGCTTTTAGAAAGTGTTCAAACCTTGTGCCTGCGCCGGGAATCGAACCCGACCTTGTGCTTTGCAAGCCGTGACTCTACCCACGGAGCCACGGACGCAGGTTTATTTTAGAAGGATTCGCAACTGTTTTGCACTTTTTCTGTTTTTAGCGGATTCGTGGTGGATACATATCGCGCACGACTCCGGAGCTCATCACTCCGATAAAGCGGGTTCGATCCCCGCAGTCACCACTAGCAACTTGTAATGTGACTTTTACGGTGACGCTAGGTAAAGTTCGAGGTTGAGTGGTAGACTAGAGGACTTTGTAGCCCTAAACACAAAAAATGAAGGTCTTAGTGCCTATTAATCAAGGTAAAATTTACCTTTTAACTTGATTTACCATAAATAATCTACATACCAAATAACACAAATAATATACAAAAACACTTGTATGGACTTTGCCGTATTTTTACCGCTTGTTCACATAGATGAGTTTAAATTATATTGGTATTTTAATTTTATAAAACGAACATAAGTACACATTACAGTGTTGTTATAAGTGTTTTCTTTAGAATAGTGTTTTTCAAAGTGTACGTTCTTTATTTAAAATCTGGTGTAATCCCAAAAGTAAATTGACATAATGTAACAATAACGGCCTGAATAACCAGAAAACGAACACAAGCCCGGTGGCGCGGGCTCGATCCCACAGTCACACACAATTTGTAATGTGACTATACGTTGACGCTAGGTAAAGGTCGATGTTGAGTGGTGAAGGACTTTGTAATCCTAGCTTTGCCTCGTTAAATAAGATTATCTTTACCTTTACTTTTACAAAAGGCTGCATAAACCTTTAAAATCACGTTTGAAAGTAGCATTGATAAATAAAATGATTTCTCTCCCGACATCACAGCTGGATTAATACACGAGGTTGCCCACCACAGATTAAACTCTACCAGAGAGATCAAGCAGATATCTGTGACATAAACCCGACTCTGTGGATTATAAAACTGTCACGATTCAAATAAGATACGTGAAAAGATCAACAGAACGCGGATGTGGATAAGTTCTGGAGGGATGCGTTTCACTGGATTTTCAACAAATGATTTCCGCTTTATTCTTATTTATTTAGTTCGTTTAAAACTGTATCTTTGGGTTTAATATTACTCGTTGTAGATTTTTTGTTCATTGAGTTGTAGATTGTGAATTTAAATTATTTCTATAAAACTTGCTTCTGGGAAACGTTCCTTACCTTGTATCGTTATTTATTGAATAAATATTTTGAACAATATTAATTTTTCTACCTCTCAAATAGCATTATATTTCAGTTTTGTTTTGCAACATCTTCTGGTATGAATGAAGCATAGGTAGTGGCCATAACTTTGCACCAAATTGGCCCAGGTTCAATTTCTGGCGCTGCGGTACAATATTTTTACAATGGCCACTCCCCGTGATTTGAAAGTCACGTTAAACCGTTGGTCCATTTCCATTGGTCGTTGGGCTATTGATTAAAGACCCAATAGGGAGAACAGCGTACTCGGTTAAAGAACTCTTCCCATTTTATCTTAAGTTTGAAAACCAGTCAAACTCTAAGTGATTTGCTCTCATTGAAATTTATTTTCTATTTAACTTACTTAATTTTTGTAGACTTTCCTTAACCAGAGTTTACCCAAGTATTTCTTTATCATTCATAACCTTAAAATAATTTGCTTTTAAGAACCATTGCATGTGGATCAACGGAGAACTACTAATTTTAAGTACATTTGGAACAGAGGAAAGTCGGTAAAGATAAATTGAATTGAGAAGAAACTCAAAAGTAAGAGCAAATAACAGAGAGTTTGTCTGGTTTTTAAAGTCAAGATAAATGAGATCGTTACCTTCAACTGAGTGCATTGGTAAATTAATCGGGCAAATGGGTTGCTTTCCTTCATCGACCAAAGCTAGGTTAAAAATCAATTCCTTTTGTCAAATGTTTGGTTTTACAATGCGCTCAACTTTGTCTCAGCATCAGTGAAAAGTGCACAAGTATTGTTAATTTCAGAAACGTTAAAACATTATTTAAAGAAATTTCGACATAAAATTAATACAATATAGTGCAAATGTATTTTCCTGTGTCTATTTCATCTGGCTGAACGGACTTTGTTGACCTTAGGTACAAATGTTGAGTATAGTACCACAAATGTTCATATCACTTTTCTGTAAAACCAAATCATAAATACAATGTTTATAGCATAACCCCATTTTTAGATAGAACAAAGTGACAGCGGAAAGTGGGTTTTCGCTGTTTGTCATAAAATTAGTGAGTATACGAGTAGCTGAACCAAGATATTTACAAAATGAACATTTTGACAACATTTCATGGTAATGTGACCACAAAGCGTGAGCTATAGATTGTTCTCACACAATAATTTACATCATCACTATATGAATAGAGTTTTACTATTTGGCTTAGGACATGTTGGGTCCTCTTGTACTACGGCGTTTCGTTCTCTCTCACGTTATAAGGGGACGTTCCACTACTAGCTTGTAAGAGCGTCGTTGCAGAAGTTTGCACGAAATTAAATTTAGACGTTATTATCAATGCTATTTTAATTAAACAAATTTTAAATACAAAATAACCATACTATCTAGGTTTTTTTCTTTGTTTAAAGTTTGTTGTTGACGGTGGAAGAGTTCAGATTTTAAAATATTGTGGTACATTTTCCATCGCGGAAGTTAAAAGATGATCACGATGGTTTGGATGCATTGATCCGTCTTCAGGTAAATTAATCTAAAACATAACACAGACCATTGGAAAACGAGCTGCAATTGCTTAATACTGTTTAGGTTACATTTCACCTGAAGACGCGATCAGATTGCAGATCCCGAAACGTCATGATCATCTAGGTTTGCCTGATTTCATTTTTGGACTTGTATATTTAGATTTAATGCAAATAATAATTGAAGTTAGAAAAAATAAAGAGTTTTAAGATCTAATTGAAGAAGCTAAACTTTTGTTTAAAACTGAAAACAAGCAAACACAGATAAACTCTTTTTCATTCCATACAACTTAACACATTTAAATTTAACCTTCACGTAAGGGCGATTTCTACTTTCTACGAAATTCTAGCAGGCGATAGGTTTGACAGTTCGGTCGGATCCGTTTAAAGAAGGCCCAATTTTCAGCCAGTTTTCACGTGCGCGGTGTCGTGTGTTCCTTGAGCGGACGAATTCAGCCTTTCTCTGGGGTGACTATTGAGGCGTACCTTTAAGACTGAATATTTCTACTGTCTATGGCAATACTCTAATAATAAATTCGCCCACTACGACAGATGATGATGAAAGATACTAACATGAATAACACACACATGACATCAGGAATTCAGTTAAGGGAGAAATTGTCGCAGTCTTGGTCATTTCCTTTATGTGATGACTTCATGGAGAAATATAACCCTACTGAAACTGTTCCTCTCTGACTTGTATGTTTAACCAACGTATCATGCTCATATTTATCTTCATGTTGTTTGTATTAAACAAGATGTCACGAAAGTTAAGCCGTTGGTCCTTGTTTTTCCATTGGTCATTGGGCTATTAATAATTGAATTCATGTTAGCCTCTTGATTGTTTGTATATACGGGTGTTTCTAAAAGAATCCATGAAAGCCAGGCTGAGAGCAGTATGTTAAAATAATAGTTAATAAACATATATTATAAAAAAGAATTTTCACAAGTTTTTTGATTCATTGGAAGTTCTATGAGCACCGGCGTTCCGCCATCTAAACGATGTTTATAGGTACCCAAACAGTATATCAGGGCGTAACGGATGCTACATTTCAAAATCCCTTCATCAGATGGTCAATGTCACGGAACTTTCAGAATACACAATGTTTTTACATGCCCTCAAAAGAAAAAATTTAGTGGAGTAGGATCTAGTCTATCATGCAATTGGCCCACGTCTACCAACTCAATCTTTAGAAAACCTGTAGGATATCATTTTAGAATAACACTTAGGAGTTAAACCACTTAGGCCACCAGGACAGATTGACTCTATAGATTTTTTCTTTGGGGACATGTAAAACATTGTAGCCTCTTGAGAATATTCAAGGTGACATTGATCATCTGAAAGGAGAGGGATTGTTGAAGCTTCAGCATCCGTTAACCGGATACGCTATTGAATCACCATGAAGAAACTAATTAATGTTTAGACGTGGCCAGGGCAACAAATGGTGCCTATATAGAACTTCGTATTAAAAAAAACTTGAAAGATTCTCTTTAATAATGTAATTATATGTTTAGTAACTATTATTTTAACTATACTGTATACCAATAACTTAAATCAAGTGAGTTCTTTAGAAACAATTCGGCAATCAATTGTTAATTTTGTCCAAAATCGATTATAAATAAACTCCATCATCAGTTGGGACTCAGAAATAGTTTTCATGTGTCATATTTAAAATCTTCATCCATTGATTTCTTGCCTTATTCTTAAGGTAAAAGTTGTTAAAATCATTGATAATTTTTTTGTAACAAGACACACCTCATAACTATTACTACCACTCATCACACTCATCCTTCACCATTTGCCTTAAAATACCCTCATGAGAGTGGTCGGCATCTCAAATAGTGATTTAGTGATTAAATAGCTGCTACGCCTACAGACTTGAAATTTTGCGCACCTGTTTCTGGTAGCCTAAATCCACCCAGTAAGATACGGTGTAGACAAATGTCAATTTTAAGGGTGGTTTTTAGAGGGGATAAAATATACTGTGTCCACCTTCACTAGTCAACCGCTAGCGCTTAAATGAATGATCCAATTGCCAATCTAACCAAAAAAACGTTAGGGTGGCATGAAATAATCTACGCTTTTTATTACAAATATCTTTTCGTACCTTTCTTAGTTTTCAAGCAATTAAGCGAACGTGGGGTTTTACCGCTGTGCAAACATCAAACCAGGCACCTTTCAGAAGTTGAACTATTATTGCGGACATTTTCCATCGTTAGTGAACAAAAAGGATCACGACGCAGGCACCTTTGTGAGGTGCATTTTGTCCGTGGTGAAGCACGGGTAAACAGTGTTGAATAAATTCACAATTTCGTCCAACTTTCGGTACAGAAGAGTTTCCTGGTTAGTACAATACCCAGCGTTTTATATTAGGGGAAAGAATATTTTGCAATCGAGTATTAATTTGTTAGGGTTCTAGTAATTTTCCCATGTAAATCGAAAATAAATTCAATATAAAGATAACTGAGGCTTAGCAAACGTTCTAATTATATATGTACGAGTTATTCTATCGGTGGACGCGTGGCTGGTTGATACCGTGAGTGCGTCTGAGGCTCATCACTACGGTGGTGCGAGTTCGATCCCCGCAGTCACCACTAACTAATGACTATACGGCAACGCTAGGTATAGGTCGAGGTTGAGTGGCAGAGAGGACTTTGTAATCTTAGCTCTTTCTTGTTTTATTTTTAAAAATTTAATAAGTAACTTGAAACTATGAGCATTAACTAACTTTATCTCAACAGTCTTTAATTAATGAAACTGTCTTAAAATAACGAGAGTTTTCGACGTTTCTCAAGATTTCCTTATTAGTCAAAGAGTGTTCAATTTCTCTTTTAATAATTATGAAACTTCCAATTTAAATACTTTTGACATTATCATAATACTCATTCCAAAGGCAGTTTGAATTGAGGCAACAGTTGCAGTAATTTGTCAAAAGAGCGGGGAAAAGTTTGAAACTTTTAAAAGTTTCCAGATTAATGACCGATGAGCAAATGGATTTCAGATGAAGATAAACGATCAGCTGTAAAGCAACGATTATCCGACTAACACAAAGAAAATAGTTTAAACCTATAAACAAGTATAACTTGTTGTAAGGGTATATGTAGTTCCTTACAACAGTGTAAAAGGTCAAGATAGAATTTTGCTTGAAAGGAAGACTACAAAGTCCTCTCTACCACTCAATATCAACCTTTACGTAGCATTACTGCAGAGTAACTTTATAAATGTAAGTGGTGACTGCGGGGATCGAACCAGCGTTGGCGAAGTGATGAGCGCACGATTCCAACCCGCCACGGGTCCGCTAAACACATATTAATTACTATAGATTACTAATTTTCTCGTTAATAACTATTAAGTGTACATCTAGACCTCAATTGTAATATAGTTCTCTATTTTTTAAATTGCCTAATTGGTATAATTCCGGCTTACAAAATATATATAAATTATAAATTTACTCCAATACTATGGATCAAGATCTCTAAATAAACTGTTCTTTCAAGTTCCACTCAACGTAGAAATTCAAAGTTTGGGTGAATTTGATCACAACTGAAACGAATGCGTAGACAGTTTAGTTTAGTTGAAATAAAAGAGATTTAGTTAGGTTTATGGTTTAGGTGCAACATTTTCACACACTGTTCCGTGGTCTAAAGCTTCAAATCCGTTTACAGATACTAAGAGAGAGTGAGACGAGGATTGAAGTAGAGAACAAACATGTGTGCTAAGTTGATGGGGTCTAGAGAGTCTTGGAGACCTCAACACTTGAGTCCAAGTATTTATTGCTTGTATCGCTTTTCATCTCTAGTGTTTTCTGATTCCAAAACCAGGCCGACACGCAGCTAAGCGCCGCTGGCATGAGTGAATAGAATTTACTTTGGAATGTAATACTCTAATTTGCTCCGCTCACAGCCTCGCTTCAGCCTTCGGCCTCAGGTTTTCCTGTTCTATTTCGGTGTTTGTTACGAGGCTGTTCACCACGCTATAAGCCATGCTTCGGCCTCAAAATGTCACTGGAAGTTATAATACATATTTTATAATGAAAAGAAAACGCATTTTGAATTGTGATTAAATCGCTACTCAATCCGCTGTAAATGATATGGTTCAGTAGATTCATTTATAACAAAAAATACATGTTAATTTCAAATTTTAATAAAATCGGATACATTTACTATTTTAGGTAACTAAACCGTGTCAAAATTGGGGGTTCCGTTAGTCTAATTTCGCTGGTCAACGACCGAGATATTTTCAAAATAAACATTTTAACCAATTTTCGTAAAACGCACAAAAGCCACTTGAAAAGACAATACACGTTGTATACATATGTGAGAAGCATAAAATATTAAAAGAAAACGAGATTAAAGACCCGTATAGATACAAATAATACAATTTGTCGGTTTCTATAAAATCCAGGCTGACCAGGTTGAAGCGCCGCTGAGCTGGCGTGAGTGAAGCGAATTTCATTTCGAGTTGTTACTATAATTATTCACTAATTGCAACTCTAGTTCGGCCTTAGGCCTCAGTTTGTCATGCTTTATTGCCACGGACGTATATTAATAGACTGAGAGTGTCTTAATTTTGTCCTTACATTAGTAGTACGTAAAAGAAAAACTAATACTTTAACAACATAAATTGCAAAATTAAAGCCTGATTATTAATTTGTACAAGCGCCTTAGCGGGAAAATGTGACAGATTACAATAAACCCCATTTACGGCAAATTGTCCTTTGCAAACTTGACAGACAAAAGGTTATTGAAATTTTAAAACAACCCATTAAAAGAAATTACCCCTTTATTTTCCACAATCTAGAGGAAAGATAATGATTATGTTTTCTTGTTCAATTAATTATTGATTTAAAAAACACACAACAAATAAAACATACCACAACGTTATTACTTTGACAATATTTAACCTGAGTAGCAATTAAAACTAATGCGATGAAAACAAGGCAAAATATTAAAAACCTATGTTAAATACGTGTTTCGAAAAAAATAGGTTTCCACTGTTGCCCCTTCCCCTACGACGAAAGTACAAAATGTATCAAACTGTAACTATTATGTGTTAGATTGGAAGCATTGAGCATAGTAACATTGATTTTAAGAAGAGTAAATAAGCCAGGCGTAATCTGTGGTTTGTGCTGACTCGCATCTTATCGATTATTATCTGTGCGAACAGCTGACTTTTCCTCAAGTTGTTACATGAATGTTTACAATCAATAGTTTGCTTGTACGTATTGAAAGTATCGGTCGTGATTGTCTAGTGTAATAATTACGCTTTTACCAAAGTTTATTACATTTATGTTTCAGTTTAGTTTTATGAGACAGGTTTACAGTGTATTAACTACGGTGATTTTACAGTGTTGTTGTGAGTAGCAGTTTCCAGCCTAGCCTAAATGGAATTCTACAGAGAGGTAAAACATTATACTCGTGTAACTGATAGATATTAGACATATTCTAGTTTAAACAATTTACGGTTTTAACTAAGTAATTTCTATAGGTACGAGAGGTATATTAAAACTATTCGTATGAAACAGATACGCCGTCGTTATGTATTTCTATGTTTGTCTTAAATTAAGTAGTGACAAGTTAAAAAAACTATGTTGGGATAATCATGTTGATTTTATTAATTTTGTAAAAGGATAACATCTGGTGTCTTTTTATTAAGAAAATTATCATCTTATTGCAAATTAAATGTTTTAAGGACAGCCTATTTTGGATTAATACATCCTCACATTTTGTATGGCATAGTGTTTTGGGGGAACTGTGCTGAATCTAAAATATCACGAGTTTTGATTCAACAAAAATCAGAACGATTTTGGGCTGCGCTTCGGACGGACCTGTCTTGATGCTTTTGTCTCTTTGGGTATTTTGACCTTACTTCCTTTTCATATTTGAAACTCTAATTTTTGTTTCCAAAACTCCAATGTTTGCCACCTTCTCAACTACGAAATTGCAATAGGAATATGTTAAAATTTGAACCCATCGCCTTGAAATGTTTAATAAACTTCCACTTCAGGCTGGTAAAAATTATTTAACAAACTCCCAATAGATATTAGATAAACCAACGACTTTGTTTCATTTAGAAAAACTGAAAAATTACCTAATAAACCATCTATTTTACACTTTAGACGAATTTATGAATACTTCTATTTAGTATAAATTATTATAGTTTTAAATTACATAGTTACAGAATTGGACCTTGTCTTACCAGTGGTAGTAGTCAACACAATTTTACTGTAAAAATGACTACGAATCAATAAATAATTTGATTTAGAATAAGTTAAAATTTGACGAGCCAAATAAAAGCTTGGGTTAGTACCAGAAAGTTATGATTTAAATGTTCTATTCATTGCTTTTGTCCCCAACAAAGTATACTCGTATATGTAAAAGGAAGGCTTTTGCTCGGGTACTTGCATCAAATTACTGATTCTGTGTTACACCTACCCCTGATCTTGATGATGAAGTTGGCATAAAGTCTTCTATGTTAATACTTCTTTTGCTCCAAAATGTATCATTAAGAAATATCCGTCATACCTTCGTACCATAATATAGTTAACTGGAAATAGGTTCTGACTTCAGATATACATAGGTGAGAAGGCCTGCTAAGACTCACTATATTTTGTACGGGAGGAAGTTTTAAATTTACTCCACTTCTTACTCGTAGCTTTGCAAAACGTACTAAATATAACTTACAAATAGGCGCTGTAAACATAGAATTTTCGGTTTCATAATTAAATTCTAGGTTGAAATCAGCTGAAATGTTTTCTTTAAAAAGACTTGTTTCTTTCTCACAAAATTAGTGTGCTTAGCTATACGTTTTTGTTTTTACTTGTGAGTCGAATGTTTGAATTATGAGTAAACTGCAAAACGGAAACATCTATCACTATCTAAGCTCGAATTACTCACTAATGTTTGGAAATACTCTGCTAGTTTCTAAATACATTATGTTTATTAAAGTAAAATTATTCTTAAAGGTGAAAACGGGCCGTCGTAATCCTTAGCTACCATTTGGTTTGACAGGCCATATCAGTTGAAAGAAGGCCCGTTGTACGAGGTGTCGTGTGCTCTTAGTGTGGACGAATTACCTTAAAAATGAAAGATGTATTCAACAATGGTGACCTCACTATGAATAGACTCTGCATGTTATATTTAGTACACTGAGGTGATTCTAACTGAAACTCTAAACTAAGCTTCAATTGAATAAGCGGATTGTTGGTCGGTCTGTGTGAATCAACCCATTCGGAATCCGTTGTTGATCAAGCTTTTGTATTTTCCGTGCAAGGGAAAATTAAACGTTTACCTGACTACCGGTTATTATCGGATTTCCTATGGACTAATGATATAATGCCGTCAGCATAGCACGAAATTGACACCGATCCTGACCCCGAGAACACGTTTTTAGCATTTTCTCAACACTTAATGACGTATGTACTCTGTACAGTTCGCAATTTTGTCCAACTGTCATAAAACTTGATACAAATTTCCTTTGTAAATATCACGGCCAAGTTTGTTAGCCAGATAAAGTCCCTTTTCAGTTTTAATAATTTAAATCAGTATATTTTTCCAATTTCGTAGTTCAAGATGAAAAAGTATTTATTCGT
This sequence comes from Matsumurasca onukii, assembly GCA_018831715.1. Lineage (NCBI taxonomy): Eukaryota > Metazoa > Arthropoda > Insecta > Hemiptera > Cicadellidae > Matsumurasca > Matsumurasca onukii. The sequence continues at coordinate 42,786,194 of CM032065.1, read as the reverse complement.
CAATGGATCAAAAGCTATAGAAATCCAATAGCTGTTTAAAATGGCACCCAAAAAGTGACTTTTCGCTATAACAGCGGAATGAATTATCCTATTTCAATGAAATTTGTAATTTGTTATCGCTTCAAGAAATGTAATAAACTTGCAGTAAAAGAACACGTGAGTCTGAGGCCGAATGCCTAAGGCCGTGGTCACACGGGAAGCTAAGATGTGAGCGCAGCGAATTACAACAACAAATTGCAAAGAAATTCGATTCACTCATGCCAGCGGCGCTTTAGCGTGTCGGCCTGGTTAGGGTTCGTGTTGATTTTGTCTAAAAAATAAAATAAGGTATGAACAGTATGAAAGCCAAACAAAATATTTAAATCAGACTAAATGTTGAAATCATTTTACTTGTTTTCTTACATATGTTGGCATGTTAAAAAGTGTTTGAAGTATGTTATCATCAAATATAAGACTGTGAATGCTAGTCTTAAGCACAATACGTGATTTACTGTTTCTCAGTTAACAATGAAGACTTGATGTCAACGTGTGACAATGTCAGAATGACAACAAGTTCTTGATTAAGTCTATTGTTCAACCTGCTTCTAACTATAGAGTCTAGAGTAATTGAACATTTTGAAAGTAACAGTTTGGGTTTATCTCAAAATATGGTTTTACGTATAAATAAGTCGTGGGTGACATTTTTCTTAACTTTATTATGAAAGAAATCTTTAAATGTCTTGAATATAGATTTAGTTTGTGTTGCTTACTAGTGTGATTAAATACTGTGGAATCCGAGGGGAAAGATTAAGATCCAAACAAAATTAAAGATGGCTCTGACCAAATTTCGATTATTTAATTATAATTTTACTATACATTTCCGTTTTTTGATACCTACCGCTTTCAAGTCTTCTTTAACTGTTGCAATCCATTTAATTTGCCAATTCTTTTGCCTTTTTGCCCTTTTGAGTTTCATAAAATTTTAAAATTTGCTTCCTTAGTCGGTTGTATATAGTTGTAGAATAAGCTGAAGTAAGTTATATACTTATCGAGTACAATGCTTTTAATACCATTACCTTGCCTTAAACTTCATGTGTTATAAATAAAAATTATAAATATACATATACGTACACAAGTGATGAAAAATTAGGATTTCTTCTATTTCAATAAATATCGTCAAGTATATCATTACTTTGCGGACCCGTGGCGGGTTGGAATCGTGCGCGACTCCGTAGCTCATCACTCTGCTGGCACGGGTTCGATCCCTGCATTCATCACTTACATTTAGAATGTGCTTATACGGTAACGCTAGGTAAAGGTCGAGGTTGAGAGGGCTTTGTAGTCCTAACTTCGCCTCGTTAAGCAAGACATACTTTACCTTTTTGCTTTAGGTCGTGCAAGATTCTAATGTCATCTTTTTACAACACTTGTATTTTATTTGCTTTTGTATACTTAGATAAATAATGTAATACATAAGTATCAGTACCTAATTTGGGATGAATATTATCTCAGGGTATCTTTGGAACCGAGCAAGAAAATACCACTTGTACAGTACGTCAGGTTTAGCATGGCCGGTGAGATGGGCCATAGGGCCATAAGCGGCCAGCAGGAAATCTCAAGGCCACCGGCCATGCTATACCGAACAAACTGTACCTTTTCCCACACAAGATATTTTTGAAAGCCCCACAATAGGTTTTGTCCATGTTGATACACAGAAAAACCAGTTAAGTTTCTTGAATAAGATGTTCACTAATTTACAGGACTAAGGTGGTTTCAATGTGAAAACCTCTACATTGTTAAAACTAAGAACACAGAGAAAGAATATCACGTGACTATTCCGACATAACTAGATTTCCCAATATTGACATGACTCAGTTCTCTGATATTGAAAAAGCAAAGGGCTGTCGTTGACGTTCTGCTGTTTTCAAGCTGAAACAAGTTGTTATGATAGTTCCCTTTTCCTTCCATCGGACAATGTTGTTATTTGTTATTGAAAATATTACATTTGAAAAGTCTATGTAATAATATCAGTTGATCATTCTGATTTTGTGAATCACTCAAACATTGCTTTTCAACAGAAATCTTCAACCAAAGTCTTCCAATGTGACACATGAACTTGAAGTACTTCCAAACACATTGTCCTTCATTGATGCCAAGAATATTCAGAAACAGTTAACCACTAAGGATAAGGAAGGATGAAGCAGATATGGTGAGAAGGAAGGGGATAACAGTCCATGAGACCAGTCAAAGGGACGTAATGGAGGTGGTGAGAGGAGGGTGGAGAGGGGTGAAGTGGATGATATTAGTTGTGTGAGTTTTGAACTAGGTCAAGTTGTCTCACCTTGTTCTATAATTGTATCACATCAACTCAACCCTGATGCTAAACTGTTAGAAGTTGATCATTCTGATTTTGTGAATCACTCAAACATTGCTTTTCAACAGAAATCTTCAACCAAAGTCTTCCAATGTGACACATGAACTTGAAGTACTTCCAAACATATTGTCCTTCATTGATGTCAAGAATATTCAGAAATAGTTAACTACTAAGGATAAGGAAGGATGAAGCAGATATGGGGAGAAGGGAGGGATAACAGTCCATGAGACCAGTCAAAGGGACGTAATGGAGGTGGTGAGAGGAGGGTGGAGAGGGGTGAAGTGGATGATATTAGTTGTGTGAGTGTTGAACTAGGTCAAGTCGTCCCACCTTGTTCTATAATTGTTCACATCAACTCAACCTTGATGCTAAACTGTTACTATAGTTGTTGATTCTGATTTTGCAACTCACTCAAACTCTGCTTTTCAACAGAAATCTTCAGCCAAAGTCTTCATATGTGACAAATGAACTTGAAGTACTTCCAAACATATTAGGGACCAACTCTCGTCGTCTTTATGTCAGCAGAATTCTGTACAACGTTTCCTAAAATGAGTAACCAATGTGCAAATGGAACATGTCACAGCTTATGCCCGCACCGGACATCGAACCAGTAACCTCTCAAGTCATAAGACATAGTGACGTTACTCTGCATTTCTGTGGTACCACTCAGCTAAGAAAAACAGGCAAAAACACTTTTCATTTACAAAATATTTCCCTTTTTCAAGCGAAATATGACTTTTTTATAATATGGAAAATTGGGGAAGTCTCTTGAAGGATGCAATAATTATTTAAATTGAAAATTATAACTTTCACGTATTTTTTTGGGAAAAAGAGTTATTAATTCTGACGGCATGGTAAGATCCAGACACGGGACGTTAAAAGGTCACAGATCCTTACCGCAAAAACGTGTTGAGAATGTAAAACTTTACATACGTAAGTTCTATACAGGTCACATCTTGTCCGGCTTTCCCGAACACCAGTATATGAAATGTTCCCTCTGTCAAGCTTGGCCAAACTCGTCAGTCAGCAAAATCGGAAAACCGGGAATTCTCTATGAGGTGGGGAGTTTTCACGAACATAGGGGTTGTAATTACCAAAATATTGTAAAATGCAACCGAGTTTTTGGTAAAATGTAAATAAAGTATGCATTTATTTGTTACTAATCGATATGCTAAGCATTATCTAGCGTAGTGAACTGCCTCTTAACTGCCGTGTCAATAACAAGATGAATACAGATATGAAATAAAATTTAAACAATGGTTTTAACTTTACTGCGTGTACAGTACAGAGTGTATCATGTCTAGAACACGGCAGTTGTTCTCTGTTTACTAGTGTAGGGTTGATTGGTTTATTCCACTAAACATGTCCTCTTGTTTGCACGGATGTTTGTTGGTTCGGTTTGAAATTTTCATCAACTCCGGTTACAATGTCTGTTGTTTGCTCAGTTTAAATTGGAAAATATATCCTGAACTCTCACTAGTTTGGAGGGTTTGTGCGATAGTGCAGTCAAAAATTGCAGAGTCTGTACAACGATCAAAATACTGAGCTATCTAGCAACATATTCTGTAAATCCATAGGTGTAATAAACAACATTTGTCATTACATGGATCAAAATTACATTAAATAATGTATGATAATAAATGAAAGTTCCATCTTGTCAAAACCTTTTTTTTGCAAAATTGTTAACGATAGTAAAAAGTACGTTGGCTTTAAGCTTATTAAAAGCATAACTTAAATTTATAATCCCTTAATGGAAAATTATTTTAGTTCATTCATTTGGGTTGTGTAAATTTCGATTGGTGAAAATGCTTCTACAGTAGATTGCAAATGTTTGTGGGAATTGTCTGGAGGTTTCTCATCAGGTGTAATACACAAGCTGCTTTGTCTTGACGTCACAATTCCAATATCTCACCAGTTCAAGTACATGTCGAGCTGTTCATTAACAATCACACAACACACAAGCAACGTCTGACACTGTTCATGAATGTGAGTAGAAATGTTTGTCAGGAATTGTCTGGAGGTTTCTCATCAGGTGTTACACAAGCTGCTTTGTCTTGACGTCACAATTCCAATATCTCACCAGTTCAAGTACATGTCGAGCTGTTCATTAACAATCACACAACACACAAGCAACGTCTGACACTGTTCATGAATGTGAGTAGAAATGTTTGTCAGGAATTGTCTGGAGGTTTCTCATCAGGTGTAATACAAGCTGCTTTGTCTTGACGTCACAATTCCAATATCTCACCAGTTCAAGTACATGTCGAGCTGTTCATTAACAATCACACAACACACAAGCAACGTCTGACACTGTTCATGAATGTGAGTAGAAATGTTTGTCAGGAATTGTCTGGAGGTTTCTCATCAGGTGTATACACGCTTTTGTCTTGACGTCACAATTCCAATATCTCACCAGTTCAAGTACATGTCGAGCTGTTCATTAACAATCACACAACACACAAGCAACGTCTGACACTGTTCATGAATGTGAGTAGAAATGTTTGTCAGGAATTGTCTGGAGGTTTCTCATCAGGTGTAATACACAAGCTGCTTTGTCTTGACGTCACAATTCCAATATCTCACCAGTTCAAGTACATGTCGAGCTGTTCATTAACAATCACACAACACACAAGCAACGTCTGACACTGTTCATGAATGTGAGTAGAAATGTTTGTCAGGAATTGTCTGGAGGTTTCTCATCAGGTGTAATACACAAGCTGCTTTGTCTTGACGTCACAATTCCAATATCTCACCAGTTCAAGTACATGTCGAGCTGTTCATTAACAATCACACAACACACAAGCAACGTCTGACACTGTTCATGAATGTGAGTAGAAATGTTTGTCAGGAATTGTCTGGAGGTTTCTCATCAGGTGTAATACACAAGCTGCTTTGTCTTGACGTCACAATTCCAATATCTCACCAGTTCAAGTACATGTCGAGCTGTTCATTAACAATCACACAACACACAAGCAACGTCTGACACTGTTCATGAATGTGGTAGAAATGTTTGTCAGGAATTGTCTGGAGGTTTCTCATCAGGTGTAATACACAAGCTGCTTTGTCTTGACGTCACAATTCCAATATCTCAAGTTCAAGTACATGTCGAGCTGTTCATTAACAATCACACAACACACAAGCAACGTCTGACACTGTTCATGAATGTGAGTAGAAATGTTTGTCAGGAATTGTCTGGAGGTTTCTCATCAGGTGTAATACACAAGCTGCTTTGTCTTGACGTCACAATCCAATATCTCACCAGTTCAAGTACATGTCGAGCTGTTCATTAACAATCACACAACACACAAGCAACGTCTGACACTGTTCATGAATGTGAGGAAATGTTTGTCAGGAATTGTCTGGAGGTTTCTCATCAGGTGTAATACACAAGCTGCTTTGTCTTGACGTCACAATTCCAATATCTCACCAGTTCAAGTACATGTCGAGCTGTTCATTAACAATCACACAACACACAAGCAACGTCTGACACTGTTCATGAATGTGAGTAGAAATGTTTGTCAGGAATTGTCTGGAGGTTTCTCATCAGGTGTAATACACAAGCTGCTTTGTCTTGACGTCACAATTCCAATATCTCACCAGTTCAAGTACATGTCGAGCTGTTCATTAACAATCACACAACACACAAGCAACGTCTGACACTGTTCATGAATGTGAGTAGAAATGTTTGTCAGGAATTGTCTGGAGGTTTCTCATCAGGTGTAATACACAAGCTGCTTTGTCTTGACGTCACAATTCCAATATCTCACCAGTTCAAGTACATGTCGAGCTGTTCATTAACAATCACACAACACACAAGCAACGTCTGACACTGTTCATGAATGTGAGTAGAAATGTTTGTCAGGAATTGTCTGGAGGTTTCTCATCAGGTGTAATACACAAGCTGCTTTGTCTTGACGTCACAATTCCAATATCTCACCAGTTCAAGTATGTCGAGCTGTTCATTAACAATCACACAACACACAAGCAACGTCTGACACTGTTCATGAATGTGAGTAGAAATGTTTGTCAGGAATTGTCTGGAGGTTTCTCATCAGGTGTAATACACAAGCTGCTTTGTCTTGACGTCACAATTCCAATATCTCACCAGTTCAAGTACATGTCGAGCTGTTCATTAACAATCACACAACACACAAGCAACGTCTGACACTGTTCATGAATGTGAGTAGAAATGTTTGTCAGGAATTGTCTGGAGGTTTCTCATCAGGTGTAATACACAAGCTGCTTTGTCTTGACGTCACAATTCCAATATCTCACCAGTTCAAGTACATGTCGAGCTGTTCATTAACAATCACACAACACACAAGCAACGTCTGACACTGTTCATGAATGTGAGTAGAAATGTTTGTCAGGAATTGTCTGGAGGTTTCTCATCAGGTGTAATACACAAGCTGCTTTGTCTTGACGTCACATTCCAATATCTCACCAGTTCAAGTACATGTCGAGCTGTTCATTAACAATCACACAACACACAAGCAACGTCTGACACTGTTCATGAATGTGAGTAGAAATGTTTGTCAGGAATTGTCTGGAGGTTTCTCATCAGGTGTAATACACAAGCTGCTTTGTCTTGACGTCACAATTCCAATATCTCACCAGTTCAAGTACATGTCGAGCTGTTCATTAACAATCACACAACACACAAGCAACGTCTGACACTGTTCATGAATGTGAGTAGAAATGTTTGTCAGGAATTGTCTGGAGGTTTCTCATCAGGTGTAATACACAAGCTGCTTTGTCTTGACGTCACAATTCCAATATCTCACCAGTTCAAGTACATGTCGAGCTGTTCATTAACAATCACACAACACACAAGCAACGTCTGACACTGTTCATGAATGTGAGTAGAAATGTTTGTCAGGAATTGTCTGGAGGTTCTCATCAGGTGTAATACACAAGCTGCTTTGTCTTGACGTCACAATTCCAATATCTCACCAGTTCAAGTACATGTCGAGCTGTTCATTAACAATCACACAACACACAAGCAACGTCTGACACTGTTCATGAATGTGAGTAGAAATGTTTGTCAGGAATTGTCTGGAGGTTTCTCATCAGGTGTACACAAGCTGCTTTGTCTTGACGTCAATTCCAATATCTCACCAGTTCAAGTACATGTCGAGCTGTTCATTAACAATCACACAACACACAAGCAACGTCTGACACTGTTCATGAATGTGAGTAGAAATGTTTGTCAGGAATTGTCTGGAGGTTTCTCATCAGGTGTAATACACAAGCTGCTTTGTCTTGACGTCACAATTCCAATATCTCACCAGTTCAAGTACATGTCGAGCTGTTCATTAACAATCACACAACACACAAGCAACGTCTGACTGAACAGAATGAGGAAAATCAGACGACAATTCAATATCTCACCAGTTCACATCGAGCTGTTCATTATTCAACCATGTAAACAGAAATTGTCTGGAGGTTTCTCATCAGGTGTACACAAGCTGCTTTGTCTTGACGTCACAATTCCAATATCTCACCAGTTCAAGTACATGTCGAGCTGTTCATTAACAATCACACAACACACAAGCAACGTCTGACACTGTTCATGAATGTGAGTAGAAATGTTTGTCAGGAATTGTCTGGAGGTTTCTCATCAGGTGTAATACACAAGCTGCTTTGTCTTGACGTCACAATTCCAATATCTCACCAGTTCAAGTACATGTCGAGCTGTTCATTAACAATCACACAACACACAAGCAACGTCTGACACTGTTCATGAATGTGAGTAGAAATGTTTGTCAGGAATTGTCTGGAGGTTTCTCATCAGGTGTAATACACAAGCTGCTTTGTCTTGACGTCACAATTCCAATATCTCACCAGTTCAAGTACATGTCGAGCTGTTCATTAACAATCACACAACACACAAGCAACGTCTGACACTGTTCATGAATGTGAGTAGAAATGTTTGTCAGGAATTGTCTGGAGGTTTCTCATCAGGTGTAATACACAAGCTGCTTTGTCTTGACGTCACAATTCCAATATCTCACCAGTTCAAGTACATGTCGAGCTGTTCATTAACAATCACACAACACACAAGCAACGTCTGACACTGTTCATGAATGTGAGTAGAAATGTTTGTCAGGAATTGTCTGGAGGTTTCTCATCAGGTGTAATACACAAGCTGCTTTGTCTTGACGTCACAATTCCAATATCTCACCAGTTCAAGTACATGTCGAGCTGTTCATTAACAATCACACAACACACAAGCAACGTCTGACACTGTTCATGAATGTGAGTAGAAATGTTTGTCAGGAATTGTCTGGAGGTTTCTCATCAGGTGTAATACACAAGCTGCTTTGTCTTGACGTCACAATTCCAATATCTCACCAGTTCAAGTACATGTCGAGCTGTTCATTAACAATCACACAACACACAAGCAACGTCTGACACTGTTCATGAATGTGAGTAGAAATGTTTGTCAGGAATTGTCTGGAGGTTTCTCATCAGGTGTAATACACAAGCTGCTTTGTCTTGACGTCACAATTCCAATATCTCACCAGTTCAAGTACATGTCGAGCTGTTCATTAACAATCACACAACACACAAGCAACGTGAGATGTAATGTTTGAAATTTATTTCAAATTACTAAACCTTGCACTAAGAGGATTTTACTGTTAAGGTGAGTTGTAACATCGCAAGTGAACCTATTTATGAGAGAGGGGGTATTTCCGTTGAAAAGCAGCAAGTAGCAACTAAATACTTAATTTTTCGCTCCACAATTATAAATATACAGTTGAATTTGATAACTATTATAGTTAAGCTATTGAGTATCCTTCAACAAATAACATATAAGACACTTGAGGAGAAAGTGTTTCTAGCTGTGTACGATATTTGTGCGGAGGAAATGCTATGGTTGTAACAGAGAGAGAATCGTATTGATTCCAGAGTTGCCCCACAAATCAACAAGTTCGTGCTGTAACGTTTCACCTGAATGGGTTTGAAAACATTCCCTACATGACTGCTGCTGTGTCGAGATGTGTTTTCTTCGTGTTTGCGGGACTTAACTTGCAGTTCTGCAGATAGAACGATTGACGTGAATCGTGTTTCGGGGTAAATCGACTTCTAAAAGAGTTCTTTTGGGTTGACCCACACCTCTCCTACGGAGTTGCTTTGTGGGGCAGTTGCGCAAAACACACCTTTCCAGACTTTATTCTTCAAAAAGCAGTGCGAATCATTGCAAAAATTCAATGGGGAGAGTCGTGCAGACCAGCGTTCAAAAGTCTCAGTCTGTTGACACTTCCCTGTCTCTATATTCTTGAGACATGCATTTTCTTCAAAACCAAATGCGATCCCATATAAGAGGTGTAGACATACACTCTTATGAAACTAGAGGCAGGGAAAACTACCGGACTAGGCGACACAGAACGGTGGTTTGCGAGCGTTTGCCTTCTCAGGCAGGAGACCGTTTTGTCAACATATTACGAAATTCGATAAAACGTGCTTCAACGCCACAGGCGTTCAAGTCTCGTCTGAAAGCAGTTTTGACCGCGAACACTTTCTATAGTTCAGACGAGTTATTGGCACATCAATGGGAGACCTAGTGCAATGTAATGTGAGATCAATGGGAGATTCCAATGCAATGTATGTTGTCTATGGAATAAAACATTTGTTTATTTATTTATGATCGTACTACGCATGTGAATTGTTGTGGAAAATTTTAAAACTATTAATTTTTATCACCAGAAAGAACAAAACGTTTTTAGCCACCCAAAACCTCCTGAGTCGAAAGGCAAAAACTTATCCACAAAGTATGATTTTATTTCAAAACAAATTCTAGCTATGATTATTAAATGATAAATTTAAAGAATTGACAGCTTTATTTATATCTACAAGTGTTGTTAACCAGTAAAATCAGTCCTTTGGGGTGTGTTTTTCTCCTGAAATGGGTTCTCATGCTATAACAACTGTTTTGTTCAGACTTCGATCAACCGCCATCTAGGTATAGCTACACGGATTTTTTATTTTGGTAGACATTTTGAATTTGGTGCTAAAAACGTCTTGTTTAAGTAGGATCGAAATCAAATCAGAAATATAGTTTGTATAAAACAAAGTAGTATAAACCCCATTTTTGGGAGGAAAATCCCCCCCAAAAGAGAGCTTCCGTTGAACCGATTTTTCTGTTTAACGAACTTAATCTAGATTTAAGTTCAAAATAGTGGCGGAGAGTAATTTCGTAAAAAGGAGAAAACTTTCCTGCTTGACTATTCATTCCACCATACTAAACTGTCTCTTAGAGAGGACTACACTATTATAGTCTCTTAGATCTTAAGTTAAGATATATAATTAAATGTAGTTCCTAGAATAGTGTAGTCACCTGAAGACGGGTGGAGTTTTTAACTGCCCGAAACGTTAGGAGTAGTTTTTGTCCGGAATTAATCTAGATATTTAAAAACGGAAAGTTTGTACCAAATTTGTTGAACGTTGGCCAGAAAATGTTAGGAAAATTTACTAGGAATCATGGTAGCATGTGTGGCTACGTGGTCGACTATGTGTTATTTTCGATTCTACATCGCAATCACTCTAAATATTCTATTAGAATTCCAAAGTAAGCAACACAACTGAAGTTTCTAGAATCCAGACTTGTGATTGGATGGTTGGTGAGGGTCTGGGTGGGGGGAGGGGGTAAGTAAGAGACTTAGCCTACGTGAGATTAAGCTGACAGTAAGCCTGGCCTGTCTCACACTCAAGCCTATATCTCACAACATATATAGGGTGTTCCGAAATGAAAGAACTTCATTACAGACAAACTATATTTGGTAATGTTATTTTTATAGTATTTATACAAATAAAAATATGTAAGGAGCATGTTTTTATACATTCGATATGTGCACCACCAAAGATAATGTTGTTGTATTTAGATTGCAAACAAGCTGATACAGTACATAATTAAAAGTAACAATTAAATTTTCTCTATCCAAATAGATAAGAACGCTAATTATTGTCTTATAAATCGTTCCCATGTTATATGTGTATAAAATCTGCTTTTTCATGTTGAAAAAAAAACTGTACAGTTGAGGTTACTTGGTTGTACACCAGTAAAGGGTAATGACGGTAAATAAAAGAGTACTTCGAGTTACACCTAGGGGACCTCTTTGTAGGAGTTACAATTTTGTAGTTGATTAAAAACACAAGCAAACCAACAAAATTGTTTTATAGCTGATTAGGCCTTTTAGAATAAACTTGTTAATGTTGGTATGTACGAGATGGGAGCTTTTTCTCGAAAAGGCCTAGCCAGCTATTAAACACGTTCGTATTGGACTTTTGTGTATGGATCAACTACAAAATTGTAAATCCAAATAGTTCAAGCAGCCACAATTTGAATCCGTCCAAAAATGCGTCTGGAACTTTTTTTAATAAACAAACACACTAACACAGAGTAAAAGTACTGAACCGTAACGTTGGGTCTCAGACTGCTCTTGACTAGGTCAAAGCTTAGTCGGTCAGCTTGCCTGTAGGTATCCGTATGGAGGATTATCAAGTGGATGGTTTAAGGGATCAAGCTTCTTATCCAAAGCTCCACTTACACGTCCCTTGTGTAATGGCCATTTATCCCTTTAAACACCCAAGTACGGTGATTATCCTTCCAATTTTCCACTTATACTTTACTTAAATTTAGGATGCACATAAATCAATAATAATGCAATATTTAACTTTATTTTCGAGTTTATATGTGAATGACTATTTAACGTTGTTTATTAAAAAACTTGGATTTCATCCTTGAGAGCTTTAACCTTGAAATAACTTAGATCTCATCCTTGTGATTAACTGACCGTGACATCAATGAGGTGAAATCTTCCACCAACTAACTGTATTGAGTTTTTTTTTTCTTTATAATCGTAAGCTTATAGTACAACGTGACTGGAACTCGTGGCGTGGTCCTGTAATCCAGCTTCATGGAGGTCAGGTTTTGAGGATGATATAGGTCTAAAGCGGCTCAGATAGTCTCAGTGATCATCTGATGATACCCGCATCAACTCCCCCATCGTTTAGACATATCAGACCATCACCTGCGTGGTTCGGAAGTCACGTTAAGCCGTTGGTCCATTTCCATTGGTCATTGGGCTATTTATGACCCATTCTAAGGAAGAGTCGGCCTTAGTTTGTAACAAGACTACACCTCATAACTTATTACTGCCACTCATCACACTCATCCTCACCACATATTTGCCTTAAAATACCCTCATGAGAGTGGTCGGCATCTCAAATAGTGATTTAGTGATCGTAAGCTATAGTACAACGTTCTTTGATGCTACCAAGAGCATATTGAATACTGTCTATTATTTGTTAACTGTTTTAAGAAACACTCGCTCCGACGGAGAAGGCTGAAACCATTGTTTGATTTATTGGACCAAATATCCGCTCTGAAGCGAGTAATATTTCATTATCGAATTACACTTTGCTCTGCATTGCCGGGTCTACGTTTTCCAATATCTGCTTTCTGTTAAAACAAAACAATGTTGATTTCTTTTTCTCGATATTTATACTGAGTTTCTTTGTTATAAGTAGAAACGCTTGATTGAAGTAGGTACGTCAGCTGTTTTGTACGTAGCGGGTTGTCACTTTAGAAAAAACGGGTCTCATTACATTCAAATACACGTTTTGTGGTTAAGATAATTATGTATTTTGTGATAAAAGTCTATTTTAAAAATTTTCCTGTACGGGCTAAGCGAAGGTCTGGATTATAACTGTATATTCAGGCTTATTGGGAAACTAAAAACGGAATTGTGCTTTCAGTCATTTTGAACGTGCCTTGGAGGGGTGGACTTTTGATTTTTCTTTTAAATAATAAACAAATAAAACGATAATGTGCAGGCTAAGGTTCCTCCGGTTCACACAACGTCAAAACATCATATTGATTTGTTTGAAATATTTCGGTCTCGCTGTAGAGTACCACCTTTATTCAGCCACTGATTGGTTGTTTATGTAAAGCTCCTCGGATTGATCCGAAACTGATTTGGAGGAGCCATACCAATAATGTACGTGCTTAAGGCCCCTTACTTAAAAATTAACAATTCATAATGGAGTACTTATCCTGCGGGGTTGAAGAGAATCCTAACTCGGACACCGTCCACTCGTCCTCGCACTACAACACACACTGCTTCCCTTACCGGCGCGGCGTGCGTGGGGGGAACAGCTGATGTGGACTTTGATTTGAATTGGGCGGTCTGTGATTGGTCGTGCTGGCCGCATACTTATGTACCAGTGAGACCGTGCAGTGACGTCATGATCCACAGATCATGACACGCTGGACAAATTTGTCGACGTGTAAACATAGGCCTGCCATCAGATGTTTTTATAATAATGTAGTTAGTAGTAAGTTGACACCATCTATCCAGCTGAGCTGGTCAAGGATTCAGCAGGAGGTAATCAAGGTATGAAACTGGTTATTTTACGACATACCTTTTTTCATAACCACCAGATGTTTTACCCAAGCAGTGACTAAAGTTGGTATTCCACAGCAAGACTAGCTAATTGTAATGATGTTTTGACGCAGTGTGAACCGGAAGAACTAGATTATGGTTGTGACATCGCCATGAAAGCCTAAAGATTGGCAGCATCCTAGAATATAAATAAACACATATTTATATAAAGTTTTCCTGTGACTAAGGAGGTGTTGGGAACCTCAAAACTACAAACCATTTTTCGTTCTTTTTGCGACAGAAATGAATGACGTTATATCTTATGGAAATTCGCTAAATACAAATAAATCTACTAAGCAAAAACGTTCAGAGTCATTTGAGTAATGTGATATTAACACAAGTTGAATCTGATACGAGTTCGGAGATTGAATAGATGATAGACATCTGGCGGAAGCAGCCGAGATGACGGCAGATTCAGGAGATTATATCAGATTCTGGCACCTCAAAGTTTGTCCCTCAAACTTTGCACCATCACAGGAACCAACTTTGTCCTCGTTATCAGTTTATCCTGAAAATGCTTAATCTGGAGTTGAAGATCGTGTTAGTGTTTATTGCTGACTTCTCATGCTTTCCTTGCTTACAAGGTGATTTAACTTGTAAGCAACTTTCTATAGGATGTAGAGTTATTCATTTCTTCGCCAGAGAGAACGACACGTCGTAGAATAAGGTGAGTTAGGTGTTTGAGCTTCCCAAAATCTTTTGAGTTGAACGGGAGAGCTTTGTACATCTTATAGAATATAACTTGATGAATTCATTTATGACACCGTCAGACGAAGATAAGGGAAAAAGGTTTTTGGTTTGGCTGATTGGATCTTGTTGATTCTTTGTACGGTTCGTTGTCCCACCCCCACCCCCAAAGGTCTCTCCGGTGGACCGACTTTGCGAACTTAACCTAAATATTTACTAAAGAAACATTTATATTAAATTTCGTGAAAAATTCGTGTTGTAGAGTAATTTTAGGGGTCAAATTTTGGGCACTTTCTGTATTATTTTCACCCCGTTATAGACGATTTGGTAGTACTCACAGTAGCCTTAGTGGCTACCGGTCGGCTATTTCTTTTCTTTTTAATCAGTCACAATTACATTAGAATGCATCACTAACAACACTTGTGAGATGTACGGAGCGGGGTTCTGAGAACGCCTGCATTTCTTCACTCACTATACCCGCAGTACAGCTGTGTAGTCAGTTCACCTCTCGCGCCGTCACTAATTCATCAACCTCAACACATCAACACACAGAGTCTTACTCTGCAGTTGTTTTGCAATATTGGTGGCAATGTTGTGCTGTTGGATGAGCGAATGAAAACACGTGAGAACTGTTACCCTGCACAATGACGAGTTTGTAGGCTAAATCATTTAATTTTACAAATAGAATAACTAAATAATATACCAGATTAATGACGAGTTAAGTTCTTTGAGGGCGTCTGTTTATTCGTAAGCTTGATGAATGAATCCAACCATGACATGAAAATTACGATATATTTTTATAAATTACTTTGTTTTTACCTTCTTCAAAAGAAAACCAATGAAAGTCAAATCGGGATATCTTGCGCCAAAAATTCAGGTGCAAAATGAACTAAGCCGGAATGATAAACTGTCAAACTGTCATCAAACTGCCCTCACTCAACGTCACCCCTCCTCTACCCTCTTACCTTTGCAAACATTACTCCTTGCCTCTCTCCCCACCCCTGGTATAGG
Source organism: Matsumurasca onukii (assembly GCA_018831715.1). NCBI lineage: Eukaryota > Metazoa > Arthropoda > Insecta > Hemiptera > Cicadellidae > Matsumurasca > Matsumurasca onukii. The sequence continues at coordinate 42,770,696 of CM032065.1, read as the reverse complement.
GAAGGTCGTTTGTCCTGATCAGAAATCCATTAACTAGACCTTCCTTGTGTCCTCTTGCGCTCATGTGATCACAAGTACAGTTTACTAACTCTATTCATCGGGTATGAACTTAATAACTTTTAAATGATCATGTCATGGGCATAGGGACTACACTCGCTGTGTTAAATAACCCCTTTAATTTTTTAAAGTAGCTTGCTAAATTTATCGATGCAAACATCCACTTTGCATCTGGGATTTGTTCAACATGGCAAAATCGCTCTCGAGCCATCTTGTCTTTCTTATGAATAAACTTACTATCCTTCGGCCAGCAAGTGGGGCCCCCAGACCCCTACATCGCCCTGCGGCCTCAGTTCCGTTCGCTTCACTCACGGTTCTGCTTCGGCCTCTCGGTTTGGGTATTCACTTCGCTAATGACTATACTTTTTCAGTTAGGTTATGGTTACATTTACAGCAGCTGGGCATTTTTAATACTTTGCCTTTATGTTTCATTTCAAGCAAATTTAAATTATCAACAGTGCCAAAACAATTGTTTGTCCACGCATAACTCCTCTTAGATGTAATTAAATACTTAAAATGATATCTCTAATGGAACAACATGATTCACTGAGTGTTTTAGACCAAAACGAACATGTTATCTAAATTAAAACCTGAGATATGACAGGACAAAGCTAATAAAACATGGGAAAACCGTTTTTGAGAATAACTTGAGAAGGACGAAAGTTAAACGTTTTTCAAGGTTTGATGATAAATCTATGCATAAATACCTTTCATTGAAAGAAAATGAAGACAACCGGCCTGAGAGAACGGTTGTACTGACTGCTGTTCGATTTTCATCAATTCTCTTCATATATAGATAATAAATTTCACAAGAAAACTCTCAGCAAGCATTAACTCTTGTTTCTGCAGCTGTGATTGGTTAAAGTTATTTTTTATGGTAAAAACAGAAAAACCTTACTTAGCTAACCTAGTTCAAATATATTGTACGTTAATTTGCTCGAAAGGTTTACTGTTGGAAAGATAGCACGTTCTAAAATCCTCAGAGAATTTTGTACCAGTGTGGTCAGGGCCGTTTTCGGTTTAGACATGACTTACCTACTGGGCCGGTTTAAACTGTAACTTTAGTTGAGACACCGGCCACTCTTAGAGGTGAATATGAGAAAAATGGTGATTGTGGTGTTTTTTGTTGATGTGTAGGTGATGTGGTGTAGTCTTGTTACAAACTAGGACCGACTGTTCCCCAGATTGGGTCGTTAATCAATAGCCAACGACCAATGGAAATTTACAAATAGCTGACGTGACTTCCAAATTACGGGAGATACCCACCACGAAAATTTGTTACATCAGCGCCGGGAAAAATAATGTATTATATGGACGATTTTTATTGCGCTGTACCATTTTTCTGTTCGACCTCGACTGTACAGAGTTCTCATGTTGTCATGTTACCGCAACCAATCAATAGAACAATAAAACATTGACTGACGCATACGCATATGGTAACAGTATTGGTTAATCTGGACTAGGTGGTGTGTGGCTTTTAGTTGATCAAATAGAGATAGAGTCAATATTGTCACTGTGTGTTGACATCTGAGGCATTGATCATCACACAGCAACCTCACCACGCCAGCCTTTAGCTGTTCATTACTGTTCAAGTGAAATTACACTACGAAAAGTACAGGACTTTACTGGAAATAACAAAGTCAAACTAAACCAGGCCGACACGCAGCTAAGCACTAAAGCGCCGCTGGCATGAGTGAATCGAATTTCCTTTGCAATTTGTTAGAGTAACACAGCCTTCGGCCGTTCTATCACCTTCGTTCGCTCACAGCCTCGCTTCGGCCTTCAGCCTCAGACTTTGTTCCTCAAATTATTTTATAAAACGAGCTGATATGGTATCAATTTATTCAAATATATCCAAAAAACGAATCGACTAGAGTAAGTTCAACTTAAGATTATATTATGGTAGGTATATTGTGCATATAGTTAAAACGTGGTTGAGGAACAAACAAGTATAGTATGGCAGCCCAAGCACAAATAGCGCTGCGAAGGAATTCTTATAAGAGTCTCAAGTAGAGCCGCGCAAGTTTGTTCGTTTTCAAAAATCGCACGATTTATTTATTTATAAACGCTATACACCTTTTCAAAAATGCTTGATGAACAATTAATGACAGTATTTATATTAATGGTAGAAAGGTTGGTTTATTGGTAGGATTTGGTCAGATTTAAGTCATCTGTCGTATATGTGTTTCTAGTTAATTGTTTATAGTTTTAATAACATATGTTTTGAACTAGACAATATCAATTGTTAGCTTCATGATTCTGAAAGTTTTTTAATGTCTTTCTTTGACCTTATTAATTTACACAATAGATCATCGACATCGGACAAACTCGAGCAAGTAGTGCCGGGGATAACGACGGCGAGATGTGGCAGCGCTCGCAGCGCTATCTGTGTGTGGGCTGCCGCAACTGTGTTGATTTTCATGACTCAGCCATGTAGAATCTACGCCCAATCTAGCTACCATAATATTGTCTTTGGTTCAACATACTGTTGATACAGTGTCGTCTCAAGGAGAGAGCTTCAGTATTACCAACATATAAAGTTGGACGTTTGCGTCACGGCTGAGTGTGAACAAACACTTACTTGTACCAACTTCTAACTGACAGAAACTCTGTCTTGTTTCCTACTTCAGTGTTTGTAACAATGTACATGTGTTTCTACCACAACCACATCTTCTACAACGTGAGAAGTGTGATCTAAGACAATGTTATGGTGGGTAAATAGCGCATAGATACCGCATGACTGAGGCGGGAAACTCAACATAGTTAGGCAGCCCATGCACAGAACATGCTGCGAGCGCTGACGTATCTCGCCGTCATTCTCCCCCTTCGGCTTCATATGCTTGAGTTTGTCCGCTTTCGTCGACTAAAATTTGGATTCCCTCGCAGCTCTATCTGTGTTTGGGCTGCCGCAACTATGTTGATTTTCCTGCCTCAGCCATTCGGCATATATACTCTATCTACTTACCATAACATTATCTTTAATATTAAATTCAGAAATGTGAGATGCAATATAAGAAACGGCTTCTTAAGAATACGAAGTAAACTCGTTTGGTCTTGCAGCGCATTCTGTGTGTGGTCTGCCGCAACTATGTTGAGTTTCCTGCCTCAGACATTCGGCATTATACTCTATCTACCTACCATAACATTATCTTTGATATCACGTTCAGAAATGTGGGATGCAATATAAGAAACGGCTTTTAAGGGTACGAAGTAAACTCGTTTGGTCTTGCAGCGCATTCTGTGTGTGGTCTGCCGCAACTATGTTGAGTTTCCTGCCTCAGACATTCGGCATTATACTCTATCTACCTACCATAACATTATCTTTGATATCACGTTCAGAAATGTGGGATGCAATATAAGAAACGGCTTTTAAGGGTACGAAGTAAACTCGTTTGGTCTTGCAGCGCATTCTGTGTGTGGTATGCCTCAGTTATGTGCCATCTGTATGCTGCCTACCTACCATAACATTGTCTTTGGTTTGATATATCGTGAGAAACAAACAGTTGTACCAACTTCTCACCGACAGAAACGCGGTCTTGTTTCCCACTTCAGTCTTTGTGACAATGTACATGTGTTTCTACCACAACCACATCTTGAACAGAGTCTAGAGTTTGATACTTTGACAAACAATGTAACATTAACTTTCTAATTGTTCATCGGTTCCAGCACCTGCTTTGCGAAATAGTGTTGAGTTTGAACTTGTGACGATAAGGGGCAATAGTAAAGATGGCAGTTATAAAACGGGTTTCCTTTGCCATCTTGGTCTGGCTGATTTGATTTAGTTGATTTTTAGTACACCTGCTGGGGCTCGTGGCGTGGTCCTGTAATCCAGCTTCATGGAGGTCAGGTTTTGAGGATGATATAGGTCTAAAGCGGCTCAGATAGTCTCAGTGATCATCTGACGATACCCGCATCAACTCCCACCATCGTTTAGACATATCAGACCATCACTTGCGTGGTTCGGAAGTCACGTTAAGCCGTTGACCCTTGTATTTCCATTGGGCTATTAATTAATGACCCATTCTAAGGAAGAGTCGGCCTTAGTTTGCAACAAGACTACACCTCATTAGTCATTACTACCACTCATCACACTCATCCTTCACCACATATTTGCCTTAAAATACCCTCATGAGTAATCGGCATTAAATGCCAAGTTTAATCAAAATCAGGTTATAAAACAGGCATAAATCGACGCTCCCCGAAGGACCTTCCAGTGTAATTTATACACCGTTGTAGGATATTCGCCAAGATTCACGTTAGCGTTTGTGGTTACGTGTCGGGACTAAATTCAAAGTTAAATCATATTGCCAATAAAATACATGTGTACTTGTTCACACGTCAAATAAATAAGGTATGTATAAAACAAATAAATAAATGAAGAAATAGGTAAAATAGAATGAAAATGTAAACCTAACTATTCTTCTACTTAGTTCATCTACCGTAGGCACTAATTTCATAAAACCTTCATGGGTCATCTTTTCAAACGAGTTTTTGGGCTCAAGTTTCAAGAGGCGGTGTTAAAAAAAGGATGTGTGGTGTTTTGTTATTAGGAAATTATTACAATTGTTGAACTTTTATCTGCAAATCCAACGCCCAGGCACATGATACCGACTGTAAGCTTTCAAGTACAATTTTTAAAATTACAACGTAGATTTCTGATGTTTCGCTTATCATAATGAGTTTATATTATTTTGTAACACCATACAAGCTAGTTAGTTTCCTTTCATGTTGAAATATTTTCTAGCGGACGACTCCAAATATGTTACTATTTTACAAATCCCGTCAACCATGAACTATCGATTAAATATCGATAATATTTCATAACTACTCGTATTTGCTGAATAAATTAAAAACTGTTCCATAACTAGTGAGGAAAACACTCGACTAGAACGATGAACAAATTAATGATGTCCGGATCGCATTAATTATCATTAAATATTGTAATGATGAATAAATAACTGAACGGAAAAATTCTTGGAACGAGATCGCCTCGTTGCGTGTTCGGCAACAATTATTATTACAACCTTCGCCTTTGTTGCAGCTTTCCACTTCACCTCACAGCAATGAAAACCACGAGCTTTCTTTCTTTCAACTAAAATTGTACTTTTTCATATTTTTTAGCGAACTCTTTTTGAACAAATGATATATTCATGTTGTCAGCATGGTAAGATCAGGACCGATACCATGAAATGAGCACGGACCTGACCCCCAGAACACGATGTGAAAATTCTTTTTACACTTAATTTAAATACATATAATATGTGTGTACGCTGTCTACAGGTCACATTTTGATCAAACTGTCAAAAAAAGGTTTAGGTTTAGGTTATTCCTTTTGACAGACAAGGGAAACAAACATCTACTGGAAGTGCATAAAATAACTAATTTAAAAATGGCGTATGTTGAACTTCTCTCTATGGCGTATGTTTGACTGGGACTCGTGGCGTGGTCCTGTAATCCAGCTTCATGGAGGTCAGGTTTTGAGGATGATATAGGTCTAAAGCGGCTCAGATAGTCTCAGTGATCATCTGATGATACCCGCATCAACTCCCCCATCGTTTAGACATATCAGACCATCACCTGCGTGGTTCGGAAGTCACGTTAAGCCGTTGGTCCTTGTATTTCCATTGGTCATTGGGCTACTAATTAATGACCCATTCTAAGGAAGAGTCGGCCTTAGTTTGTAACAAGACTACACCTCATAACTCATTACTACCACTCATCACACTCATCCTTCACCACATATTTGCCTTAAAATACCCTCATGAGAGTGGTCGGCATCTCAAATAGTGATTTAGTGATTTTTAATAAGTCTGAATAAAACTGGTGGATGAAGAGTTTTATTTTAATAATATTAATTTATAACAAAAGTAGAAGCAGTTTGCCGACTTCTTTGAAGCTGAGTCCTGAAGTAAAACTGACTTCCTGCGCTTAAGGACTTTACCTCCAGTGTAGTTTGAGAGGATATTAAAATCTAGTTGAATAACTGAAGCGTTCCCTTTGTAATAGTTTAAGTAGGTTACCTCTTGAAGCCTTTTATAAAGGTGTAGTTTTATGAAATCTTTTAGGTTTCTCTTAATTCAGTGATAGCTCCATTCTTTTGTAACCAGTTTGAACACCAACAAGGACGTTTTTTCTTGTGTAAACATTTGTACTTATTACTAAAGAACTGAAGGCAAAATGTATGGACCGAACCGGGTCTCGAACCCGGGTCTTTCATGCCGGGTGATTATGCTGACCACTACACCATCCGGCTCAACTATTTAGAGAAGTACTAATATCTGAATTTTATCTGACACATGTGACTGTCAATAACAATTTCAAATCAACAAGCTGGAAATAATACAAACAAAATTTAAATACTATGTCAAATGACTTAATGTAAGTCACGTGTTTCGGATATACATTCAGATTTAAGTTTTCTATATCTGAAGACATAAAGAGGTGGGCCGGTTGGTGTAGTGGTCAGCATAATCACCCGGCAAGTGAGAGCCCCAGGTTCGAGTCCCGATTAAGTCAACACATTTTGTCTTCGATTTTGTTTTGTAATAAATTAGCTATTTATCGTTTATACAAATTAAGAACGTTTGTATTTATTATATTAAATAGCGTAACGATACAACAGTTAAATACTTATTTTTGAAATATGTTTTCAGCCGTTTATTGTTTCTAGGGATAAATTATTCTAAATATCCTCTTTTGTAGGATTAGTTCTACACAATCTGGAAAGACTCCCTACATTTTGTTAAGCCAGCTCAAATTAATTAAAACAAATCAAAACAAAAAGAAGATTGACGCATAACAGATATTTTGTAACTTGTTCTGAGCTCATTGTTGTAGTTCTTCTCAAATAGTTTAGTAGTGTACCAAAAATAATTCTACAAACATATAACCAATTCTGAACTGACTTTTGTATTATGAAAATTCACTTTAACTACTCCGTACAAGTGTTTTCAACTTTCCATCTAATATTCATTAGTAATCCTCAAAAACTATTTAATAATTTACAGATCCTTTTGGACAATTAAACATTTTATTGCTAGATGTATACAAGTAAAATATTACTAAGAAGCATAATTAGTGTAACTACTGGTTGTCTATTGGTGATCAACAGATTAATGAGATTGTCCCCTAACAAGCTATCACTTTGGTAATTGATACATTGATTTCATAAATTACACAATTACATTATGAGCAATTATTTAGATCTGAAACAATTAACTTGTAGTTAAAATCGAATCTGTCAATATAACATTTTTATTTCGAAATATTAAGAGAATTCTTGATTAATAAAATTTGGTTCATTTTTAAAGTAATATAAGAAAAGCTTTATTCTGAGGTTAAAATATTACTGCGGACCCTTCCATAGTTTTTTTTTTGTGAACAAGAATTACATGACGTTTCGGGATCCGTAATCTGGTACCTTCTTCAGATGAAGATTAACACAAAACATTAAGAAAAAAACGAACTAGCCTAAAACGAATCAACTTAAGCTGGCCAGACACACAAAACAACAAAAACCGAATTTGTTTTTTTTTCGTAGTTTTCCTTCCTTAAACCTTTTTAATTTTGTAACAACCAGCGTCGAAAAAATACACAAACATGCATACAAACGTTAAGAAACAAACAACAATTATGACTGCTGCCTGCCGACTGACTGGATGATTAGCTGGGAAGAGCGGACGACCAACAGAAGGACACAAAATACCTATTTATACACAGCCAATGGATGGATTAAAAAGGGGCTGTGCATAAAAAGGTGATTTTGTGTTTCTCTGTTACATTGGTCAGTCTGGGATTGGTCGAAATGCTTCCAGCAAGCTACAAAGATACGTACTTATGCCCAGCCAATGGAGGGGTGAAATTCGGGGTTGTGCATAAAAAGGTAGGTATTTTGTGGCAGGCATTTTTTCGTTATGTAGGCATTTTTCATTATGTATAAAACGTATATGGAACTAAACGCGAGGAAGGGATTCGATAACGTTGATCAAACTAGTGGCAGCTAACCGGAAAGGAACGCTCCCATTCTGAGATTGGATTTGCAGATACATTTCCCGTACACCTACCTATACTTCTCTCTAGTTGAAGGTTTACTATTTTGAAAACTGTTTAAAGATCAATCGTTACTTTTATTGATCTCATTTATACTGATGTTAGCAACGAAAACACTACAAGGTGACAAAAGGTAAATTTTTTGTGATCAACTTCACCTGACAGAATTACTCGCCTAAATCACTTTCAAATTCTAACTAGAAACAGATGTTTTAAACTGTATTAGCGTCCATAGTGGTCGAGAAGGTTGAAAAAATAAAGTCTAAAGGAACTAAACAGAATCTAACCAAAAGTAGATACCCAGTGAGCACATTTAATTCATAAAGCAATTTTATTGGTTATCTAATTTTATTGGTTATAATTCCATAGTACCAAAAGGAACCAAACATCTACAAAGGTTTCACAGCTATATGTCCATAGTCAAAGAAATACATTATAAAAAGAGCAAATATTGCCAGGTGTGTACCTTTCTCTTTCAGACATAAGTATTTTTACTAGAGAGGTATCAATTTTAAAATTTAGACGTAACCACATTTGTTGTTATTTTGCTCTAAAAATCAGCTGATTTAGGCTCACGTATTGACGAGCTAAAGTTGCACTTTTACTCCAAGGTATAAATGAACGTTTGTTTTAATGATCTTTTTCTCCCTAGGATGAAAAAAGTAGTTTTAATGTGCGGCAAGGACATCATCTGCTCCAATGGTTTTGTTTAGTCGGAATAACAGATACGAGTTTATTGTCAAAAGTCGACTGTTTTAGAACTACTCAAAATATAGATCTTAGTGGGGTTTAGTAAAAGATAGTGTTATGGTAAGTAGATTTCGCGTGGAAGCCGAAGAGCTCAGGCAGTCCAAGCACAGATAGCGCTGCGAGGGAATTCTTTTAAGAGTCTCAAGTAGAGCCACTGACGAACGTGCAAGTTGGTTTGGTCCAGAAAATCGCACGATTTGGTCACATTTAGGTCATTGAAATCGAGTATGTGGAGCCGAGGGGGGAGAAACGGCAACGCTCTCGGCTCTATCCGAACTATGTTGATTTTGCTGCCTCAACCATGTGGCGTCTACCTACCATAACATTTTCTTTGGTTTAGTTCACCACTAAGTCCAGGCCATACATCGAACGTTAAACTTAAGCTCGTGACAAAAAGCTTCACTTCCGGACCTAACAATAAAATATCACAAATAAGAATGTGAGTACAGTACAGTAAAAGCCGATACAGATTGGCAGAACAGTGGTAAATGATTCTTTCAGTAAAGTCGCTCAAGGGAAACATTACTACCGCGCTTGAGCCAGGAAATATTCAAGCTTCTATTATACTTTGTGAAATGGCTTATTATTCCCATCAAGGAGGTTTATTCCAAAGCTACCTCTTGTTTCGTGCAACTTTGCTGAGATATTCTGTTCATTTGAAAAGACGACTTTGCTACCAGCCTTTCTCTTCGTTATCTTGGTTATTATTCTTTTGATATGCTCATCAAAAATATAAGTAAAAGATGAGGTTTGTCTTGTTTAACGAGGCCCTCTGTACTACTTTACCTTCAACCTTTACCTAGCGTTACCATATTGACACATTACAAAAGTAAGTGGTGACTGCGGGGATTGAACCCGCGCCAGCGGAGTGATGAGCTCCGGAGTCGCGCGCGATACCAATCCGCCACGGATCCGTTCTAAAATAGAATTCAAGTTGAATCTACATTCGCTTGATGTTCATTGAAAGTTGTAATTTAAGTTTTAGTTGGAATAAGATTAGTTAAACGTCAAAATATTAACGTTTCATTTAGAGTGTGTCTTTAAACGCAAGTAGGATTTTCGAATAGAATTATAAATGGGTTTACATAACTTTGCTCTACAAAATGCTGTTTAAATTTTAAACCAACCTCAATTTATTAATATTTTATACAGAGTTTAGTATTGCCTGGTCAACGCTTTTTCCTATGCCAATGCGAGTTGGCTGTGCTAACTTTTGGAATATGTTGATTGATCACATTTTGTTTCATGTATAAGGCCTTTCAATTGGCTAATCACAATTCCAAACCCTCTACAAACTATTACAGTATTATCTCTGTACTTGCAGTGAACAAGAAGAACACGACGTTTTGGGACCTAGAATCTGATCTCGTCTTCAGGTGAAGGGTATCCTGGAACAAAACACAAAATATTGAAATATTAGCTGGCCTAAAAGTAAACAGCGTCCTGAAGACGGGATCAGATTCCAGATACCAAAATGTCGAGTTCATCTTTCTCACCAAGAGAAAACTATGGAAACGTCTACAATAATATTTGCACCTAAGTTTCTATTATTTAGAATATATTTTCCAGACATATATTTTCACCTGAATCACCGCTAAAGAGGGTACATGTTTCTAGCTTCTTGGGGTTGTTTCAAAAGACCAGCTGATGTAAGAAAGTTGATATGGGATGATATATTTCAGTATCGTTACAAAAATGACCAGAAGATATCATCAGACGTTTACTTAAACTGTTTCACTTAGACTTGCTTTTCTTTCCCCACAAACCGACAAGAATCAAGAAGCTTTATTTATCTTTGGTATAATATAAACATTCACAATTTTCATCCAGCCAATCTAAAAGTTTCTTTTTATAATATTATTTTAAATTACAACATATGAACTGTATTTAAACCCCTTCATAAAGCAGCTGACAAATAAAAGACACATATTTCGTAATTATAATTGAATTGAAAGCAACAAACGCATTTAGTGTGTGGCCAGATTGTATTTTGTTCAATTATTATAAATACAAAGTAAAACCAAGTAGAGAGGAAAAGCGACACTGAAATAAGGTTTGTTTCAGAAGAGAAGATGTCAAAGTTACGCTTTAGGTAGGACAAGGTACAAACCGTAGTTAATTTGTAGCACTCGAGCGTGTTTTCTGACGCAAGCCACACGTGGAAAGTTTGAGCACAAAGCGCGTCAAAGTATAGCTTTTAGCTTTAAAAAAATAATTTAAATACCACACAACACTTTTTTTATATGTGAGTATATTTGGTTGTTATTTCGCCACCCAATATACAGGGTTATTACAAATGATGTTCACAATTTCAAGCGTACATAAAATGTAGTTTAATTTTTATACAAAGAATTAAAATTTATAAAGTTAAAGAGAAATCAAAACGTTTTGTTACAAGTACTCAGAACCATAAATTTTCGTTATGGTCCCCCTTGTGATACAACAGATGTCAATCCTATAACCAAGCTCTTGCAATACGTTTATAAGAGTATCTTGATCGATTGTTTTGTTGGCATTGGTAATCCGTTGCTGGATCTTTGGTATGGTAATGGTGATGTTTACAGCTTACCTTTCATGTATCCTCACAAGAAAACATAACAGGGGGTGTTATCCAGAGATATTGCTGGCCAGTTCAAGAGTACGTTATCATTCGGACCTCCGCGCCCAATCCAGTCCCAGGCAGCCATTAGTAACATCTGTTTACAAATGCAGCCATTTGTTTTAAAATTCAATTAGTACTAGTAATAGAGTGGTTACTAAAAGGATTTTTATTAAACCTGGCACTAAAAACTGGTTTCACACTAATAAAATATTGGTTAATGTGATAATCCAGTTTTTAACTAGCTTTATTGTCTTCAAACTCAAGCATTACACAACACCTATTACAGTTGACTTAACAAACAGCAAATACGCACCCAATGGTACCAACTAAAATGGTCTAAAAGCAATTTCACCCAGTAAAATTTATAATTAAAATCAGGAACATCATTTGTAATAACCCTGCATTGTTATCGGTAAAATCTTTAAGTATCATCAATTTAGGTACCACATTCTCTCAAAGCCTCTACTTTCTTATTATTAGTGGTGAATAACTTTTAACTTAAGGGTCCATCTCAGAGGAAGCTAAGTTCGTCCGTACAAGGAACACACGACACCGCGCACGCAACAACTGGCTAAAACGGGCCTTCTTTCAACTGATACGGCCTAACTGTCAAACCAAGCGCTTGCAAGGGTTTACGGCGCACCGTTTTCACCATGAATAAAAATGACACATTTAATGACTAGTGAAGCCAACACGGGTGTAGAGCACATTGTCTTATAAGTGGATTAATAGTTTCACAAATAAACTTTGAAATCTACCAAACGATGGAAATCATTAATCAGCCAGACCAAAATGGTGGCGAAAAGCTATTTTCTACCACCATCTTCGCTTAACTGATTCGTTTGATTTAGGTGATATTTGAATCAGTAACATGCCTTTGTATACTATGTGTCATTACAATTATTTTTATAGCATGAAAGCCCTTTGTTGCTGGGGAAACGCCACCCCCTCCCCTTCCCAAGGTTTTTCCAGTAAACTGGTTTTCTTAGAGATTTACAAAGGAACATTTGTACCAAACTTCGTGAAAATTTGGCAAAACGTAACCTGTAAAGTGGTCAAGTATATTTACTCGTATTTATAATGTTTTGCCATTTAACTCAGGAGGTGTTGGAAAGGTCAAAACTGGAACCGGTTTTGTTCTAAGATGTTTCCTTTTCTCTCATCGTAGAAATGAATAGCTCTATTTCCTATGGACATTTACTAATGATAGAAAACTCTTTCACACGTCGTGTTATCAAATTAAAACTGCATTAGAATGCGTATAGTCGTTAATAAATAAAATCATATTAACTTCTGAAACTCTCAGTATAACGTAAAAAGAGCAACATGATAAAAGCCTCTGTCGAAAAAGATACGATTGTTTCTGAGAAAGAGGTAACAAATGGATTGGAAACCATTGGCCAGAACTTAGGAGATTAAACTTGATGATTTATGTAGAACATTTTACAAGACAGCCTCAGGTTTTCTAGACTCCGCCGAGAGTAAAACTTTGGACAACAGAATTCCGACTTTCGACTTTGCTGTTTTGTTTTGTATTTTCTTTGTATTGTGGAGTATAAACATAATAACAACAGGGAAAGGGATGTTAGGGTTGGTTTAGAAACGGCATCTAAACAATATTCAAGAAAATTTTAAGACAACTAAAGCAAACTGCCTTCTCACGCCTGTAAACTTGACCTCAAACGTTTCTTGACATAAAGATAAAATGATCTTGTTCATAAGAATTCTTCATGGATAAAAACTCTTTGATTTTTTCCAAGAACGAAATCGTAATTGCGTTTGTTTAACAATAAATCCAAATTAGGAAATCGAAACCGCAATGTTACTGCAAAAATACAGACCAGTTGGTAGATGTTGACGAGAACAAACTAGTCATATAAACTGATGAACACATGTTGCTCGTAAAGACTACCATTGGAAAGTTGAGTTGCGCTGAAAATACACCCTGTATAAAACCTCTTACCAGTAAGGATTTAATTCGTTTCCCTACTAGAAACATTTCAAAAGTCTCCTCCTGGCAAAATATGATTAAAGAGTGTGAGACCAATGTTTAGGAGCTAAGTGCGTAGAGTTTTGGAAACGCTACATTACGTTATGTAAAATTTGTCGGAGCCTCTATTATAGCATAAAAATATAATTTAAAAACAATAAAGTGTAATTGAAAGCCGTTTTATACATAATTTTGGTTTAAATAAATTTTAAACCTCATAATCTACATACTGCATGTAAGAAATCGATTAAAAACTAATTTTGCTATGAATATTTCACCACATAAATAAATACAATCTTATTTTTAAAGTTTTAGTTTGAAATTAAAGAACAGTACTATTACTAAGCATTACAATTTAAAATATTTAAAACGCAGGGTAACATCAATGTTTGTTATTAAACAGTTATCTCAGACTTGGTATAATTGTACAAAAGATTCTCATAATATGTAGTCAGTTTTGTTCCTCCCGGACTGTCGCTAGACACTACTCTGCGGCGTTACTGAAACCAGCTGATCGATCAATAATGATTCATGTCGTTACCAGTTTCACTATGTTAACCTTGATACGTAAAATTTGCGGTACGGATTGCTTACGTTTCACGTTGTTCGCGAGTGTTTAAATTTGTTTCATGTGATAATTATTATGGATTAAAATTTCATTCGGATATTGGGTAAGTGTTCAATATGTTTGTAACTTCTAATATTATAATGTTATCTAGAATTTATCTTGTTATCTTGAGCCTTGTCTAAAAGTGACTCTAGGCTGATCGATATTTATGAGATTGACTGAACGGTATCTAAATTTATATTTTGACGTGAAATCTTGCTGGCTTGTACTGTCCTGTAATTAATTATAGTAAGTTAAGGAGCCTTTCTATAAAAGACCTTCTGTAGACCTAAAGTTTGACTTGTATTGGGCTGGTTGACTAAACCGATACGACTAATATCCCCAACTAATGAAATAACTGTTCAGCCTATTTATTTTCTATAACGCTTAGAGTTGATTTTCGTTGTAATCGACCCCGACTTAGGTTTATTGATTAGGTTTCTACCGTTCTTAACATCTACCCAGCTCTGTTTTACCTAGGCTAGATAACTTTTCAAAGCTAACTACTAACGTATTACAATTACGATTTGATAGTACTGTATAATAATAAACAGCGCAGTGGGTTTAACACAGAGGGGTAATATTATAACACATAAACAATTTCGTTAGCACTGTCAGAGCTGTGCATTTTGTCTGACGAGACAACTTTATTTTGTAATAGGTTAACCACCAAATCAACTGTGGTACACTGCCTTTGACTTGTAACTTATAATAATAAAACTGACACCTTCGTTCACTAGGGCTACCTGGAAATATATGATCTTGATGCTTAAATAAATCTACTGTAATTACTTAACTGCTTATAGCCAATAATCCTTTCTACGACGTATTGTTTTATTTGGCTAGGGACATTAATAGCTATGTTTCTTATATAAATTCGCTAATAAACATTACGTAAATTTAAAACGATGGCTATTAAACATACACCACTTCTAGGCCAATGGTTTCTTTGAATACAGGACAAACCACCCATTCCCTCTTTGGTCCCTGTGGGTATTTTCCTACTAGGAGCCTGAAGTACTCTAAAGTTACTTACTTGAACTTAGTCTTCTCGCCCAGAGTCCTTGAAGGCGTTGGGCACGTCAGCTTGTTCTGTTAAGCCAGGGACAAGGATTGGAAGGGTTGATAGGGTTTTTGTTAGGCTAGATAGGAAGATACAAATTTTACTACAAAATCATTTTGAATGACTTATGGTCCTGAAAAATCCCAAAAATCATCAATACTGTAAAAACACTGTTCTAACAAAAAGGTTTTAATACAACCTTAAATTTTGTATTGTCTTTAATTAGTTTAATTTGTGACAAAACTTGTATCAGTTTCCTACCTAAAAAACTGGGGTTTCTCTCATACGTAGCAAGCCTGTGGTATATATATTTTTGTGTCTTGTATTATAATTGTGGGTTTCCTCTAATATCATACTGTCCTCTATCTGCCTAGCATGAAGGATACTCTCGTAGATAAATATTGATGGGATTGTCAAAATCTTTAGCTGTTTGAATGCATCCTGACAATGTGCCTGGAGTGAAGGCCAAGCATTGCCCTTATAGACTTTTTGTCAAATGAAAATTTTATTTATGTGACCCTTGATAGCCCCCATAAGACTATTGAGTATGAGATTTGTGACTCTACCAGACTAAAATAAACCATTCTACTGAGATGACAGTTCCTGAATTTGCTTACCATCCTCAGTGCGAACTTTTTTACTTGTTCGGCCCAACTAAGGGTATCGTCCAATCTCACTCCCAAGAATTCCGTGGCTTGTTGTTTCCTAAAGTAGTTATAGAACACCCTGTAAATTATTAAATAATAAGAGTCACAAAAATTAATTCAATATTGTTTATATTTTTAATGTTTACGAAACGTGAAATTTGCTCCTAAAAGAAGTCAAACGGTACAGAACAATCTGGTCATATGTTTTGACAGCAATGTAAACCTACGCTTCAGAGAACACCCCATCGTTATAGTCTGTTGACTTTCATTCAACTGTTTAGTCTGAAGACTAGAAATTTTAAATAATATTAATTACTTTTTGATACTTTCTGAAGTTTTGAAAATATTGTTGCTTCATAGTACTTCTGTTGTATTTTTTAACTGCTCCGATATCAAATGAACAGCATTTAAAACAGGCTCTTCAACTTCTATTGTAATATTGAGTTATAGTGCGAAGGTTGAAGGTGGAAGCCGTTCAACGTTAAAATGAGCGGTAAAATAGCAAGTAAACAATCAAAATTGAAACCTTTCAAACGCACTGAAATTTAAGGAAATTTTATTTGTATATCAAAGGAGGGTCTTTTTAGTGGATCCGTGGAGGATTGGTATTGCGCACGACTCCGGAGCTCATCACTCCGGTTGCACGGGTTCGATCCCCGCAGTCACAACTAACAGTTTGTTAAGTGAATTTACGTTAACGCAAGGTAAATCGAGGTTGAGTGGTAGAAAGGACTTTGTAGTCCTAACTTCACCTCGTCAACCAAGGGAAACTTAACTTTTTTTTAAAGTTGAAATGTTTTGATAAACTATGACAGATAATGTGATGACACGCCGTTACGTAAAGCGGCATTTTATCTCGTAGCGTTACATTTTGACCAAACTGTATTTATAATTATATTGTGAAAAAAAACAAATGGAAGTCATATGAATCATAACGAAACACGAACCGATATACAAATATTCATCATTGCATGTATAATTGAAATGTGCCATAAATTAGGCAATATAAACCTGTACATCAGTTATGCGGCAAACTAATGTATTTCATTTACATAAACCAGACACCCTTGTCCAGCCCTGTTAATCATGACAGCTTATACTGTTAGATTGTATTACACAAATAGCCGGTTCAGGCCTGTACAATGCAGTAATTCATCTGGTGTTTAACAACGGTGACGCTGAACACGATATTATGACCTATTCGGTGTTTGTTAATGGCCCTTGCTAATTTCGAAGAAATTTAACAACATTTCAATTTATGCACTTTCACAAGACCCAGTCAATACTAAACCCAAACATAGTAATAGGGACGTAGAGGAGTACACTGACATACGTTCAGACACTAAGAAACAAGATTGGCATTTATGGCCAAAAAAATGCAGACTTCTGGCGATTGTTATAACTTTAGGAAACTCGACAAACGTGAAAGTAGAAATAATAAAATAGATCATGGCAGTTGAGAAGATTTAAGAAGTACACACACGGGAATTTATAAAAGGAACACATATTTATGATTTATCTCAAACATAATTAAAACTGATTGTTTAAACTTAGAATACATTTGTGTCATATTAAATACCCTTTTTTAAGTAATCATCAGCACGACATAGTTTTCTAGTTTAAAAATGGTGGTCTCAGTACAATAATTTGAGAAACCAAGCTGTAATTATTGCCAGTTAAAAAGCAATAAACGAAGTTGGTTGAAGCGATCTCAACTTTTAAGCCTTGGGGAAACTGACCAACAATTTGTTTCAATTAGTTTCTCATCAAATACAACTGCTCGGAAACAACTCTCAACAGTTATTTTATAAATTAGTTTTTTAGTCTCTCTTGGTAAATAGACGCCACAATTATACAGCGTGTTCACAAACAACTTTAAAATGTAAACAATGTCTTCTTAATTTACTATTGGTAGTAGAAACTTGGTGTTATCATTATTTGATAGATGGACTCAAAGGTTTGATTAAGTAGGATCTTGTTGTATTGTACTGGTTGTATAGAATCATAAAATACCGTCTGTGTTATTTTCGGTACAATAATAATAACACTTTATTTCTTCTTGTTGGTTATACATTATGTACATGAAATAGATAAATCACCCAGACATTGCCTGATTGGAGAAATAAGCACTTGATACAAATTGGGTTAATACATATTTGATAATTTTTCAGTAGCATCACTCTTTTGAGATCCCAATAAATGTAGGTATAATGATTTCCTTTTAAAATTTCAAGCATTGTTTTGAGCATAGATTTGTCTGTATGAAAATTTTCTAAATGTATGTTTAGTTTTTAAATAATAGTGCGTTTATAGCAGGAAGCAATGTAACTTATAGTATTGTCCAGGAGTTATTTAAAGATTAAGTCAACAAATGCTGAGTTTATTGTACATAATTTAATTGATTTCTAGGGTGCAGTAAAAATAAACTAATAAATACAAACTGAATATACTTGAGTTTTCACATGTCTCGTCGAAATGTAGAGGAAACAGTTCTGAATCTTTTGACAGACAATCAAATGGAATTTCCGGTATTTTATGGCCACATTTACGAGCGGTCGCGGCAAAGTATCTTAGAAAAGCTTCTGTGTCGGCTTGTTTAGTCAGTAATAAACTTGTCTGCGATAAAATATCAAACCAAATCATTTATTACCACAAATTGACAACATACATTGATTTTACAGTTGATATAAAAGAACTTAATATGGTGCAGAGAGTTGATTTTACTTATTACGATATAAAGAAGTTCAAGATCAGATTGCGTTAAAACAGCTCTTTCTAAAGATAAAAATGTACTAAATCTTCGGTGATAACCAGACCCTTTCTTGATTTTTAATACCAAAATGTTTCCGTACGTTATTCCAGATAACTGGGAGTACGCTAAAACACAGTTACTTTGAAAATTTGTGTAGTTTATTGAAGGGTTCCTAAAAAGATTTAAAATACACTGCTCATTAACACTTTTACGATATAGAGTCAACTGAGAATACCTTTGTGTCTTTTGGTTTATTGACGATTTTAAATACGTAAAATTGTAACAAACCATAATTTGTATCAAATACTTTATCTACAGTTAATATAAACTGTAATATGATCACTGATTGATAAATACTAAGTAAAAATCCGAACACAATGTGCTACCGGTATAGTAAGATTTTATTTGTTAAAATGATGGTTTTATTGGTCAGAACTACATTAGAACTGTTTTTCATCAAAAATAAAACGTAGAATTTCTCCATTTATTGGTTTTTATGGTCCCTCAAACTTTGTAATTCTTGATTCAAAACTATTTGAATACCCTTCAGTTACTAACTGTTCAAATAGTGAAAGCCTGATGCAGTTCAGGTAATGTTTCCAAACTAAGTTGGGTAAACAAGAGACATTGTGCTCGTAGTTGATGAAAACATCAGACTGAACCAACACATCGTAAATATTGTGTGAAACAAGAGGACATGTTTAGTCGAATAAACCAATCAACCCCTACAACAGACAACATCCATACACTCGGCGTGTTCTGTGCATCAGTCGCTGTACTGTATCCGGAAATAAGTACTTTTAATAATAGTAGGCTTAGGTAATAGACACATGTAGACTTTCATTTGTCCACCTAATGTTGTAATTTGTTATCTATGCTTGAAGTTTGTTTTACAGTGGTAAAGTTTTGAAGGAAAAATATTCGTCTTTTCCATCGTTGTTTAGTATTACTTTGATACTCTGTTTAGAGAATACTTTATGGTGGATCTGAGATGACAGGTGAGGGTGTTGAGTTTTTGATGGATGATAGAGGTGTAGTCTTGTTACGAACTAGGGCCGACAGTTTCTCAAATTGGGTCAATAAATTAATATTTCGACGACCAATGGAATGGACCAACGTGACTTCTGAAACACGGAGAGCGGCCATCGTGAAAAGTTATCACTGCGCCCGGGAATCGAACCCGGGTGGGTTTGGTGCGAAGTACGCACTATACCACTTAGCTATGGCCAATCCAAGTGAATAAATAGAACACAACTTTTCAGGATCTGGAATTCGGTCCTATCCATTGTAACGTTACTACTCCTGATGACGTGAAGGTCACAGGTTCGATGCCCGGTGCGGGCATAAGTGGTGACATGTTCCATTTGCACATTGGTCACTCATTTTAGAAAACAGTTGTACCGAATGCTGCTGACATAAAGACGAAGAGAGTTGGCCCCTAATATGTTTGGAAGTACTTCAAGTTCATTTGTCACATATGAAGACTTTGGCTGAAGATTTCTGTTGAAAAGCAGAGTTTGAGTGAGTTGCAAAATCAGAATGAACAACTACTAACAGTTTAGCATCAGGTTGAGTTGATGTGAACAATTATAGAACAAGGTGAGACGACTTGACCTAGTTCAACACTCACACAACTAATATCATCCACTTCACCCCCTCCCAACCCTCCTCTCACTACACCTCCATCACGTCCCTTTGACTGGTCTCATGGACTGTTATCCCTCCCTTCTCCCCATATCTGCTTCATCCTTCCTTATCAGTCAGTGGTTAATTGTTTCTGTATACTCTTAGCAATTTGCTTTATTACAAAAGTATTTAGCCTGAGAAAAGTCATAAATATCTTCTGTCTGTGTGTCAATGTGTGTTTTTATCTTGGATAATAACCATTAGGTTCTTTTCATATACTGAAAGAGAAGAGTAAGTTATTTATAAAAGATGGACTTAAAATTGTTCTGAGTAGGATAGGATTCCTTAGCATCACCTCGAAATAAAAAGTGGTGTTTCCCGTTCTACTTGTTAGGTACCCATCTCTCATTTCATGGTAAGAACTAAAAGCCACATTTCCTGTTTTAGGGTGTGGTCCAATAGGAGTCATTGGTAACCTCAAGAAAAACCATGTTATACTCGTACATCAAATTAAAGGGTGAGTCAAATCTAATGCCACTAACTTAAGACGATAAGGATAATATATTACAAATAGTGATTATTTAACACATTTGAACTTTGAAACAGTGCCTTTTTTTGGGTAGAGTGAACAGATTTCGATCAAACTTGACATTGATGTTTACTAAAATTTACTAAAAAGACTTTAACATGAAGCCAAGCTTAACCTAGGTCCTTTCAGAAACGGGCTTGAGAAATTTACAATAGGTAATCATCTTGAAACATTGAAAATCAACCTAAAATTGACTATTTTTAGTTTGGTGTCACATTAAAGGTCTTGCATAGTAGAGTGTTACAAAACCTGAGTTTAAATCATTCATTTTTACTAAAGTTACAGTGGTTATAATGCTATTGAAACAACTCTTAAACTACTAACCTACGCCATTTTGTTTGTAGATGTAAATTCTACTGCACGGTCTTATAATTTGAAATGCCACATGTCCTAATAGAACAAAACTGCTACCTTTGTATGGATTGGCCTAAAGAAAGAATGTATAGATTGTTCCGAAATTTTTCGTTAAGTAGTTCTACTTATTATAGTACCTTAATACAATCGCGAATGAGATATAAAGATCAAATGCACATATTTTATTGCTCCTTTCAATTCACCATGTTAGTTCTGGTTTTCCTGGCAAATAGATCACCTCATGATCGTGCTCAGGGGTGAAAATAACCGAAAAAGGTAGTGACTTATTTAACGAGGTAAAGTTAGGACTACCTCGACCTTTACCTAGCGTCATCGTTTAGTAATATTACAAATTGTAAGTGATGACTGCGAGGATCGATCCCGCGCCACCGGAGTGAGTTGCGCGTGATACCAATCCGCCACGGGTCTGCTAATTACATAAACAAGTTAAAGTGTAGACCTGTCTTCCAGCCCATCGCGAAATGTAATAAAGGGTTTTTAAAAATACGTGTTTAGCCACTTAAACGCTTAAAAACTACTAAATATGACTCGACATTGACCATCTTTCTGGGTAAGTTAGACTCCTAAAAAGAACCTTTAGAGGATCTCATCGCCTTCCTCTTCCACCTGGCAGAAACTCCTGGTATTTTGTATACCAATAAATTTTATCAACGGGAAGGGTTTTCAATAAACGTTGTATCAGAAAAAAGTCAGGTAAGAATTGTAGCTGTTGCAGTTTATCGCAATTCTCGTCTCTATTGTTCAATATCTCCATTGTTCTATTGTTTCCACGTCGATGAAGCTTTTCCTTACACGAGACATCGTCCTTTGTTTTATAGATTATTTATTACACATTTGATTGCTTTTGTTACAGGTGTGCAAGAAGTATTAAATTAAAACGTGTAACTACTAAGTATGTAGTTAATCATTATTGTTCTTGTAGAAATTATGTTTTAGTTTACGGTTTATACTATAGGGTTTTTGTGGTTACAAGAAGGTGGACTATACAACAATGTAAAACAAATAATTTTATATTACACGCAAACAGATATAAATAACAATAATAACATGAACAATGAACAACAAAGTTAGAAAACTTGGAAAACAACTTGATAACTTTTAAACGATGTAGATAAAACTTAGATTGTTAGGTCGGAGAATCGTTTAATTCAGCTATTTCGTTGCTTGTTTAATACAACATTGCTTTCGTGTTTAATATACGTAACAATGATCTTTGATAGAGTGTTTCAATATAGGGTTTTTGTAAATAAACATTGTTCAACCAACTTCACTAGATTATTAATTAAATATAATTTGAATTTAAAACAAGGGTGCAATTATTTTCATCAAATGCAAGAAGAAATGTCAGTACATCTTCTTAACATAACAGTTAAATGTCAACTTTACCTCGAGGAAAAGACTAAATGATGTTAATGTTAGAATTTGTCGGAGAATTTGGCTGAATTTGTTTTTGCACTCTCATGCATTGTATTTGGTTATGTCTTATGTCCACATGAGACTAAAAGATAACCAAAAACCTCTGTTAGTTAACTAGAATAGGCCCTACTTCTTTTTTAAAAGTTTGTTTTTGGCGATGGGATAATTTCAGAGTTTAAACTATTATTGCGGACATTTTTCATCGTTAGTGAGCAAGATGATCACGACGTTACGGGATCTGCAATCTGATCCCGTCTTCAGGTGAAAGTAACCTAAACATAACACAGAACATTAGAAAACGAGCTAGCCTAAAGTAATCAGCGTAAGCTGACCAGTCAAGCACAGCCAAACCGGTCGGGTTCAACATGTCTTAAAAACAATCAATAGAACACACGTCCAACATTGATTTATTTACATCCGTTAGCCACTTTTCTTTAACACTAAATAAGCTATATATTTCCAGAACCGTTTTACCAATCAATTTGAAACTGGGGACAATGTTTGCAAAAGTAAAAACAAATAAACGAAACTTATGAGTTTTGAAGTTATTTTAAAACTGGCAGCCTTTAAAAACTGTTAAACTGAAACATTCCATAAAAAAGTCAAAATATCTAAAAACATTTTTTGAGTGAAGCTTAACAGAAATCTAAGGACACACAGTTATTAAAAACGGCACTATAAATAATGAAGCCTTCGCGTTAAGCTTTCCGTTGTATGTGACACGAACGACAGACACCCTGTATAAAACTGAAACACCACACACAAGGAAAGTTACACAACTCCAAGAACAATAGCAGAGATCAGACTGGCCAGATGTGATTGTACTCTGCATGATGTATTCAGTTCACCGAGAGATTGTGGGTGGAACAATCAACTCTAAACTGTGCTCTAATTGAATAAGAGGATTGTTGGCCGGTCTCTGTGAATCAGCCCTTTCTGCACCACTTAGATCTCGTAAATAAACCAGCAGCTCGTAAAGTGCTTGATTTAGTAGAATCTGTAAGAGTTCTCAAGTCAAATGTTTAGAAGGTTTGTATCAAACTTTTATCGTTGTCAGGTGTTCTGTGCTAGTTCATGTCTTTTTAATTGCAACTTGTGGAATAATAGTATATTTCGTCAATAGGATCTAAAGTGTAACTTTTGATACGAGCTTAAGTTTAATGTTCAAGACACGGGCAACTACAACTGGAATTACTATTACTGTACAAGTCTACAACTATTTTCTAGTTAACAAAATCCAAGAGGTTTCCATCTGTATTTCTGGTTTCTCGTAGTGATAAAGTTTGAATGTTTTGTTCTTTTACTGCGAATGATTTTCTCTACAAATCTAGTTTTCTATCTTAAAAATAATTTACACTTTCACTGCGACAATATGT
The DNA here is from genome assembly GCA_018831715.1 of Matsumurasca onukii. Lineage (NCBI taxonomy): Eukaryota > Metazoa > Arthropoda > Insecta > Hemiptera > Cicadellidae > Matsumurasca > Matsumurasca onukii. The sequence continues at coordinate 42,746,797 of CM032065.1, read as the reverse complement.
AAGCATTGGCTGTGTGTTACATGAAAATTGCAAAGTGCCCATAGGCACCTTAGCAAAGATAGTGTTAAACCATAGATTGGTTATTGGGCATAGATGCCACATGGCTGAGGCAGGAACATCAACATAGTTGCGGCAACTCAAGCACAGATGGGGTGCCATCTCTTGCCGTCTTCCCTCCCCACATTCTCGAGTTCGCCCAATGTCGATTACTTAAATGTGACCAAATCGTGCGATTTTCAAAAACGAACAAACCTACGCGTGTGTCAGGGGCTTTACTTAAGACTCTTAAAATAATTCCCTCGCAGCGCTATCTGTGCTTGGGCTACCAAATAATGGTTACTTTCCTGCCCCAGCCATGTGGTATCCAAGCGCTAAATACCTACCATAACATAGTCTTTCAACGACCAATTTTTCAACCATTTAGATGCATGATTATTCAGCTACGGTATGTGATTAAAGTTACTGTCGCTACATTAATTAGCTCGATATCTCACTTAGATACTCGATGGTTAATTAATGCACGATTGCCTGCTGGTAGCGGAACAAAGGTTGACAACGTGAGCTCCTTGTCACGTGACATTGACAGACGGATATCAGCTGATGAAAGTGCATTAGTAACTGGAGCTCACAGCTGACGAGACCTGAGGAATAATTAGTTATCAAGAGCTAGAGATAGACAGAACACTGTAGCTTAGTTCAATGTCGGATCAATGTTGAGTTTGTGGATCCTGATTATCGTTAGTGGTGGAGCAGTATTCATAGTATCAGGTTGTGAAAGAAATGTAATGAAAATTGTGTAAAATAGAAGAGAACTTATAAGTTTTCCCACCACTGCGTTTATAACGTTAACTTCCTAAAATGGTGAGTTCTGATTTACCTGTCTTGCAATTGTTAAATATTTTTAAAACTAAATGAGTTTTAACGTGTTGCCATTGAAGTCCCAATCGAAAATTCACTCGCTCTCGTTCAAATTACAGTCGTTCATTATAGTCCTTCAGTATTTTGTCACTTAGTGTGTTCCAACCTTACATCAGTTATGTACCATACACTTGTCTGTGGTATAAACACGTCTGTGACCTTTTCCAAATGGGTTTTGAACGGATTTTGCCGTTAAGGCACCTTTGAAGTTGAACCCCTGCTTGAGGTTGCAAATGTTCATAAATTGCCTTTTAGTTCGGTTGCAAATTCACTTAAGCCAGCAGGTCTGAAGTGTCCAAATTAACATCCGATTGAGTTGCTTAATAGGTTTACTTACTTGACTTTATTCCTGTGTCTACTATTCGGAGCAAAGGACCTCCACAAAGACTTACCAATGGACTCGGTTGGCAGCCAAAACCTTATATCTCCTGTAACTACAAGCTACAACTTTTCTTAATTTCTTCATTTTCCCATATTAATATTTTACTAAAACTACTTTCATCCTTTCCCAAGCTCATAGCTCTACCAATCCATCTCCGATACCAGAAACCAGCACCCGCTCGTCTGGACAACTTCCTTTCTCATGGTGTAACAGTAGCCCTTTAGACCTTCTTAGAACAATCATTCTAAACCATGAGAACAATCAATAGTCGATGTCAGCAAGAAGAATCTGCGACACGTGCAGTCCACGTGGACTATCGGCTATTGTTCGAGCACCAATTAAAATCACATCTATTCACATAGTCACGCCTACTTAGACCTGATTGGCGGAAGTGGTCAGAGGTGTCCAGTGGACCTTTTTCTACCCGGAGGAAGGGACATCAATTCTCCACAAGTCTCCAAACTGTCAACTCTGCTGCCTCCGTGGTGTGTTCACCCTGTGTTCCCCTAAGTGCGCGAGTGCCAAATTTTAAAATGGATTAATTGGATATTTCATAAAATAAGTAAGTGCAAAATCATTTGTATAACAAAATGTAAACTTGGTCATTCTACTTCATTTCTTTAATAGTTAAATTATTCAAAAGTTAAAGCATTACCAATATCAGCTACCAATATCAATAACGCAATGTTTATCACTACAGTGGTAAACAGCATGATAGCCACAAGGCTTCAACATATATAATTTTAATTCAAATTTCTAACAGTTTCAGTATTCTTGTTTATTAATCTTAGTTAGTCAAAATATAAAAACGGTTGGTCATATTCTTGTCTTAGGTTTAATACTAATTTTATAAGTGATAATATTTTTACAACAAGAGTTTAATTTTCCTTTTTATTTAATCAGCAATTAAAATAAATAGCTTGAAACTTAACAGTCGTATCTTCTTTCCTTGTGTATCTCCACTGCCAAGCGTAGTATGCCTCACATTTTTAAATACCTCCTTTAAAAACCAACAATAAAATCTTTTATATAATATACTTTTTTTTACACTCCCAATGTGTCTTACCGCTTTTAAAGCTTCTTCTTCCATTGTACTTCTCCATGTTATTCTCGACAGACCTCTTCTTTTACTTCCTTAGAGATTCCAGTCCAAATCGTTTTTTACAACTGCTTCTGTTCCTTTCCTTTAAGTGTATCCATCCTATTCCATTTCCTTTTTTTATCCGCTTTTTTATTTCTTCTTCACCGGCTCTTTCCAACAAGGTTTCTTTGGGCATGACTTCAGGCCAGTAAACTTTGTGGACTTTTCGTGTGCATATATTTATCAAGACTTTACGTTTCCTTGTAATGGTCTTTGTCACTTTCCACGTCCCACATCCTTAGAGGAGCACTGACCTTACGTTGCTAAATAAACTCAACTTAATTTACTTCACTTAGTTCGTCTTATACCCTCTAAGAGTAGTCGGTGTCTCAAAGCAAAAGCATAAAGGAAATTATTTGATCCTTGAAATCTTGTTGGTTTCATCCTCAAGGCTTGAGGTAGACCCACTATAGTGACAACCTGTGCTACACCTGTCGACTGGGACTCGTGGCGTGGTCCTGTAATCCTGCTTCATGGAGGTCAGGTTTTGAGGATGATATAGGTCTAAAGCGTCTCAGATAGTCTCAGTGATCATCTGATGGAACCCGCATCAACTCCTACCATCGTTTAGACTTATCAGACCATCACCTGCGTGGTTCGGAAGTCACGTTAAGCCGTTGGTCCTTGTATTTCCATTGGTCATTGTGCTATTAATTAATGACTCATTCTAAGGAAGAGTCGGCCTTAGTTTGTAACAAGACTACACCTCATAACTCATTACTACCACTCATCACACTCATCCTTCACCACATATTTGCCTTAAAATACCCTCATGAGAGTGGTACGTCGGCATCTTAAATAGTGATACATTTCCCAGTTTCAGCGTTGTGTCGGGTAAACTATCTCTTCGAGTAGCCGAAAGCGAAGGTTAACTCAACTAAGGTAACATGTAACATAGTTACTGTGTAACACTACCTAACTGTGTTACTAACACGTTACACGTAACTCGTTTACTATCAGACTGCTGAGGTGTATCATACACATGCTGTGTAGCATTAGCTGTTACTATGCAGCAAACTGTAAGTATGGTTGCACAAGTCATTTAATTTACAGCAGTGCCTTGTTAATATTACTCAACCCAATAGTCACCGGTGTAAAAGTTTTGATGGGAAAATTATGGCACCAGTTGCTACATCTTGAAGACATCTGTGAGTTTCCATATTTACAACAGACATATTCTTCAAAACTGTGCATAAAAATATCAGTAGAAATTTACGTTAAGGTTTATTATTGCTTGAGATAAAAACCAACTGGACAGACTTTAAACTTGCTAGCTGTTTACTCGTTTAGCGGATCCGTGGCGGATTGGTATCGCACGCGACTCCGGAGCTCATCACTTCGGTGACGCGGGTTCGATCCCCGCAGTCACCACTTACATTTGTAATGTGACTAATACGGTGACGCTAGATAAAGGTCGAGGTTGAGTGGTAGAGAGGACTTTGTAGTCCTAACTTCACCTCGTTAAACAAGACAAACTTTACCTTTTACCTTTTACTCGTGGTTGCTCTCAGCGTATTAAGTAAATTGACCACGACGGCATGTATCTTTAAAAGCGTGATATTTAAATCACAACAAATAAATGTTTCATCAGCGTAGTGGACCATAAGAACAATGTGCAATGTTCTTATGCTCACCTTTCTATACTTTCTAGCCTGCTCTCCTTTTTTTATAAATATCCTGGCCTAGTGCCCTATTTCCTAAATCTAATGTAAATACTTAATAAAACCCTAAACTGAGAACATTCGCAACTTCAAATATTTACAAAAATTACAACCAAATGTACATTTAGTACCTGTCATAAATTAAATGTTCTGCTCAGGTTACTTCAAATTAATACAGTTTTTAAATGTTTGAACGGAAAAACTGATGTGACTTTTTAAAATGAGTCAAAAAAGAAATTTCTTGGTTAACCTGCCACATTTTCCGTTTTGGGAGTCAAGGTCAAGCCCCTGAATATATCAAAACTCGTTTCAAATATTATTAACTATTAAATAGAGTATTTAACCGTTACAGTTAAAGGGTTTTATTACTACCTTCACGGCATGTACAAATCCGATAATTATCCGGTCAATTTAAAAATGTATCGTAAATCATTCAAATCCCTGTAGCCTGCTGAACATTCCGTGAATGGAGTTTAGGGGAATTCTCAACCAGTGGAATGACGGAATGCGAGGAAGGAATGTAATAAACTCGCCGGGCATAATAGACCTTGTAGTCCACGAATGTCAAGGCTGATTTGGGCCTAAGTGATACCAACTTGGAAATCAATAATACGTTTCAAAATAGTTTTTTTTTATTATAAGAGGTGTGGTGAAAAGCTCCAGAGCTTGTTACATCGAGTGAGAATGCAGCGACATCTCTAAGCAGCAAGTTGGCAGCAATGAATTCTCTGACTCAACAGTAACACATCTCTTGGTTTGTATCAATTCTATTCATACAAAAAATGGGTTATTTGTGGTGCGTTTTTCATTACAGCTGCTTTTAATTTGTGAAAATGAAAGATCAACGTGTTTGTGTAAAGCTTTGTGTGAAACTCACACAACTTTTCAGATGGTGCGAGAGGCTTTTCGTTTGAGCCGATCACGTTGTCATAAATAAATAGTTAAAGATGGGTAAACATCAATAGAAGATTATCCTCGTTCCGTACGCACTTCAATTTCGATCAATGATCAATTATGATCATGTTGCTAAAGTAAATCATCATTACAATTACATCGTCAGCTAATAATCCGTGAAATAACGGACAAATGTAACGCTTTATTTGGCTGTCAAGAGTAAGTTTCAAATGCGTCGAGATGCGACTAAGTTTGTTCCAAAACTCAAAATCAAAAACAACACCGAATTCAGGTTTCTTAGGAACTTCTTGACTTGGCAAATAATTATGAAAACTTCTTGAAACATGGTATCACTGGGTACGAGACGTGGGGTTTCAATTATTACTTAAAAACAAAAGCTCAAATATTACAAAACATTTTTTTCTTTCACGCTCACTGTCATGGACCAAAGAAATAGCCGGAATTAACATACGCGCCTCAAATAAACTTTGTTGTTTACTTTTGATTGCCTGAGAATAGGAAAATAAATAAAGCAATAGGAAAGGTCCAAAACAACAGTTGTGTTACTGTTGAGACAGAGAATGCATTGTTGAATGACAGTGCATTCTCACGCAATTTAAAACAGTTATGAAATGAAAATAAAATGAAATCAGTCTTTATGAAGTCAGTAGTTATGGAGATTTTTATCACACCTCTTATATACAGGGTCGTCCAGTTAACTTTAGTGTTTTTAAACAGCGATAGCTAGGGTAATCCTTTAGAGTTAACTTTTATTGGTCCTAAAATGAAGCCCAAACAGAGGATTTTTATTTAATGTCCATTTTTTAAATAACATCAAGGATATGATGTCCATGACGGTTGATTTAGTGCGGTTTCTACTGTTTCAGTGCAAGGAAAGTTATCGTATCCGTAAACTTTTTCGTTTAGATATACTCATAAGAAAAGAACCACAAGGCGATATATCTGGAGACATTGGGTGCATCACCACAAGCAGAAGTCAGATTATTTAGAACATTTTGAAAACAAAAAAATAAGCTTTACTGAAAAAGTAGAAAATTTAATTGAATCAAATTGATGCCATATGCATGATATTGTTTTCAAAACATGAATATTCTTTCTTTTCTTTAAGTACCAACGAAAGTTAATTATTTTAAAAATTAAACAAACTATGACCTGTTCAAAAACATCAAAGTTCACTGGATGACCCTGTATTACAAAGTAGTTCTAAAAGTGGTTAATGTTCCCACACACGGTCCTTAACTAATCTTCATTATTTAAAAGTACTAATCACTGCCGAAAGCGTGAACTAAATTCAGTTATGCATTTGGAATGCTGGTTTAATAGAACAAGAGAGCTGATTTGCATTTAGAAGGGTTTCCGACGAGATTCTCTCATTAAACTTGTCGTTTGTGTAGTTGAGTTCGTTTGTTTCAATCTTTGTTAATTTCCGGCAAAGTATGAACGGCATAAAGCGGTCAATCATTCATGAGGATTTGTTAATTCCGTTGGGTTATAGAGGTTAATGAGTTTTGTAATTACCCCACTAAACGTTTTCGGATGGACTTTTAACCTCATCACTTACCCAAAGTTTATTTAGTATCTCGACCTACCCGTTTCTACGGATCCTATTTGAGTTTAACAAATGTGAGCCGTTAGAATGCCAAAAAACGATGAAGGAAAATACATTGTAACAACACCAATATTTGCTGAAGACGGTAAAACCGGTTGAATCCGGTTTGAGAGATGGGGCAGCAGGCCGAACACTCTTAATAAGCTGGAAACTACTGGACTGAACAAACTACTTAAGAAACTTTCAGACATTTCAGCTTGTGAAATATATCTTCTTATAAGTCATCCTGTTACAATGTTCCCTTTATAAGAAGTAACTACACCTCAAACTGGGTTACAATGAGAGATGTTTTATTGTATTCAAAAGTCGAACAATAAAGTTTGATAAGCTGTTTGTCAATTGAAAATAATGATTCAATATCTTAAAGTTACTCTTATCTTATTGGATGATTTTTACGGTAGTGAAAGAAGTATAAGAACCGATTCATGTGTAATGGAGGGGTTCTTTAACGTGGTTTAACAATACTGAGGGAAAGCCACTGGTAAAGCCAACTTTATGGCTTTACCCAACTTCGGTCTTAAGTGAAATTTTTTTTTTTAAAAGCCTTTACAAGTTCTTATTAAGGAATTCTGTTTATTCATACTCCAGAGGAAATCATTGACTCTGGCTGCCTCGGAATTGTATTGTGCTTGCTTGTACAAATATAAACAACAACGTATTTGAAAAGGCAAAGAAAACTGAACTTGGAGTACTTTATAAAGTTGTTTTTATAGACTTTTTACATAGTTTTAACAATAAATCCACATAAAATTAAGCAAAAACTTGTATATTCATTATTGAAAGAAATTATGAGAAAGGCAGTGTGTTCAGTTTTCAATAAAACTAAATTTCATTTTTATTTATTCACGGTAAACACCATTTTTACAATATAAATGCACAAATAGTGAATGCAATACAAAGACAAGCTTCTTGAGCTGAAAAACAAAACAACAAACAAGCACGTGTGATATGAAAATTGTAATATTATTTGGGAGTTCATCCAATCCACCCCTACTTTCGTGGTACTTTATTTTTTGTACTCTTTTGGAGAAAAAAAGATTTAATGTTCGGGGTGGTTATGGGTAATAGAAAGGGAATAATGGCTGCTGGTGACATTAACCTAAAATAATTTATGGGCGAGATAAGACTGACACAAAGATGACTAGATTGCTGATTGAATGGTAAACCGATTGAAACACAAGATATACAAAATATGGACGAATGATATAGACGGTGCTGTACGATGGTAACTTTGGTGATACTAAGCGATATTAAATAGTAACATAAATAAATATATATTAAATACTAATAAATTTGTAAATGGCCTAGTTGCTAGTCGGCTCTTTCAGTTTTTCTTTTGCTTGTTGTGTTTTTCTTTTAATAAAGTTTTTTGTGAACAAGTATTTTGCTGCGTTCACATTTTTTACACAATGATGGTGTGTATCGTCAATTGCCTTTGGCAATGCTTTCCACTTATTGGTCTCGTGTTAATAAATTCATATCAAAAACCACTTTGTATTCCCAAAAAGTAACTCTACTGCGTTAGAAATTATGTAGAAAATTTTACAGCTGTATATAGTAAATACGTTTTAATGTTTTGTTTTACTTTGTGAATTCTATACACTCTATTTCCCTTGAACATAAAATAAAACCGGTTATCTGTCATAAATTCGTACCTTAATTATGTTTAAAACGCGTTTCGAAAACAAAACTGCGATACTGTTCTTATTTTTGTGAATAAAAACTAGATTGTACGTGTCAAGTTCTCGGCTGACAGGGCTGAAACCTTATTGCCAACATAAGAGACATCTTTCCTCGGTGAATCTTATTTGCGCCTGTAAACGAAATTCAATTCCACCGACACGACCGTTCTTCGTGAATCTCTATCCGATAACGGAATTATTTCACACATATACAGCTTGATATAACTAACCCTTATCTGTGTATCCCATATTCATGTGGGGCTGTGAGTGCAATCATTATAAATTATCATTAGAGTGTGCCAAAAGGACTGGACAAAAATTACAGCTTAATGTGTATGTTACTAAAAATCGTAGAAACCCCTACCATGGTTCATTTTAAAGCTGGCATTGTCAAGATGTTTTCTTATGATCAGCTATTTATTGTCGTTAGGCTGGTAAAGTTTTTTCGAAACAAACCATAACCAAACATGTGTATTATGGAGGTTCAGTTAAAAGTGCATTGAATACATCGAGACTTACACCGTGTGATTTTTGTCTGGGGGTTTGTGAAAGACCAGGGTTTACAAAACCCCAGTTTTTCAATACAGAAGAGCTTAAAGCGAAGATTAGGGATGTATTTTGAATTATTTCAAGCTGAATGTATCAGAATGTGTCGGCTGACCTAGAACATCAACTTGATAATGGAGAACGTATATATTATAAGGTGACGAAACTTTATCAGAAAAACTTGTAATTAAATAACAACAGTTATGAAATAAGACGTATAAAGTCAAATTTTAATTTGAGGAATTACAAGTTACCTTTTGGTGCCTGTAGATCCTACTGTAGATTCCTACTGCAGAAGAATCTACAGTAGGATCTACAAACAAACTCTTTACTAGGAAAATTAAATAATTTAATTTAAGGAAGTTAGATTCTGTGAGTGAGATTTGCTATTTACAGGGTTATTTTTCAATCTAAAACGGTAGTTATAAACCACAAGTAAGTCGACGTATCTGTGACCTTCTCGTACCACAGTAGTTTCTATTTAGTATATTTAGAGTCCTGTGTAGATTTTGAGAGTGTCTCCTGAAAAGTGTTTTCACAGAAGCTCTTAACCTTTACGACCTATTAAGTCCCGTTAACGTAGCAACTAAGCCAGCCTCTTAAAGAGTGGTGGCATTACCCGTAAAGTATTCATACGGTTTCAAAACTTTGGTTATGTGTAAGAAATATTTCACACGAGAACCTATTGCTCTCTAGATTATGAAAAAGTAAAAGGTAACGTTTGTCTTGTTTAACGAGGTGAAGTTAGAACTACCACTCAACCTCGACCTTTACCTAGTGCTACCGTAAAGCCACATAACAAATTGTTGGTGACTTTGGGATCGAACCCGCGCCACCGAAGTGATGAGCTCCTGAGAACCTTGAATACGCTAAAAGGTTATTTTAATCTAGTCTTTTCTTCTTTCAATTTAAGTGTATAAGACCCCACCAAAACTTGTACTAAATTATTCAAGTGTTCTTTCTCTGCAGTTACGGAGAGAGAGACGCTGTTATGCTCGGTTTTGAAACAGTTTTATCAAACACCTGTAACACCTTCCTAATATTGGAACCAGCTCTACCACGAATTCTTCAAGTAGGCCAGCCGATCACATCGTCAGCTGGCACATCACGCCATCATCCCTCGTCGCTACCGCCGAATTCCCAAAACTGCCACCTCATCGGTTGTCCACCGGTCGGTGAACTCCGCTTGACAAAATCCGCTGAGCGGCCAAGAAGGTGGCGTGATGTGCCAGCTGACGATGTGATCGGCTGGCCCTTGAAGAATTCGTGGTCTGGATCCAATATTAGGAAGGTGTTACACACCGTTCTAATATTTGAACAGTTCTCTTCATATTTTTGAACGGCCAGCTGAGCCAGTTGAACAATCGTTGAACACTGAACCGATATCAGACTTCACTTTGTTCACAGCTGAGTGCATGTAATCCGATTGCGAAGTAATCCAATGTTTGCAAGTGTCAAAGTGGAAACAGAGAGTCGTCGTTCTATGCCAAAGTTTATTGGCAATGCCTTAACACAAGTTCACTTGAAATTTCAATATCCTAAGTTTGACTTTTCGACTAAGGTTCTGGTCAAAAGCCAAATGTATTCGTGTGGTTTAAACATATGAACAAGACTTACTTCTAAGTAACTTATTTGCAAAACATTTAGACGGAAAATATTTCAAACAGTTTATTCATTGAAGGTTTCTTCCTTAGTTTGTCCAGAGTTCTTGAGACAAGAGCGTTGACTTTTCTATTTGGCTTAAATTTCTAAGGGTTTTACAAGGTTTTCAATTTGTAACACTAAATTTCATTATTATATTATTAAAGTTTGATCGCTAGGCGTTTTAGCCCCTACTTTAAATTTTAACAAATTTCTATGGGATCGCAGACGATTTTCAGCCGCCATCTTGGTCTGAAAAACTGTTTTCGTTCATTTTTTGTAGACATGTTGGGTAAGATATTATAAATGTTTATACCCAGTTTAATCGAAATCAATTTATAAACACAGTTTTTATGACATAAAACCTGTTTTGGGGGAAAGAACACCCATAAGGGCATTTCTAGTAGTCTGGTTTTGTTGGTTAACAAATTTCATATACAGGGTGGCCTATAAGTCCGTTGACAGGCATGCATTTCATTGAATGCATGTCGGTCAACTGACTTATAAACTATAGATATTACAAATGTAACATTTGTACCAAGTTTTGTAAAAATCAGACAAAAATGTGACCTGTAGAGCAATCAAAAGGGTCCAGTGTAACTTTTACCCCGTCATAGGAAATTCGCTAGGATTCACGGTAGCGCTTGTGGCTACGTGATTAGTTTTCAACAAATTTGAACGGTAAATTATACAGTTTCCCCAAAGAAAAAACCAGGCCGACACGCAGCTAAGTGCGAAGGCTGACATGAGTGAAGTGATTTCCTTTGCAATTTGTTACTAGTTCTTTAGTTTTATCCAAGCAATACACTCTTATAATTTTAAATATTTCGTCCTGGATTTGAATTATTTCATAAAAATGTGTATTAAAATGGTAATTCCTCGCGATATGAATTTAGCGCTGTGTTTATTTGATACATTTGAAGCTCCCGGAATTACGGTGTCAAATGTCAAGTTAGGCAACAAACTGACAAACATTTCATTGGCTTGACAATACCGTGTAACCATACGAGAGACAGAGAATACACTTGAATACTCTAATGTCAATTTCATAAATAAATGTATGAATTATAAAATATTATGAGGGAAGGTTTTACAAAATTGCGTATAATACATTCCATTGTGGTTTAATAGAGTATGATATTTTATTTATTTGACTGATTCAACTTTCATTAAGTTGAATAATTTAGTAGATTGTCATAAGTGCAAATGATAAAACTTATGGGAAAGCACCTTTATGCAAGTACAAACTACTAAATAATAACACAGTTGATAATGTGTTTAGGGTTTCAAGACATATTTAAGTTCGTATATTCAAAAATGTGAACAATGAGCACATTAAGAATCAAAAAGAAATAAATGTTATTACTTTTACTCTGACGAAAAAAACAGTTTTTTTGTTTTATTTGTTATCTATTAATTAAACTGTTACTCAAACCCTGCATAATTACAACTTTTAAGTACATTTCAAGGAAATTTAAATTATCAATTAACTTAACCACTGATACTAGTTAATTACCCTAATTTGCTGAAGCTAATAAGTACCTCTTATTCACGGGATTAAATTTTACTGTTACCCCAAACCAAATACCGGATGTCCAAAAAATCCGACCCCATTTAACTCTTGAACTAATAGGAATTTTTTAACGTGCTTTGGCAAATGTATTGAGGGTCAACAAAAGGACTTTTTGGCATATTTTGTGGGTTTGCTTCCCACCCCAAAATAAAGGTAGTGGGTAGTCACTCTTTGAAATATTTATTTTACCCCATCATGTGGCCCTTCATTTGAAAAGGTATAAAACACAAATTTATTGATACCGTTAAAAAGGTTTTACGACGTCCCTCTTCAAAATGGCGACCCAAAATGTGATTCATTTTTTTATCAAATAAATGGCTGCGGTCACTATCCTTTCAAAATGTTGGACAGTAATTATAGATTTAGTTTTGGGTAATTATTTTAGTTCCCAGTTCACCATTTTATATTTACTACCGAAAATATCAAACTAGATACCCAATATAAAGCTTGAGATCTATTGTAAATTCTACAAAGAGCGTTATAACTTATTAAACTTACAAAACGGAACATACTCGTAAAATAACATTTTCAAAATATGATATATTGAAACTAAATGAAGCAAGCAACGTATACAAAAACTACACATTAATGGAGTTTTTCGAGAGCTATTGCTTTTTGTTCCTTTGAGAAAAGTAAAACACCTTCAAAGTTAGGTTTAATTAAAACTTCGATTCTTGTCACCGAGTCATTATAAAAGACAATGGCTTTTATAAAGTTGGCTTTCATAACTTCCTCTTTCCTCGAGGGGTTTAGAATGCATAAATATTAAGTGCGGTAATATAGTTTGAACCATGGCTAAGATGTCGTTCAAAACTTAGGAACAAGCGCTACCGTGAATGTTTGCGAATTAACTGGGCATAATTTGCACTGGAAGTCCCGTTTTTGGCCGGGGCGTTTCCCACCGAAAATGAGGTTTTATAAGCTATAAAAACTATATTTATGAATTGTATTTAACTTCGAATTGGTATAAACGCACTGGTGATTATGTAGCAAATAAAGTATTAATTTCCACGCCAGAAAGAACGAAAAGGTAAAGTTTGTCATGTTTAACGAGGCGAAGTTAGGACTACAAAGTCCTCACTACCACTCAACCTCGACCTTTACCTAGCGTCACCGTATTAGTCACATTACAAATGTAAGTGGTGACTGCGGGGATCGAACCCGCGCCACCGGAGTGATGAGCTCCGGAGTCACGTGCGATACCAATCCGCCACGGGTCCGTTAACGTAACGTCGTAGAACAAAACTGTTTGCCGTTTTGAGATTACTAACACCTCCTAAGTCAAATGGAAAACCTGTATATATATCATTATATTAATGCATGTAAATAAATACGTTTTAGACCGCCATCTTGGTCTGGCTGAACTGTTTTGTTTGTAAACTTTTGGGTCAGGTGTCAACTTGAATAATAAGTAACATTGAAATCGGAACAAAAATCCGTTTTAGGGGGGAGCGGCCCCCGAAAGGGCATTTTCGGAGAACCAATTTTGCTATTCCACGAATTCATCCTAGATATTTACAAAAACATTTGTACCAAATTTTGTGATAATCGGACAATAAAATATGCGACCTGTAGAATGGTCACAAGGGTCAAAAAGGTCAAGCCAGGAACTTCCACCGTAAATTGTCCACTGTTATAGAAAATTCGCTAGGATTCACGGTAGCGCTTGTGTACGTGTCGACTATGTTTCTCATTCACTCATACAATTAGGAAACAGCACAACATTGCCACCAGTATTGCTCTGTGTGTTGATGTGTTGAGGTTGATGAATTAGTGACGGCGCGAGAGGTGAACTGACTACACAGCTGTACTGCGGGTATAGTGAGTGAAGAAATGCAGGCGTTCTCAGAACCCACTCCGTACATCTCACAAGTGTTGTTAGTGATGCACTCTAATGTAATTGTAATTTATTAAAACCAAAAAAACAATGCAATGAAACTTGTAAATGATTGGCTAAGCTTGAGTAATGTTCCCATTTAAAGGCCAAAAATCCTCTGTAGGTTACGGTAACAGAAAATAATTTAGTTAGCGGACCCGTGGCGGGTTGGAATCGTGCGCGACTCCGGAGCTTATCCTTCCGCTGGCGCGGGTTCGATCCCCGCAGTCGCCACTTACATTTGTAAGACTTAACGGTAACGCTAGGTAAAAGTTGAGTGGTAGAGAGGACTTTGTAGTCCTAACTTCGTCACGTTAACCTAGACAAACTTTATATATTTTTAGTTCTTCCTGTTCACACCACGTTAAAATATCGTAATAATTACCTAGAAGTATTTCGGTCTCGCTGTGGAGTACCCTCTTTAGCCACTTATTGGCTAAAACAAACCACACACACCTATGGAAGAAATAGATAAATGTTGGATATTTTCAAGGTGTAGAGACATAAATTGATAACAACAAAACACCTATGATTAAAATATTTTGAGTAGAAAGTCTTTAGAAATATTTTTCAGCACTTAGGCCATGATCAAACTCTTTTTAAGCTATAAATATGTGAAATAATTTCGTTATCGGGAAGAGATTCACGAAGAACGGTCGTGTCGGTGGAATTGAATTTCGTTTACAGGCGCAAATAAGATTCACCGAGGAAAGATGTCTCTTATGTTGGCAATAAGGTTTCAGCCCTGTCAGCCGAGAACTTGACATGTACAATCTAGTTTTTCCCGTTCAGGCCGCGTCAAAACATCATAATAATAAGCTTGAAATGTTTAGTTCTTGCCCCCTGATCTATTTCAGCTAATCAGTAACTGAAGATGGGATTCCAAAATGAGACCGAAATATTTCAAGCTAATTAGCCTTCGTAGACTTGTTTTATATTTTATAGTTTGTATAAGAAATAAGCTAATTAGTAAGATGTTTTGTAAACCAAAGTACCAGCTTATATTTTTGACACTGCTGGCGAAAGTCTAAGAGTTAAGAAAATAGTTTTCATATCATTAACATTGTAATGTTTTCTGTAAACGTAACCTTCAGTTGATGTTTTGATCTTTGGGAGAGTTGCTCTCAAAGGCCTAACCAGATGTTGCAGTAATATTGTGATTTTGATGTTCTAATTTGATATTATTGTGAAACAAACACAATCATGGTTCTTGGCAAAGATCAAAGAGTGATTATTGTTATAAAATACTTACGAACAAGATCATTTTCTTTGTGTCAAGAGGCGTTTGAGGTCAAATTTGCAGGTGTGAGTAATGTGCTTTTGTCGTTTCAAAACTCTTCAAGATGGTTTAGGGGAATTTCCAAGTTGGTTAACATTTTCCACTATTTTTTTGTGTAGTACAGTCCATCTGATGTTATGTTTTCTGTTCCCTACAGAACCTAGTTTCGTTACACTTTTAACAAAACTGTGAATGCTAGATTTAAATATTCACACTTGCAAACTTGACCCTAAGCGCCCTTTGATACAAGAAAATGATCTTGTTCATAAGTATTCACTAACAATAAACACGCTTTGATCTTTGCTAAGAACCATGTATGCGTTTGTTTCACAATAACATCAAATTAGGAAATCACAATACTACTGCGACAATATATATACCAATAGGTATTAAGCGAACAAACTGGAGATTTTCAGACAAGGAAACTAATTGGTGAGACTGTTATGAGAACAGTTTTATGGATGTGCCACTATAAATGAAAAACAAGATGTTTCAAAATGAACTGTTATTGCTCGTAAAGAATGACTTACTATAGTTTGAAAATTGGGTTGCGTCTAAAGAAACACCTTGTTGAAGGTTGATTACATCAGAAGCTTGGATATGTGAAGTGTTGGTGAAGGGAAGAGATTCACTGGAAACGTGTCGGCAGAGTGAAATCTCGTTACTCGACCAGATGAGATTCACCAGAGCAAGATGTCTCTTGTGTTGTCAATCTGATTTAAGCCCTGTCAACTGGAAATTTGTTTTTTAGCCCCAATAGTTAGGTATTTTACAGCTGCAGGACTGAGAAAATAATAAACAGGCTGACACATCACTTTCTGCTAAAAAGCAAGCAGCTCTTAGGCTTAAAAGACAATAACTTTAACAAAAGAGACAGCGTTAAACTTTCCAGAAGCTGGTAACCAGTCCTGAAGAAGTCTTTTCGATAGTGTCACAGCCAATGAGAACATCGACAATTGGCATCCCTGCTCCATTGGACGGTTGGCAGCCCTGTGACCAATAGGATAGCGAACAGGAAGTAGCTCAGTTTCAGCCAATCAGTGACTGAAGATGGTACACCACATGGAGACCAAATATATTTCAAGCTAATTATTATTCTTCTATTACACAAAGAAAGTAAAAGAACAAGTCTACATTTGAAGAAAAGATGGCTTATATTTCGCCATATTACATGGCTTAATCATAGCGAAATATTGAAGAAAGCTAATTATTATGATGTTTTGATGTGGTGTTAAGCAGATGAACTAGATCATAGAGAGTAAAGCAGAATGAATCCATTGCAATAGATAGCTCTATAGTTCACAAAGTAAAATATGAGCTTCACTACAGCCTCGGATTGACAAGGGGTTGATCCTAAGTTAAAATTGTCATTTTCATATACAGACTTTTCAAAAGTAAATCTAATAAAAGAATCCTAAAACACGACACACTTTGATGACACATCTGTGATATCCAAAACCAGCAGGGCTTGAACATTTTTCAAAGGAAATACGTTGCCAAGAGATAAGGACAGCTTTTAGATCAACTCGGAACGTTCAAAACCAGACGCCACCTTCACTAGGTGACATATCAGATCCAATCGTCAAATAATTTTAGAAAATTTCCATCTTTCACATATCTCTAGGGAACAATAAGCAAACAACAACAACAGTAAGGGATAGAATGTGAACTCACTCAGACTGTGTCCATTGTGTATTGTTCATTGTGCATTGTGCATTGTTCACAGGCTTGTTCATCTTTCATCCTGAGGCTTATTAAACCATACGTACAAAGCACTCATCCTCACAATGACGACTCTTCCCTTGTACATGTAACAGCTCTTTTGGCAGATTATTCTACCAAAGGAGAGTGGATTGACTTCAATTACTGCTTGTTAGGGAGTTGCCTTTGGAAAAATTAGATATTCGTGCCGTCCGAACGGTGAGAACCTGACCCGGGACTGACCACCGATCCTGACTCCCTAGAACACATTTTGAGCATTTTTCAAAACTTTATATACATATGTGTGTACTCTCTGCTGCATGCTGTGTCAATTTTCATGAAATTTGGTACAAATATTTCTTTTGTAAATATCTTGGTCAAGGTTTTTGGCCAGCAAAATCGGACTACGGAAGTACTTTTTAGAGAAGGAGGGTTTGTCAAAACAGTTTTTTTAATGATTTTAAAATAGTTAATTTCTTCCAATTTGGATGAAAT
The DNA here is from genome assembly GCA_018831715.1 of Matsumurasca onukii. Lineage (NCBI taxonomy): Eukaryota > Metazoa > Arthropoda > Insecta > Hemiptera > Cicadellidae > Matsumurasca > Matsumurasca onukii. The sequence continues at coordinate 42,729,378 of CM032065.1, read as the reverse complement.
TGAAATTAAATATTTATTTTAATAGTAACTATTATATACACACACAAAATTAAAACCCATAAAGTCGTTTCGAAATGGTGGCAAAAAAGTGGGTTTTTGCAGCGTAGTGCCGAGGCAATGCTGAGGCTGAAGGTCGAAGCGAAGTTGAAAGCGTAGCGAACATCCTCGCAACCCCCCCCCCCCCTTCCACCCTTCCCCCCCCCCCAGGGTGTGCCAGAGTGGTAGAGTGAAAGTCAGCGAACTTTGTTCACACTTCCGTCAATAAAGCAGCCATGCAAATATACGTTGAATCCTTCAACTGCTTAACATTTAGTGGAGCCGTGGTGGGTTGGTATTGTGCACGACTCGAAAGTTTAACACTCCGCTGGCGCAGGTTCGATCTCCACTAGTAATGTTTTAAGTGACTCTGTGGTAACGCTAGGTAAAGATCAGGGTTGAGTGGTGAAGAGAACTTTGTAGTCCTAACATCGTCTCGTTAAAAAGACAAACTTTATCTTTACCTTTTATTCCATCTTTCGAGAAACACTCCCATCCGTCCATGGTCACCATTTAATCTTGGATCAGTTTTCTAGAATACATATTAAGGTATCTTCCGACTCCCAAACATTCATCTACATTCTTCCAAACCCCATTTTATGTAGAATTCCATAAAGCTCTACAACGTCCTTTCTTTGTACTCGTATTTAAAGAACCATCAGGAACATAAGATCCTTCAATGGAATTAGAATAGCCTAATCATGGGAAATTCAAGGTAATCCTGGAATCGTTATTTCGTTTGGCCAATAGCTATTTCAGGTTTACATTGAATTTTTTATTACTATCCTAATTTAATTAAAGATCCTATGATCTTACTTGTTCTTCATAATGACTACTACAGCGTCTGGAAATCTACTGGCGAGTCTCGTATTGTATTTCGTATGAATCCTGATCCAAAAGCACTTGTTATTCTAGTAACACATTTTGAAATTGTACATTATTTTAACTAAACAGACAGTATATGAACCAAAAAAAAAAAACCATTGTCCTGAATAAGCAAATCATTATATATTTTCTATTTTATTTAATAAGATTACTTTTATAAAAAAGTAATTGTATTTTGATAAACAACTTTCTGTCAAGTTTCATTTTAACAATCTTGTACATTTAATCACAGTCAAAGAACAATATACCGTGTATTTGTTTTCAAAACTTAGGGACATTTCATATTTTACGTAATTTTGCCGAATAAACTGTGTGATTAATTCATGCCAATTATGTGTTAGAAGCAACAGAGTGAAACAAATTGTCGGTTGATTTCCCCAAGGCTTGAAAGCTCCAAACAAATATAACCGACTCTTAGTCGGAGCATTTATTGCTTGCTCTTTACTTTCTCAACAATCTAGCTTGACGTTTCAACAATACAGCTAACTTGATAACTTCATTAAACCACGATTTACTTAGAACCAAAATGTATGGAATAGTAAGTAAATTTGCACATTAATAAATAAATAAGCACATTTATTTCTAATACACTGAATATTTAAATAGCCTATATTGAAACTGTTACTTGATATTTTTTAACCTAAAAAAGGGGTACCAACAACACTATTCTGTTTTAAAGCTAAAGGTACTGATAGTTTGAGATTTGAATAATTACTAGATAAGCTCTCTAAAATCTTACAACCTACATAACGTTTAGCAAGATTATTAAGATTTAAACCTTGAGCCGTGTGAAATCTACTGCCTGAGTTACTTATGTTAATAAATTGACAATTTTTAAACAGTCTACACGACATTTGGATTTTAATGTTGGTTGTCTTAATCAGTTCGTTGACGCAGGACCACTCCGGTAAGTCATGATTGTGGGGGATCGAGAACATGATGACATTGGTTTTGTAGAAACTTCCAAGTCTCCGCCGCAGTGTAACCAGAATGTCCTCTGCTTCATTTTTGCTAACATCATTCGAACCAGCTTGAAGTACTAGAATGTCATTTACACCAACGTTTTTGGCACAGTCAGGTAGAACATCACAAAATTTTACTCATGGTTTCACAACAGATGTAAACGACAAGTTACACACCGTCTTCTCCGCATAATGATGGACTTTAACTCGGCTAGAAAACTTAGGCCAAGTCTGGCGTTTAATAGGCTTAGTCACAGATAAAGTTAAGTTCTTCTGTTTGGTCCAGTCGGGCTTTGCTGTAGACGAGAGTTTATATTATTGTTGGTTTGGTTATCTGAAGGCCTATCCGATATCTCCTCTTCTGCAGACGAAGTCTTAGGATATCTGACGATTCTTCTTCTAGTTGAGTTTCTTGTAGGCGTAGAATGAGAATTACTGATAATAGAAGTATTATCCCAGTTATTGATAGAAGTAGGCCTATTATATCCTAGTTATTGATTTCTATCGTCAGACCTAGAGAACGAAATGTCGTATGATAAAATGGTTTGCAGTTTTGATCTTTCCAATACCACCTGGGTCTAATGGCAAAACTTTGTATGTAAGAACCGTATATATCATACAATAAGTAACCACTCTGCAGGTTTAGCTAACTTGAAATTAGGTACGAATGTTTCTTTTGTGAATCTCTAGGTTAAGTTCGTTAATCAGAAAATCTGTCATTCGGAAGTCTCCTTTTTTGGGGAGGGAAAAGCATTTATGCTATAAACACTTTATTTATGATCTGATTTCAATAAAATACAATCAGCAAGGCTACAATCTACATGTGCGCAGTTATGGATACAAATCAAGTTTCCCCTGACCACATGAATGTACTCTGACCAAACACTACACAGGTTAAATGGAAGTCACACAGACACAGTTGATGCAGGATGAGGGGTTAATGAATATACAACATGTAAATGTCAGATTGGAGACTCATCAAGCCAGCTGTGATGAGCAAACATTACCTCTCACTGTTTGCATCCTGAATCAACTTTAACCCAATCCTTGTATATATTCATTGTTAACCACCAGTGGCACATTTAGTCAGAGGGAATATTTTTCAGACAATATTTTTTTATAATTTGAAAGATTAAACATGTTGGACAGTGAAAAAACTAAAAGGGGGGAGTAGGTTTGCGTTAAAGCTATAAATGTGATTTCACAATTTCCGGTCAACGTTCTATCAAAATATGTTCAATCGATAGTTGTAGTTAATTTTTATCAACAAACATGTGTTATTTGTTGAAAAAACGCACGCTTATTGCGGGTAAACCTAAATCCTATTTGTGGGGGGAAACGGGCACTTCCGGTGTAAATTATATCCTGTTATGAGAAATTTGCTAGGATTCATGGTAGTGTTTGTGGCTAGGCGTCAGTTATGTTTGAATGTTTCACCACATGAAGATTCGAAATACTGCTTAGAAAAGTAATTATATTTCCTTAACATAAAAGTTATCGCTAAAACAAGTGTTAATGAAAATTTGACTTCGTGAAATTACCTTTTTCATTAGTCCTAGTTTAGCCAAATTTCACCACAAGGACACTATTATTTCACTAGATTGTGTTCTTTTGGTCCAGTTTAAAAGCGTTTCACCAATAAAAATACTTCGTTTTGTGAAAAATAAAACGCACATACAGCTTGCTACAAATTGTAAAGTTATAGGTTATTTAAGACAGGACTGTTGTGTGGACAGAGTAACAAATGGATTGGAAACCATCGACCAGAACTCAGGAGACCAAACTTGGTGATTTGTAGAGACCTCTTATAGGAGAGATAAGAGGTTTGGCTCTCTGCTCCTTATTTATTTCAACCGGCCTCCTTTATTTGAAACTTACAAGGCAAATATGTCCAAGTTTTCTTCGCATTCTCCCCCTTAGCTAAGAAGGTTGTTTCGGGTCATGACGCCCCTCCATGTGACTTTTGTTAAATGCCTTAAAACGGTCCTATTGGATGTATTTTGTATGTGAAGTAGAATTTATTTTATAAATGTTTTGTTCAACAACGAAGAAAACTATGTACTTCCAAAGCATAAACACTAAACAAGCATTACTATTTTATAATCATTAACGAAAATATACAAATCTTCGACGCAGTGTTTGGAACGGCGTGAGTAACTATGACTCTTGCAAAGAAACCAAATACCAAAAACATTGATCTGGTTCGCTTGGAGTGGACACATACGTTAATTTGCGACCAGTTTCAATTGTATAAAAAAAACAAACATTTTAAAAACTATGCTTAATCAAAGGTTTAAAAACGCAGACACTTTTAAAAACTGTCAAATCTTTATTTCTTGTAGTGTACCTTATAAAAACACCAGATTAGATCGCAAGGTTGAAATTTCCCAGACAGATATCATTGCAACCCAACAAAGTCTGAACTGTAGGAATCCTGACGCTTCATTCTAAGCAGAATCTCGAATTTTATAACATTCCTCAGCGAGTCTAATATAAAGAGTGTGATTACTTGATTAAGCAATTTATGCTGTCATGTCTTAGTTCAGGTTGAGTTTGAAATTTAGAGTTTAATGTATCAGCTTTTAAGGCCAGGACACACATATCGCACCTAGCCCTCGCGCCGGCACACGGCCGAGTGTCGTGAAACTGCAACGAGACAAAAAAAACCAAGCATTTTAATTTGTAGGACTTTTATGACAGGGCCAGCCAGCACCGTCGCCGTGCTTAGAGACCGCACCGTGCCGCACCGTCACCGACTAGTTCAGTTTGCAGGTTTAGTAACGGTGCAACCTCGTCAACATGGATGTAACTTATTGAAGAACAACTTCATGCAAGTCCGTAGAACTTGATTTCATCATCCACGGGAGACGGGAAACAGCGTAAAAAAATTCCCCTCAATGGGTCTTGATTTCCATGAACTGCCCATGAAATTCTCTTTTTCGCCTCCAGACATCTTCCTCTTCTAAAGCCAAGGCAATCATTGCCAAATCAAGTTTCAACATTTTAAAAACGCCATTTGTGACCACCGATGGAATGAGAAGGGTTGTGAGAACGCGCGGCGAACTGGAATCCTGACGCTTCATTCTAAGCAGAATCTCGTTTTATAACATTCCTCAGCGAGTCTAATATAAAGAGTGTGCTTGCTTGATTAAGCACTCTATGCTGCCATGTCTTAGATCAGGGTTGGATGAGTTTTGAGAATTTAGAGTTCAATATCAACTTTTAATCGTCGAAATCCACTTGGATTTAGCGGGTTAAGAAATCTAAGACTGATTTTGCCCCATGTCTTATTTGGTTTTGGCTTTAACAGTCAAGAACATGTTTGAGGCACCGATTAATCTTACAGGGTGTTTTAAGGCAAATATGGGATGAGTGACAGAATCAGAATTTATTTGCCGAACATGTTACATGTATAGCAAACGTCTAGTTGGCTATTTAGTGAAATGATTTTGACAATCACACTACAACTAGAACCTATTCAAACAAACACCCGCAACTCTCATTTATCGTCAATTCTTCTACCAAGCAAAATGTAAATACATAGTGATTATAAAGGGTGAGTTTAAAACTAAAGGGATATATGAACAATTATTATATCCCATTTTTTGTAATAAGTCCCCTCCCAAAAAAGGGGGTTCGGTCGTCCGATATTTACAAAAGGAATATTTGTACCAAATTTGGCGAAAGTCGATCAAAAATACGATCTGTAGAGATGATTCACATATATACATATATCCTTAAAGTTTTGAAAACATGCTCAATAGGTTTCCTGGGGGCCAGGATAGGTGGTCATTTCATGGTCCCGGGCCTGGTTCTTACCATGCTGACGGCATTAATGTCTCGTTTTCCCAAAGGAAATTTGATTACTAAACTAACATTACAAAGCAGAATGATCATCTATCCTGACACTCGTAGACAACATGACTGGATGGACAACAAGGTCTATTATGCCCGGCGAGTTTATTACATTCCTTGCTTGCATTCCATTCATTCCTCTGGTCGGACTCTCATAGACTATATTCCTCGCCTTGTCGCCCTCTACAACAACAACAAGCTAAAGAGAATTTGATAGTACTATGAAAAGTACGGTTTTCCACTTTTTACTTTCGATTTTTCTGCTTGAAGTTTTGTCAAAGTCAAAACGCTGATCAAACTTAATGCGAACACGAGTTGAAACCTTGCTTTGTTTGCTGAAAATTAGTATATCTATTTGGAAAATCGTATCTTCACCGCCATCTTGGTCTGGTTGATTATAATTGTTGAGATTTGCTAAACATGTTTGGTATGGTGTCACTAATGTTCATAGTAAGTTTAATCCATTAGCACAGCACGATAGTTACGTCTGTTCGTTTTTGGACAGCGAATTAAAAATACACTTTTACAGCCCTGAAACCTTACTTTTCGGGGGAAACCTCTACCCAAAAGGCCACTTCCGTTGTCCGATTTTGCTGTTTAACGAACTTAACCTGGAAATTTGCAAATGGATTATTTGTATCAAACCTTGTGAAAAAGTAAAAAAAATGTGACCTGTATAGTGGGCGCACAGTCATATACTGTTTAAAGTTTTGCCGTTTGACTCAGGAGGTATTGACAATCTCAAAACTGCTTTTCTACGACGTCTCGTTTTCTCTGGCGTTAGAAATGAGTTGCTCTATTTACAATGGAAATTCAGTAATACATTTACAACAAATTAGTCTTCTATGTGAATTAAACGCATTTCCGACGTTACTGAAGCAGTAGGTGTCACGTGATGGTAAATGAGTTACGTGTCAGTAACTCAGTTAAGCAGTGTTACAGTAACAATGTTACATTGCCTGTTTCCTTATGGAACTTTCCTTTTGTGAACTAGCCTACAGAGTCTGTGAACTGGCCTACAGATGATTATAATAACAGCGATCGGAAAGATTTGATCAATTTGATATCACTAAATCACTATTTGATACCGACCACTCTCATGAGGGAATATTTTAAAGGCAAATATGTGGTGAAGGACGGAGTGTGATGAGTGGTAGTAATGAGTTATGAGGTGTAGTCTTGGTACAAACTAGAGGCCGACTCTCTTCCTTAGAATGGGTCATTAATCAATAGTGGAAGCCAATGGAAATACAAGTACCATAATTTATTTTTATTTTACGTGTTTGGTGAAACGCAAAACGTGCCACAAGCACTACCGTGAATCCTATATCAAGATTTTAGTAACGTGGGGAGAATTTACAACTTATAAAACGATTTTCCGCCACCATCTTAGTCTGGCTGAACGGACTTTGTTGATTGATGTTATTCTACATATTTGGTATGATAACATTGCTGTGTATACTAAGTTTCAATCATGTGTAGACATGGTTTAAGGCTACTTCTATTAGTAATAAACATGTATAGAATTTAAAATTCAATATATTTCGATACCGACATTTTATTTTCTGTTATCTTCATCATTCAACAAGAAAATAATTTTCTTTTTTTAAATGACGTAGCCTGAAAATGTCTACAAAATGATCATTATCCGCCTGTAAAAACTTTTCAATTTCAACTAAGTTTCAATGTAATCGGAGCATAATTACACATTTTTGGAAGGAAATGCTTCTTCTCTGGAGGTCACTGGTGGACCGGTTTTGCTGGTTAACAGACTTAACAACTTAACTTAACCTTTCGTTAACTCAAGAAACTTATATTGTGAGATTTACAAAAGGAACGTGTGGACCATAATTCGTGAAAATCGGACAAAAGGTGTTGAGAAGCTCAAAACAAACAGTTCTGTTCTACGACGTTTCGATTCATCTGACGAGAGAAATGCATAGTTATACTTTCTATGGATATTCGTTAGCTATCGTCAAAAAGAAAAAATACTAACATTTTTCATTCATCCTTTACATTAAGATCTCTTTAACAAGGAGATTTATTCATCCAAAAAATTCTCAGTCACTCGGAATCATTCCACTCTAGCCCTACGTCATCAGTCAGTTATGAGATCTCCTGAGTGTGAGCCATAAACCCGTTTGTACTACTGTTAAATGTCCGTGAAACCAACGAGTTTTAAATGCCTCGAGGCATTATGGTATTTTTGATCGAATTTGGTTGTCTGATGGCAAAGTGAACTCTTGTCTGTAAAGGCAAGCGTTCAAACCACCGTTCTGTGTCTCACAGTTCGTTAGTGTTCCTTGTCTCTCGCACCATAAGAGGTGTTTGTCACTATTTTATATGGAGTTGCATTTCGATTTGAAAAAAGACGTCTCTAAAATGTAGGGTAACATCAACACTTTCAGATTTCTGAATGCTGGTTTACACGCCTCTTCCAATTTCAGATTTGCAAAATTGTCCTGACGTCTGGTTTTGAAGAATGAACATTCGTGAAAATTGCGTGTTTGCAAAATCTCCACAAAACTATTCCGCAGAACTGATGTAAATAGACCAAAACAAAATTCTCCAGGAACAACTTACTATCGGTTCTAGAAATCTTGATAATGCAAAGAAGGCCATTCGTTTCGGGTCACATAAAAGTGGGCTTTGTGCTTTCCACATAAAATGCGGTTGAAAGCCGTAACATTTCCAGTATTGAAGGAACATTAACTTCCTTATGCACTCGCTACTACAGTTAACCTTATTTGCCTCAGCACTACTTTATTGCAACGAACAATGCAATCTTATTTAGTCCAGGTTCCCACGTAGGTATTTCTTCACCAGTTAATTGTTTAAAACTTACATTAATAGTCGTTCACGTTCTAAATAGTTTATACAAAGAAAGTACACTGTTTACAAGCAGTGGTACAAATAATTCTGGGATACAGTGGTACAAATCTTTTATTTTAGTTTGGATTGTCCATAGCACAGTAGTAGAGTGCGTGCTTTGCCCCAAATTGGCGTGGGTTCAACTCCCGGCACTGCAGTGACAACATTTTCACAATGGCCACTCTCCGTGGTTCGGAAGTCACTTTCAGGTGTTGGTCCACTCCACGGATTGTTGGAACAGTAATTAATAAACCAATCCTGGAAACAGTCGGCCTTAGTTTTAAACAATACTCCAGCTCTTAACTCTTAGGCTTTCGCGGCCGGTGTCATCACTAAGATCTAAGGCTTCCGGTTTACACCGCGTCACAGTTGAAATACAATTACTGCTAGACGTTTCGACCTCGCTGTGGAGAGTCATCCTCAGTAGCTTATTGACTGGCTGAGACTGGATTGGCCGGCCGTGGCGTCTTCCTTATATACCCAGTGGGGGTCCTGTCACCTGATTGGCCGAAGTGGGCGGAGCCTGTTGCTCGTTCTCGAACGGGATTGGCTGGCTTGAATAGGACTTCTGAAGAACTGGCTGCCAAGTTTTGGATAATTTTATGCTGTCTTCTTTGTTAAAGTTGTCTTAATGCTTAATTATTTCTGGTTTCTCTATTTTTTTTGTGTAATAGTGTGAAATTTTTGCTCAAGAGCACATACGGCACACGAAACATGAAGACATAGAAAATTCGGCAATAGCAGAACACAGCTACAAGACAAAGCATGGAATTGAATTTGACAAAACCAAAGTCTTGGCAAAATTTTCACACTATTATACAAGAAAAATTAGAGAAACCATAGAAATAATTAAGCATGAAGACAACTTTAACAAAGAAGACAGCATAAAATTATCAAAAACTTGGCAGCCAGTTCTTCAGAAGTCCTATTGAAGCCAGCCAATCCCGTTCGAGAACGAGCAACAGGCTCCGCCCACTTCGGCCAATCAGGTGACAGGACACCCACTGGGGTATATGAGGAAGACGCCACGGCCGGCCAATCCAGTCTCAGCCAGTCAACAAGCTACTGAGGATGACTCTCCTCAGCGAGGTCTAAACGTCTAGCAGTAATTGTATTTCAACTGTGACGCGGTGTAAACCGGAAGCCTTAGATCTTAGTAATACTCCAGATCATCATCCATCAAAACACTCATCACAATCACGGTTCATTCCATATTCACCTTGAAATACCCTTTAGGAGAGCTCGATGTAAAAAATGCTCGGTATAAAAAGTTGTATACCGATTGAAATTCAAACGTTTTCATTGTTTTTTTATTATTATTCCTTTTTTTTGTGAACACGAAGTTTTGAGATCTGGAATCTGATCCTGTCATCACGTGAAAAGTAACGTAAAACATAACATAAATTTCAAAAAGTGAGCTAGCCTAACGTTGTTAGTGTGAGCTGACGAGGACCTGAAGACGGGATCAGAATCCAGATTCCGCGAAGCTATGGAGCACGTCCGTAAACTTATTTCAACCCGAGAACAGTATATTGTTAAAACTGAAGATGCTGTTTTTGATGTCATCTGTCAGCTGAGCTCAGTTTACAGAATAAGGGGGTGAGTTCCTCCCTAACAAGCGCGTTATCATTCCTTATCTCGTCAGGATAACAAGACAACAATGTTCCTCACTTATCAACATCTAGCAAAACTGATCTCACCTCCTAAACCAGAAGTCAGAAACTGTTTTTGTACTTCGTTGTATAATTAACTACTATAGGTTTTTCAGTAATCGTCGGCATATGACTGGGAAAATGTACTAACTGACTACAGGACTAGAGTGATACAATTAGAATGAATGAGAGATGGTGAATGCCAATAATGTATGCCTGGTTGGGATTTCAATGTTAGAAAGTGTGAAATTCTTAGCTTTTTAAATTACACCAAATGACGATTGCATAACATGTACAATGTTCTCGAAATTAACCACTAAATAGAACTAAAACACAACATTTCAAGCAGATACTCGTACTTTAAATAAGTCTACAATGAGTTGGAAATTTGCTAAGGCTGAGGAATGCTGTATGAAATGAGAGGAATTGGAGAAATCGTCAAGATTCCTACGCTTCAGACTTCTTGTTAAGTTGTTATATTTGTCTTTTTCACTTAGTGGTGCCATTCCACTCTTTCGTAAATAAAAACCAGGCCGACACGCAGCTACTTTACAAGCGTTGCTCTGATTCGCTCCACTCACCTTGGCTTCTGGCCTCAGAATTCCGAGGCGTTTACTGGAAGTTAAACTACGTATCATAACAAGAAAACAAATTTTATATTTCAATAAAACTGGAATACTCTTTTTTTTGCTATAGCGAAAAATCACTTTTGGACGCCCTTTTGAAATAATTTGACGTACTTTCATAATTTCTGATATATTGATGTAGGTATAATAATAAAATATTTATTTATTTTAAATTTCATCAAAATCGTAAGTGTATTGAAGTTTACTGTTTTTAGACCATTAAACCCCTTTTTTGGTGAAAAGTCCCACCCAAAAGGGGTTTCCGGTAGTCCAATTACAATTATTATGCTGATTAACGAACTCGACCTAGATATTTACAAAAGGAACGTCTGAACTAAATTTGGAAAAAATGCGATCTGTAGAGATGATACACATATATACATTACATATGTATATATAGTGTTGAAAAATGCTCAACACGTGTTCTGTGGGTTAGGATGGTGCTCATTTCATGGTCTCAAGCCTGGGTCTTACCACGCTGACGGCGTGAATATCTCATTTCTCCAAAGGAGTTTTGATAACAATATACAATTAGAAACTCAACTTTTTCTCTAATTTGGCTTATAATTATCCATGGTTCAAACTTAATGTTGTGTTTTCTTTTACTACTAACATTCCTTATTTCCATTCTTATACAATAAGGACAACGGAAAAAAGATTGCTTTCGCTTTGTGAGTAGGATTGTGTCTCTAATGCAGTTTCCTTGAGTAATGTTGATGGCCCGACGTCGTCTTTGAAGTTCTTGTTATATAATTGCCTCGTAACTTCATGAAACCTTTCTCTTGCTGTGAAAATTTAGTGAACTGGAAACATAAGAGCCTGTTTGGTACTTTTAAGTGTCCCTATTATTTGTTTGAGTTACAACCAAAGATTATGTTATTGTAGGTAGATCGCGTATGGTCACGTGGCTGAGGTAGGAAAATGAACTTAGTACGGCAGCCCGAGTATAGATAGCGCTGCCATCTTTCGCCGTCTTTCTCCCCCCTCGGCGTCACATGCTCGAGTTTGTCCAAGCACAGATAGCGCTGCTGTAGAGCCACTGACGCACGCCTCAGTTTTCCTTTTTAGAAAAACACGACTCGGTCACATTTTAGTCATTGACATAGGACAAACTCGAGAATGTGGAGCCGAGAAGGGAGAAAGACGGCGAGAGATAAAAGTGCTGTGCTTGGGCTGCCGAACTATGTTGATTTCCATGCCTCAGCTATGTGGCATGTATGCCCAATCTACCTACAATAACATTACCTTTGGTTACAACGTTCACTCTTATACAGATAGCAACGGTTTAAAAATTCAAAAGCGTTTCGTGTGTGCTAAAAGGTATTTTCCATTCAAAGGTATATGGAAAAGTTAGTAAAAAACAGACGATTGGATACACTGCCTAGTGCCGCTTTTTATATACAGGGTGTTTCATAATACTCGTGTGGTTCTTATAACGATAAAAATAATTTAAATCTGCGTTGTGAAGAAAGGATTTTGTGGTGTATGAATCCCAATGTGCCACTGGCGGTTAACAATGAATATATACAAGGGTTGGGTTAAAGTTGATTCAGGATGCAAACAGTGAGAGGTAATGTTTGCTCATCACAGCTGGCTTGATGAGTCTCCAATCTGACATTTACATGTTGTATATTCATTAACCCCTCATCCTGCATCAACTGTGTCTGTGTGACTTCCATTTAACCTGTGTAGTGTTTGGTCAGAGTACATTCAGGTGGTCAGGGGAAACTAGATTTGAATCCATAACTGCGCGCATGTAAATTGTAGCCTTGCTGATTGGATAATTCGTTATCCCAGAGAATACGTATTTTATGTTTACTCGTATGTATACAATATAAGAGTTCATCAATTTAAGGTCCTTAGAGAAATTATTCAAGAGGTAGGAAAGTTTTGCAAGCGAAATATGTTGCCATAGATGACAACAGCCCTTACATTAACTCAGAAGTCAGAACAATTAGAGTAAGAAATCAATTTCCAAGTACGAAACATTCAGACTCTACGACGCATATCAACCAGAATGCAGCAGAAACCTTACTTCTAAAGAGTGCGCAGTGGGGGCTGTGACCTTGAATTTCGTCCCATAGGAACAATGTATAACATGTATTTTCCTGAGACACCACACCTCACGCGTTTAATTTTTATTTAATCTGTTTTAAATAAGTTTTTTTAGAATGACGACTATGTGCTGCAAAGACTTCTTTGACCACGTGTTCGACAATTCTACTTGTTTCATAGTTGAAACAAGACATTCAAATACAAAATATCTTCATATTTTGGTTGTATGAGACGTATGTTACGGTTTTATGAGTGATAAAATCGAACTTCGACTCAGCGGAGGCACTAAAACCTTTGATAAGCTTTAAAACCAAATTTATTTAATGAATATCCGATTGAAACGGCAGCCGTGAAGTGTCTCAAGATAATGCATGTTTTTACATTGCTCTTATGGACAATTCAAATACAACCTACTTAATAGAAATACAGACTCAAGTGTGGGCACGGAGAAGTTCAACTTTGCAAGACAGCGTTAGTGTACTTCGCGTAATCCGACTGGGTTCCGACAACAATAATGTCTCAAGCCGAACATCATGTCCTTTTTCAAACATACAGATTTTTCATTCGTACAAAATATCTGTCGAATCAACAAATCACGAAGAGTGCTGTCGTATAGGTCGAACGTTACAACAACAACAACTTTATTCGAATGTTACATAGAAAGAACCGGCCAACATCAAATTGTAAGTCCGTTCTCACACTTCGACGCAGACATGTCTTTCACACGCGCATTCACTCGCTCCCCGGGAAAAGGTGAAAACCCCTTGTTAGGATTCTATTTGTTCAAAAACTCAGTGATGTACAACATGCGTGTCATATTAAATGTTTCATTAATCGAGCTTTGAAAAAATTTGGGTTCTTTTCAAATTGTAGATTCGTTAGTAACAAAATGTTTTCCACCAAATTGAGAAGGCGGTTTTTAAGTGATTTCGTTCTATATGTTTTTGACACGTCGACCGTTTCTAAGTCTCGATTTTTCAGTTGTGTATAGAGCTACTATGTAAAGATGAACTATAAAAACGGCACTGTAGTACAGTTCTTCCAATCTTGGCGGGTAGTTTCACCACTTGTGGGGTTTTGCGAGATAAACTGGTTTGAAATTTAATTGAACACTGGGGTCTGGGAATGACTCCTGTGCTGGTTCAGCGGAAATGTCAAAATATTATTAATAATCAAAAGAATATAGTTTAATCTAGCCTCATCTAGGCAAAATTCAGATAACTTAGCTGTTGATATTGCGTCACCAAACGATTTGACCTATTCGTAGTGTATATGCTACACAGAGTATCTATTATATGCATTGTACCTTTCCCAGTTGGCAACTGTCACAAGCAAAAGAAAAAAGAAAAATCTATATCACACTCTGTGGACGCTTATGGTACCGCAGCCAGCTAAGTTACGAACTGTGTTTATTATTATGAAATTTCATTAATTTAGAACAGTGATCGTTTAATATGGATGGTCTTATTGGTCTATCAAACCTATTTAGCATTTCGCATAGTGCTTATTAAAAGCTTTTGTTAGATCAAAAATAGCCTACCTAACCTAGTCATGTACGTGCTGTTTTTTTTATGACTTGAGACTAGAAAGAAGACAGTTTGGTAAGTAAACATCACTTTCATGGCGTAGTTTAGATTAAGATCCCTGGGTGATCCTTATATTTTAGAACGTTAGGGTTTCCAGTCAAGTTTCTTTTAGACATTCTATAGTCTAACACAATGACGAGTCAGCTTAATTGTGTGCTCCAATACTTTCAGGACTTTCAATAAAAACAAATCTAAACCAGCTTGCTAATTGGTTGAAATATTTAAATCACAAGCATTAGCTATACACCATTGACAAATTTGTACTGATATATTTTGCAAAATTCCCACTAGGGAACAGCAATCAAGTCAATTTGCTGTTGCGATAGATCGTAGCCTAGGCCTACGTGTAGGTACCAAAGCTCAGTCCCGCTATGCCTATATTTCTAGCCTAGACTGCAATTTATCGCGTTTATTCTATTCATAACATTTGAATTTCTAAGGTTTTGAAGCATAGGCTAATCCTGATTTTCTTTTATTACCAGAGAAACCATCTTTTAGATCAGAATCAAGCAAGATGGAAAGAGGGAAGTCGGGAATGGGCAGAGGAGGCAAAAGCAAACTGCCTCAGCATCCTGCTGAAGTTTATGCTCTTGGATCCAAAGCTGGTGAAACCAAAGGAACTGTTCCTGTGCCACACCCCAAACCTGGAGCCTCTCATTCTTTACCAGGTAAACATTTAGTTAGTTTGGAAATAGGCCCTAAGCCTAAATTTAAAATCAACCTTGAGGGAGAGACTTTATTTTCACACGAAGAACCTTAACTTTGTTCTATCGCCAGTTACAACAAACTGTTCAGCCAGGTTAGCGCCGCCTGTACTCTGGTTTTCTACTGTGTAGCCGCTTAAAATGCTTGCCGCTGCGCTTAAAAGGTAATTTACTCAGCCGCATTCTCTAACCCTGCCACACTGTACGGAATACCTCAATATCTATAAAAACATAAAAGCGAGTGAAAATTCAACTGTTTGATGAAAACTTCATTTGAATTTGTACTTTTGTTTGTATGCACTGGTTAAGTATTTTAGTAATTCAACTTTTGATACTGTTTACCACCAGGAAGATGGGTTAACTCCCAAAACTGTTGTGGTTTTCAATAAAAAGATATTAAAAGGGTGCTTCAAATGGGTTTTCTGTTGTATTAGTTTATTACATAGAAATATTCTATAAATTGTACTATGAAAATGTCACTGCAATAATATTTATATTAGTACACTTAACTACTGACTGTGTTCACCTAGGCGATAGAAAAAGAGAAGGTGTCGCCTCATCGTCCCTGGTTCCCCCGAAGAAGCCGAAACTCGCTCACAGCTCCTCGGTTGTGTCCGGGGGAGTGGTTCGGAGTTCGCCAGTAACCACTCCGGATAACTCTGATGCGTGGGAGGCTTCCGCTCTCGAGTTTGAGCCAGCAGATTTCATCACACTCATTAGTGATGCTTCCAACACCAACGATCATGACAAGATTGTAAGTAGCAATTTTATATATAGCCTACATTTCTAGATTCACTCGTTTGTTTCTTATCTCATTCTTTGGCTGCAACATTAGACTAAAACTTAAACTGTAGATGTCACATCCGGAAACCCCACTGTTGTTTCTGCTGTTATATCAACGAGTTTTCCCCAAATTTATCAGTCAAATGTTGATGACTTTGGATATGTTTATCCTACACTTGAGGTAAAAAATAGGTGAACAAATCTACAATTTTCTTGCAAAAAATCTTCAACATTCAAAAATTATTCATTTGAACAGTTCTCAGTATAACATTTAAAGAACCATACACGTAGAAATGGATTTAAGGAGTTGAAGATCAATATTCTTGTGAAGATTTGCCCAGGGATGCTTTGTAGAGCCTGTCCATTAACATTCCTTGATAAATTCAAATACAATACCCTGTTCACAAACTCGTCCGTTTGGAAGATGTCCATACTATTCTGGTACTAAGCTGTACTTCCGGTTGCCCCAATCAATCAAAAGTGAAACTAGTCCTGCAAAATTCAAAAACTTCTTAAAGATCACCTTGTACAAAAC
The DNA here is from genome assembly GCA_018831715.1 of Matsumurasca onukii. Classification (NCBI taxonomy): domain Eukaryota; kingdom Metazoa; phylum Arthropoda; class Insecta; order Hemiptera; family Cicadellidae; genus Matsumurasca; species Matsumurasca onukii. Next base: position 42,712,828 of record CM032065.1, on the reverse strand, counting down.
CAATACTATAAAGGGGTAAACTTCGCTGTTTAAAGGTGGCAGATATTTAAATATGTCTTTGTCCACAACTTATTTGTTTGTTTATTTACGTATCTATTACAATTAGCCTACTTTTCAGATCGGCTACATTTGCGGTGCCGTCAAGACACTGAAGCAACAACGGTACAAGCCTGATGCCAGTTTGATTCAAAGCCTCATCTACCTGAGTAAGATCAAGTCTCCGGTATTCACCAACGAGTTAATTACTGGAGCCTTGTGTTCCATCCTGCGCCGAGACACAAATCATTCGTTCAAAAGTAAGAACGCCCTGCTTCCCGTCCTGGCCGTCAATCTGCTGATGAAAGGCTACCTAGACAACAAACGCTGGCCTGAGATGTTCGTTAAGGTAAGTGTCACTTTTTAGCAAATGTTTAAGGAATTAAAGCTAGCTATTAATTTTTCTCACCAAAGAGAATGAAACGTTGAACGTTGGTTTGTAGTTATGAGTCAATTGACAAAACTATGTACAGTCGACCCTCAATAGGACAAATCTCAAGGGATCACGAAAAAATGTGTCTTGAGATATTTGTAAGGAGATATTTGTTTTATCAAGGTTTTTTACCACCGCTGTTCATCTTATAAAGGTTTGTCATAGCTATAGAATAACCTCTATTTAACAAAGGATTTCGTCGCCAACCCCTATAAAAAATAGGAACTACCGTTCACTTAAGTTAATTTTGCGATGGATAAATAAAGTTATTTTCGATTGATAAATAAGATAAATAAATAAAAGAATCCCAAATCACTAATTTATCAAAACAAAACTAAAATTGCAAATATCTGGTAAAACAGTTATGGTATGTACTTAAGCAGTCTGTCTCAAATTAACATAAGCACTGGAAACAGTTAATAGCCTATGGTTGGATTTAGAAAATAGGGCATTAGGTCATAATTAATGTTGCATAATTAATAGCCTATGTTTATCAAAACTGTAGTATTTTGTATACGTTTTTATGTGATTTTAAACAAATGTTTTACTTTTGAAATATTTTCAAAATAACAATTTTATTCAGTAGACCTTGTCTTGCTGAATGACACTTAAGTATTTAAATGATTCCTTCAATTAATTGGAAAAATAAGAACTTCACTCTATAGGTTTCTACTGGAAGTTTCAACAATTCTCGTTGATTCAGGGAGAAAAATCTTTACAGTCTTGTCAAATTCTGTTTCCAGTTGTTCATTGAAGATTCCCTCGTCGAGCGGCTCTGGGTGGATCACGAGAACTGCAAGAGCTTTGTGGACAACATCATGACTGCGTTCAGCACGAAGGCGACGCCTACGCTGGAGCTGGAGGGCAGACTGGAGCCAGCGGAAGATCCGGACGCAGCCACGGTCAACACGGGGCCTTCGTCCGCAGTGGCCAAGGAGATATACGACTCCATCCCTGTCGTCAATAGGTAGGCATTCTTTAGGACGTCTACCCCACTGAGGAACTAGATTATGAATTGTCAAGCTAGGAAGCATTGTGGAAAACTCAAATAGTTTTTACCAGGGCATGAAAATTAGTGATGATTTGTCTTGTTTAACGTGGTGAATTTAGGACTACAAAGTCCTCTACAAAGTCTCTACCACTGAGACTGCGGGGATCGAACCAGCATACGGTGATGAACTGGAGTCATGTGATACCAATCTGCCATGGATCCGCTAAAGTAGTATGAGTCTGTATTTATGGCACATCCTGTATTAAATGTACTCAATTTTGACTGATAAATGCAGCGTGTTTTAAAGTAAGTACCGTTTTGGAATTACGCCCTTCGGTTGTGCGTTCGCACATGTTAGTTGTGTACCCATCTCTTGGTCGCCCAGACACCGAGTACGGCCATTTTAGCTTCGATGCGTTGCCTGTGACCGTTTAAAATGCCTCCGTCAATCAAAAGTCCCGCCGACTGTGAAGTTCGATCTGTGATTAATTTTCTCAGTGCCAAAGGCCTGAAAGCAGTCGATGTTTATCGTGAGATCAGGGCAGTGTACGGAGAAAACATTATGAGAGAAGGAATAGTAAGAAAATGGGTTAGGGCGTTTAAAGATGGCGCCCATATGTTCATGACAAGAAAAATCGCCCAGGAAAGTCAAGTTCAAACAAGCGATGTCTGCCCAAAAAATCATGTGCACAGTGTTTTGGGACAGGAAGGGGTGTTGTTGGTGGAGTTTTGCCTCGTGGGGACACAATCAATTCAGAGACCTATACTGTGACACTTGGCGGAGTTCCACCGAGCTATCCAGAACAAAAGGCGAAGCATGCTGACTAAAGGTGTCATTTTGCTTCCGACAATGCCACCCCATATGTCACAAAGAGAACCCAAGATTTTATCGCGAAAATTTGGTTGGGAACAATTTGAACATCCTCCCAGTCCAGATCTTGCGCGGCGACTTCCACATGTTCCTTCACTTGAAGAAGCATCTGGGCGGCGTCGCGTCCACGACGACGAAGTCAAAGCGGCTGTGCTGAATTTTTTGTCAAGTCAGGCGGCAAAGTTCTATGACATCGAATGCACTGATAAGTGCCCGATATTAATGGCAATTATGTAGAAAAATAGTTTAAAGTACAGGCTTTCATGTAAAATAAAATTATTATGAAATCTCTGCTCGTTATTGTTTTATTTAAAGCGGTACTTACTTAAAAACCTCCTCATATTTTGTAACTGACGTGTCAATGTATTTCATAAAATATTATCTGACAAAATAAAGTATTCTATTCTATTCTGCTAGCATCATGCTTGGGCGACTGATTTGGCCTTCAACCATGATGGAGGAGGTTGGGTTTTTATGTTTATCCATCTAAACCAGTCGTCTCCAAACTGTTTCACAGAGGTCTTCTAGATCCAAACTGGAGGTAACGAATCATTTTATTGCTCTCTCCAGAGTCCCTTAACTGCCAGTTGACTCTCAAGAGGGAATCTTCAGCGTACCTCCAGTTAGTCCCTCTTTCATTTGTGTAGAATGGAAATTTTGCATTAAGTAGCCAAAAACCTACCCAGCTTCAGGCATGATCTCTCTTTTGCTGTGCTCCAGTATCAGGTTATTTGCACAGGTAAAAATACCAGTCAGATTCCCACTGGGGGGTTTACAGAAGTAATTCTGTCAAATTGTTCTATAAACTGATTCACTCAAACTTTAGTTTTACTTATTTAATTTACTTTGTAAACATTATTTAACAATTGTTAGCTTGTAGTTCTAACATGTGCTGTGTTCCAGGTTCACTACAAACCAAGAACCGGTTGAGGCCACGGTTCTGGAGGTTGTGAGAGAGAACTTGAGTCGGAGACAAGCTCCGGACAGCATCACACGCAACTTTCTAAAACTTCTCGCAGCCGCCTCAGGAATTGTTGAGGTAACTTATTGTGATTAGAGTTCAAAACTAAGTATACAGTCTATGGTGTATCTATAGAATTACAGGCCTCTACGGATAGGCTGTAGGATTGTGTTATTAAACTTGACATATATTTTAAAACCTTAAACCGATTTCCAATTAAATTTTAATCTTAGTCCGCTTTCAAAAAAATAAAATTGGGATCTACCTGCCCTATCTTGGATTGATCTTCTGTCAAAAAGGAGTAGAAAGGAGGTCAAGCTGTGTCAGTTTATGTTCGATAAATTGTGTGTTTCTACCTTATCCAGGTGAGCCTGCTCTCCATTCTATTCCTTTTTGATAGCATATCCTGGCCTAGGTTTCCTAAATCTAACCTTGGATTGATTTTCATAGGTCAATGTTAATAAATAACTGACTTAATATTTTCTCTAATAGTCTATGTCATAATTTGTATCTATTAACTTCTATAAAAAACAGCTCTTTATAGATCCAATCCAATAAATTTCACAAACTAATCTGTATAGTGTATATGACCTAAAGCCCCTGCGTTGGTATCGCTACCCAGAGTTCATCACCCAGTGGCAAAGCTTCAATTCCCGAAGTCACCACTACAATTTGTTCAGTAACTTCGCTAATTAAAGGTCATAGTTGAGTGGTAGAGAGAACTTTGTAGTCCTAACTTCGCCTCGTTGCACAGGTGCGTGTTTTGGTGGCCACTCGGCTGGAAGTGTGGTTGCAGAACCCCAAGTTGCAGCGGCCGGCCCAGGAGCTACTCATGTCCGTGTGTGTCAACTGTACAGGACACACACAGAAGGATGTGGAAGTGATCAGTGCTCTAGTCAAGATACGGCTCAAGAGCAAAGCAGTCGTCAACTACTACCTCGCTTGCATACGGTCAGTGTCACCTTGTTGTTTACTTTGTGACTTAACAATAATCGAGTCGAAATGTTTTTCCGTTCAGATAAAATATTTCATACTTTAGGTTTAGCTCATTACTTCAGCACAAGTGTTATTTTAACGACTCTGTAATGGTTTGACCAATGGATCAATCCACTGGTACTTGTTAGGACAAAACCTGCTGCCGGTTTTTTTGTTTGTAGAGCCAATGCTATTCTGTTTTGAAAATATTTGTTGAATGGCCAAGAAACGCCTACTTGCGCTCTGATCAGCTGATGCAATCAATTAATGTCTACATTAATGGAAATCAAACATAGCCGACGCATAACCACAAACTCTACCGTGAATCCAAACCAATAATGAGGTAAAAATTACTCTGGAAGTGCCCTTCTTCACCCCTTTTTGGACTCTTGTAACAACTCTACAGGTCCTATATTGTGCCTGATTTTCACCAAATTTGGTACAAATGTTTTTTATATACCTAGGTTAAGTTTGTTAACGAGCAATATCTGTCCACTGCAAGTTCCCAGGTTTTTATGCTATAAAAACTGTACTTATGTTCCGATTTTGGTTAAACTTAGTATACAAATATATGAACCTATACCGAGCATTTGTACCAAAAATCAACAAAATCCATTCAGCCAAACAAAGATGATGACTGAAAATAGTTTTTTTGTTTAGCTGAAATACCGTGATATACCGAAGTCTGCTATCAATCTAAGACGCATTCCATAATTTTCCCCTGAATATACGTATGTAAAAACTCTACACCTCGTATAAGACTTATCCTCGCTTTTTATAATGTCAACAGGTAGAGGGCTATGATTTGTCAGCCCTGACCCTCCTAAGCAACAGGACGTAATTGCCAGCTGCAGCTGTCGCTAGTAAAAGCAGAACGAATGCATCACTATTTTGCCTTCCCTCATCTATCCCAAACCCCGGTCCACCACTACCTCACAAGCACAAAAAATGTTGTAAACAAGGGTCAGCAGTAATAAATGAGAAAGACAGGTAGAGAGAGAGAGATAAAGAACCACTATATTGTGCTGATATGGCGAGGACTATTTTTTTAGTCAGTTAGTTCATATTTCTTGCCACTGGTGATTGCCCCATATTTCCAAGCCGCTAGTGTTTGCTTTGAAGATCCCGATCTCCTTGTATGCTGACTGCTTCCTTTCTCTTCCTTCTTCCAGCACCAACCTACAGACAAGAGGGAGTGGAAGAAGGATGGAGAACATTCTTAATGCAATAAGAAATCTCCTGAGCCCCTCTAGTCACAAAAAATTCTTTCATTCCACTTCAAAACAGGTACGCAATACGCAAACCTGTTGTGTTTCCTACCTCTCGTGATCTATCTGAATGTTTTGTGGATGTTTTGAGGGCTTTGTAACTCTTCAAATTAACTCAATATTTTATCGTTAAGCGAAGTCTACAGCTACCTCCAGATATAAGATTTGACCCCTTATTTTAGAGCCATATGGTAAATAAAGTGATCTTAGATTCGAGTATATACTGATAACAAATTTCAATTGATATTTAAGTTATCAGCATTTTCTGACCATGTTTATGGCATCTGTGATTATTTTAAAAGCCTTGCATCAGAAATCAGAAAGCGCATGATTTAATCACATAAATTGTTTTATAGTTTTCTGTTAGATTACTGATGAGTACTGATTTGTGTTTGGTTTCAGGGAACTGATCATCGCTCACTCGGACAACCTGGGGACAGTGTTGAAGCACACGATATACAACGAGCTGTCGCAGTCCCGCAACCCAAACAACTTGTCCATGCTGGCAGTGATGTTCCAGTACGACCCTGACATGGCCGCCTCCATCCTGGCTGACATATTCCAGGTATTCTGTCTACCAGATAAAAAAACTTTTTAGATTCTAGGATTGGAAAATTTCTGACTAAAAATTAAAATTCCAAAAATCGGGTGAGAGTTCTCTAAAACCATGTATTTGTAGGAATTTTTGGCATAATTTAGGGGCATAAACCTTACCGTTTATTCGCTAATTAAGGTGTAACACCAAAATGCTATAAAATAGCCACAATTTTGAAATGGTAAGTTAGATCATGATGATAATTTTGCCCATGGATGGTCTTACTTGGATACAATATTTCTTTAATTTTGAGCCAAATCTAATTAGTGTTGTAAAGGATAGTGAAAAAACAAAATTGCCGCTAGCTTACATTGCCGCAAAGCATTTTAGGACTCAGTTTTTGTTTTACCGTAAGAAACCTCCCCCTGAAGTTTGTTGACATATTTTAGAATCATCCTGTAATTACAAAGCCCATTTGTAGACATTTTTAGGCTACGTCTGTTAGTAATAAAATGTATAAATTAATTAAATTCTAAGTATTCAATATATTTTGATACCTAAAAACATGAACAGATACAAAACCATATGACAAAAAATATAAAATACAATAGTAATGTAAAAGTAAAAAGCTGGAGAAATTCATAAAAATTTTGAAATAAACTAATGTATAAAATTATGATTTTAAATTATTCACTTCTTTTTTCACATAGTTCTGCCAGGCTGGATGAATGTCTTTACTGGGTTGACTGAAATATGTTTTGTTCGTGATATAACATTAATCCGATTCTAATAATACTTTTTTTGTTCTCTACATTTTCTCTACATAAAATTTTGGTTTCTTCAAATTTGATCAAATTTACAAAGCCCAGTTCAAAACGTGTAAACTGTCGTAGGAACTGTTGTTGAACCGAGACGACTACCTGAGGCCTCTGCAGCTGCCGGGCGGAGATCTGGCGCCGCGCCAGACAGACCTGAACCTGGCGGCGCTGAGTCGGTCTGATGAGTCAGACAGAGCCTCTGCCTCGCGACTGTGAGTTCAGCCAGCGTGCCTTCTCCGCCACTGCGGACCTGATCACACTCTGCATGTTCCTGGCCGTGGCCACCCACGCCCGGCCCGACAAGAAGGAGCCGCATGCCACGGTACGTGGTAGAAAAATAACACCAGCTGCCACTCCATCAACAACCAAATGTTTCAAGCCAATGGCATTTTTATTTTGGGACTTAACCTAGGATTTTGTGGGCTTTACCAAACGCTTTTAAGGGAAAGCGGTCCAAACCCATGTGCCCGCGCTGAATCGAACTCGCGACCCTGCTTGCAAGCCGTGGACTCTACCCACTGAGCCACGGACGCAGGACAGATCTTTGATCTCTGTCTTGTCCAACATAATTGCGGGACTGATTGAGTCTTTTTCTCACAAGACAAATTTAAAATGTTTCCAGTTAATAGGGTAGGCAATGTAACATTTTATTAAAATTCTAGTTAAAAGTACCAATTCTATCTATTTTACTACTTGGTGATGGTTTTCCAGTTGGAGAAGATGCAACAGACGATTGCTGGGATCCAGAACGATTCTGTGGTGGCTCCAGGAAACAGCTCTGAGGATCTACAGACCCTCAGCGTCAGACTTTGTCCACGCTCTTCACAAGGTTAGTTCCAGCTGGAGTTGATCATTCATACAGCTGAGGCCTTTTACCTAAACCTTATCACTCAGGGTGTAGGGGAATTTCGGGACAACCTGGAATCATACGGGAGTTTTCTATACCCGGAAAAAGTCAGGAATTTCATCCCTGAACTGAAAAATTTTGAGTTGGAAAATTGTGGTTTTGTCACGGATGATAACATGAGTCTAGAGACGTCACAAATCGTAAGGAAAGTCGTTATTTTGTTGTGGGTGCTTACGGGAGTCTAGATATCAAGGTGAACCGCAATCTAAATATTATCGTTGCAATCTTTAACGAAATGTATAGTCTAGAAACAAGAGTCTCAAGAGTCAAGGGCCTAGTACCCCGTTGACTTCTTACTGCCTTTCTTTACTATTCAAAAATATTTTTTGCTCCAGCAGCGTTTCCGCAGAGCAAAATTCCATAAATTGAATGGGAGTTGAAAAAAGCGTAATTGAATAAATCAACCCATTTCTACATATGTTACGTCTTGTAGGTTTATGTAAGAGAAAGATTATCATATATAATTTGAAATCAAAAGCTGAATAAGCAAACAAATTTGTGTAATACTACTTTCTAGAAAAATTACATATGTGTGTTGAAACATGTTGTGTATTACACAAATTTGTTTGCTTATGCAGCAGTTTGATTTCAAATTATATATTATAATATTGCAAACTTGGTCTAATGAATTACAAGATTATTATACGAGGGTCATCCAGAAGGTAAAGAACAATTTGGCATGGTCAAATAAAAAAAGATATCAACACAAAACTTTATATACAAATGCATAGAACCTTCATCTACTTTTCTACATAGTCGCCATGGATTTCAAGACACTTGTTGTAACGTTAGACCAGTTTTTTCATACCCATGTAGTACTAATGTGCCGCCAAAGATTTGAGCCAGGGTTTTTTAATTTTTGTACTGTTTACACTAGTGGCATTTTAATTTTGAGACTTAACCTAAGATTTATCGTGGGCATTACCAAACGCTTTTTTTGAAAGCGGTCCAAACCCATGTTTCATGGTTTCACACCTTCTTGAATTTCTCATTGTTGCAAACTGTTTTCTACCCATAAAACTTGGGAAAAGTGATAATCATTTGGCTCCAAATCAGGGCTGTAAGGTGGATGGAAAGAAAATCCCAACGTAGACGTTGAAGTTTGTGACGTGTTCTTTTGATGGCATTTCTTTTAAATTTGTAGTTGTAAACAATATATGCACACTAAACGTTTATTTCCTAATCTAGAGGAAACCTCTGTGTGTCACCTTTCATGGTTTGAAATCAATGACACCCTTGAAAGGTTATCCCAGCTTAGCCTCTAATCTTTATAAAACTTGACATGACGTTTATTATTAAAGGTGCTCCTGATGGAGCCGCTGGACCAGTACTACAAGCTGGACAACTGGCCTCCGAGAGTGACCGGATGCAGTTCATGCGCCTCGCGTCCGAGGTGCCTCTGCTGCAGCACATACTGCTGCGTGTGCTGATGATCGGACTCAGCAAGGAGCACCCGCTAGCTGCTGCTGAGGCCGTGGAGCTGGCGGATCAGCTGGTCAAGCGTGCCGCCAACATCGCCTCCAGCGATAACAACGGACACATGCTCGTAGGTGGGTGGGACAAATGTTGCGTAAGGTTCCAAATAATAGTTTCCTAGATTCTTTACAAGATTTGCATTCGTAGAGTAAGACTGAGTTGACATTTGTTTCCAGATGCTTGATTCTCACGCTCAACTTTGAGGATCTCCAAATAAGGATCAATTGTCCTTTGGCTTTTTTAGCCATCCGTCCCCCTTCGACTAGAAACTATACTTCCTAAATAGCAGTATTTCTCAACTTGGTTCATTGGTTTTTCCTTAATACAAAGTGCTTCATCTGATATATTGTTTATTCTGAGGTCTTTAGATTTGAAATTTTGATTTTTAATCTCACTCCTCTTGCATTTTCCCCTTAGTTCTTCAATATTTCTGCCAGCATTCTGATTATTTTTGAAGTGATATAATATTTTAAGATTAACTCTTCGGTACTATTTTGTCAACAACTCTCCTCTGTGGTATTATGTTTAAAAAAAAATGTTTTGTTTTACTAAGAATAATTACCAAGCAAGTAAACTAATAAACAGAGAACCAAAAAAAACTATTTTTAAGGAGTCTGTTACGCATAAACATGTTGTTGCAAAAGAGGTGGCAGTTAAAAGCTCCATATATCTGTAAAACCTTAAAAACTTAATCAACTTTAAACATTTCAAATGTAAGCCATCTATAGAATTGGGAGTAACAATGACAAAATTGTAATCATTACATTTTTCTGTAATTGTAATTTAATTGTTACATTAGAAACGCTATAACAAGTAACGAATGATTGTTACAGTTTACAGGTAAATGTTATAGGTATGTAACAAGTTACTTTTTACACATCAGTATGATTCAAAATTGGTCCTTAACATCTTCCCAATTGCTTGACCAGCTCAATTTGCATAGGTGGGTTTCTCGGCATAACTACTGTAGATTTGTACGGGTTAACAAAGAAATGTATTAGAACTTTATGATTTACAGTGGATAAAATGGAGATTTTCGAACTGATATTCAATTTGTCTGCTTATCACCATCCTGAGAACATCGACTTGCCGGCCATAAAGCCGACGACTTTGGCCATCACCAATCTCTACTGGAAGGTAAATACGATGTCACCACATTTTTCAAGGATTTCTCTACGGCTTTATTTGGTGCTGGAGTATTACAGTTTGAAGATTCAGACATCAATATCATGGAAAAATTGGAATATTTATAGTGGCAAAGATCTATTTACATGAATTGCGTCTCTGACTTGTTTGGCCACTTTAGACAAAAAAACTACTCCCTTCGTTTTGAGAAGTTGAGAAATTACCCGCTCTCAAGAACCTAACCTAACACTACATCATAGCATACACTTCAATCTAATTAATGCAATTTTTGATTTTTTAAGGAATTCTAAAAATAATTGTGGTTAGAAAGGTAAATATACTTACATTAGGTACAAAGATACCATTATTTGGTACAAGAGGATACCAAACTTTTTTAACACCTAGATATAAATACCGTACATCTCAAAAATGTCTGGAAACCATTATGTTATAAAAAAACATACTATATTGCAAAGGAAATGATAGATGATGACAACTTTGTACATAAACTTTGAACTAAAGTTGTGCTTTAAGCTTGTGATTTTCTTCCTTTTTAATAGACAATACAAATTTTGAAGTATTCTTAGTTCTGTAATTTTAATTTGCTATATATTCTATTATTTGATAAATAGCAATTGCCTACCCATCAAAAACTGTTCTTTCTTTCATTAATTATAATACTGTTAAATAGCCATACAGTTAACTACCATCTATATTTCTTTGAGATCTATTCCATTGGCCATGCGTCAGTTTAATGTTACTTTTGTAACTCTCTCGTTAAACGTCATATGCAAAAGACAACTTTGACTATGGTTAAGGAAAATCCGCCCAATTTTTGAGATTATTGGGGTTGTTGGGAGTTTCTCGATGTGACTCACTGACCCCAACTTGTACCAAATGGCGCATGGCATTTGCAGGGGTGGGCGCTACTGCTGGTGTTGAGTGCGCACAACCCGACCACCGTGGGCGCCGAAGGGTGGAACAAGTACCCGACACTGCGCACCCTCATGGAGATGTGTATCACCAACCACTTCATCTTCCCGCAAGCCCCCGAGGAACTCCAACTGCTCACGTTGGAGAAGGAGGCTATCCTCCAGTTCGAGACACACCTGGCTGCTGCCTCCACCAAGGTTAGTTTCAAAAATGATTTACAGTTCAAACTATCTGAAAATACGAAGAAAAGACGTTTGGGGCCATTTAGAGCTCCTAAACTGACGTAGTTTAGCTTTAGACGTATGTTAACCCTCCAGAGGTTGCAGCACGGAAGTTACCTCCAGGTGTATCTCTGTCCGTTATTAAAATCGCCTACATACAAGCCAAAATCCCATAAAGCAAGTCGCAAAAGTCGTCCCTTCCGTCATTTGTCTTAAAACACGATAGAGTATAATTTAGTTATTAAAACCTTCGATGTATTTAGTTTTTTACTGTTTGTATTAGAGCCTGGAGCCAACTCCGGATGATTCCGCTGTCAGCTGCAGGTGTATTCTGTGTTGTTTTTATAGCTCTATACTTGACCTATTGCATTTTATCCCGGTAAAATGTTGATAAAAATGTCATACTGTAAGAACATTGTTGTTTTACAATTTTCAGTAATGATTTAAACCCTTGAAGTAACCCACGGTGCCCCTCTACGCTTGAAACCCCATGAGGCATCTGGAAGGTTACGTGAATTATTAAAGTCGAAAACGCAAATATCATTCAGCAAAACCTTAGGATTAGAGATTGATAGGAAACCGCTCAATTGAATACTCTGCAATCAAATTTCAAATAGAAGTCAATTTAGTTTTATACCAAAAGTTGTGTTGTAGCTCTGCTTAGCTCAGGCCAGCTGTATCATCCGGACGACCCTAGCCGCCAAGCCAAACTTAAAGAAAGTCTACTGTATTAGAAATGGTTTTGAAATGTTATATTACGTCAACTGTGTTCTGCTTGTCAAGATAATAAACCTAGCAATAAGATGATTTTCAACACTAAGGTTAGACATCATAAAGTTTTTCCATTTTGTATCGCAAGGACATTTTAAAATGCTTAAAATTTTCTGGGATAAATTAAACTATACATAATGTAAAGCTCTCGGAGTAGTTGAATCTAAGAGAATTGGGAATCAAAAGGATCTTAATAAATACCGTATGTATCTAGCGTGCAAAGGAAGAAAACCTGAAAATCAGGGAATATCATAACTCTAGAGTAGCCAGAGAATATGGGGAAAACTTAATTTGCAAGAGCTATGAGATGGCAGTAGGGACTATAAAATTTTGAGCTGCAAAAATTTGCAGTACTACTTAAATTCACAGCTGAGTTGACTTTCCACCTGTTTCTTGAGTGTTTTAAAACATTTTCTTCATCTTGTTGTTTTCCAGATGGAGATAACGGAACAGTCCAGCCTACTGTTGTCTCAGCTGATGAGTATGGATGTGAAAGGAGATCCAAGGCGCCCTCCTCCTGTATTTATTGGTAAGTATTTCGAATTGCATCATCAAAAGAAAGGAGAGCAGGCTGGCCTGGATAAACTAGAAACACATAAGAGAGGGCAAACTTTTGATTTTTTGGCCCTAACGGGACTTTCAGAATCAAACATCGTTATTTCTTATTGTACAATACATATAAAAATAGTATCAACAAAAAATAACAATAAAAGAAGTGCATATCCTACATTTTAAACTATGGGTAAGCTATGAAACCATGCTTTTAATTAAACTTGATTCTTTTGCAAAAGATATTTCTTAACCTAATTTCTAAAACATTTGTCTCCACATTTCGTTTTATTAACTGTGGCAAAAGTTAAAAAAAAGTCAAATGGTGTTGAGGAATGTATATGAAATTTATTAAATTATACCGTAAGAATGTTCAATTCAGAGAAGTGTTTCTTAACTGACTCAATCCCCCTTTGGGTTTAATAAAATTCTCAAGACTTTTGTGTTACCAGGATTTTATCAAAATTTTTCTTATGCCAATCGTATGGCTAAGCCATAGGCAAAGTGTGAGTGCATGCGGAGCAAAATAAATAAGCTTTAAAAATTAAAAAAAAGTACAGTAGAGAGTCCTTATTCCCAAACAATTGATGCCTGTAGGTATTCGGATAACTGATTTTTCGGATACCGTCGGCTGGCTGGTGGGTATGAAGTACATGATATAGGAATGGGACAATATTCAAATTTATTTTCGCTCAACCCAGTGACGTAGCTCAACGCTGGTTGCTTGCTGAATCTTGCTGCGCTTTCGACAATGTTTTGCCAAGTTTCGTTAACCGGTTTTCGATGACCGGCTGGATATCGATGCTCTATTGTACATACAAATTCTATTTTCTTTTTTCCCTCATCAAAATGAAAATAGAGCACTCAAAAGATAAGTGAAAGCAAAGTAGGCTTAACCAGCAACAAAATGGAAGCAGTGTTGCCAACAGTGAAGTTAGAAATCAACAAAAACAAAAATAAAACAAGGAACTAAAAATATTAGAATAAAAACTAGAAGATTTGGCTACATATTAAGCCTAGAGAACCTGGTTGAGAAAAGGTGTGTCGAGACCCTTTTGTTTTGTTGTTTAACTTTGATTCATTATCTTTTAAACTCACGCTTCCAAATCTTGGTACCTCTATCTTGTTAAACCAATTTATCTGCTTAGTTTTTATTGTATCATAAAACAATCGTTTTGTTTTGTAGATCAGTTGGTAAACCTGAACAGCTCGCTGCGACTGGGTCACCTTCTCTGTAGGTCTCGGCAGCCAGACTTCCTCCTGGACATTATCCAGCTCCAGGGTCCGTCCCAGTCCATGCCTTGGCTAGCCGACCTGGTCCACAGCTCGGACGCATCCCTCAAGTATGCGTTCAATTCAATCCAAAACATCTTTATTCACAAATTGCACGAGTTACAAAGTTTTCTCTCCAATTTGTAAAGTATTTTTTCCCAAACACTATTTAATGTGCAACAACTTAGAAATCAAATTTTTAGAACTGATAACTGAAAATTAATGAATGAGTGCATCTAAAGTGAGCCTATTGCTACATAATGCTCTTAAACAGGCTTAAAATTCATCATTGTGGCTAAAAATTTAAGGTACCATTCATGTGTCTAGGTGTTCAAATTGTTTGTGTACCTTCTAATTATGGAGGCGTTTCTTATACTCCCCTCTAGTGTTGAACTGTTAATATTTCCGTTGGAAATAAACGGTTTTAGTAAAGGAAATTTAAAAACAGACTTTGCCGCCACTCGAGAGAAAAAACCGAAAGGAAACCCAACGCTCAATAGTTAAAAACTCCACTTGTCTTCAGAGGACTACACTAATCTAGGAACTACATCTAGTGGCAGGAAAAGTCTGTTTCTTTTCTTTTTACTAAATTGCTCTCCGCCACTATTATGAACTTTCAAACTAACAAATGGTTTTAAATTTGGGAAATAGGTTGTTTAGCCCTCCTCTTCAAATATCTGGTGAGGTGTCTGCTTACCCTGCCGGTTTGTTAAACAATTTTAACAAATCTGAAAAATTCAAGACCGATCCAATTTGAATCAGCCCATTCAAAGTCATGTGATCTGTTGTACAGCCACCTACCAGTGCAATGCCTGTGTGAGTTTGTACTGAGTTCGGGCGCCAGGCAGCAGAACAAGTGGCTAGCAGTTGCCGACGCAATCTACATAACCTGCTGATTGAGAGCTCGACGCAGGATGCGGAGACATTTAAGCAGATCCTAGATTATTTCCGGCGTACATCAGTCTCCTCGAGGAACCGAGAACAGGCTATTGCTGTGAGTAATTTAGAGGTTGATCCTGTTTTTGAAAACTTTGCTTGCAGCTTCAAGCACATCTCGAGACTCTTGGTGGCACTGCATGTGTTGTCTGGGTATTTATTTATTAGATGTCAAAGTAGTAAGTGGGCGAGTATGTGTTTGTGGTCGAAATTTTAGCACGGGCCTAAACCTCCGCAAAAATTCGAGCCGAAGCTGAGTAACAAAAATTGGGGTTACTTGAAGAGTTACAAAATGAAAACAGTACCTGAAACGCTAAGTAGGCCACACTTAGAGAAAGGAAAACAAGGAACCACAACAGAATTAATACTGCATTACAAATATTTGAAGAGGGAATGGAAGAATATCTTAAAAACAGAAAGTGCTAGTGGGGACTTAAGATTTGCTTCTCATTGCATTTCAGGAAGCTTTTAAACTCACCCTCTCCAAATCTTGTCAACAGGTTGGTGTTAAAACAAACTGAGAAGCATCAAACACTTAGCTTGTAGATATGGTAAAACATGCTGACTACAAAAAATGTCCCTCATTGCACCCTTTCACCGGTCCTTTATCTCTACCAGCTTCCTCATTTCCTCTGCTAACCCTTGTTTTACATAATTTTTTGGCTGTGAGAACCGTAGCTCGACGACCTAGGGTAATCAATCCAAAAACATCTTTATTCACAAATTGCCTTGTTCTGCTTTTCTACCAATTTGTAAAGCTTCCCCAACAATTTATGTGCACTGGTTAGTCAAAGGAGAACAGATAACTGAAAAATCATGAGTGCATCTAGCTGTGATCTATTGCTACATAGTGTTCTTAACCAGGGTAAAAATTTATCATTTTCAGGTACATTTATGGGTGCTGTCTAGACCTCAAAGTGTATACTTTGCATTAAACTATTAATTATACTCCCTTTATTTGAACTTGGGCTGTGAAATAAACGGTTTTACCTAATAACAAAAGAAACAGATTTTGCTGCACACGGAATGAGTCGCATCGCAAAACAAACCCACCGGGCGCTCTAAAAATACCTAACGGCCAGAGAACTACAAAAGCTAGAAGTTGTTTAGTGGCTTAGTCTGTTTTGTTCCTTTTACTCCCCAGTCCCGCCCCTTTCACCTTACACACACAGGTGTTTTAAATGGGAAATAGCTGTTTCAGCCCTCCTCTTCAAATATCGTGAGGTGTTGCAGTCCAGGCCGAAACAAACAATTTTCAAATCTGCATTCTTAGCAATCCAATGTCAGCTGTAATGTTGTCAGATGATATTGTGCGTGCCGTCATCATTTTGTATGGAGTTTGGGGTTACTTCCATTTCATTTATTAGTGTAAATTGAGGAATAAAGCGATGAGGCAAGAAAAAAACAGACTTTCGTGATTGATTTATCAGACCTTCAGTCAAGTCGTGAACTTTCAACAGAACCTATTGCTGTGAGTAATTTAGAGTTGATCACTGTTTTGAACTTTGAAAGCATCAAACGAGACTCTTTGGTACTGCATGTGTTGGGTTCAGCATTTATTTTTCAGAAGTAAGTAACAAAATACATGGTTTCTGTTCTTTTTGTCTGTCTTGAAATGTTTTAATAAAAAGAAGGCTGCCTTATTTTGTACAAATTGGCACATTTTTAGGGTTTGTGCCATTATTGTCATTGTTGTGAAATGAAAAGGAACGACATGCGGGGTGAGGTTTTAGGAAAGGGAATCTGCTAAAAACAAACAAAGAAATGGGACTACCTATTGGCTTCATTTCAAAGGGAACAATCAAAAATGTTCAAAAACAGACTAAAGTGTTCTAAGTTCTAAAGTTAATCTATTCAAAATAAATTATAGTAGGCCTGCTAATTCAAACATATAGGATCTGTGTCGCTCTCTGCTTTTCGCGCAATCTGCCTGACCCAGTCAAAATTTGCATCCTTCAAAGTGACCTTCGCACCTCCCTTTCTCTCTGCTCAGTTCAGAGTCTGACTCAGGAGAAATCCGATAGTCTGTAACTGGCATTAGGAATGAAAGTACCTGCCTTTAACTTGATCTTAAACAACCTAACACAATCTGAGAAGTAGGTATGGGAAAAATAAGAAATAGTACACAATATGTTTCGGCACCTCCTTATGTATCAGATAAATTCAAGGCCTGCTTATCTAATAAACAAGTGTAGTACTTTTGTATTTTCAAATCCAACCTAGATAAAAATATTTTCTTCCTAAGGTAAAAAATTGAGATATCCACCAGAAAACACGATGTGAATGATTGATGTGTTATAGGGGCTGAAGCTGGTGCTTGGTTGTGCTGAAGAAGAAGTGGAGGAGGGCAGAGACGACGCGACTTGGCTCATGAGGCAGTTGCCCCTCCTCCCCCACTTCCAGCTCGCCAGGACTCAGGTGACTTGTTAGCTAGGTGTAGATATACAAAGTAGTGTCTTATACCAGTTGAAAAAAAAATTAAAATTTGAAAATCAAACTGAATTTTTTAAACAACATTTATTTGGGCAGGAGGAAGTTTTTGATTAATTGTCAAATAATGCAATTTGCAGAGATTATTGGCAGAAAGGGCAGTTTCAGGATTTGTAAATAATACTTAATCATAAATTAAAACTTTGGTATGTTTATATTTTGAAAAAGTAAATATCGATAATTATATCTTTTAAATTTAATGCTAACAATTGACTGGTTACTATGTGATGTGATAGATAATACTATTCAATCATCTCATTTGTAATTACTTCAGATTTACGATATGATGATAGCAGGAAATAAGTGATTCAATCATTTATATCTCACATTACTAAAGAAGATGTACAGCATCAAGAAAGTGAAAGCAGTGTTTCTTGCCTGATTCCTTCCTGAGAGGAAAAATCCAACCCCATCCACCCCTAGTTTGAGGTCTACAGTTCCCCTCATTCATGTGTTGGTAGGGGCTGCATGAATCTCGCGTTTGTTGCTCCAGATCGGTAGGCGCGCAGCTGCAGTTCGATAGAGAGTTTTAGCCGAGCCTGGTCGTCATGTACCTCAACTTCTTGGCTCAGCACAACTCCAACGATCTCTCCGAACTGACGGACTTGGTGGCTGACATGGCGACGCTCATCGTGGAGCGCTCTACCATCATCAACGCTTATCGCATCTCTCGCAAGACGAGCCTAACCCGGCGCTCGACGCTTTCCTCTCCATGTTCTACTCTTACCTTATCAAGGTAAGGAGTCTTCACCGACCATAATATTAATAGATTTCGTTTGTGATTATAAAAATGTACAGGTTGTTACACTTTTGTCGTATAATAAAAGAAACACTGAGCAAAATCTACAAAAGTTAACAATTTTTACTCTTGGCCATTCTGTGTTCATGATATTTTAGTCTTCTTCACTGCTTATTTGATATCTTTTGCTTTGATGCTTACGGTCAGTGAAGGTTTTAAGGACCTAAGTCCGGCTGAAATTCTTCACACACTTACCCAAATGTTGTTGGTGTAGCCTATGTTTAGGCTTTTTCTTGTGAAATCAACTCAGAAAAATGAAGAAAGCCAACACTGTTTTACACACACAATAAGTGACTCACGGCTGAGGTGGCCGGCCGAACAAGAGGGAGTCTACTGTATATGTTTTCAATCAAAAACTGCATAAAAAAATGTTTGATTATTACGACCCCGCACAGCTATGGAAAATACAGCTTGGAAAGAGTAAACAGATGGCAAATTTCTGGCTAGAACCAAAGATAATACAAACCTTACAAAATGAAAGCTCAAAATGTTTTTTATAGCAAAATTCCATTTTGGGGAGGAAAGACTCTCCCAAAAAGGGTTCTTCCAGTGGACCAATTTTGCTGTTTAACAAACTTAACCAAAAATTTATAAAATCAACTTTTGTATCAAATTGTGTGCAAATTGGAAAAGATTTGGCCTGAAGAGTCGTCACCGGGGTCAAATGGGACTTCTGGTTTAAGTTTTAACTCTAGAAAAATCAAATTTGCAGTGAGCTTGTAGCTAAGTGTGTCGCTGTTTATTTTTCTTCCAATCATTTAATATTTAACTAATGATTGTCTTGTGGGTGTTTAGGCTCGGGAGCCGCAGAGAGAGGCGAATACGTGGTCGGAGAGTCAGGACCAGATCCGCGTGACGTGGCTGAGCGGTGAACACTGCATCCTGTACATCCTGGTGGTGCACGCCATGGTGATCATCCTGGCGTTCGGACCCCAGGCCGTCACGCTCAACGCAGAGTACCAGCACCTGCTGGACGCCTGGTTCCCCGTCAACCGCGACGAGACACCCAAGGTAATATCTCTACACTACTCACTTAGCTGTAATTTACTGAAGACAGTACAGTTAAGCCTCGATAATCTGAGGTAATTGGGGCTGGTGGCACCTGGAATTTTGAGAAACTCGGGTTACACGGAAAACCAAAGAGAAAAACTTATTCCACTTGTTTTAAAGTCACATTTGATTTATTATAGTCACTGGAGACATGAATATGATGAAACATGAATAGTTACTTACCGTACAAATGTAATTTACAGCTTGAAAAAAGATAATCTAGTGTCTTTTGATTCAAATTGGAACTTCACTCCTCGGTGGTGATATGCAGTGCGAACCCGTTACATTGGCAGATAGGTGTCACTGCCAGGTAGCAGAGTGGTGGCAGTGACCTTCTCCCAACACACAGCTGACTCTACAGTATGCTCAGTATTACAGTGGCTGGCAGATGGACAGAAAATTGATTGGTTAATTTTTTAAATTTGTTTTAAACTACTTTTCCGTTATTAAAATTACAAAATCGCAACAGTTTACATTATATTTGATGATTGACCATGCGATCAAGCGCCATATTGTTTGTCTGACAGTGACAGACTACATACTGCTCATAGAACGCTTCACGGATCGCCATGTTTATGTAATCAAAAGTCGCAACTCTCTATGCTATCGTTACGTTAACTGCACGGTAACAGATGGTGTGGACGATGATCGAACTAGTAGATACCGAGAAGTCAAAGAAATTGCATCCGATACTAGTTTACTTGCCCAATAAGGCAATTATTAAGAGTTTAAGGAGAAATATGCTCACTATTTCTAAAGCACCCACCACGATTTTACTGTGATTGGTTAGATAGCCCCACACCGCCGTTCTTCGTAGACAGCAAAGTGTCCGGCCGAATTTTGAGTACGTACTGCTATCGGATTGGAAAATCACGAATTATTGAAAACCTGACCCTAAAAATATCGGTTTAATCATCGGTTCCAGGAAGAACCGGCAAGAACCGGTGGAACAAGAACCGAACTCCACCCATCCCTAGTGAATACAAACACTTTTTTTCTCTAAACACAAAGTCTCAAATTACCGGGGCTCTACTGTATTGGCTATAGTTTTAACTGTTTCCAAAAATACTAAAATATATTTCCTGGTCATCGGGAATTGTTGGGTACACATGGTTTGCCTAGCTCATCGCTTATTGTTCGTTGCGTCGCAGGCATTTCTGGTGGACACGTCTGAGGAGGCTCTGCTCATACCCGATTGGCTCAAGCTGAGGATGATTCGGTCCCGAAGTCTCAAGACTCGTCAACGCGCACTTACTGATCTCGAGCCTCAACAACTCATCTTGTTCATCCAGTCCTTCGGCATTCCTGTCGCCTCTATGAGGTCAGTCACTAGGAAATAGCTTTAAATTTTATGTAAGAGTAGGGATAATGGGATTAGATTTTTCTTTTTGGATGAGAATCAAGCAAAAAACATTTTTTCAAGCTGATTTGGGAAATTTTCTGTACGGATCAAAAGCTAATTATAGTGGTCAGTGATCAGAGTAAAATTATCAAAAAATGACAGATTGTTTAGAAATTTCTTCAAAATACCAGATCTGTAAAAAATTCCTTTTAAATTTCTTTTTCACTCAAACTCAATTCTGATTTTAGGAATTTCCGTATGATTTTTGGTAATTCTATTGTTGAGAAATTCTTGATTCGGTCCCATCAAACCTTAATTTTAAGGATGTACTCAACAAGAGGTTTTTTTAATGAAGTTTGTCAATAGTCCTCAATGCTCGTCTCTAAAGGAAAAGAGGTTTCCACCTAACCGGGCCAATTTTGTATAAGGCTAAATAGGCAGCTGCCTATGGCGGCAAATTTAGCCTTGTGAATTGCCCTTTCTATTCCAACTACAAATTGCTCTGGGTAAAGAAGTTTTCTTGCCTAAATTAAGTGAAAAACTACTTAAGGTTGGCTTTGAAGGATGAAAAACTAAACACTGTGGCAGTGTTGTGCATAGAATTGCCGCCAAGCTAGATTACACCGCTATCATAGAGGACTTTGCTCAAAAAAGAAGACCAGGCAAAAAGTGTTTTAAGATAAGCCAGTATTCAGGCAGCATATACTTATTATCGTCTTGAGGTGCAATGAACAATTCATTTTTATTTTAGAAGTAAGTGCTCATTTTGGTTTTAAACTATTAATTATTCAAATTAGATAATATCTAGGCTCCTGTTTAGTAATTAAGAAAGGAATTAAAAACAGAACGGTAAGTGTGAGATGTCAAATATAAAAACAAAAAAATATTGTTCTCAACATCTGTTCAAATTAGCAAGCTGCTAGAAACGCTGGACCATGCAGTGTTGACTGACGAGCTAGCCGTGGCGGAAGCTATACAAGACAAGGCGTACATGACACAGTTGGTAGAGGTGCAGCATCGCAGAGGAGCAGTGGGCGGGGCTATATTCTCACGAGTGCTGGGTGGGCAGGACAAGTCTGAACCCGCCCAGTCTAGCCTGACCACGCCTACGATGTCAGCAAGCAGTAAAGCAGAGTCACAGCAGGTACATGACACAGCTGGTAAAGCGAACCAGGTGTGAGGATGTCTTATCTAGCTCTTTCCAGGCCTGTGGATCGTCAGTATAGTAGACAGAAATAAAAAAAATGAAAAAGGCTGAACCACCAAAAGTTGTTTTGAAGAATGAATGAAATGAAAATCACTTATTAGAGGCTTTAAGGACTGATGTCCTCTTCCCGCTTAACCCACAAGGACTGTAAAATAATAAAACTTTGTAATAATTACAGGCAATTGTTTACATTTAAATGTCAAAAAAGTTAAAACAATCATTGACATTTACTCCTATTTTAAAATATTTAAATATGATTCAAAATGTTTATTTTGGTGTTTTTAGTTATTAGAATGATTTTAACAGATATTAGCTTTGCTTGCTTATCAGTAAAATTATTAAAACTACATATAGTTTGAAAATCCCCCTAAGTGATCATATTTTCTGCAAATCCCCTTTAAATTACTCTTTCTGCCAAAAATTCCTGTACATTCGAAACTACCCTATTGGACTAAAAATTCTCCCACACAAAAAACTTACTTTATGAATTTTTGCTTTTGATTTTTAAAATTTGAATTTTAAATAATTTTGAATTTAACTATTTTATACATCCCATACATAAAATCTAAAATTATCGGAATTTCATTATAAAACCATATTTTAGATTTTTAAACTAATTCACTTGCATACCTTCAAAATACCACCAGTGTAAGTACTGTTCATTGAGTCCCATGGTTTTAAGCACCCCTCATAAGTTCCCCTTAGTCTGAATGCTGCACGCCTCCATCCTCGCTTTTGCTTTTCAATTTTCCATTTTCACATTATATTTGGCGATGTAATTTTCATTATGGGGAACATAAAAAGTCGCTATGGACAAGGTCATGAAAAGGGTCATGGGGAAGGATTTTCATGCTTTTATTGGACAAAAAACTAGCCGCATCTGAGATGGCTACGCAGCAGGCAATATTGTCGATGAAAGAACCAATCTGATATCGCCAGGGATGTTGTCTGAGTGTGTTGAAACGCTAAGTTGGACTTAACACACCTGCATAGCAAAGAAGTCCTCCATTGTCCTCCCCGACAGCTTGAATAGTTGACTGTTGATTTCTGAAATTACTTCACCAGTCCCAGAATTTTAGGTAACCAGAAGTTTGTCTTCAACGACATAGCGCATCTTGAATTTAGAAAATCCTATGTTAAACTATGGTTTTGCTCAAAAATCGCCTTGTAATGCTTTTTTTATGATACCTCATTGCAACAGCTTACGTTGATTCCACGGAGAAAACAAAATCTGCAATGCTGAACTTTGCTCCCGGTAATTAAATAAACCATGAAAACAAAACGCAGGCATCAACAAAAACTACTTTCAAAAACGACAGCTCCTTTCTACACAATGAAAGGCAATTTAAAGAAGTTGGCTTTTTTAGAATACTTCCGCCAAAAAATGTGAATATGTTTTCCACCTTGCCATTGACTCCCATTCGACTATCTTTGGGTACCCATGTTAAACTTCACTGTAAAATGTTCCAGGTCACTCACTGTTGTTCTGATTTCCATCAGCTTCACTTGTAATCCCAAGTTGCTGCAAGAGAGAGAAGTTTGCTCTAAGAAACCGAGCCCCAGACGAAGATATTCTTGGAACTCCTCTCTTTTCATCAGGTATTTTACTTTTATTTTTCAAATGTTCACCTTTTGCTTCAAATGATAAAACAGCATAAATATGTGAATAAAAAAAATGAGCCAATCGAGACAGTTCTCCTAATGGACATTGTCGTACCCGAGACAGTTCTCCGACAGTTGTCAATCGAAAGACAGTTGTCAATCCAGATGCCTCCCTCTGGACAGTTGTCAATCACATTCTCCATGGACAGTTGTCAATCGAGACAGTTCTCTATTGACAGTTGTCAATCGAGACAGTTCTCCATGGACAGTTGTCAATCGAGACAGTTCTTACAGTTGTAATCTGTTAATTTGTAGTTACCAAAGTCCAAAACCTATTTCACCTGAAAGATTCTTCTTGCACACCATTTTCATGAACTAAATGCCAGAATCAAAACCTGCCTCAACCGACCTTGGTCGACGTTCGTTTATCGATTAAATCTCGAATAATATATGGTATTTTCCTCTGGTGTTTCCTCCTCTTTAAATGTTTGTAATTCAACGTTTTGATGCCTCTGTGTTATTTTCTTTTAGTCTGCTGGTGAAAACAAACTTTGTTTTTGTTGACATCTGTCAGTGTCACTTATCATTTTGCTAACACCAATACGCAGTGTTTTTATTATACTTTGTTAGTTTTATTTATTTAGTAACATCTTTTCAGTATAAAAAATTGTTCAAGGCCAAAATTGTATACAAAATTTAAACATTTTATTTGTTAAATTCTAAACAAAATGCTATTTAATGTACTAGTATACCTTCACTTATAAGTTATAACTAAGGACAAGACGTTCTAAAAGACATATGCAAATTACACTGTTCATTTAATGTATCTGAGCCAGCTGACAGGTGTCAAACAAATTGAGTGCAAAATGTTGTACAAAACGTTGTTGCAAAAATGTATGAAAATGTTGTTCTTGTTGTCCAGTTGAAGTGCATCACAGAGTACATCGTGGAGGAGGCAGTGAGAGTAGAAGATATCAAGGCGGCAGTGGACAAGATGAACCTGCGCTTGTGTCTGCTCGCACCTCACGCTGACCTGGCCACACTCTCCGTCCTAGTCACGCACCTGAGAGACAACGGCAAGCTCACTGGGTGTTTAGTTATGGCAATGCTTTTATTTGACGCCATTACCATACTCTATGTTTGTAGGAATAAAAAACTTTGTCTTATCTTGATTGTATCAACTGCGATGCACAAAGTTTCCTTGGTTCTCTACTTAATTCTTTCTAACCTCAGAGTCATATTCAGCAAGTTACAGCTGTAAAGAGAGTAAGATGCTCTTCCACATCGCACTTAAGAAAAGTGTTAAGCCTGGAGAAACCCCACCTGCCTGCTTGAGTTTTAATAGCCTGCTTTGTCTCGGTGAAAGAATGGCTGGCTGCCAATCCCTTAACACCCACAAAGAGTTTTCAAGACACAATTCTTGGCTGGGTTAAAGAAAGAAGTCAATGAACTTGGCCTGGCTAAAGGTCAAACACTTCCGAGGTAACTGTTACCCCCTACTTTGTCCAGTGTGAAGCTGTTGACTAAAGTGGTGATGTTTTGCAGCAAACACAGCGAGATGTGTCGTCAACTCTGTCCAGCTGTATCTCGGGTGCCAAGCATCACTCAACCTCCGGCCGAATAGCTCACCACAAAGGCCTCAACAGCTCTCCAATATCAGGTCAGTAAGAAAAGTAAAAGGTTTGGAATAAAATACCTTTCGAAACAACCATAATAAATATATTGGCTGTATGAGTTTTATGTTGAAGTTCTGTTTTTGAGTTTAGGCCCCTGAACGCCCTCGATAAAGGAGCATTTTGTCGATGTTGTAACAGAAAATTGATTGGTTAACTTTTTATTTATAACAAATTGTTTTAAACTACTTTTCTTGCTAAAATTCCAAAAATGAACAATTTTACATTATAGATTGATGATTTTGTCACACAAGTACCTAATTGATCATTAGAAGAGCTTACCATATTGTTTGTCCGATGACAGACGACAATACCTGGGCGATAGAACGCTTTCACGCGGATCGCCATGTTTATATAAACGAGTTGCAATCTCGAACTGCGTTATTGTTATTAACAGCGTAACAGATGGCGCGGATGATGATGGGAACTAGTCGAAGTCAAAGAAATTGCATCCCATACTAGTTTACTTGCCCAATAAGACAACTATTAAGACGCACACGCCACGCATTTCTAAAGCACAAATCACGTTTGTTTTGCTGGGATTGATGAGATTCTACCGCCGCAGTTCTAGCATATCAGCAAAGGTCCGCCGCTTTTGAGGACCGCTCCGATAGAAAAATCTTGAATTAATTAAATTCGCACCTAAAAAATAGAGTCAAATAATCATCGCCCAGGAACCCGATTGTTGTGGTCGGTGATCGGTTCCGCAAGAACCGTGGAACCGCAGAACCGAACCCATCCCTAATAAATAAAAACGTTATTTTATTCCATGTACCTAGAGTGATCTTCAGTACTACTAGGTTACTTAACAAATGTAGCTTGCTTCCCTGTAAATGTGACTCTTCAGAACTTGTACAAGTATGTGATTAGTTGCAGTGATGGGCAGCAGCGTTGGACCGATGTTGCCCACACACTACAGCATGACAGACTCCTCCGTCCAAGGACTGGGTGCGCAAGTCACAAGACCTGGACCTGGCGGCTAGGAAGATGACGGCCACACACCCACTTCTCGTTCTCAGGTCAGTCGTAGATTCAACCCAGGCCTGCAGGGTGTTACTCGACCTTGAGTAAGCCGTGAATTTCTGCGAAAACAGGAAAAAGTTGCTTTAACAGGATGTCTAGTAGTCTTGAAAAGTGTGGAATTATTCTTGAGTTTAATGAGGTCTTGAAAAGTCTGGAATTTGTTTTAAAGGCCTGGTAAGTTAATAACAAACAATGTTTAATGCAAAAAAAAACATGATGATTTTGTTTTTTTAATTTCAATTTTTTTTTAAATTTGCTTGAAGAAATTAGCTAGACACTCTGTATAAGAGATATAGTTACTTACGTCAGTGGAATTGAATTTTTGGCACGTGCTCTCGAATTATGTGAGACTAAAAGGAATGTAGATTGTTGCCATTGGAGAGCTCTTTTCGAAAGGATAAAGCATGCACAAAAAAAGTCAACTTTTGAAGACGTCTGGGCAAATAATAGATCTGGCCAATATTGACTTTCATATCATAATAGGACAATTTTGTGTTTTACAATTGTTTGCAGTTGTATAGGAGCTTCAAAGATAAAGTAATAGTAAAGTGAGATAAAGTTGTTGTAGATAAAGTTAATTCATCTTGCCTAAGGGGTTTAAAATGGAGTTGTCAGAAATCTTTGCTCTAGATTTTTACTGACACCACCGGTTAGCCATAAGCCAGTGCCAGTGTTCTGTAATACGCTAATGATGTGTTCTGTGCATGAGCAAACAACGGCTTTTCACGCTCATCCATCTTGGTCCAGAAAAGAGCACCACTTCTATGGCAAAGCTACTCTGGTCAGACTTTGGGCAGGAACTTGTGAGAGACTCAGTAATCACTTTACCAACTAGTTAGAGATTGAGTCGAGTAAGGTAAAGCAAAGTAACTGCTCTCATCACTGGACACGCCATTTCAGGAAACATCTCCTACACTTTGCATTCATACCAAAGCTCTGGAGTGCAGGCTATGCAACAAATTGAGGAGACAGCCAAACACATCATACTAGACTGTGATAGGCTAGGGTCAGGAGAAGGGCTCTATTTGGCAATTCACAGCCAGGTGATGAGATAGACGCCGAGATTGGAAGGAAACCAAACCTCATTGAAGGTACTGGATCTAGGTCTTCCATTCTAAAGGACCAGGGTAAATAATGTTGCTTTTCTAGTTGACGTATTGTAAATATCACAAAGTCTCCACCCTACCACTTAATCTAAATCCAACCGCTAGGAAAGGAAGAAGTTAGGGGATAGGCAGGCAGTAAATTTGGGAGGGGAGGATTTATTTCAAGTCAATTTACGTACTTTATTGCCAAGTTTATAATATTAACACTTCTTTTATAATAAAATAAAACTATTTTTACTTTGGTTTTATTTAATTTTCACAGTTTAATTTGAAAATATTATTTACAACAAAACTGCTGTTTCAATGTTTTATAATATCACAACCGAAGATTCAAATAAGTTAATATGTCTTCATCTTTTGTCACCGGATCTACTATGATTTTGAAAAAAAAACAACATTTTGATATTTACAATTTACTGACACCCATTTTTTGGCCTAGTGTGTTAACTTTGTTCAGCCTGACTGAGCCTATATGCAAATAATAACTTAAAATATTGTTGACAGGCAGTTAACGATGCTGTCTCAGCTCCCTGTAATGAAAAATTCCTGGAGGTCCCAACCAAACCAATCCCTGCCCCTGTGCCCAAAGGGTTCTGGAGCTGCTGAAGCTCATCTGTTCCGGCCCCGAAAGTACATTTTTGAACCACTGCACGCTATGTTTGACACCTACTTCCAACTCTTTAAGGTAGCGTATTCTCGCTGTATGCCGTCAAGACTGTAGTTATCCTCGGGAGTAAAGCTGTGCGAGAAGTCAGAGGCGAAAAGTTGCCGTTTTATAAATCCTTGTGTCCAATTTTAAAGTTCAAAGTTTTTTCTAGGGGTGGACAGGATTAGATTTTTGCTTTCAAGTAGAAATCAGGCAAAAACACTTTTATGGATTTTGAAAAGTTTTTGGGTGGGATTAAAAGTTAGTTTTAGTTATTATAAATTGAAAAGAATTTCATTCAAGAAAATAAGTAATATTTCCTTTACAAATCCTAAATTTTGTTCAATTTCAGCCTTAGGCCTATATGAAAAAGTTATCTGGTACATCATGATTGTCCCATGATTTGATATTATTATTTATCAAATTACTATAGTTATAGTAAAACTTTGTAATAATTACAGACAGCTGTTGTCAACATTAAAATGTCTAGAAAGGTTGAAATAATGATTGGCATCTACCCTTAAAGTTGTAAAAATAAAATTTAAACTTAGTTTTAAAATTTTATTAGGAATCGTTTAGTGATTAGGGTAATTTTTAATAGGAAATTGTTCCAAATTGCTTAATTGTCATGAGCAAAAATTATTTAAAAAAATTACAGACTGTTTAAAAATTATTTTCAAATGACCCTATTTGCAGAAATTTCCTGAAAATTCCTCCCGTCTGAAGAAGTTCTGTTTTAGGGAATTCCCACCTAATTGTCGGTATTATAATTGTTGTCAAGAATTTCCTGATCCTTTATTATTCTGGCTTATATGCAGTGAAAACTGTAGTGATCAGGGGCAAATACTGTAATAAACTTGTATGTCTGATTTAAAAGGATTAATCATTACATGCTATTCGCCTTGATATTTTAAACCACAGTGTTCCTCATTATTTATTTCCAGCTGGCATTGCTTAAATGGATGTATAGCCATGTTGACCAGGTTCGTGCCAACCTTTGAGAGCATTTGACGTGGCCACACGTTGAAAGAGCGCCGGCGTTATTTGCAGACGCAAGCTCAACTCATCAGGTATTTCTGCTGAATGATTCTACTGATTCTGTTAGAGATGTTGTTAAATATGTGTTTTCAATAGTGGTTTTAAAATTATTTGCTTGTAGCAAAGCCAATAATGGCACCATGGCAGTTCAAATAATTCTGTAAAACTCAAAGCTAGTGGACCCTTAATTTCACCTTGACTTTATTATGTTTCTAAATCTTTGTATTATACCTAAATTTTGTGTTTTCTTAGGCTAATAAAATGTAAGTTATGCGGATGTTATTTCCACAGGCATTTTAATCCAGGTTTGAGAGGTTCCACTTAAAAAAAAAATTCAAATCGGCCCTTCAAGCAAGTATCAACCTGACACAGTATGATTTTCATTGTCCCCTCATATAACATTTTGCTGCCGACAATTCACTACAAAAGCATCAAACATGCTAAAGATTTATTAATGTTTTAGAATTTCAACAGCAGAGGCTGGTAAAACCAGTTTTAAATAGTAAGTTAGTAACCAATAACTTTGTTCAGCAAAAAAACGTGAGAAACTACTTGTCAGTATGTTCAGAACTTTAAGCTACCTACATATTTTGGGGAAAGACGAAAGTTTCATTGTTGATTTACTCACTTTAGTTATACAAGTTGTTCAAACACTTGAAATATACATAACGATATTTACTGCACCATTACGATTATTTTAATGTTTTATAGTGTTACAACCTTAACAAACTCAAATTAGAACTTGTGATTGTCAGTACAAGTTAGGTATAGTAGGCCGCTTACTGAAACTTGATGTGATAGAATGGAATAGGGGAACAATAGTAAACATTCGAATATCAATAATCTTTATGTCATAACCATAATATTTTAGTTTAATATTTTCTGGTAGGCATAGGTTAGTTATATTTTAATTTGACTTGTAATGTTTTAGGTTTTATTGCTGTTTGTGTGGTCTAGCTTAGCTCTACAGCTTGGACACTATTTTTTTCAGTTGTCAATGCAAATAATGATAAAATAATTATTATTGGTAATCAAAACTGGACCAACATTTTATTTATGTGTACAAACTTAAACTATAGGAACACTCACAAAAAAAATAAAACACATAACACTTTAATATTACAATAATACCATACCTATAACAAGCGAAAATATTATGCTTTATCAATAGCAAAACAAACAAATAAAGCCTTAATAATTATTACATTACTCAAGCTGTGTAATAAATGTTATTCTATTCCAGGCAGTGTTAGTGTGCTGATTCCCACGTGTTACAGTGAGCTGCAGAACCAACACCAGAGCCTGGGCAGTGTGTGCATCATGATGTCGAGGTGAGGGACGAGAGGGTGGGGAGGGAGGTGCTGTCTCCGCCCCGCCCAGAGCCTCCCTCCCTCCGCAGTGGGACAACATCCTGCTCGCCCTCAAACACTCAGGTAACTCTCACAACCCGCCTGTCTGTCAAATGCATATGACTTTCCAGATTTAGAGAGTGTTTTTAGCAACACACATGACTGTTGTGGCAGAGTCGAGCATCCTGCAACCTGTCAGGGGCACAGCCACCATCTACAGTAAACCCCCAAGGGAAATCGCCTAACAAATTCAGCGTGTTTCTAGTGGGACTGTCAGCAGGACTCTCAGACTGGGACTCGTGGCGTGGTCCTGTAATCCAGCTTCATGGAGGTCAGGTTTTGAGGATGATATAGGTCTAAAGCGGCTCAGATAGTCTCAGTGATCATCTGATGATACCCGCATCAACTCCCACCATCGTTTAGACATATCAGACCATCACCTGCGTGGTTCGAGAAGTCACGTTAGGCGTTGGTCCTTGTATTTCCATTGGTCATTGGGCTATTAATTAATGACCCATTCTAAGGAAGAGTCGGCCTTAGTTTGTAACAAGACTACACCTCATAACTCATTACTACCACTCATCACACTCATCCCTCACCACATATTTGCCTTAAAATACACTCATGAGAGTGGTCGGCATCTCAAATAGTGATTTAGTGATCTCAAATAGTGATTTAGTCTCTATAAATGAAAGAATTAATAGATTAAAGATAGTTCAGAGAGTCATATTCTTCAAAGGAAAATTTTCTCTGCCCTGAAAAAAAACCCAAACAAAAAACAAAGTTCTCAACATACCGCTAAAGTAAGAAACCCAAAACAGCCTGCTGACAATTCCTTTAACACCAACATTAATCTTGACTCTATAAAAGACCCCCGCCCTCAAATCAACTATAAAATGGACCAAAACCGTTCTTTAGTTCTATTTCCACAGACAAAAACCAGGTACATAACAAACAGTACTACTAAAGAAAAAACTCAAACTAAACAATTATTTATTATAGTACATAAAGACCAACCAACAAAAACAAAATTTTGTTCGAATTACAAAAGAAGCCAAACTGAAGACAACTGGAACTGGAGACAACTGAAAAGCAACTATTTGAACAACACCTGAAGACCTGCTACAAGATTAGCCTTCCTTAATGAACTGTATAACTTTGACATCGTACTTATCTTGATGATAATGTAATCAAGATATTTTGACATGTGTTACTGACTGCAACTGACTCCGGCCTTCCACGGTTACTATTACTAGGGGTGAGGGAGTTGGGTTTTCCCATTGGGCAAGAATTGGACAAGAAACCCCCAATTTTGTCTTGCTTGATTTCAGGACATATTACGTGGGATTAAAAGTTAACTTTAGTCATTACAAATAAAAAGAAAAAGTTTTCTTGGAGAGTTTATAATTATGAATAAGTACATTTATTCTACAAATACCAAACTTTCGTTCCATTTGTGAGTTTTGTACAAAAATGTCTATGGTACAGCACGATTGTCCTTTGGTTTGGTATTATACTATTATTATTTATCATATTACCATACAGTATATTATAACTGTATATGCCAACGTATCACAACATTCAGATTAAGCATTGACTTATAAACATTCTCTACTGTGACAGATGCTCTAATGAGCCTCCAAGACCTGGACCAGGTGACACTCGCAGGCCCGCGCTCCTAGCGCAGAACCGTGAACGATCTGGCCGAACTGATACAGTCGCCGAGCAGTGCAGTACGCAGCCTTGCGCACGGTCTGCTGGCTCGATACCTGCGCCACGCACCAGACACGGCGCTCACGCTGCTGCCTGCGTACCTCGCCTGTCTCAACTCGGGGACTGCGAGCTGGTCTCCTCCCTGCTGGACAGGCTGCCGGAGATCATCGTCTGCTCGCAAGGTAACTTTCAGACACGGCATCTAAAGCAGAACAGTCGTAATAGTTTTGCAACACTGTGAAACCTGAAAATCTGTCTGCAGGGTCCGGCGGTGGTCACCTCAGAGAAAGCCTAAATTCTTACTGAAACTAACTGAAAATAACTTACTTTTTTAAGTTATAAGTTATCTTTTTGTCTTGTCAAAGGCCCTAGTAGGGCTGAAAATTTGTCAGTCTGTGTTCTTTTATGTGTTTCTACTTTATCCAGGTGAGCCTGCTCTCCTTTCTAATCCTTTTTGATGGTTATTTACTTAGTTCAAAACAGTTGATGAGTCAAATAGAATTTCAAAATAAATTAAAAAATAAAGAATGAACTCCTCAACAAAGCTTTCAATACTTTGGAGGAGTTTTACGGAAGTGGTCTTTTTCTTTATAACATTTTTATCATGCTTCACTATTAGTAATACTTTAAATAAATAGTTATTTTGACAATGCACCTACTTTTATTTCTTGTCTGGATTATAAAATCTTTTTGTTTTCAAATAAAGAATGTCTATGTTGTAATAACACACTGTGTGTTTGACCTGTACGCAGAAGTTGCTCAACCTCTCCTGGAGACAGTGTTCTGCTTGGGACTGACGCAGAACATGAGTACGCTTCAAGCCATCACCAGGTCTCTCTCGCTGCTTAACCTGCAGATCGGCTGTTGAGAGAACACAAGACTGAGTGCATTCTGTACTTGGCTGTAAGCTTCTCACTGTCTCATTATCCTGGTCTTGCCCGACGCTACTGAACCCAGTGCTTAACACAAGATCCACCTTGCTGTTTTCGTTAACTCGTTTTCTTTATTCACCCTTTATTTTTTGAGTATTTTATCAGTAAACAAACTATTTTAAAAAGGGGTGGGTGCAACCAAAGGATTAGAAAATTCCAACAAAAATTAAATTCCAAAAATCAGGCAGGAATTCTAAAAGCGGGATTTATTTTGGGGAATTTTCAGGCAAAATGGGGAAATATGTGGGGATTTTTTTGTATAAAGGGATATTAAAAGGGAATTCTTGGCAGATTTAGTAGTTTAGGGGGAACTTTCATTTTTTTATAACTTTACTCTGATTACTGATCTGTTTTCTAGGCAAATTCCTATTTAAAATTACAAAATCCTTATCATAAAACAAAACTAAATACACATTTTATATCTGTTGAAATTTTTACAGTTTTAAAGGGTCAGAGTTATTATTTCAACCCTTTTTGACAATTTAATGTTTATAATAAATGGTCTGTAATTAGTACAAAGTTTTACCATAATGGTAATGTCTTGCTTTGCTAAACGGAAAGTTAAGGAAATGTAAGGTAAATGTACTTATTTATATAGGCAGTAAAAAAACCTTTTCAATAATCTTCTTTTGAATTTAATGACTAAAATTAGTTTTTTATCCTGGCTGAAAATGCCCCAAAATTAAGCAATAGGGTTTCTTGCTTGATTTCCCCTCTGCCCCCCAAATCCAATACTGTCCACCCCAAATTTTTAACTTAGACGGCAAAATCTTAATACAACCTTTCTTTCAGCCAAATCACTCCACCAAGAACCCGGCCATCGTTGAACTTTGATCAATCTCACTGTGACGTGAAGAACTTCCAGTTCTGGCCAGAAACGATCTCTAAAGCTAATCATAATGAAAAAAACATGTTCTGCAGACAGTGAAACAAAAGAGAAACCCGCCAAAAAGCATGCTCGAGCTTTTAGAAGTATTGAGATGGACAAGTTGATAGTATCAACTCGGAGGGAGACATAGTTGAGAGAAGCCTTAGAGGGTGGAGTTAATCTAGTGAACTCAGCGAAAGGTTCTAGAAGTAGTCACCAGGCAGCAGCAAGTACTGAACAATGCACAGCACGGGAAAACATCAGCGCGGGTGTTTCAAGATTTTGGGCCGAGAGAGGATGAAGTACAAATTAAATTATGTAATTTTGTGTATATTAAGTGTATGTACAGTTTGTAAGCTAATGTTAGTAAAACATTTGAGGTTTTCTATTTGGGATTTATTTTCCCTACCATCTATTTCAAATTAAAATCATATGCCAACGTGTAGCCACAAGCGCTACCATGAAACTTAGCGCATTTCCTTCAACAGGGTAACATTTGGAAGAAGAAGAATATATTTATTTTCTAAAGTTTACAACGAAAAACAAGAACACCAGGCGTAAAATGCAGCGATCGAGCTCATCACTCGGTGGTGCGGGTTCGATCTCGCAGTCACCACTTACAATTTGTAATGTGACTAGTGCGGTGTAGGTAAAGGTCGAGGTTGAGTGGTAGAGAGGACTTTATAGTCCTAACTTGCCTCTTAAACAAGACAAACTTTACCTTTACTTATATTTATGCTCCGTTTTAATTAAAATTAGTATAAACATTTATAGTATAGTACCTAACATGTATACCCAAAATCTGTTCAGCCAGACCAAGATAATGACGGAAATTCATCGTGTTTTTATGTCAACTTTTTCACACAAGTTATTCAAATGTTCTGTACAGCTCTTAAAGTGGAGATTCACAAGGAAGTAGGAGAAATCAACAATGGGCTGAAGTGTGAACTCACTCAGAATGTATCTATTGTTTACTGTTTGTTGTTGTTCATCCTTGTTGTTGAACCGTACGTACGCAGCACTCATCCTCACAATGGTAAGACTAACAAACTCTCTTTAACTTTCTCAGCCTTTAGAGTAAATGTTTTATGTTATATTGAAAATTAAATTAAAAATATACTCTAATACAAATTGCATTGACACCTACAGAAATGGAAAATCTTACAACAATAAGATAGTTTACTAATGGTAATTACAAAAATAAATTTTATTTTTAAGCTGTAAATTAACTTGTAATATTAGGAAATAATTCCTGTTTATCTAAATATGACATTGGGATGAATGAGTACAAATGAACTGAAATAAATACAATATTGTGTTTTCCACAAACATGTTGATATTTCTTGTGAATACATTTATTTCAATAAAGACATTGTTTCTCTGTCTAGCACTGTATTTGTACAATGTTATTAACAGATGAGTGAGATGACTCACAATCACCTCCCCTCCTCGTGTTTGCCCTATCTGATAATTTGGTGATTTTGCCTTTAGTCATTGTCCCCCCCCAAATATTTGAACTTACTGCTGCAACACTAGAATGCCCGTTCCGAAAACCTTAATTGCCCTGGGACCAGAGCAATTACTTTTGTCGTAAAGTTGAAAACATAACTATCTATAAACAAAATAGTGTAAACCGTAAATAAAGTGAATTAAATTGAAAAACCTTTGCCAGCACTGTCGTTATAAAATGGTGGGTGGCCTGACCTATATCTTTACAATTTTAGGCCGCCCTTGGCCGGATTTCGGTTAATATAATTACGTCATCTTTTTATTAAGTGACATCACCTAATACGTTGCCATATTTAGTTTTAAGTTGACTTGTTCAATCGCTAAACTGCTTAAAGGAAATAAACGTTTGTCAATTTTAGGTATACAGTATTACCGTCAAAGAAGGGGTTAGTATAGATTTTTATATTAGGTGGGCAGCCAAGTGTAAATGAAGTTGGCCCGCCCAAAACGCATAATTATATTGTACAGTATTAAGGTATACAAACGTCAAATTTGGGTATACTTGCCTATACTTTCGATATACTATCACTAACGACCTATAGTTTCAAGTGGGAGGGCTTGTGTGGTGTGGCCGTGTGGGCCAACTTCACTTACGTGTTATTTTCTGTTGTTTTATCTTTCAACAGGCCGTCCATTGAATTCAGCTGATTGGTTGTAAAATGTCCATAAAAATAATGAAAAGATGGCCGTCGAGTTTAAGGAACGGTCCAGTCTCTGCAACTAGTACTTTCACTATAACTGACGAAATATTGAGAAACTCCTTAACACTACAGTAACTTATGAGTGATATCAACAACTTTGAAGCGGTTTTCCTCATGCTAAGGTAACTTGAATAAATGTATTCTACTTTACATTTTCACAAATACTTCTCGTCCTGGCTAGGTTCTAATTAATTGATCTTACCCGACCTTTCATTCAAAACATAGCGCTCTGGCGTGCATAACCTACATGACTAAAAAATTAGGAATCATTATTCTAACTAGAGACTAGGGCCCAACACCCAAGTACACCTGCTTTAAAATCTAACAGATATATCAGTGCTACTTAGGCTAAAGGCACTGAGCCTAGGCTAGGCTAATGTTTGGAAACGATTGGGCTACTGTACTTGCTTTATGAGCAACTGTTAGAATAGGCAACTTAATACAATTTAACTATTGCACTGTACAACTCTGCAATAGTTGCTATTGTTACCACCGGTTTCTTTGCTTTATGAGTAAATTTAAAACTTACTTAAAGTTAGTTGTAGAGTTAGGCTGGGTGCCTTAAATTTTTTATCTGGATTTAGTGAGACCCTGTTCCTCTTGTTGAATTCAAAGTTATTACACCTACATACTTATTCTGCTGTGTTAGTGAGGTGTGAGATGAGCCCTTGCTAAAAGAAACCATCATGGCTTCAAATCATTCATTACTATGTAGTAATTTTTCTTACACTATTTATTAACACCGTATTTGTCTAAATCCAACTCTTCATCGTCAAACCGTTTGTGTAATTTAGTCCCTTGTTGTTACCCATAACCACCCCGAACATTAAACTCAAGAAAAAGAATAAGATGTACAAAAATAAAGTACCACAATATTCGGGGTGGATTGGACAAAATCAACCTTTATACCAATAATATAAATACTGTCATTAATTGTTCATCACGCATGTTAATTTTTGAAAAAGGTGTATACCGTTTACAAATAAATAAATAATAGGAAATTATAATTGTTAAAACTTAAAGTTTTTGATTTAGGTCTAATTTTTGGCCAATTCCCTATTTGTCCCATCCATATGATTTAAAAATAGGTTAAGTAATATTTTAAGGGCTTATATATACTGGTCCACCATCAGTTTTGCAATCCCAAGGCTTCCGCCATTCTCATCTCGTGTAGGTATCCAGGCTAAAAGGTTGCGTTTAATCAAGTCTGCAGTGGTATTGCTTT
Source organism: Matsumurasca onukii (assembly GCA_018831715.1). Lineage (NCBI taxonomy): Eukaryota > Metazoa > Arthropoda > Insecta > Hemiptera > Cicadellidae > Matsumurasca > Matsumurasca onukii. The sequence goes on along the minus strand of CM032065.1, from coordinate 42,675,477 downwards.
AAATTCTAGTTACGTACCAATTGTACCTACCGTTAAAACTTCAACTAAATTATTTTATTTTACAGGTTTTACCGATCTGCAAGCTTCCACCTATGTTAAGGCGCTGCTGAAAAATGGCTCGTAGGCGTAAAAGCACTGGAAATGCGAAGACTAGAGACAACAAAAGTAAAGAAAAAACTAGTGCAGAGACCTCGAATCCTGAAAATGAGTCGGAAAGTGTTACAAAATCAAATATTTCAACAACTGAAGCTTTACAAGAACCAAATGAAAAGAATATGTGTGAAACTAATTCAAACGACAATAGTGTAGGATCACAAAATATAATGATGCCAATAGACATTCAGCAAATGATTCTAGGTGATTTGCAGGGTGGAAGTAGAAGAGAAGAAATCGTCGTGAGTCGAGAATCTGCTGGAGACACTTCCGAGGGTGATCCAGAGTTAGAAGTGATTGAAAATGAAGTTGTGGAAAGTGTAAGAGAAGAAGAGTACGACGTGCAATCTGAGGAGGAAGAAGGACAACAAATCATCTATATAAACCAAGATGAGGGAGAAGAAGGCCAGTATGTGATTGTGGTCAATGGAGATGACTTTGAAGTGACAGGTGAAGAAGGCCAAGAAGAGGTAACGATTCATAACATTTCAGAACTAACAGAAGGATCGTGTGAAATTATTACAGTGGTCAGAGAAAGTGATTACGAAAGCAGTCAAGAATCAGGCGGTGAGGTTGATGAAGAATGTGACAATATCAATGCAGTCATAGGCGATATTGACGGAATGCATTGTGTGAAAATATCTCAATATCAGTTGGATGATGAGTCGTCTAATCCTGAGGCTAATTTAGAAAGAGAAGAAACAACTGTGGTTGATTGTCTAGAAGATAAAGAACATTTTCAAAACTTGGTAGTTCATCAAGTTGCTTCTGGTGCTTGTGAAAGTTTACACATAGATGATGAAAAATCACAATCGGAGACAGTTGAAGAGTCTGCATGTGTTGATTCAAAGGATAAGGAGAAATCTGAGTCAGAAACCATTGCTGCATTAGGCCAAGTTGACTCAAATTCGGTAGATGGTGAAAAATCTAATTTAAGACAAATTGAAGTTGACACACAGGTTGTATCAAATTTGATAAATAAAACTGAAGAAGCTACTCTCATGGAAGTTGACTCACCTGGAACACTTATTGATAATAATAAAATAACAGAAAATTTAATTGAGATGGCTGAATGTAAAAATATGGCTGATAATTGTTTGCCCGTGAACCCAGACCCTTCTAAAGTCGAAAGTCTAGAAAAAACACCTGGGAAAAAGGAAAATGTCCAACAGAGGTCCAAACGAAAACACACAATTCAAGAGGAACCAAGAGTGCTAAGAAGAGGAACTAGAAAAGGAAGAACAAGGGGAACTCATTTACCGGATAGTACGGAACCATCTAATGTGAATTTATCCGAAAATGTACACATCAAATCTGAGTCTCAGCCACAAGATTCAAATTCAGCTCCAACTTGCAGACCATTGTATGATGAAACTGATAAAGACTCCATACAAGAAGATAAAGTAACAAGTAATTCTAGTGCTTCAGAAAATTCATGTTCTAACACTTCTGAAGAAACCGTTTCATCTAAGTCAAAAAGTACCATAATTAATGAATCTATTAAAAAGATTACATGTAAATCCAGTGCTTCCGAGAACTTAAATTCTAACATTCAATTAGAAACAGATACAAAAGTTGACACGAATAGTTGTAATTCTCTGAATCAAGACTTACCTAAAGTTGAACATAAATATGTTTGCATTAAAGACGAAGTCATGAAGGTAGATGAAGAAAAGCAGAACACAGGGAGAAGTAGAAGCGGAAGTACGGACACAACGGGATCGGAAAGTGGCTCGACTTCTAGCTCAAGTAGGAGGCGAAGTGGCAGAATAAAGTCGATTTCTTCTCTGAAGCAAGAAGCGGAAAGTTTGAAATCCATTTCTTCTTCGGTTCCGGTAGTGTCGAGTACGACCACCCCGCCTGTGCTAAAGTATGAGACAGACAAGCCAGTGAAAGTAAAATCTCGTTGGCGTAGGTCTAGTGAACTGGAAATGGTTTCTGGCGTACGTCGTGTGCAGGAGTTGGAGATTATGTGTGCCAACAGTAAACTTACCGACGTTGCCACACCTCCGGCTCGACCTAGCAGACCATCTACGCCTCCGTACACCCCTCCTCCTGACGAACAAGTTGAGGATGTCCTCTCAAGCTTTCTACAGATCACCTTCAACGAATATCTCACTGACAGGTAAGCAGTTCACCTTCTGCCTATATTGTTGATGTTTATGTAATTCATTAGAAATGAAGTTAAGATTAAAAAAACTGTATTGAGAAAAGTTTTAAAACATGGATTAAGCTGGTTTCCAAGTACAGGATCAAAAGCAAGTCATATCCTGAAAGTGTATTTTAAGCTTGATGTGGAGTGTAAGACAAATTTGGAGAACACACCACTCGTTTTACGCGTTATTTTCAAACTATAAGGTCAAAATCCATAAATTAAATACTAACTTTACTCACTTATTTTTGAATAAAATTGAAAGAAAAGTTTTGTTTTTAATGTTCAACTTAATGCAAATACCATAGGCTACATAAATAAAATAAAATTGTTTATTGATCGTTCAGCAAATTACATGCAATAGATCTTGTCAATACATTACTTTAAAATTACAGTTATTCAATATCAATAACATTATCAAGTATAATACCAGTCAATATTACTGCTATCCAAAATCTAGCTTAGCCAAAAGTAGTAACAGATTAAAAATTACTGTATCAAAAGTGTGGAAAAGGACATGAAACACAAAATTGTTAAGGTGTTAAATTGAAAGTTCATAATAGTGGCGAAGATCAATTACAAAATTGTTAATCTCAGACTTTTTGGCCACTTAAGGAGAAAAACTACTCCCTATATTTTGGGCAGTTGGGAAACTTTATCTGTTATCAAGAGCCTAACCTAACCTAACCTTACACTACATTGTATTAAACACTTAACATAAGCCTACTTTAAGAAACATAGTTAAGTTTCTTAAGACCTACCTAGAATTGTTTATAAATCAACCAGTGTTTATCTGGTCATCACCAATTCCAATTACTTCATCAATATTCAACAAACTATCAAATATAGAAACCCAACCTACGCACAGGCCTCGTGCCCATGTAAGCATTTCCAATAATTATAAACTAGACATCAGGTACAACTATAATTTCATAGTGTAATTAATATAATTTTATCTTATGAGTGTATCAATGTATCTTAAATATAATAGCTATAAGTACTAGTTTATATCTGTATAGTTGACTCTCTCGTTCCGCCACCTCGGGGCTGGACCCTCACCGAACTAAAAAATGGCCAGACTATTTGAAATTACGAGGAAAAGACTATCGGGGGCCTTTAAGAGCTCCAAAACTGACATTGTTTAGCTGTAGTCCTATGTTAAGTGATTATGGTCAAAACGCAAGTACACCAAAGTCCTGTTAATCCCAACTAATTGGGACCGGACCCAGTTCGGATTAGCAAATGTTCGGATAAACCGGAAAAAGACGCTAAATGACAAGTTTGAACGTAAATTAACATTTTGTATGTAAAATAACGTCTAATTAAACAAGAACAACGTACATTATATTTTATTTATCAGTACTGTACTGTATAAATATTAGGTCATTGCATCAAGAAGGGCTGAAATACTTTTGTGTGAGGTTAGCTGCATGCACAGCGACTCGTCACTGTCGCGTCTGACTGGGTGCCGGTTCAAGGTCAGGTATTACAGTACAGTATGCGTGCGCAATGTGAAGTAGTTAGTCTGTGTGTCGTTGTTTTGTTTCTTCATTGTTCATTGTGAAAAATGTCTAGAAAATTTTCAATTTTTTCCCAATTGCTAGTTTGGATTAACCAGAAATTCGGATTTACAGGGTTCAGATTAACAGGACTGTGGTGTACTATCCAGCAAAACCGTTGGGATTTTAAAAGAAACTGGTCAAATGATTATACCGCTTGCAAAAATAGTAGATGTAGCCTATGTTTACTTATTTAAACCTCTGTTGTCCGGCCGAACCAAGCGAGACCGAACGAGAGGGATTCTACTATAGTTGTATGTAACTTGTACCATGTTTACAATTGAAATAAACTATATTTTAATTTGTTGACAGGTCGAAGAGCAAGGAGGCCAAGCGTATGGTGTGTGACTGTACGCTGACCAAGGAGGAGATTGCGCGTGGAGACATGGGTTGTGGAGAGGACTGCCTCAACCGCCTGTTGATGATCGAATGGTTAGTGCTTTTTCTTTAAAATCAAACACACATTTTATAATGTCGTTGCGTGACATGTATAAGGTTATAGTTGTCGCTTGATGATTTAAAAAGATTCTTATGTTGTAAACTGAGGAAAAACTATTTTGTGTTATAATTTTTAAATATAAAACATGGTTGATTCGTGGTTCAAAGTCAAACAATCTTTATTTATAAGATACAATCCTCACAAATAGCGCAACAACAATACAGGAATTTAGAAAACAAGAATTATCGCAAGAATAATGGAACTTGGAAAATCCGGAAATATCGCATTAATTCTAGGTGTAACCTGGAAAAATTATTTATTGCTCAGCGGGCTGAGTGAATCCTTTAAGCGAGGGTATTAAGCGACCGTTAAAACTTATTAAGCGGCATAAAATAGTGGTAAAGTAGCACGTGCCGTGGATTTGAAAGCGCCTCTCGGAGGAAAATAACCATCAACTGGCTTCGTAATTATATAGTCATCGCGGGATGCTCGAGCAACGCCTCTTGGAGCATTACTGCAGTGCAAACATCTTAGGAACCGTGTCGGCAAGCTTAAAAGCATCGGAAAGATGTTATGGATTCTCGCGTGTCTTAGAAAGTACAGTAACGTTTAAAACGTCAACATACCTCGAAGTAAAACATTGGAGCGTACTGTAATGTAAAACTCGGTTTTCCCATGATTAAAGAAGCTTCAAAGCGATACCGCAGACTGGACATCCACCATAACGATACCGATTCTATGTAAAGCAGTCTATGTGCTAAGCGTGAGTAAAGCGATTAGAAAAGTGTCGCTAGTATTAAATAGCTCTCGGAATAAATCGTGGGTTTCATGTCGGAGCATTGCCACGGGGCGTAAAAGTTCAGGACAAACCGGGTTTAGTATCTCAAAAGCGTGCAGCAAGGCGTTAAATCCGGCTATCTGGAAATAGCGAGTGGTGCAACTGTGGGCATAAAACGGGGTCCCTTTAGCGTGGAGTGCAAAAAAAAAATAATCCTTTACTTTAAAATATTAGTATTATATTACCTGCAAATATCATTAATTTTTATAGCTACTTCTGTGGCCACACATGCGTTAACAATACAAGGAATAGATAGATTAATACAATCTAAACAAGAATAATATACAAAGTAAATTAAAGACATAATCTAAAGAATTATTTTCCGTAAGCAAGCTTTTTGCTGGAATTAATAGGTGACGGTAATATAAAAAACATTTTGTATTACTAATAAATGATGATCAAGTTTTACAAGAGTTAACTTATTGTTTCTAAGCAAGAATGCATTTAAAATTATGGTAAGGGTTTTTTTGTAACAGAAAGTATTTAGTTTACAGATTTTAATTTTTGGGTAACGAATATCATGTTTGTATGTATCTTGGTAATGTTTTGGTTCAATTTGATCCCATAAGGTTGGTTTATTATTAAAAAAAATGTTAATCTGTCTTCTGTATGGTTATATATTTTTTAAAGCCTAGTATCATACAAATGGATTGTTGAGCAAACAGTTACTTTATTCTAAGATTATTTTTTTGGTATTGTACTAAGCATTTACAATTTAATTGTTAAGTGTTCTAAAGCACTATTGTCAGTATGTTAAATTTACTGTATGAGCTTAAATTAAATACATTAAATGTACTTTTTGCTTATTGCTTAATCATTCTCCATATCAAATCAGGTTTTCCCACATTTGATTTTCGAGCTAGAATCTTAGTCGAAATTGGTTACTAATGATCAGGTTTGAAAATAGTGTTCAATAAAGCAGTTGTTTAAGTTTTATCAGACTAAAGTGATTTTGTTTTGTTCCAGTGGAAGTAGATGTATGCTTTGGAGAAAAGATGTGCGAACTTGCGTTTCAAAATGTGGAAGCGCAAAGTGTGAAATTTTCAAGACGGAAAAGAAGGGCTACGTCGGTCTCAAAGCTTTGGAAGATCTTCCTCCGTAAGTATTGCAGAGAACTTGATGAGTGCTGTAAAATTCAGTGTTTGAAGTGCGGTACCCAAAAAGTATCCACCGAATCGGTCGATGGCGCCAGTGGGGAGCGCATAGTTAGCATTTTGGCGTAGGGATGGCGCCAACTCTCCTGAGTTCAAGGCACTCATTGTGGTCAGTCTGAAGTCGTGAAGAGGAGCTGTATCGCGTTTTTCTAAAGTAGTTTTCGATCTGCCTGCGTTTTGTTTTGAAGGAGTGATTAAATGGACATAGTTCAGCAGTAAAGTTTTTCTGATTTCTCAGTAAACGCGTCAAAAAGTTGCAATTATTAAAAAGCTTACAAATACCATGTTTAAGCAAAACCAGAGTGTAACGGTATTTTTCCCAAATTCAAGATGGCACCCTGTTGATTGAAGACAATCTAGTCCTGGACAACTTTCATATTCTCAGACTGGTGAAATGTTCCAAAAACTGTTAATATTGCAAAGACCATCAAATACCATTCTTTGCTGTCTGTGGCGTGTAGAAATTCAGTTTAAGCGGTTTCAGCCTCGAACCTAAGTATGGCGATGGAGGTGGTTGCTCATCATGACAATGCTTCTGCCGTAGCCATCTCAGTCGCGTAGTTTTTGGCCAACCACCAGTATGGCCACCCTTCCACGACCCATACTAACCAAATCTTGCTTCATGGCTTTTTATGTTCCTTGGAGCTAAAAATTATATAAAATATATCACCGTTATGATGTAAATGAAGAGTGAAAAGGCAAAATGAGGATGGGCGTGCAGCCATTTAGACTAAGTGGTATGAGACATTAAACAATAGAAGACATCGAATGGACAAATGCATTACACTAAATGGAAGTATACTAAAGATATACATGTAAATTTGTAAAAAAAAATAATAAAAATATGGTTTTATAATGGAATTCGATACTGGCATTACCCCTAGTATTTAGCAAGTTCCTTACAATTTCCTTCATTGTTTAGAGCTAGATCTCTATTTTACTTTTTAAAGTAAAAAATTTGAGGTTGATAACCAGTTAGTTTAGTTTGAAGGTTTTGTAAAATTGACCTGTATATATTTTTAATTAACTATTTATTTTTTGTACAATAATAATGCAGTAATTGTGAACTTACTAAAAATTAAACACTGTTTTGAGATAGAAAATTGTTCTTTGCGTTGTTGAAATTGTCCTGAAAATTACCTTTCTTCTGAGGTGCCACAAGGGGGGTGTTTGTATTTAAAAAGAATTAAGGTAGCGGAGCCTCCCCTCACGTGTTTGAGTGGAGAAACATTCAGAATCGGTAGAATTGAGAATCAATGAAAAATTTTAATCAACATTTCAATTACTTCTATTTGTTTTCAGAGATACATTTTTTACTGGAATATGTCGATGAACCGACCACCCTCGTAAAAGAAATTAACCTTAAAATAAACAAAAATGTATTTTATTGTTCAGCATAAAGATTTTTTAACATCAAGTAAACGCTAAAAATTTAAACAATATTTATGACAATGTAGTGCACTAACAAATAAGTCATGATAATACCGAGCTATGCGAGAAATGCAACTGAGTTCTAAGTTTGCGAACCGATGCTGGGTTGTCGGATACACCAGCGAGACTGGAGCAGGGAGGATCGGACAATGTCAGGCTATCTACTGGCGCACCGGGAATACCTCCCTAAGCCTGCACCGTCACAAAATGTAAACAAATATGTGTCTGTGATTAAATTGTGTGATTACGATGCGGACAAAAGCACAAGAGAGTGTTCATTCTGATGAAGGAATTTAATTAAAATTAGACAATCTTTTTTTTACTGTAAATATGAATCGTATATAAATTGTGAAAAATACTGTATTTTGGAACGTAAATAAAATACATTTTGTAAATGTGGTTTGGTAAGAATCTTCTGAGTGTGAGTACTGCCTATGTTGAGTGGTTTTGGCTGTGTGGCTCAGACAAACACGCCAGTAACCAATCTGGACCTCAAATACGTCATCTTGAGTCTATTTTTTGTCGACCCAATTCACCAGGATATGCTTTTCTATTCGTATCCTCTCAATCGCCCTATTTGGAACTGACCACTTTTCGCCACATTAGTCCGCTCTTCATCATGGATTGCTACTGTACTACAAATCATGTTCACCAGTCATTCTTGCAGATTTCATTAAAGCCCGAAACTCAACCAGGGATATCTAGATGTAAATATTTTCTAAACAAATTAGGACTCAAAATGTTAAGCCTGTCTCCGGACATATCTAAGCTTAGAGTGTAATCTTCTGCAGAGCTACCAGTCATTTTAAAAATTTCATTTTGAATTACCAGCCTTCCTGGCCACACAATAGTCCGCTCTATCGTAGGGTCTACTGTATTTAGCAAGTTCTTACAATTTCCTTTCATTGTTTAGAGTGGATCTCTATTTTTACTTTTTAAAGTAAAGAATTTGAGGTTGATTACCAGTTATTTAGTTTTGATGGTTTTGTAACATTGACCTGTATATATATTCTATTACTTTATTTATTTTTTTTGTACACAAACAATAATGCAGTAATTGTGAACTTACTAAGAATTAAACACTGTTAAACATTCAGAATCAGTAAAATTGAGAATGAATAAAATATTTAAATCAAGATTTCAATTTTTTTCAGAGATACATTTTTACTGGAATATGTCGGTGAAGTGCTTGACCCTAAAGAGTTCAGAAAAAGAGCAAAAGAGTATTCAAAAGATAAAAATCTGCATTTCTACTTCATGGCTTTAAAGTCAGATTCGATCATCGACGCAACACACAGAGGAAACATAAGCCGCTTTATAAACCACAGCTGTGAGCCTAACGCTGAAACGCAAAAAGTAAGTACTTTTTAAACTCATTTTAGGACTTTTTTTCCAATTGCATTATTTTACTGATTGTTTTAAGTTAACATTGGGGTTAGTTGTGAAAAATTCACCTTTATATCTTTGTGTGATTCTTAAGGATTTAAATAAATCCAGAGGTTTCCACAAATGAAAGGGGATATTGTGAAAGATGTACATGGTTCAAAATATTTTCACTTGAATGCCTGATATGACAGTGTTTTCAGCCGCACCAATGATACATATCTCACAATGGACTTAACAAATGCTGATCCTATTCTTAGTTGTATTGATAATTGAAAACCATAGTTGTATAAAGATTTCACAATTCGAATTGTATAACTTCTTTTCTCTGGCAGGAAAGTCATTAAAAACATATAAATATAAGGGGTTCCACACTAGGCACATGGAAAATGTATCATTTGTGGTGTTTTAACAATGAGCATATGAAAGAATGGAGCAGCATGCTGTTATATTTTTGTAGCTGGTTGTAAAAGGTTCAAAAGGAAATTTATTGCGGCCAACCGCTTCTAGATACCAAACAAATTATAAAACAGATGATAAAAAAACAACTCTTTAAAGAGTGGTTATTACAGATTTTCATTGGTAATATTGATATCTGCCTTCCTCTTTAAAGGTGAAATAAGTTTTGTCCTTTTGTAATGTGATTGATGATACACCTGGTATTTGTTGAGGTGCTTGAGGGTAAATTATTTTCCTCTAAATAGATAATTGGTTTAAAATATATGATGAATAACAAAACCACTTTATGCACTATGTAATATTATACAATTATTTTAGTGGACTGTAAATGGAGAACTTCGGATAGGTTTCTTCAGCAAGTGTTCCATTTCTGCAGGTGAAGAAATAACATTTGACTATAAATTTCAACGCTACGGGTAAGTTGAAAGTATTTTAACTGAACTTTAGTTTTGAGCGCTTGATTTAAGTTAAAAATAAAACACATTTTGAAATACATAAAGTATTTAAAATTTGAAATATATTTGGTAAATGATTTTTGTTTTTAAACAAGCATTTTAAATGTGTAGACTTAAGTTTTAAAAACAGTTTGTTTCTGTTTTAGTTTGTTAAAAGCATATGACTGCTCTTAGCACAAAGCTCTGAAGTAGATTTACTTAGGGTAATTTTCTTCAAATTGCGTGCTAACCAGCTGGTTAACTAATGAGGTTAAGTTGTTTACAGTCTGCAATGTTTACATTTTTCAGCATTATGTTCAAAGCGGCTTAAATGAATTATTTAAGATTATTCATGCAATAAAAAGGTATTCTTTTACCATTTGTTATTGAATTTGACGTATACATGATACCAATATGAGTGAAATACAGGCTGTAACACAAATTGCAAAATCAAAACAGACAAAGTAAACTTAACCTCAAATATGTCCAGCTTTCCTATTAAGTTGGCTGCGGTCCTATTTTTAACGCCCGTTAAGGCTGAATTGAAAAAGCGACCCTTAGTAATTTATTTGGTTTTGACTAAATATTGAACTACTGAGGACGACATAGCATCTCAACCGTTCTCGGCTCCATTGCACTTTGTGGTCATCATTTCTCAGATCTTAAATTCAAATATAATTTGTCGGCTATCCTCGATTTTGTAGAAAAGAGGCTCAAAGGTGTTTTTGCGAATCCTCGAATTGTCGAGGATGGATCGGTGAAGATCAGAGAAAGAGAACAAAAACATTGATGCCAGTGGACGAAGTAAAGAGAAGAAGGATAAAAGGAAAAAGGAGGACAAGAAAAATGTCAAGGATATTCTAGACGACATGGATGTAAGTTATTTACTTTTTAACTTCTAGTTGTTTCTTGGAAAAAGCTATGGCGTTGCTGTATTTCACATGAGTTTCACGTTTGCCCAAAATTACCCTTTTAAACTTATAACTATATTTAGTTTTTGTCCATGATTGATTTTTAATACTTTTCTATATCACATAAAAATATAAACATTTAATTTGTTGTTGGCACCTTGCCTTGATTTTTGCCTCGAAAATTATTTATAATCATAGTAAAGTTATCAAAAAATAACCCAATTGTTTGAAACCCTAATTATTATATCTGCTAATAATTCTATTCAAATTGCCCTTCCTGTCAAAAACCCCTCACAAATTATATTCCTGGTTCAGGGGATTCCTGCCTGTTGGAATTTTAATTTTTGTTGGAAATGTCTGATTTCTTGCAACTTACTGATTCTAATTTGCACTATAGCTTGATATTGACACCTTTTCTCAGCTGTTCATTGAGGATGCCACATCAACAGAGTGGCCGAAACGTCTGACAAACTTAATGTTAGTTTTATGACATGGTATGATACGAGCCACAATATACTTCTTTTGTTTGAAGTTTGTTGTTGGCATGGGAGGATTTCAAGATTGAACAATTATTCTTGGACATTTCCATGGTTAGTGAACAAAAGATCACTCTTTTTCTTGAGTGATCTTTTTGTTCCAAATGGAATATCGCAATAATAGTTCAACCTAGAATATAGTTATGGCGTTCCGTTGATTTCAACCTGGCATATGCTGACTTGTCCCCAGCTTCAAGAGGAGATAGAGAAGCTGGTGCTGAAGAACGGGCGCAGACGCTGCTGCTGTGTCGTCTCATGGTGCGCGCCCAGGAGCCAGTGTCACGCAGCGCACTGCTGGGCACTCTGCAGCGTGGGGAGACCGCATGCCTCCGTCTCTTCCTCGACTATCACGGACTCCGTCTCATCTGGAGCTGGATGATGGACCCGGCTACTAACTCTGCTCTGAAAGTGGAGGTGAGGTCGATATCCTTCTAGGTAAATTTATAGGCTGAAGGACGGGTTTGGGTTTTCCACTGGGGCGGGAACCGGGCAAGAAACACTTATTTGATTTCAAAAGTTTTGGTGGGAATAGGTTACATTTACCTTAAAAAGTACAAATTTGTGTTCAATTTGTGAGTATTATAAAAGATTGTCCTGCATGATTGTCCTTGATTTAAAGTTACTATCAATGAAATTGCATAGAATAAAACTGTTATGATTACAGGCAATGATTAGAATGAATTAAATTAATAACTAACATTTACTTTTCAGAAAAAGTAAAAATTTTGTTTGGATTTGTGCTTTTGTGATTAGAGTAATTCTTTATAGGAATTTGGACAAGGTTGGGTTTTCCGTTGGGGCGGAAACCGGGCAAGAAACACTTATTTGATTTCAAACATTTTCGGGTGGGAATAGGTTACATTTACCTTAAAAAGTACAAATTCGTGTTCAATTTTTGAGTATTATAAAAGATTGTCCTTGATTTAATGTTATTATCAATTATCAATGAAATTGCCATAGAATAAAACTGTTATGATTACAGGCAATTATTAAAATGAATTTAAATAATAACTAACATTTACTCTTCAGAAAATAGTAAAATTTGTTGAATATTTTGTTTGGATTCGTGCTTTTGTGATTAGGGTAATTCTTTATAGAATTTGCTTCGGAAACTGATAAGCAATCACAGTATCATTATCAAAAAATGGCAGATTGTTTGAAAGTTGCTGTTCAAATTACCATGTCTGCCAAAAATTCCTCCTGCTTAAAAAAATCCTGTTTTTAGGCCATTCCCACTCGATTTTAATTTTGTCGGAAATTTCCAATTCTCAGTACCCTTTGCCCCCTAGCAGCCAAATGTAACGTTTATTATTGGTTCCCTTCCAGTTTATTTATTGAACATGATGATTGCTATCTGACGCAGGTTTTAAAAACGGGCCTTAGCAGGTTTATCTGTTCTCAATATACTTTACAGACAAAAAGTAGAAAAGCTAGAAGTTTTGAGTTGACTTAAATCACAGTTTTGATGACCTCCAAAGTGTTAAATTGTAGGAGATCGTTGAAATTTTCACGGATTAAAATGACATCATTAACAAGTTCAATTTGGTTTTGATTTTCCATGTTTGTTTTACAGATCCTGGAGACTTTGGCCAAACTGCCGATCCCAAACAAGACGATGCTACAAGACAGCAAAGTGCTTAGTGTGGTGGAGAAATGGTCTACATCCGCACAGCCTGTCAAAGAGGCAAAGGACAGGTGACTACCATTTCTTTATATAACTTGAACACCTCATTTTAAAGAAAACTTAATATTAAAAAACAGTACAGTACAGTCTCTTTAATCCGACCGTTAGCCACTCGACAAGTCCAGTAATCGGCTGTGAAATACGTCATTTAGCCACTTGTTTTCAAGTCTCTTGTCTGTAAAAGCGTGTGACCAAAGTGTGTATTGTTTATTGCTGTCGGTGCTTTTCGTTCAGTACAGATCGTGAGATATGCATTAAGCGTAAACATGTTACTTTGACATTAATAATAAGTGTTGTAAAAGTTATTTTTAAACAGATTAGAAAGTAGTGATAAGTTAACATTTGCAAATCAAAACTCACAGACATAAGGAAGAATAAGAATGAAATTGAATCATTCTTAGAGTAGTGAATGATCCTTTAATGTAGACAGATTATTTCTGGCAAATTGAGTTTTAGTGAACCTCCACTAATCCGGCATTTCGCTAATTAAGCTTCGATCCTGATAGGGCGGATTAGTGTCCGTATGCACATGAAAAGCCCTAATATTTTGCTATGGTAAATTAAGTGTTTTCTCTTAGCTAGTTTTTTGTAATAGCTTACGCTTAATTAATTCAGATTTAGAAAATGGGGCATGAGGCAAGGATATGCTTCAAAAGGAATAGAAAAGCGAGCTCACCAGGGGTCAAACTAAAAAACACATGAGTTTCTACTTTATCCAGGTCAGCCTGCTCTCCTTTCTATTCAGCACCCGACAGCTTGAGCTAGATAGGTACCACCTACCTATCTTCTGCAATATAAAATAAATTTGTAAATAAACTTCTCTGTGTATTATTTTGAATTATTCACCATTTTATTTCAAGTAAGCCACAAGCGATCAGTTTGTATGTCGAATTAGGTTTTCAAGTACTTTTTTCTGACTATTTAACATGAATTCCAAAAGGCTCAGTTTGGTCGGGCTTCTTCACTGCTCTCAGAATTCAACTCCACTGCACTGCTATTTTTATGGTTTTCTTGACACTTGCTGTCTCCCAGTCCGCAACCACTGGGTTCCCGTCACGGTCTGTCATCAAGCGGTACAAATCTACTCCCTTCCGAACCCTGAAGCAGAATAACACTCTGTAGTATTGCAAAGTAAGCCAAAGTGTTGAGTTGTGGGAGATGTTGAGATTGAGAGGGAACTTTTTCTTAAATAAGATTTGTCTGTAAATCACTCTTGCCAACTCAATTTTGTCCACCCCTACAAGAATTGCTTAATAACTTATAAACCGTTAAATCTAAAGGATGACAGTGTGACTCAAAAAGGGAGCCAGCTCAATAAACCAAAGAGTTTTTCGATAGTTCGTGTAAATATGTGCATTTACCCTGTAAAACCCAAATTTTGTTCAATCTAAGAGTTTTAGAGAAAACCTAGTATGGTAGTTAGGTTTTGTTTAGTGATTAGCGTAATTTCTAATAAGTATTTGCCTCTGAAACTGATCAGTAATCAGGGTGAAATCATCAAAAAATGACAGATGGGTTGAAAACTTGCTTAATTTTACTCATTTCTGCCAAAAAATTTTAAACTGCCTCCTCTGCAAAATCTCCTGAAAATTCCACTATTTCAAGAAAAAGAGAGAGGGAAATATTAACTATCTACTAATAGAACAAAAGTACAAAACGTAAAAAAAATATGACACAAAATTCCAATTTCAACTTTGGTCAGAATTTTCTCAATCTCAGAAACGGTCAACCCCAAGTTTTGACTTCAAATGGTTTAGCAAATACCTGCTGCGGTCAACAAGGTACTTCTGGCCGGTAGTCGATGATGTACGGAATGCGCGCTTCGTCAAAGTTTACTCTGAAGGTGAGATACTTCTCAGTCCTTGAGTCTTTGGTAACGAGTGTCTCTCGGCCGGCCAAGTCGTAGATGACGTCCTCCGCCTCCTGCCACTCCAGCAGAGTTTTCATCTCATCACTGTCAAGCACACGCTCTATCGACTCCTCATCTGATAGGATGTCCTGCTGTCTGTAATCATGACAGGTCCATGAGGAAATCACATTCATAGAGCTCAACAGTTCAATTTAACACTTCAATGAGCTCAACCTCAAAACAAACCCAAACAAATCATCCATCATTCATTTTTGTTTTGCGACAGTCAATCTCAGATTGTAGTCCTACAGTCATGTTGGATAAAACTGTGATCGAAGATGTTTACTGACAAAATTCCTTGGAATACACCTTGATCGAGGGTGTCTGCTCAAAATTAGCCTCAGGCATTTATGTTTGAGAAATTGTCCAAATATTGCCCACTCAGGTACTGATGACGGCTTATTATGGACTAATCTACCCACACCTGCTCACGGACTTCTGGAATGTTGTGGGAGGCTGCTCAAGCACAAACTTTTCCAGAGTGTTCATTCTTCAAAACAAGCAGTGCGAACAATCTAAAACTGCAATGGAGAGAGTCGTGCAGACCAGCATTCAAAAGATTAAAACTGTTCACTTTACCCTGTCTCTACATTTTAGAAACTTGTCTTTTTCAAGTATAAATGCGACCTTGTAAGAGGAATTGATGTACACTCTACTAAACCAGAGACAGGGAGAACTATCAAACTGGGAGACACAGAACTTATTGTTCAGAACAGGGTTCAGTTAGATCAATAGACTTTCAAATTCGATCGCTACAGATCCAAAGGCTTTCAAAGCCTTGTTCAAAACTAAACCAGTTTTGGTCGCAGAAGCATTTTACAGTTCAAACGAGTTTTGGCACAACAATTGGGATATTGAGAACCAGACTAACAAGGGTAGGACTGGAAAAAATTCAAGTAAATGGGAATAGTATGAATGTAAGTTATGAATGTTTGAAAGGGATCTAGATGGATTAATGCAAAATGTTATATCAAATAGTGGACGATTGAGATACATGCTTGTAAACATGTAAATTCAATAATATATATTTTATTTATTTCAGGTTAAATTTCTGAGGTTGAAATATTATTGTCGACATTTTTCATTGTTTTGAGTGAACTAGAAGAACACAACATTTCATGGTGCCACAAAAGGTGCCTGATTGTAGGGAGTTCCGAATTATTGAGTTTCTACTGTACTTAAATGAAATGCAAACTTTAAAACAAAAATCAAAACAATTTCAATCAGTCAAATAAGTCAAGATACTCTCAATTACATTATACACATTGTAAATATGATAAATTTAGTACATACATTAAAACCACTCATAATAACTACATTAAAACACACAAAGCGTGCTTAGTCTGTTATCATTTCAGAACTAGGGTTGGAGCAACACCTGTATTAATATTTGCTTGTTATATTACTAATAGACATTAATAAATTAATTATTTGTCCAATCATTTCACAAATTTTTAAATATTTTCCCTTTTAAAAAAAATACTTGCTAGAAATACCAATAGGTGCAATCTCAATCTAAACTACATCTAAACCTTTACCTCTAACCAAACAAGAATTCAACCTGTATATCTTGAACAAAAATAGTTGATTTGCACTTACAAAAGTTAAGAAGCAGAAGAATAAAAGGTGTGATTGCATCGTTCAGCATCGCACACACAACTGAGCGGCGGGTTTACATTACTAACTGTTATCACGGCTGTGTAAATAATAACAGCTGGTGTGAAATTAAAGTTTTTTTGTACCATATGTCTCGATAGAAAGGAACTTTACTGCCTACTGATAACAAACAAAATACAAACTAACCACCATCAAGTTTAATATTATAATCTTGATCTGGAAAAACTAAATTGATAAAGCTATGTGTCGTTATTGACAAAAAATTATAGTTTTCTTTATTTTTAAATAATTAAATTGTTAGTTCCATTCAGTGGAATGTTTAAAACATGTAGATAATATGAAAAAAATGTATGTTGAAAATTTTTTCTATTTTAATTATTAGATTGTTGACTTGTGAGGGTGTTTTTGAACTTTCCTAATGAAAAGTTTAAAAAATTAAACAACCAAAATGGGCGTCAAATGTATCATTATCCTGTCTGTATGAGATTTTACCACCACCAATTAAGTTTAATTTGGTATATTTCCCACTAATGCTAATTTAGTAATTTACAGTTCTAAAAATAAACAGTTCCATATTATCCTTCTTTTTAAAATGGCAACCATAAAACTTTAGTACACAGTAAAAATATATTTTGCTTAAGACATCAAAGTTAGTAGACCAATGGTGCAAAATTTGAAAACTGGTTATGGAGCATTAAACGTAACTATTTGAGCATATGTTAATTTTTTTTAATTTTTTCACTGATTGTTTTTCACTGCTTTAGTCATTAGACTGCTGTTAGCTTCTTTAAAGCAAAATATATTTTTACAATCTTCTGTGTTTTTATTAGGTATTTAATAGTACATCACAAGATTAAAACTTTAAAAGTTATCCTTAGTTTTTTCCCCTTCCAGCCACAAAACGGTTTCCCAAAGTTTATGATCCACTCTTTTATTTTTTATCTTATATTTTATTATATCTGGCCAATAGCCAGCCACTGCAGCTTCAAACTCACTTTTCTTACACTGCTAATGTTAAATAAATTACAAAATACAATTAATCTGTTTGTGTTTCAGACGAAGTTTACAGAGACGGTGGATCAGAAAGGCCAGACAAGGGTTATGAAAGGTAAAACATTTTTCATCACTATACAGTGAAATCCTGTTTAACCAAACTTTGCGGAGTCAGGAATCCAAGCTTTAGAACTAAAAATATTTTGTCATAACCATTTTATTTCAATATATAATAATTATAAATATAATATTTTTTATCACTAGGGCTAGAGTGAAGCTTTTTGGTGCAAGCTCAAGTTTTACTTCTGAGGACCAAAAGCTTACTTTTTGGCTGAGTGATGAACAGTACTTTTTGTCGTGATGCAAATAATATTGAGAAATAAATTTCAGTTAAAGTTACTAATAATACCGGGTGATTACAAATGAAATAGACAACTTCAATAGCCTCTACAAAATTAAATTGGTGTATTTCAACATAGTAAGTGATATAGGTTTGTGGAGAATTTCTTAAAAGTACAAATTATGGTGGAAAATTCTCGGAAACTTTGAAAATGACACCTTATAAACTACATAACAGTTAGTACAAAGTTTAAATGACAATGATAAAGTTGTACTACAGATTTTTGTCAGGAAATGCAACATTGTCTTGAAAATGTTGACACATTGTTAAATTGCCTAATTTTCAGTGATGAATGCACTTTTTGCATTAGTGGAAAAGTTAATAGACATAATAATACGTTATGGCTAACAGAAAAACAAGAGAAACTGTACAGCATATTGTTATTTCATTGTAATCACTTGGTGCATAAATGAACTGAAATTTAAAAATATTTTCTACTGAATTTATGCCTAAGGATATGACAGTGCTTGGTTTCAACTTAGCACCAGTGGTATATCTCATGGACTTAAACAAATGTTAGAATCTATTTCCTTAGTTGTATTGATAATTGAAAACCATAGTTAATAAAAAAAATTTTAAAGTCAAATTGTATAACTGACTATTTCCCTCTGGCTCGGAAAGTCATTAAAACATATAAATATAGGGGTTCCACTAGGCATGGAAAATGTATCATTTGTGGTGTTTTAACAATGAGCATATGAAAGAATGGAGCAGCATGCTGTTATATTTTTTGTAAACTGGTTGTAAAAGGTTCAAGGAAATTTATTGTGGCCAACGGCTTCTAGATACCAAACAAATTATAAAACAGATGATAAAAAACAACTCTTTGGTGGTTTATTACAGATTTTCATTAGTAATATTGAGTATCTGCCTTCCTCTTTAAAAGGTGAAATAAGTTTTTGTCCTTTTGTAATGTGATTGATGATACACCTGGTATTTGTTGAGGGTGCTTGAGGGTAAATTATTTTCCTCTAAATAGATAATTGGTTTAAAAAGAATGTATGATTAATAACAAAACCACTTTATGCACTATGTAATATTATACAATTATTTTAGTGGACTGTAAATGGAGAACTTGATAGGGGCTTCAGCAGTGTTCCATTCTGCAGGTGAAGAAATAACATTTGACTATAAATTTCAACCTTCTGTGGGGTAAGTTGAAAGTATTTTAACTGAACTTTAGTTTTGAGCGGCTTGATTAAGTTAAAAATAAAACACATTTGAAATGTATAAAGTATTTAAATTTGAAATATATTTGGTAAATGATTTTTTGTTTTTAAACAAGCATTTAATGTATACTTAAGTTTAAAACAGTTTGTTTCTGTTTTAGTTTGTTAAAAAAGCTGTCACGACTGCTCTTAACAAAAGCTCTGAAGTAGATTTACTTAGGTTTGTTTTTCCAATTAGCGTGCTAACCACCTGATTAACTAACCACGGTTAAGTGATTACAGTCTGCAATGTTTACATTTTCTGTTCAAAACCTTAAATGAATTATTTAAGATTATTCATGCAATAAGGTATTCTTTTACCATTTGTTATTGAATTTGCAGTATACATGATACCAATATAGTTAAATACAAGCTGTAACACCAAATTGCAAAATCGAGCCAGACAAAGTAAAACTTAACCTCAAATATATCAACTTTCCTATTGGTTGGCTGCCGGTCAAGTACTTTAACATGGGTTAAAGGCTGAATGAAAAAAGCGACCCATGTAGTAATTTCTTTGGTTTTGACTAAATATTGAACTTCAGCGACTTAACATCTCAACTGTTGCCGGCTCCATTGCACTTTGTTATCATTTAAATCTCAGACCTTAAATTCAAATATAATTTAGCGTCGGCTATCCTCGATTTTGTAGAAGAACTCAAAGGTGTTTTCGCGAATCCTCGAATTGTCGAGATGGATTTGAATCCAGAGAAAGAGAACAAAAAACATTATGCCAGTGATGGCAAGTAGAGAAGAAGGATAAAAGAAAAGGAGGACAAGAAAAATGTCAAAGGATATTTCTAGGCGTACATGGATGTAAAGTTATTGCACGCTTCTAGTTGTTTCTTGGAAAAAGCTATGAAGGGTTGGGCAAAGTGGGTATTTCTTTCTCCCCACTTAACTAGTAAGTTTGAAGTAAATTTCATGTAACCTCAATAACTTTTTATTCACGACTAATCCTTGAAGAATTGGTACTGAATATATAACAGGTTACGTACCATTCGATGTCACAATGCCTTTAGTAAAACTTGTTTACTAGTTTTGACTAACAAGTAGTCTTTTTCAAAACACCAAGAACTTGAATAATCCATCTTGATTGATTTAGTGTAAATAATAAATTATCACAATACATAAACAATAAACATTACAAAGTTTTTCATGTACAAAAAAATACTAAAACTTTGTTTGCAAAACATATCTAACGGTGTGCCATTCCAAATGGTACCAGGGTTCCTAACACGGAAAACTTAGGAAAATATTACCACTAGAAAAGTAAATTTGACCAATTTTGGAGTAAAGTTTTTTTAAAAAATTGTTCAATATCTTTGAAATACATATACAGAGTGTCTCAAAAATACAATATACACAATATTAACATAGTATGTATTTCATTTAATATAACATTGGAGTAAATGGTATTCATGGTTTTTGTTGCTAAATTCATAAATATTCAAAATGATGACCATTATGGTTTATACAGGGTGATTCAAAAATAGGGTAAATTTCAGGGGTGGGTTCCTATGCAAAAACAATGAAAAAAAAGTCCCTATAAACATGGGTCCTAAAATTCTTCATTACTCGGTAGCCGCCATTTTGTATTTTTACTTAAAATTTATATCCAGAACGGTTTGACCGATTGCATTCAAACTTGGTATGGTGTTTATGTGTCCTAAGGGCAATTTAAGAAAAATATATAATTATGTCTTCAAACCATACAAAAACAAATGGCGGCTGTTTAAATTTTTCAAATTGAAATACCATTAAATTGTTGCATAATACAAAAGTTTACAAGAGTAAAAAAGTTGTATTTTATAATTTTACATTAAGATACAAACTCATTTTCCAAATGTTAAATTAATATTTTCACTTTTTCGTCAATTTACAACTGGTACATTACCAGTTTTCATTATTAAAATTGTATCTCCAGAACGGTTTAACGATTGCATTCAAACTTGGTAGGGTGTTTATGTGTAATAAGTTAAATTTAGAGAACAACATTATTTCATAAAACTCACAGAAACAAAATAGGCTGTTTAAATTTTTCAAGTGAATACCATGAAAATGAAACATATACAAAAATTTTACAAGAGTAAAAAAGTTGTATTTTATAATTTTACATAGAGATACAAACTCATTTTCCAAATTTTACATTAATATCTTCATGTTTTCGTCTTTTTACAACTGGTAATGCAGGTTGTAAAAAACGTAAAAATGAAAAATATTAAGGTAAATATAGTTGTAATCTTTAAAGAATATAAAAACTAACTTCCTCTTCGCTAAAAATTTTGTATTATCGCCATTTTCAATATTCTTGAAAAATTTAAATAACATTTGTTTCTGTGGGTTTTATGAAATATCTTCAATAAATTACCTTATGACACATAAACACCCTACCAATTTACAATCGATATGGAGATATAATTTAAGTAAATACAAAATGAAGCTACGGGGTATTGAAGAATTTTAGGACCCATGTTATAGGAACTTTTTCATTGTTTTTGCATAAGGAACCCACCCTGAAAATTTGGCCTATTTTTGAATCACCCTGTATATTTAACACATCGGTCTATTACATTAGGCAAACTGACTGTATAAAGCCCAAAGTGATGTCATTGAAACAAATGTTTGAAAAGACAACGGGACGTTCAGCATGTCTCTTTCTGATTCTCCTAAATAAATAGTAACATTCAGTTATATTGTTGAAAAACAAATGTTACAAACTTATCAACTGGCGTAACTTCAAAATATTCAGGTTTTATATGTTGAATCACTCCATCCCAAAATGGGTCCAATAATTTTTGTAACCACTTTGTATAAAAAAGTTTTATTAACAATTTTTCAGGAGGATCGTTGTCAAATTATTCAAAAAGTCGAGTTTACTTTTTCTGACTATTTAACATGAATTCCAAAAGGCTCAGTTTGGTCGGGCTTGCTTCACCGTTCTCAGAATTCAACTCCACTCCTCCGTACTCGTTTATCGTTACTCTCTTGACACTTGCTGTCTCCCAGTCCGCAACCACTGGGTTCCCGTCACGGTCTGTCATCAAGCGGTACAAATCTACTCCCTTCCGAACCCTGAAGCAGAATAACACTCTGTAGTATTGCAAAGTAAGCCAAAGTGTTGAGTTGTGGGAGATGTTGAGATTGAGAGGGAACTTTTTCTTAAATAAGATTTGTCTGTAAATCACTCTTGCCAACTCAATTTTGTCCACCCTACAAGAATTGCTTAATAACTTATAAACGTTAAATCTAAAGGATGACAGTGTGACTCAAAAGGAGCCAGCACAATAAACCAAAGAGTTGACCGATAGTTCATGTAAATATGTGCATTTACCCTGTAAACCAAATTCTTGTTCAATCTAAGAGTTTTAGAAACTGGTATGAGTATTAGGTTTTGTTTAGTGATTAGCGTAATTTATAATAAGTATTTGCCTCTAAAACTGATCAGTAATCAGTGAAATCATCAAAAATGACAGATTGGTTGAAAACTTGCTTAATTTACCATTTCTGCCAAAAATTCCTTTTAAACTGCCCTCTCTGCCAAAACCCTGAAAATTCCACTATTTCAGAAAAAGAGAGAGGGAAAATATTAACTATCTTACTAATAGAACAAAAGTACAAAACGTAAAAAAAATATGACACAAAATTCCAATTTCAACTTTGGTCAGAATTTTCTCAATCTCAGAACCGGTCAACCCTAAGTTTTGACTTCAAATGGTTTAGCAAATACCTGCTGCGGTCGACAAGGTACTTCTGGCGGTTGGGGTCGATGATGTACGGAATGCGCGCTTCGTCAAAGTTTACTCTGAAGGTGAGATACTTCTCAGTCCTCGAGTCTTTGGTAACGAGTGTCTCTCGGCCGGCCAAGTCGTAGATGACGTCCTCCGCCTCCTGCCACTCCAGCAGAGTTTTCATCTCATCACTGTCAAGCACACGCTCTATCGACTCCTCTATCTGGATAGGATGTCCTGCTGTCTGTAATCATGACAGGTTCATGAGGAAATCACATTCATAGAGCTCAACAGTTCAATTTAACACTTCAATGAGCTAAACCTCCAAAAAGCAAACAAATCATCCATCATTCATTTTGTTTGCGACAGTCAATCTCAGATTGTAGTCCTACAGTCAGTCATGTTGGATAAAACTGTGATCAAAGATGTTTACTAGACAAAAATTCCTTGGAATACACCTTGATCGAGGGTGTCTGCTCAAAATTAGCCTCAGGCATTTATGTTTTGAGGAAATTGTCCAAATATTGCCCCACTCAGGTACTGATGACGGCTTATTATGGACTAATCTACCCACACCTGGCCTACGGACTAATGTTGTGGGAGGCTGCTCAAGCACAAACTTTTCAGAGTGTTCATTCTTCAAAACAAGCAGTGCGAACAATTTAAAACTGCAATGGAGAGAGCGTGCAGACCAGCAAAAAGATTAAAACTGTTCACTTTACCCTGTCTCTACATTTTAGAAACTTGTCTTTTTCAAGTATAAATGCGACCTTGTAAGAGGAATTGATGTACACTCTTCTGAAACCAGAGACAGAGAACTATCGAACTGGGAGACACAAACGATGGTTCAGAGCGAAGTTCCAGTTAAGTCAATAGACTTTCAAATTAGATCAAAAGTTCTACAAGCCAAAAGGCTTTCAAAGCTTGTCTAAAACCAGTTTGGTGCATAGAAGCATTTTACAGTTCAAACGAGTTTTGGCAAACAATTGGGATATTGGAGAACCAGACTAACAAGGGTAGGACTGGAAAAATTCAAGTAAATGGGAATAGTATGAATGTAAGTTATGAATGTTTGAAGGGATCTAGATGTGGATTAATGCAAAATGTTATCAAATAGTGGACGATTGAGATACATGCTTGTAAACATGTAAATTCAATAATATATTTATTTATTTCAGGTTAAATTTCTGAGGTTGAAATATTATTGTCGACATTTTTCATTGTTTTGAGTGAACTAGAAGAACACAACATTTCATGGTGCCACAAAAGGTGCCTGATTGTAGGGAGTTCCGAATTATTGAGTTTCTACTGTACTTAAATGAAATGCAAACTTTAAAACAAAAATCAAAACAATTTCAATCAGTCAAATAAGTCAAGATACTCTCAATTACATTAAAGACCTGGACATACACATTATAAATATGATAAATTTAGTACATACATTAAAACCACTCATAATAACTACATTAAAACACAAAATGTGCTTAGTCTGTTATCATTTCAGAACTAGGGTTGGGGCAACACCTGTATTAATATTTGCTTGTTATATTACTAATAGGACATTAATAAATTAATTATTCGTCCAATCATTTCACAAATTTTTAAATATTTTCCCTTTTAATAGAAAATACTTGCTAGAAATACCAATAGGTGCAATCTCAATCTAAACTACATCTAAACCTTTACCTCTAACCAATATAAGAATTCAACCTGTATATCTTTAACAAAAAATAGTTGATTTGCACTTACAAAAGTTAAGAAGCAGAAGAATAAAAGGTGTGATTGCATGGTTCAACATCCTTTACACAACTGATGGGAGTTTACATTACTAACTGTTATCACGGCTGTGTAAATAATAACAGCTGGTGTGAAATTAAAGTTTTTTTGTACCATATGTCTCGATAGAAAGGAACTTTACTGCCTACTGATAACAAACGAAATACAAACTAACCACCATCAAGTTTAATATTATAATCTTGATCTGGAAAAACTAAATTGATAAAGCTATGCGTTGCTATTGACAAAAATTATAGTTTTCTTTATTTTTAAATAATTAAATTGTTAGTTCCATTCAGTGGAATGTTTAAAACATGTAGATAATATGAAAAATTTATGTTGTTGAAAAATTTTTTTCTATTTTAATTATTAGATTGTTGATTTGAGGTGTTTTTGAACTTTCCTAATGAAAAGTTTAAAAAATTAAACAACCAAAATGAGCGTCAAATGTATCATTATCCTGTCTGTATGAGATTTTTACCACCAATTAAGTTTAATTTGGTATATTTCCCACTAATGCTAATTTAGTAATTTACAGTTCTAAAAATAAACAGTTCCGTATTATCCTTCTTTTTAAAATGGCAACCATAAAACTTTAGTACACAGTAAAAATATATTTTGCTTAAGACATCCAAGTTAGTAGACCAATGGTGCAAAAATTTGAAAATAAGTTATGGAGCACTTAGAACGCTAGCCAACTATTTGAGCATATGTTAATTTTTTTTGACTGATTGTTTTTCACTGCTTTGCGTCATTAGACTGCTGTTAGCTTCTTTAAAGCAAAATATATTTTTACAATCTTCTGTGTTTTTTATTAGGTATTTAATAGTACATCACAAGATTAAAACTTTAAAAGTTATCCTTAGTTTTTTCCCTTCCAGCCACAAAGCGGTTTCCCAAAGTTTATGATCCACTCTTTATTTTTTATCTTATATTTTTTATTATATCTGGCCAATAGCCAGCCACTGCAGCTTCAAACTCACTTTTCTTACACTGCTAATGTTAAATAAATTACAAACAATTAATCTGTTTGTGTTTCAGGCGAAGTTTACAGAGGCGATTGGATCAGAAAGGCCAGACAAGGGTTATGAAAGGTAAAACATTTTCATCACTATACAGTGAAATCCTGTTCAACCAAACTTTCTTGGTCCGGAATCCAAGCTTTAGAACTAAAATATTTTGTCATAACCATTTTATTTCAATATATAATAATTATAAATATAATATTTTTTATCACTAGGGCTATAGTGAAGCTTTTTGGTGCAAGCTCAAGTTTTACTTCTGAGGACCAAAAGCTTACTTTTTGGCTGAGTGATGAACAGTACTTTTTGTCGTGATGCAAATAATATTGAGAAATAAATTTCAGTTAAAGTTACTAATAATACCGGGTGATTACAAATGAAATAGACAACTTCAATAGCCTCTACAAAATTAAATTGGTGTATTTCAACATAGTAAGTGATATAGGTTTGTGGGGAATTTCTTAAAAGTACAAATTATGGTGGAAAATTCTGCGGAAACTTTGAAAATGACACCTTATAAACTACATAACAGTTAGTACAAAGTTTAAATGACAATGATAAAGTTGTACTACAGATTTTTGTCAGGAAATGCAACATTGTCTTGAAAATGTCGACACATTGTTAAATTGCCTAATTTTCAGTGATGAATGCACTTTTACATTAGTGGAAAAGGATTAATAGACATAATGTAACTGTACAGCATATCGCGATTCTCTTAAAGTGAACGATGTTTTGCTTTACCTTGTGAAAAGGTTTACGGGCGTTCTTCTTCCAAGAACCATCAGTAACGGAATAAATATTTTCAATAAAAACTTAAAGAACTCTTCTATATAATCATGTAAGTAATGATCTAAACTTTTAAATAATAAATTTTCCACAAGCTATCCAAACTGTCTATTTCATTTGTAATCACTTGGTATAAATGAACTGAAATTTAACAATATTTTGAACTCATTAGTCTGATTTGTATTGTTTTGAAGAAACAGCTGATTTCTATGCAACATACTCCCTCGGGAGAAAAAGATCATCAAAGAAAAGCTTTATTTCCCTGGGAATAAAAGTGCAACCTAAGCAAGTCATTGAAAGCGTTAAAAAGTAAAAACAGCAGTATTTAGAGTCATAGAAAAAAAAACAATTTAACGTGAAACCAATTGAGTTATGACAAAATAAATTTGTTAGATGAAACAACCGTGATCCTATTGTTGGTTAAACATGGTTTTACTGTTCTAAAAATATGTAAAGTTTAGCTTTCATTAGTAATATAGATAAAGAGAATGTTTCCAGGTTTTGGAAGGCAAAAGTCTTCTAAGATAATGCACTTTACTATCAGTTGATTATTAACCCTACGTGCGCATATTCGCAGAATTGAGTGGATATAAACAAGGACTGCTGGATAAACCCAAAATAACTCTTACTTAGTATTGATTGCAAGATCATTATATCTTCCGTTGTATTGTTCTGGATATATTCTAATTTAGTTGGCTGGTCATCCCATTACGTTTGTTGTTATTGTCCAATGGCCTACACGTTTTGAAAGGTTTAATATTTTGCTTAACAAAGCATTATAATGGATAAGATGAATAGAAGTGGTTTTACGACATACAAGAAGTATTTGATTGAATTATAAAACCAAGTATTGATGCTGGCTTCTATCAGCAGCGCTCTAATTTACCAGCCCTACAAAAGGCTAACAAAAAGTAGAGATTCCATTAAGTGGTTAAACTACGAGAGTCTAGAGATTGTCCGTCTTCGTTCTGAAGAACTTCTTAAATTAGCAAATAATCATGAAAGCTTCTTGAAACACGTCATGAGGGACCAGGCTTGGGTTTTTGCCTTTTGGTAATGGTGAGGGACCAAAAGCTCTTCTTTCACATTAATTTTCATAACTAAAATTAGTTAGAATAAAAACTTTTGTTTTTGTTTGAGTGAGGATAGGATTGATCCAAAACAACAGCTGTATGACTGTTGAGTCATAGAATGGTTCGGAGGTCGTTAAGCCGTTCGTCCTTGTATTTCCATTGGTCATTGGGCTATTAATTAATGACCCATTCTAAGGAAAGAAGTCAGCCTTAGTTTGTAACAAGACTACACCTCTTAACTCATTACTACCACTCATCACACTCATCCTTCACCACATCATGGGGGCCATATTTATATTTTGAACCTTAACACTGATTGTATTGGGTATCACTGATGTTTTCATTTAAAAATTTTGACATTTTTAAGCTAAAAATAAAACAAAGCCTAATGCAACAGCATCTTTTAGAAAACATGGTTTTAGTGATATGTGTGGAATTGCTTTTTATTTTAAATATTAGTCCATTTTGGATCAAATTGAAGTTCCCATCATGAGCAAGGACTTCAAGTGCTCTTATGATAACATCGATAAGCACTTTGTTTCACATCAGTGAAACATAGTCTTTTTATGATAGCATTTCTTACTGAGTTAAAATTTGTGTGATAATGAATTTTAGCACCCGAAAATTCAACTTATGTGGTTTAAAATAAAACAATTCTTCAACAATTTTTTTTTGTTGAAAATAACAGTATTACGATATTATCATTTTATGCTTTAGTTATGAAATGCTCCAAGTGATAAATACTTTTAAAGTAATAAAATACTATAGGTGTTTTGAAAGTATTTGTCAATTAAAAAACACTATCTAAAAAATATTGAATATTTTTGAACTATTAACGTTTTTTGGCAGCAACAATACTTCACAATGTTGAGTACCCTTCCTTTGCTTCCTTTTAAGGTTTTAAAGAAAGTTTAAACAACCAATTGAAAAAACCAATCAAGTTCAATTTTCAAACCTGTGAGCCTAAACAAGTTTTAAGTACAGAGCAGTTTTTTTCACCGTGCTCTCACAGTAAAAAGAGTTAGTTGCAACAGTAAATATTTATTAATTTATCCTGAGCTGATCTATTTTCTAAAATAATCCATTTTTCCCATACAAGTAACTTTTATTCCCTGAACCCTTTGACGACTGGCGGGTGATATTTGGACGGAAAACGCAACCTACTCTGTTGATTAGGCTGTCAATATTTGGAATTTGGACGACGCTACCAATACGTAAACAGTACTAAGTGAACCAACTGTACAATAGTGGACAGCAAACTAAAGTGTAGCCTTACTTTGTGAGTTTTAGTAACTTTAAACAAGTCTTATTGGACGTTAAATACGAGGGCTGTTTTTAAATTAAGTTCCGTTCAATGATTCTAAAACTAGCCCTTTTTCGGGCACGTTACATTATATTCATATTAAAGAGCATTCTTTCACCTGTAATTTGAGCTGCCAAATTATGTTGATTTTTCAGCGGTTGCCATCTTTCGCCGTCTTTCTCTATCTACAAATTTTTGAAACTCGTGACAATTAGGTTTCACCAAAGATAATGTTATGGTAAGTAGATGGCTCATAGATGACAAATGGTTGAGGAAGAAAAATCAAGATTAGTAGTTCGGCAGTCCAAGCAAATAACTTAGCATAGCGCCGTCTCTCTCCCCACGGCCTCGGCTCCACATGTGCAATTTGTCCGATGTCGATGACTCAAATGTGACCAAACCGTGCAATTTTTGAGAACAAACAAACATGCACATGCGTCAGTGGCTCGACTTGAACCTCTTAAAAGAATTCCCTAACAGCGCTAGCTGTGCTTGGGCTGCCGAACTATGTTGATCTTACTGCCTCAGCCATTTGGCATCTATCTACTTACCACAACATTTTCATTGCTATAACTCTCGGTTTTGAAGGGCCCAACTATAAGTATTTTACTAGTCTGTTTCTAGAAGCCATGATAATATTGTCATAAATAATTTTGTACAGCTTTACTACTGTTACTTTTTACTTTAAAAATTATGTATTACGAAAATGATCTTTATGCATAATGTGCACTGAGGGAGGCAGCGAGAAATTTGTCTATCTGGGAGCGACAAGTACTTAAATCCGTCCCTGGCTTACCTGTATTATTTAACATGCTTTGCTAACTTTCTATACCTTCAGACTGATTTTCAGTCACAATAAACGTGGGGTTGAAAATGCAAGAGGTTTTTATCTATGTGTCAAATAATTCTACTATATTTTCTTGTCTAATGTAATTTCTCAACGAAATTTAGGAAATCTCTTGGGTTTATTTTCAGAGCTAGCCCAGTCTGATTGTTTCTACGAGGTGCTAGGACGCAACTGTTCTGATAAGTCTTGGGAAGCAAAGTAATAGCCTGTTACGTTCGTACAAACTTACCGGAAGCGTGACCCTTGATCCAGGTACATTCTGAGGAATATTAGTTGACCGTTATAGGTAAGAAACTGAAGTAACTTTGCCATGTCAAGATTTGACTTTCAAACTTGCGATGGAAGGTGACTGATTGTTGATGAACTTGCGATTTAATTGTTTTTAAATCAAAACCGCCCATGTAGCCACAAACGCTACCGTGAATTCTAGCCAATTTCCTATAACAGGGTAAAATTACACCACAATTCCTCTTGATCAGGTCACATTTTCACAACATTAAAACTAATTTTCATTTTGTAATTTTATAAATTAAGTTTGTTTAACAGCAAAATCAGTCCACTGGAAGTTCTCTTTGGGAGGGTCTCCCCAAATGGGTTTCACTTTTATGCTTAAAACTTGTACTCCTGATCTGATTTGAGTGAAACTTAGTATACTCGTTAAGACACCGTCCCAACTTGTGTACCAAAAATCAACAAATTCCAATCAGACAGATCAAAATGACGGCACAAAAATTATTTTCCGCTGTCACCTTGGTCTGGTTGTACCGATTTTGTTCATTTTTGGTACACATATTGGGTATGGTATTATTTTAAATATGTATACCAAGTTTAATTGAAATTGGATCATAACTACAGTTTTTCTAGCATAAAACCCATTTTCGGGGGAAACATTTCCCAACAGGGCATGTTGGTGAACTGATTTTGTTGGTTAATGAACTTAGCCTAGAGGTTTATTTTTAAATGAACATTTGTACCAAATGTTGTGCAAATAGGACAAAAAGCAACCTGTAGAATATACTGTACATCTATACAGTGTGTCAATTGAGTCTAGAGACGGTTTAATAACTTTTGAACGACGTAAGATAAACTCACCAAAATTTACAGACCGTTATTTTATTTTACATCATAACGTAAACTATTTTTCTACATAGCTGTTGTTGGCCCGATGGCACCAGTGGGGTGCGCCACACTGGGTGATACTAAAAAAAAGATTTTACAGATGGTCATAACAAATAATTGCATATCATTCAAAAGAAATTTTTCAACACAGATAATTGTGCAAACCACACTTCTGAGAAATTTAAAATCAATTGTTATAGCTATTTGAATTTTGAACAATTTGTAAATAACCTCAAAACAGAAGTTGAAAGTACAGGTTCTGCAAACAGATACAACAAGTTCCATATTGTTAAAAAGTATTTGTTCAACAAAAGCAATGTTGCAAACTGAGTTTTAAATAAATTATTCTATAAAGTAGCTGAAACGGCCAATCAGTTGCTGAAGATGGTACTCCACAGCGAGACAAAATATTTCAAGCTTACTATTATGATGTTTTCACTGTGTAAACCGGAAGAACTATATTGTACTTGTGACACCGGCCGTTAAAGCCTAAAATTAACTATTTCACTAGAGTCCCACTAATCCGAACTAATTGGGACCAAACCTGTTCGGATTAGCAACAATCAATTAAGCGGATTTTAGGCATATATTGATGTATATGGAAATTGTCTTATTGGAATTTAACAATAAATTCAAGTTTGAACAAAAGAATCCGATAAATTTTTATTTGTTGGGTGAGGCCTTTCAAACCTATGTTTCCATCTTCGGACCAAAAATGTAAGAAATTATGTATGTATGGAGTTGGCGTATTGCGTAACAGCAGGACACTGACCTTTCCTACCCAACCCCTGCGACTAGACCTTTACAGTACGGTCATCCGTTCTATAAACAAACGATGACTCACCGTGTCATACTGTCAGGTTTGTTTTGTTCAAAGCTATTTTTTGAGCGCATACCTGCGTTATAAACACACAGGGTTTGCACGGGTTTCATTGTGAGTGCTGGTTCGTTATTAACACTTATACCGAAACCGTAGTCTTGTAACACTAATCGAAACACTTGGTCTGATAAGCCCCATATAAATCGTATTGAGTTTTTCAGTCGTAGCACTAACTGAAACTTCGGTCTGAGAGACCTTCCATAAGCTTTGACCTGAGAGCTCTACACGTGCTACGTGCATAGCTTCATGAAATCGTTCAGTCAGGTCACAAATTTTAATGAAATTAAACAAAATATTATCTAAAGCTAGTGAAAGAGGTTGGGAGAAGGTACTACAATGATGGACAATACAAGCATGAGAGTATAGGAATTATACTTCCGCTAAAGTGTCCGGCGGTCTGTGAGACCGACGTTTCGATATAAGTGTTAAACACATAGATATAAATGACATAACTTGGAAAACAAGTTTTATTTATTTTACCAATTCTACAGTTTTATTATTTTTATCTCCCTAACAGTGTTCGGATTAGGCGGATTTTCGGATTAGCGAGACTCTAGTGTACACTATTTGTACAAAAAATTTATCCTGTATGACATCAGGGGGCTCACAGAGGTTTTCTCCAGGTAAATATCAAGTTTTAAGACTAACTCTGTTGGTAGGTTAAAAAACAGCAAATGAGCGATCGATTACCATTCTTGGATGAATAATAGAGAGGTACTCTGGCGGGTAGACTTAAATTATTAATAGGAACCAGGCCAACACGCAGCTAAGCGCTAAAGCAACCCCTGGCATGAGTGAAGCGTATATCCTTAACACCATGGTGTTATGAGGCTGTGAGTGTAGCGAAGACTTGCGTGGTCTTTTACTTGCATTAAGCATTTTATTATATATCTTGAATTTAATGTATTTCAGTTTTCATTAAAATCAAACTCGATTAGCGCTGTTATAGAGAAAATCCACTTTTATAACCGTTATTTTGAAACGACTCTATGGATTTTATTAATATCTGAGGCTTCCGGTTTACACCTGAATCACCAGTTGAAATACAAATACTGCTAAACGTTTCGACTTCTCTGTGGAGAGTCATCCTCAGTAACTGGTTGTTGACTGGACTGGCGGCCGTGTCGTCTTCTTATATACTGTCTTCTTATGTACATCTTCTATGGATTTTCATAATTTTTGGTATAATGATAGAATACTACTAAAATACATATTCACTTTAAATTTATTATTAAAATCAAATCAAATTTACTGTTTTTAGATCATTTTTAACCACATTTTTGATGAAAACTCCCTCCTAAAAGGGTACTTCCGGTAGTCCGATTTAAGTGGCTAACGAACTTGACCGAGATATTTACAAAAGGAACATTTTACACCAAGTTTCATGAAAATCAAATAAAAATGTATATACAATTTAAAAAAAAAAAAAGCGTGTTCTCTTGGTCAGGATTGGTGCTCATTTCTTTGTCCCAAGCCTGGGTCTTATCATTCTAACGGCATAAATATCTCATTTTTCCAAAGGAAATTTCTTAAAATGTCAATTGAGCTGTCAAATAACAGCAAGTTTGACAAACACCCTGAAAGAATC
The DNA here is from genome assembly GCA_018831715.1 of Matsumurasca onukii. Taxonomy (NCBI): domain Eukaryota; kingdom Metazoa; phylum Arthropoda; class Insecta; order Hemiptera; family Cicadellidae; genus Matsumurasca; species Matsumurasca onukii. The sequence continues at coordinate 42,642,092 of CM032065.1, read as the reverse complement.
TTATCAGTGTTGGTGACGATTAACAAAACTGTTATTAGCCTCAAAGGGGGAGGGAGCTAATAACTCTTGCAAGGCAGACTTTTCTTTAGCTTATCATCTTGGCATGAAATTACATTTAATAACCAGGGGTGGACAGGATTGGATATTTTCTTTCAGGCAGGAAATCGGCCAAGAAACCCTTTTATATTGGCATTTGTTAATTTATTTATTTATTTCCAGCTTACACCAGTTTTACACATTTAAATGACATAGTTGAGAATAATGCACAAATATTGTTTATTGTTAGTTTATGTATAATTTCTTTATTGATGATACTTAGGGTAATTTTTTATCGAATTTGCCTTGTAAACTGCTCAGCAATCAGAGTAAAGTTATCAAACAATGACAGATCGTTTGAAAATCCTACACAACCTTATCTGCTGAAAATTTCCTTTAAATTGACCTTTCTGCAGAAAATCCCCTCAAATAACAATTTGATGAAAAATCCTGAAAATCCCCTCTGCCCAAAACGTTTTTTCTAGGAATTTTCATCAGAATTTCTCTCTCCTCTGGTACCAGCAACCCCCCTACTAATAACAAAACATTTAGTTCTTATCTTTCCAGCTTTACTCTGGAATTTGAGTTTTCATTATCCTGGCTGTTGTGTTACAGGTCTTGGAGTCGGAGTGAGTATGATCGTCGAGATAAAGACCGGGATCGGAAAAGAGGGAGAGATTCTCCAGACTCGGATAGAGCCAGGAAGTCTTCAAAAGTTGATGATAAGTACGTACCGTATATACTCGAGTCTAAGACGCACCCATAGTTTTACCCTGAATATATGGTAAAAGACTACACCCTGTATAAGACACACCCCTTTTTATAATGTCAAAAATTAGAAGCTTTGATTTGTCAGGCCCCTTACCCCTCCTTAGCAACCAGTAACTTAATTGCCAGATGCAGCTGTCAAGAGGTAAAAGCTGAACAAAGAATGCATCAAGCTCGCCCCTCCCGCAGCAGAAAAAATGTTGGGTTTGAAATAATTATCAAATTAATATACAAGTGTCAACAACAAGAAGATAAGGAAGGCAGGTAGAGAAAGGACCACCTGGGGCTGGGGTCTGGCGAGGGACTATTCTTTGTAGTCAGTTAGTTCATGTTTTACCACTGGTGATTTACCCATATTTCCAAGCGCTAGGGTTTGATTTACAATAGATGCGCATCTTCCTCTTATATGCTACTGCATCCCTTCTCTTCTTTCTGCTCCATCACCAACCTGCAGACAAGGGAGGTGGGAGAGAAGGAAGGAGAACAGGAATGCAATAAGAAGCAATTCTGAGTCCCCTCTAGTCACTTTCTCTGTTTTTCAACTATTCTTTCATTCCACTCTTCAAAACAGGCAACGCAATACGCAACTCTGTTGTGGTTCCTGTGTTTCCTATCTCTCTCGTGACGTACCTGAATGATTTTGTCAATGTTTTGAGTGTTTTTGTAACTCTTCAAATGAATCTAATATTTTCATCCTATTGTGCGAGTCTAAGGCGCACCTGCATATAAGACGCACCATATTTTAGAGCCTAAAATGTGGTAAATAATGTGTGCCTTAGATTCAAGTATATACGGTAGTTAGGTTTCTTTGTGGAAAAACAATCTTACAACTATATGTTTCAAATAGTAAGGAAACCACTAAAAGTATTTTAATAGTGCACCTGCACAGTAGTGGCTGTGATCTTGAAATTTGTCCCTTAAGAACAATTTTTTAAAAACATGCATTTTCTTGAGACACTTCACGCCTACAGTTTTCATAGGATTTTTATGAAATAAACTTTGTTTTACAATATTTAAATGTTATAGTCCGCTGAGCCGAATGTCCATTTATAAAACCATGACATTAATCCAAAAGTTGAAGACATTTTGTAAATTTGAATTTCTTTGTTTTATTCTGAAACTAGTAAAATTTTGTAAAAAGTGGTCAGCGAAGTTGACTCCATCACTCCAGCCGCTTTGTCTCTCGTATGGCAAGAAATGGACTACTGTTTTGATGCATGCCGTGCTACATGTAGTGTGCATATCGAATGCATAAAACATCATTAACATAAACTTTAGACCTTTGTAACTTTTTACATATTGTTAAAATAACATAAACACTGATATATTTTTGACTCGTAGACAATCACACTTGTCGAAGCTGGAAAGGCGACAGCTGTTTGCGATCAAGGTGGCACAGGAGGAGGAGGAGCGACTGCGCAGACAGCACGAGAACCAGTGGCAAGAGCAGGTTCAGCGTGCCGCGCAGGAGATGGCTGCGCAAGAGATGGCGGCGCAGGAGGCTGCGGCCAACGCAAACCACTTCAACGGTTTTCCCGGGTTCCCGCCACCACACCAGTGGATGGGCTTCCCACCTGGTATGTAGCTTATAAGAATTAACCTTAGTTTCCTGTGTGTGTTTTGATGTGACTCGGTCAATTTCTTTTTAATTTTCTTTGATAAATGGTTGACAAAATTTGTTGGGTTTTAAATAATTTAGGATTTCTATAAATTTAATTGAAGAACGCTTTTGTCGGTTTAGGCATTGTCAGTTATGATTTATATACAAGTTTCTTTACTTTCTGTGATATGTTTGTCATTTAATAAATTCAAACCCTTGTGTAGTTAATTGTATTTGTGTTCTAGTCTTAATTTCAATGGCCAATTTATCAAAAAGAGAGTTAGTTGTTTAACCCTTTGCGCTCTAATTTTATTTTTAAATTTTTGTAAAAGCCTCCCGTATGGGTTTCCCAGTCCCCTGTAAGCAAAATTTCAGCAAAACCGCTCTCTGGTACGGTGCATTACCAGTCATTGAACCACTCCTCTAAGCGGGGATTTAACGCCTCCTAAGCTCAAAAAGTGCCACTTGCCGCCTCACTGGATTTAATGAGCCATTTTCTCTTCAGTGATCCTCAGCGGGTCATTGTGGCCCCCGCACCTGGAATGATCCAATGATTAGCATTGCACCGTACCAGAGCACCTGGGTGGGAGCTCACTGCCTGACAGACAGGGCCAACTGTCCGTCACTATAACCACTAAACCACTGGGCTGTTTGTCGTGGGCTGTCAAACTCGCGACGGAGTTGATGTCAGGGGAGGAGTGGTAGTTTTGTGTTCTCTGCTAGGTGTCGTTAGTGCAGCGTAGTCCCTCTTTGGTTTCGCGCGCTATATGCAATAAACGATGTGCCGGACTAGACTATTTTGCCGCTCCGCCCAATGTCGATCTCAGTGGGATAGTTGTCGAGCTCGTGATATTCCTCAGTGACACAGCTGAGAATGAAGAGGAAGAACCAAGGTCGAGAATATAGGGGCGCCAGTGGGTATTCTCGATCCTCTTCAGTCTCAACTGTGTCACTGAGGATGCCACATCACGGAATGGGCGAAATGTCTGACAACCTTAGTGTTAGTGTTATGACACGGTATGATACTGGAAGCCTAGATTATAGTTACGACTCCGGCCGCTCAAGCCTACGTATTAAGTATAGTTGTTTAACAAATATTTTAACTACATTGAAAACAAAAATTGAATTTTAAATAAATTTCAAAAATATGTACACAATACAAAATAAATTCACTTTTATTACCTAAATATGGTCTTAACTAAGGAATAAATCACACCTGAAACCTTGAAGCACTTTAGAATAATTACAGCTTTCTAGAAGTAGACTTTGTGTACGCCTAGATAGTTTTTTTCGGTCAATGGGAATTTTCCTGTGATATGTTATTTTAACTAATAGGTATATTTTACAGCTCAGTAGGGCTAGTCAACTGTATCTGACTGAAAATCCCTGAATTTATACAATTTTACAAACACGTAATTAACTTATAAACTTAATACAAAAACCACCATGTAAACACATATTTACAAAATGACACGAAAACTACCACATATTTATAAGAACATTAATGAAAACACATCTTGACAGTAGATGTGTTTGCGTCTAATGCTTACTTCTAAAGCAGTTCCAACAGGTGATTTCAATAGTTACTTAGTTTGTCTAACCTCCTCCCAATTGAGGTAAAACTGGGATAAAAACACTGTTATGTTTAATATTTGGCTAGATGAAAGGAATGCAGTTTTAGCTACATGTGTGTGCTTTCCAAATTGAATGTATAAAAATTTGTATAATTGATTTTTTTAAAGAAATAGTCTTTATTTTTCCGTTTTTTCTTTTCAGATGGAAACATGATGCCTCCTCCTCACTTAGAAGGGCAGCCGATGTTCCACAACAATCCTCCGCCCTTCCTATTTAACCAGAGCTCTCACCTGCCTCAACATCCGCCCTTTTTAGACCCCCAACCCTTCCCCATGTACAACCAACCTCCCCCCCTCCCCAAGCAGCCCCTGCTTCACACACCCCCACTGCCAAAACAACCATACGAACCTCCCTTGCAGAACAATCCGTTGTCGATGATACAACCTCCACTGCCGAATCATCCCCCGCCGATCTTGAACCAGTTGTCTCCGGTGGTTGCGGTCAATGTTCCATTCCAGAACAGCCTTCCCGTGCTCAACCAGTTCAACCAGGCGTTGGGATTCTCACAGCCTCCCCTGCCTAAGGCACCGCCTGCTTCCGGTACCCCGGTCTTCCAGAGTCCGACTCCTGCGCAGGTCCAACCCCCTCTGCCCCAGGTTCCTGCCACGTCGCTACCTCAAGTAGTTCCCGCGGCAACGATACCCGTGCCGGCTACTGCTGCTCCACTCTACCTGCCCGTCAAGTTGCCTCCCAAGTGGAAGACTGCAAAGGTTGGTGTTCTATAAAGGCTGATGGATTCCAAGAAATTGGACGTTTTCTGTCCCAGGCTAAATGATTTCCTAAAAATATTTTTTGACCAAAAAGTAATTTTGTTTGATTAGTGATGTTTTTAAATACTTTTGAGGAATTACTAAACTATCCAATAAAAAAATGTCTAAATTTTTACAATCAATTTTTGCATTTTTTTAGTTTTAGTCATATTGTAACTTTTATAACAAATACCTTGAAAACACAAAAAAGTATTTTCCTCCGACACAATAAAAATATATTAAATAAAATTCAACACATTTTTGTTCTTAAAAAAAGAGCAATTAGAATCATTCTAGTTGGTAGGCTTAAGTTTAGAGAGTCCTGCAGGGAACATTTTGAATTCTTATCCGTATTGCCAGTATCCTTTCTGCACACCTTAGAAACAATGTTTTTCTTTAGGACTAAGTGTTCTGTTGACTTGAACGTCAATCAAAATAATCGGTACAACACAAGAAGTCAAAATTTCATCCCACCAAACTACCATGGACTTCATTTATTTGGGTTGTTTACAGGATGCAGCTGGCCGCACGTATTACTACCACGTGAAGACGAGAGTCTCGCCAATGGGAGCCACCGATATTCCAGGCGCAAACCATGGTACAAGAGTCAGTCCAGCAGGAGTCCGAGTCAGAGACAGACTCTTCGGACAGTGAGGACGACTCTTCTTCTGAAGAAGAGGAACAGGAAGAGGAAAAGGTATTTGAGTTAAGAGATGAATTTTGACAAGGAAAGTCTACCTTGGCAATAACAGCAACATCAATTGATTTCAATTGGTGCATAAAACAACACATTTAACACTTTTGCTGATGCACTGCGAGCATTGTGCCGTTAAATTTTATAAGGTTATTAAAAACACTTCAACATTTGAATTTGTTCTAAAAATTAAAAATGTCAGCAAAACAGCTTTTTAATACCGGTGCTAGCTTGACATTGCCCCTAACCCTTTAAGCGTGAAATTATTGCATCCCTAAGCTAAAAATGCTGCTCTGCCATCCTCGATATGACTGTCAATTTTCCCATCAGTGATCTCCAGCGGCGGCACTGCGCTTGGGTTAAAGAATGTCAAGGACAATTATTATTATTCATTAATCTTTATTGCCATTGATTAGATTTTACAATACATGAAACAGGAGTTGTCTTGGCCCCCAGCTGTATTGATTAGACCTAAATGTTCAAGCCCCCATTGGATTCTATATTCACCGTAATATGTTGTCAGCCAATTGTCGAGGAGACTGGTGAAGACATGGTGATCGAGGATGACCTGGGGGTGGAAGAGCTTGGAGAAGACTCACCGTATGAGCCAGAGACCATGGAGCTGCTGGAGGATATAGAGGATGAGCCCAAGACGACGAAACACTCCAGCCTAGTGCAAGAGAGGATCATCAGTGTAATTTATTCACATTAACTTTGTCTTAGTGTTAGTGGATCCGAAAATTATGGATTCAGTGTTTGGGTAGTCAAGGCAAACACTACACATTTTTTTTTAAATAGCATTTGTGAACAAAAGTGGCAGTTTTCTCAAGTGTGCAAAATTTATCTTGTAGCGTAGCATTTTAAAGCTTTGATCACCAAAAACTGAATCTGTAATTTTAAAATTTGGAAAACAGTACCAACGGTTTTCTATTATCTGCTCAAACATTGAAACACATTTTGGGCCACCATTTTGAGCAGGGGTGTTGTCAAATTTGTTTAATGGTCACAATGAATTTGTCTTTTTATACCCTTTCAAATGAGGGGTCTGATGAATAATACCTTTTAACGCTGCGTAGTAGTGGCTGTGATCGTGAGTTTCGCCCCATTAGAGCAATGTAAAAACACTCAGTTTTCATCGGATTTGTATGAAACAAACTTTGTTTTAAAATGTATTACATGTTTTAGTACCTCCGCTGAGCCGAATTTCCATTTTCTTATTTATAATACTGTGAAATAAGTACAAAATACACTGCCAACTTTCAAATAAAACTTATTTCAAAAAGATCTGATGAAAATTGTAGGCGTGAAGTGTTTCAAGAAAATGCTTGTTCAAAAATGTTTCGTTAAACTTAACCACTAATGAAATGAATGCACTAAAGCCTGGAAGCGTGCTCCCAACCTAAATCAATCTTCCCCGTGATTTTTGGTGGGCAAATTGGTACAGGGAGATGGACTTTTTGGACACTTGGTATACATAGTCCTATACAAATTTAAAAGGTGCTAATGCTTTTGTTTTATTTTTTTAATATATGTGTGGATTTTATTTTTGTTGAACATTTTGGCTATTTAATCATCAGCATAATTTATTTTTCAGCCTAGGACAGCCGATGAAATACCCGACAAGCTGGATAAGAGGAAAATCAGACAGCTAAAAGAGAAATTAAGACGTGAGAAATCCAAGGAGAAACTCCGACAGAAGCTGAAGAAGTCAAAGCAGAAGGGACGGAGTGGAACGAGCAAATGCGAAGCGGACACGTCGAGTGATCCGGCTCGCAAGATCAAAGATGCTTTCCGTCTCAGCATGGCCGGTGTGATAGTGCACTACCTCAACTACTACCGCAAACCCGACGCCAAGATCGGCAAGATAACTAACACAGAGGATTTCAAACACCTGGCGAGAAAGGTAACATTCGCTGGTTAAGAGTGCCAGAGCTGGTCAGCCATTTTGTTTTTTTATTCTTAAGAGGCTGTAGGATAGAGCGACCAAAGGACCCATTCTGGATAGTAAAAACTACTAACGTTTTCATATGTTTCAGCTGACTCATTTCGTGATGCTGAAGGAGCTGAAGCACTGCCGCAGCGTAGACGACCTCCAATGCAACGACAACGTGAAGCACAAAGCGCGCGACTTCATCAAGAAGTACATGGCCAAGTTCGGCGCGGTGTATCAGAGACGGGAGGACGTTGACTAACAGATGTTGATGCCACTGCCGCTCAGGGACCTGTAACCGAGCGACTGTGGCCAACGTGTACATGTGTATATAGACCATCGCACACGCTCTCGAGAACTCACTTTGAACGTTTCCATACCGAGCAGGAAGCACAGTCTGAAGTTTGGTTTGTAAAGGTCAAGAAGCTTTATTAGGACTCAAACATGGTGTCCAGCATATACCGAAACATATTGGAAAAAGTTGGAAATTTAGTTTCTAAACTAGGGTATTATGAGAAGGGAGGTCAGAGAAGTTGTAATTTCATAACTTAGAGAAGTCGGACACTATCAGAGGGAATTCCTGGAATCATACGATAAAAGTCAGTCATTTTGTCCATACATCAGGATACAGTAGAGTCTCGATTATCCAACTTAGACGCGGCAAGGTCGAATAAGCAAAAGGTCGGATAACACAAAAATCGGTAAAAACGTAGCTGAAAATGTGTTAAAGTAATTTTATTTACACAAAAGAATCTTTTGAAATACATGTAGCATACTAAAACAATGCGTTCAGTCGGGTAGGAAAGTGCGGTCAACGACCTGTCACCTAGCGCGCGAATACAATGCGTACAGTCGGGTAGGAAAGGGGCTGCATCGTGCGGGAATCTGCTGCGTACAGTCGGATGTGATGAGGGGCTGTTTCGCGCAACAGCCTTCTGCAAAAATTCGTAATAAATGACCGATAATAAATTGCCCCGGTAGGTCGGATAACTTGGAAGGTCGGATAACCGAGACTCTACTGTATATTTAGAAGGGAGAGGTTGGGAAAGTTGTGATTTTTTTGTGGATTCCAACAGGAGTGTAAAGATTGCTTCCGAACAGGTGAGAGCAACTATGACTCTCTTAAAATTGCATTTCAACAAATTTTCCAAATTTAAATGAGGTAGCCTTATAATATTGTACCCCAAAATAGAAATCAGTGAAATATACCCAGTAAGATACAAGAATTTTGTTTTCTTGAAAGCTGGACACCCTGTTCAATAGGAGTACTTTAAGGTTTTATCTAATATCAGCCAATAAGTACATAAGATTAATGCTAAATCTGAGAAAGTTTTGCTTGCCGACACTAGCTTTGGGTTGGGTCTTGCCTTGACGGCTAGACTTGGTCTGTGCAAGACTACAAAGTACTTTAGGCTACTGCAAGGTAGTTGAAGGTCTTGCACAGAAAATTGACACTATGTGACACATGTTGTGTTTTTTTTTTTTCTTTTAAAGGCACACACAGAAATCTTAATTTTAAACTCTGTAAATTCAATCTTGATTGTTTAATAATGTCATTCGAGTTGCAAGCCTCTTATTTTGGTTCACTAAAGCACCATTGAGAAATTCATGGAATAATAAATAACTAATATTATTCAATTTTCAGGGTTAGTTTGTCTAAATCTTGGAAATTACGAGCCATTTAATGACCTCCTGTTTTATATCTTGAAAAAGGCAGAAGAAAGCAAAATGTTTATTTTCTCCAAGAAACTACACGTGGAGTTGGCTGATAAACATCAACAGCAAATACTTGTATGAAAACATTCAAAGTCGATCCAGAACTGTTTTGGAAATGTTTATTTAGTGTAATGTATTTATAGATCATTAGAAATTGTATTTATTGCAAGCACTTTGTATGTTTTTTAAACGTTTTTGTTTATTTAATTTGTATCAGTTTCATAAAGTTTTTATTTGTTTTGAAAGTTTGTTAAATAAAGCACTCAGTTTCCTGTCTGAGCGAAAAGTGTTAATAGTAATTCAACAGGAATGTAAGTTCAATAAAGACTTGAAATATACTGTATAACAATATACAACACTAGAAGCTTTTTTATACGATCTCATTCTGAAATAATTTATAACTGCAATGTGGTCGTGTGTCCAAATTTTATTTGTAGCCATTTTTATAATGTTTATTTTCTATCAAAATTGTTTTGTATATATTAAAATATGTAATTAAAAATTCTTGTTGTTATATAGGTAATAATACCACCAAAAATCCTTAGAAAAATCTATTTTACTCAAATAAAATTTGACTATTTACTATGGATCTGTTTTATCAACCCAGTTATACTCCATAACATCGTCCGTAGCGAGCTCTTCAATTCAGCTAAGTAGATTTATTGTAGGAATGTTCAGGATGTTTTAATTTCAGTTTTTCAGAGGAGGGACTAGATGACGTGGACGTGGTAATGGGTTAATTGAGTAATTAATAATCTAACGTCGCGCTGGTGCCGTGTGCTAATTTGATTAATTATTTAATAATTAATTAGTAGGCTAATATCAGAGTTCATTGAGGTGAGGACAACGCTAATTACTGGTTGGACTCATAAAAATGGCTGTGATATTAGTTAAAGTAGTGTAATTTTAACCCTAGAACACTAGCCTACGTCGTTTTCCGTGTCCCGCAGCCATTTTGTAGATTTACCCCCTCCATAACCGCTAGGCACTCCAGCTTCTACTAGTCAGTCGCCCGTGAGACGGCGTGTGATTCAGACCACTCCGCATTTCTTTGTTTTGGAGGTAAGTCAAAATCTAACTTATACCCTATAACAACACGTAACTTTTACGTGAGTGCTAGTTATACATGTTATTTATTACGTAACTTTTACGTGGTACTAGTTATAACTAGTGATTAACAGAAAGTTGTTTTTTACGAAATACTACGGTTTTTTACTACTAAAATTTCTTTTTGGAGTTTGAAACAGCCTTGGCCTACTCAACTAATAATGCCCGTTTGTTGCAGATACGATGAGTGCTGAGCGGTTGTTAAATGATGAAATGATAGAACAAGCATTAGATGCTGACAACTTTAGTGAAGGTTCTATAAGTGAAGTGGATGAAGTTGAGTATGAGGACCTCTCTAGTGAAGAATATGATAGTGATGCAGACCCCGAGTATTTGCCTGGGAGGGCGATGAAGAAGATAGTGATCTAGAGGAGAGCAATAGTCAAGCCTATCAAAAATATCGAATCTGACAATCAGCGGAACCGCCCAAAAAAACAAAAATTCAGAAGAAACTTGTAAATAAAGCCGTTGTAAATAGTACAAATAAACCCTCAACATCTCAACAGAAAAAATCCACAGAAAATGATGACGAACAAGGTCTTGTTATTGTGCCTGATTCGGATACACTGATAGGAAAGGACAATTTTTTTTTTTTTCTTTTAAAGGCACACACAGAAATCTTAATTTTAAACTCTGTAAATTCAATCTTGATTGTTTAATAATGTCATTCGAAAGGTAAGCCTCTTATTTTGGTTCACTAAAGCACCATTGAGAAATTCATGGAATAATAAATAACTAATATTATTCAATTTTCAGGGTTAGTTTGTCTAAATCTTGGAAATTACGAGCCATTTAATGACCTCCTGTTTTATATCTTGAAAAAGGCAGAAGAAAGCAAAATGTTTATTTTCTCCAAGAAACTACACGTGGAGTTGGCTGATAAACATCAACAGCAAATACTTGTATGAAAACATTCAAAGTCGATCCAGAACTGTTTTGGAAATGTTTATTTAGTGTAATGTATTTATAGATCATTAGAAATTGTATTTATTGCAAGCACTTTGTATGTTTTTTAAACGTTTTTGTTTATTTAATTTGTATCAGTTTCATAAAGTTTTTATTTGTTTTGAAAGTTTGTTAAATAAAGCACTCAGTTTCCTGTCTGAGCGAAAAGTGTTAATAGTAATTCAACAGGAATGTAAGTTCAATAAAGACTTGAAATATACTGTATAACAATATACAACACTAGAAGCTTTTTTATACGATCTCATTCTGAAATAATTTATAACTGCAATGTGGTCGTGTGTCCAAATTTTATTTGTAGCCATTTTTATAATGTTTATTTTCTATCAAAATTGTTTTGTATATATTAAAATATGTAATTAAAATTCTTGTTGTTATATAGGTAATAATACCACCAAAATCCTTAGAAAAATCTATTTTACTCAAATAAAATTTGACTATTTACTATGGATCTGTTTTATCAACCCAGTTATACTCCATAACATCGTCCGTAGAAGAGCTCTTCAATTCAGCTAAGTACTAAGATTTATTGTAGGAATGTTCAGGATGTTTTAATTTCAGTTTTTCAGAGGAGGGACTAGATGGCGTGGGCGTGGTAATGGGTTAATGAGTAATTAATAATCTAACGTCGCTGGTGCCGTGTGCTAATTTGATTAATTATTTAATAATTAATTAGTTAGTAGGCTAATATCAGAGTTCATTGAGGTGAGGACAACGCTAATTACTGGTTGGACTCATAAAAATGGCTGTGATATTAGTTAAAGTAGTGTAATTTTAACCCTAGAACACTAGCCTACGTTTTTCCGTGTCCCGCAGCCATTTTGTAGATTTACCCCTCCATAACCGCTAGGCACTCCAGCTTCTACTAGTCAGTCGCCCGTGAGGCGGTGTGATTCAGACCGCCCGCATTTCTTTGTTTTGGAGGTAAGTCAAAATCTAACTTATACCCTATAACAACACGTAACTTTTACGTAGTGCTAGTTATACATGTTATTTATTACACGTAACTTTTACGTGGTACTAGTTATAACTAGTGATTAACAGAAAGTTGTTTTTTACGAAATACTACGGTTTTTTACTACTAAAATTTCTTTTTGGAGTTTGAAACAGCCTTGGCCTACTCAACTAATAATGCCCGTTTGTTGCAGATACGATGAGTGCTGAGCGGTTGTTAAATGATGAAATGATAGAACAAGCATTAGATGCTGACAACTTTAGTGAAGGTTCTATAAGTGAAGTGGATGAAGTTGAGTATGAGGACCTCTCTAGTGAAGAATATGATAGTGATGCAGACCCGGAGTATTTACCTGGAGTATTTGCCTGGGAGGACGATGAAGAAGATAGTGATCTAGAGGAGAGAGCAATAGTCAAGCCTATCAAAAATATCGAATCTGACAATCAGCCGGAACCGCCCAAAAAGAAAACAAAAATTCAGAAGAAACTTGTAAATAAAGCCGTTGTAAATAGTACAAATAAACCCTCAACATCTCAACAGAAAAAATCCACAGAAAATGATGACGAACAAGGTCTTGTTATTGTGCCTGATTCGGATACACTGATAGGAAAGGACAATTTTGTTTGGACAACAACTGACAAAAAAGATCAAGGGAAAACACCAGCTCGAAACATTGTACATATTCGACCAGGACCTGTAGGAAACGCTAGAGAGGCAACCACACCAATGGAATGTTTTAAAACATTTTTTTCCGAAGATATTTTAGAAAAGATAATTGTACACACAAATGAAGAGATTGCACAAAAACGAATGAAGTATAAAAAACAAACAGATGGAACACTGAAAGACATAGATATGGATGAGCTTCAAGCTCTTCTAGGGTTGTTGATTCTGTCAGCAATCCTCAAGGATAACCACTTACCTACAAGAGATATGTTTGATTCTACCTTATCTGGTGATAGGTATAGAGCGACAATGTCTGAGGGGCGATTTTCCTTCCTCATTTCATGCTTGAGGTTTGACTACAAGGGCACGAGAGAGAGACCAAGCTTGCTGCCATCTCTGAGATTTGGGAGATACTAATTGACAACTGTAAGAAGAACTACAGACCAAGCTCGTATCTCACAATAGATGAACAACTAGTTGGATTTAGAGGTAAATGTACATTCCGAGCAAACCTAACCGTTATGGCATAAAAATTATAATGCTTTGTGACAATAGCTCAAAATATATGGTAAATGCTCTTCCGTACTTGGGAAAACAGATTGTTCCAGCAAAAAACGAAAAGCTGATTTTTTTGTTGAAAAGCTTGTCAACGGGACAGTGTCTGGAACCAATCGCAACATCACGATGGACAATTGGTTCATTAGTGTGCCATTGACCTTGCATCTACTCGAAGAATGCCATCTTACTACAGTTGGTACAATCAAGAAGAATAAAAGAGAACTTCCTCCTGAGTTCAAGGATCCAAAATACAAAAGTCGAGGTGTAGGAAGCAGAATGTTTTTTTCCATAAAGAGATTACAGCTGTGTCATACAAGGCTAAGAAGAATAAAGTTGTTACTCTGCTATCAACTATGCATCAAGGCTCATCAATCAATGAAAAGACAAAAAAACCGGAACTGATCATGACCTACAATGATACAAAGGGAGGGGTCGATTCTTTTGACCAGATGTGCAACAATGCAAACTGTGGGAGAAAAACAAAAGATGGCCTTTATGTTTTTCTACAATATGATAAATGTTGCTACAATCAACGCTTTTGTTGTATACAACCATAACTTCTACCGGAAATATGGAATTGACGCCAAAGCTTTGTCACGGCAGAAGTTTATGATCCAGCTGCAAGAACAGCTGACTCGCCGTTTTTCTACCACCTCGGCTCCACATGCTCTAGTTTGTCCGATGTCGATGACTTAAATAATTATACCAAGTTTAATTGTATTCGGATAATTAATCTAGTATAGCATAAAAACTCTTTTTGGGGAAACGCCCCCCCTCAAAAGGTCACTTCCAGTGGACTGGTTTTGTTTGTTGACGAACTTGACCTAAATATTTACAAAATAACCATTTGTACCACATTTCATGAGAATCAGAGAAAAATTCGACCTGTATAGAGTGGTCACGAAAATTAAACTTGTTTTCTATTTAAATGTACACAAAGTTGTATCAATTTATTTTCAGTTCAATGCAAATTTATTGTGATATTTACTTTTTTGTGGCAATTCATCGTTAAAAAGAAAATAAAAAATTTTCCAAATTATATTTCGAACACATTTTTAACGTTCATTTTTAGAATATAAACACAAAATTAATTATGGAAATTTGATTTGATAACGTCAAGGAACAGTACTTTAGAAGACATAAAATACAGGGTCAGGCAAAAGTGTGGAAACGCCTTTATAACTTTTTAACCAGTTTTTTTCAGTAACCGAAATTGGTACATTTTATTAGAGGAAACAAAAGTACTTTTAATGCATACTGACACTTTGCCCGAGTTTTCAAATGGGTAGACTTAAATTTACAACTGAAATCGACACCATTTCTTTCTGGGTTAAGCTAGAGACTTCTAATATTATCAACATTCATCAATATTTTCTAAGACCTTCAAAATGAGGTGTCACTCAATGGGGCTTCCTATGAAAATTATGGGGCTACCCCAATTCCCCATTTTGAAAACTGAGGCAAAGTGTCAGTATGTATTAAAGGTACTTTTGGTTCCTCTAATAAAATGTAATGAGTTCGGTTTCGCTGGAAAAACTGGTTATAAAGGTGTTTTCACACTTTCGCATAATACAAATCTGTGTAACTTAAAACCGACGCCATTTCTTACTGGGTTAAGATAGAGACTTCTAGTTTTCAGCATTCATCAACATTTTTTAAGACCTTCAAAATGAGCTGTCACTCGGTGGGGCTTCCCTATGAAAATTATGGGGCTACCCCCCAATTCCCCATTTTGAAAACTGGGGCAAAGTGTCAGTATGTATTAAAAGGTACTTTTGGTTCCTCTAATAAAATGTACCAAGTTTGGTTGCGCTGAAAAAACTGGTTAAAAAGTTATAAAGGCGTTTCCACACTTTTGCCTGACCCTGTAAATAAATGTATATTTTTAATATACATCGTGTGAAAACGAAACTAGTTAAATGTTTAATTCTTAGGTTAACCTATAATAGGCATGGTTGTTGTAAATAGGAAAACCATAAAAATATCTCCTTGCAAATTTCTTTTCTTTTAATAACATTTGTTGTTGTCATATTTTGGTTTAAAAAGTAGATTGAATTGTTTGTTTATTAGAAAAACCAATTGAGTGAACATTTTCATATTTTTTACAAACTACGCAAATTGTTTGAAATTATAAACTAGCCTATGCGAAATTGTTAATTTATTCAATGGCTATATTGAGTAGAAAAAATAATACACAAGTTTAACATCATCTACAGGCCTTTATAAACTTGTTTGGGTTTCCAAAACTTTACTTTTGGCATAAAAAACCATTTAATTTCAAAAATGACTATGGGGCAGTTATGTGAACATATTTTGCCCCACGTTCAAATGGGATTTCTTGGAATTAGGTACAATAATTGTTTCTAATATCGCAATATTTTTAATATTCTAAAACTTAATAAGTTATAAGACAATAATCCAATTGTCATTTTTTATAACACTGATATAAAAGTTGTTTGTAACTCACATACATACAAGGTGAATTTTAAATGTTTCCCTCCTCCAAAAATTTGGTAAAAGGAAAATTTTTGAATAACTCTTTGGGGAATGCTGTTATAGGGTTCTAAAGTTTGTTTTGAGGTACTTTGCAATATACCACCCAAAATTCTGGGGAGCCCCTAATCACTGGGGATTGAGGTAGTTTAAATGCAACTTGAAATCGACGCCATTTCTTTCTGGGTTAAGCTAGAGACTTCTAATATTATCAACATTCATCAATATTTTCTAAGACCTTCAAAATGAGAAAGTTTCATAAAAGTACAAACTCCCTCTTGTGGCACCTCAAAAGAATGGTAATCTTAACCAAAATTTTTCGACGCAAAGAACAATTTTTATTTGAATTTATTTTTAGGTTTTACCCATTTAAATATTTAAAGATTTTAGTTTGAAAAATGTCACATTTCACTTATAATGTTTTTTGGCTGATAAATTTCTGCAAAATCCTCGGAAGGAAATGTCACATTCCTGTAGCAAAATCCTGTAGAAGATTTTGAAAAAAATGTATCAGCAAAAACTAATTGTACGTGAAATGTGGCATTTTAAACCTGACAACTTATAATCTTTAAATGGTTATAACCTAAATTGAATTGAGATAAAACTTCTTCTTTGCAAAGTTGAATTTGTGTTAAAATTACCTTCCTTTAAAGGTGCCACAAGGGTTGCATTTACAAAATTAAGGGGGCCCTCCCTCACCGTTTTTTTTTACGCAAAATACGTTAAAACAAACTTCAGGACTCTATAAAAACATTCCTTAAAGGTGTTTTCAAAACTTTTCCTCTGTCAAAAGTTAGGTGGGATGGAGGGCATTTAAAACTCACCCTGTATAAAAAAAAACACAATCACGTCCTCTATTAAACATTTTCAACTCTAACACCAAATTTAGCCAACAAAATTTTAACAAGATGTTCAACTTTTATTCGAGTCGTCTCCCCTAGCTTTCTTGGGTGGTTTTCTTCTAGTTGTGGCGCCCGTGTCGAACCTTTGTTGGCGCCAAAACTCCTGTCGGTTCTTGATGAAAGCGACCCTTCCTCATCGTATTTCTGAATCGGGTTTTTGGCCATCTCTTTGTGCAGACACTTTATATCTGCAACAACAATTCTCAAGGTTGGTCAATGCAATTTACGTAGGAACTCCAGCGGCCATGTTGAAACTCTAAATTACCATCCAACGACTTTGAGACTTTTTAGAAATTTCAATTCCCTCTCCCTCAATCTTAGCGGATCTGTGACCAGTTGGTATCATGACGGTTCGATCCCGCAGTCCTACCCACAATTTGTAATGTGACTATATCACAGTGACCTAGGTAAGGTCAGGTGGTAGAGATGTTAAGAGTGGTAGTTAGGGTCTTTGTAGCCCTAACTTCACCTTGTTAATCGGGCCCGTATTTTTCTTTTTAGACAATAACCTTGAATTAGGTATGATTTTCAAATTATTATCAAGTAGGCTAATAGCGACATTTTAGAGCAAACCATAATGGTAATGGTAGCTTAGTTATTCTAACTACATATTCATTCATTCATTTTGTTAAAATTTTAAGATCGTTATTATAAACAATTACTATATTATATTATTTTGACTATTGCAATACAATATTTGTAAAATTGTCTTACTGCAATAAAGAATTTTGAATCTAGTGCCGTACTGCCGTTACGTCTCTCGGCGTGCGATAGTGTTCGTAACTTGTTCTCTATAATGGGTTCTCTTCACTTTCAATAGTAATGATGTTAGATGTTAGATTGAGGGATCAAGTGGTTAGGGACTGGTTACCCGTATGCGGCGTGCCTCGTCTGTTGGACACATTACACTACCACGGGAATGAAGGAAGTCTGAATTCAGGAGGAAAGGAACTGGGTTATTTGACCAATCATAAGAGGAGCACGACAAGCAAGCCAGCTGACAACCACTTGGGGACTCTAACCCTCAAGACATGGAGAGCCTTGCCAACACTCGGGGACCTTTCCCCAAGATTATAGCAAGTCTCTCTGAGAGTGCTGTCTACCCTGCTGCAGCGTCCCCTAAAATAATATCTAATCCAACCTCCCTGGTGAAGAGCGGGCGTGTTCAACATCGGACAACTACGAAGCTGCCCAGTAATTTTGTGAACAACTCTTTTTTGATGCACCCCAGTATAAAAAAGAGGGTATGTACCCCAGGGTGACTCACCTGGATGTTTGAGCAACTCCTCCAAGTACTCCTTGTCTGTGTTGAGTCCGCCGAGCAACAGTTTGTCTGCTTTCTTGCTGCTCGAGCTGTTCTGTATGATCTCGTCTACCCGCAGTGCTGCCTTGCCTCTTTCACTGCTCACCGCACTCATTCTAAATCAAATACATTTATTGTAATTTACAACAGAGTATGGTCATTGTCAACACATAGCCTTTAAGAGCATTCTCAGTCTTACAATGTCTAAAGAGAAGAATCTTAGACATTTTCTGCCGGACGATAAATATTTGCTTCAGAGTGGTCTTGATCAAGGTCTGAAATCATGCCAAACACGTGGTTTAGCTAAACATGTCTAAATGTCTAACACTGTTACAGTTATAAGTCCACGTTACAATTAAAACAGATCATTTAGTGAATAAAAAGTATCAACCAATCATAGAATTTATTTTGGATCATATTTCTGGGAAGTTATCCATGAGCTCAAGCAAGTTTTGAATGAGTTGGGTATTTGGACACTTCAGATTGAATTTGTTAACCAGTTGATAAGTTGAACTCCTGAGAAGGCAAACATTCATGAACCGTTCTGTGTCTCCCAGTTCAGTAGTTCTCCCTGCCTCTTGTTTCGTAAGAGTGAATGTCACTTCCTCTTACTGTATCAAATTTTGAGTTCAAAAGAAGAAAAGTTCCGAGTGTTGAGGCAAGGTAGAGTCAACAGTTTCAGAGTTTTGAACGACTTTCTGGTCTGGAGTTTCGCGATTGTGTCTACGTGGAAATCCCAAATCAACACTCGATCAAGGTTTATTCCTGGGAAGATGGCGGTGGGAAGAGGTATTTTGGTATTTAGATTTGGCGGGCTGTATTTAGTAGAGCATTGCATCGGCGTCGCTGCGGCACTTAGGGGCTTTGCAGTTTCACATCCTTGAGCCATGTTTCTTGTCTCTTAACCCTGTCGGTGGTGTGTACATACCTGCTCCCCATGCCACCCCCTGCACTGGAGGCCTTGGCACTGCCGCCTCTGCTAGGCTGTAGGAACGCAGGGACCGACAAACGAGATCCGGCCTTGTCTGCAACACAAGGAAATAAACTGTCTTAAGTCAACCCCAGACCTACTGTACACAATTGATTACAGCGTGGGAATCCTGACCCATGTGCAAAAATAATTCAGAGGCACAGGGCTACTGGATTCTTGGCTACTGGATCTTGGACCGTGTTACATTGTATATTCTGGTTTGTGTTCACTTTTCAACGACAGCTAGAAAGGTTGTGATGGTTCATGCTTGTTATTTCTCAATTAATATGTCAAAAAATGCAAAAGACAAATAACCCGAAATTTTTATATTACCGTGACAAATATGAATAACAAATTAGTTTAATTAGAATAACAAATCAACCTTAAACAATAAAAGATATCAGTTTAAGACTTCGTTTTGATTTTTAGATCAGGGAGCAAGGGTAGGACGAAGTATAATGTTATTGTAAGTGTAGTTTCAGTAGTTTACTGTATTTTATTAGTTCTTTAGAAACATTTATGAGCAGTGATTGTCCGATCGTGTCTTGCGCGGGTTTACATATGCAAATTTGTTTGTTGGTTTGGTTTTAGATATTTGTTTTCAAAGTAAAATACAAAGAATTATAGAACATTTGATCATTAATAGGGACAAGAGGTTTCCACTTTGACCGTTCTCATACGCACATCCAAAAACGACAACACATTTTGAGTTCATTTCGATCATACTACTCAACCTGAATAAAATTTCAAACAAACTGAAGCCCTACAATGTTAAACCACAGATAACATTCTAAACACCAGCTATTCTGTGGTTAAACCCAGTATAAAGTTCAGATTTGAGGTTTTAATATACTATAAAGCCGTTTGGGTGACTGACTGGTGAACGAGACATGTTTAGGCACTTCCCGTAGAGCTACCCCCTCAACCATATATTCGTTTTAAAGGTCTGGGTGTGAAACCGCCAGGAAAAATCTGAAAACTCTACTTTTTATAACCCCGGCGCGGTAGCGGCCGTTAATGGCGTCGGCCGAAAATGGGGTTGTGCAGTGGTTTACTATTTTGACTGTAGCGGCTGAACTAGTGATCGGATCTTTGATTTGAAGAAAATTCGTTAGTGTGGAATGAAGTGTTCTACAACTTTTGTATTTAACATTTTATCCTATCTCCAATAGGTAATTTGCTATTTCGCTTTAAAGATAAACTGGTCAAAATTTACTTTTTTCGTGTGCTTGGGCTAAGTTAACGGGTACTTACATACCTCTAAGGACCACAGGGCGAAGGGACCGAAGGGCGAGTTAAATTTAAAGTTGGACATTATGATTAAAACACAAAGTGGTATGATATGATAACATACTTCCGATCGTGTTTTCTATGGCCTCCTGTGACTTCTGCACCCCGAGGCGGAACTCCTGCATCTCCGGGCGGATGCGGAGACCTCGGTGGTAGTACATGAGAGCATGCTCGAAGTCTCCAAGGTGGTAGAGAGCCTCCGCCTTCTGCAGAATACCTAGAGTCACAATGTGCGAATGAATACATGGCAAAGATAGTGTTATGGTAGGTAGATAACGCATAGATGGGCTGAGGCAGCTCAAGCACAGATAACGCTGCTATTTCTTGACGTATTTATCCCCCACTTGCGGTATGCTGACTTAAATGTGACCAAATTTTGCAATTTTCGAGAACTGTACTAATATTGGCATAATCAAGAACCTTCCACCTACTTCCGTTCTCGGGTTATGAGCGGTTCGCTGTGCCAACTTGACCCTCAGGGCAAAAGGGGTTGAGCATGTGCATTGAGTTGCACGCAATTTTATTTTGGATTATTGAAGGCCAACTAGATGAGCACGAAACCAAAGAAAATACATACCTATTTTGTCTTTGACGAAACCACATGTTGTCACCTCTTCAACCTACGGGAGGGGATCATGGTCGCGTACGCTGTTCTACAAGTTTGGAAGAGCGGCGTTGCAGAGGTTTGTGCGAAATAAAATTGAGACTTTATTAATAATGCTATTTTGTCAAAGCCACTCTTAAATGAAAGACAAACATATCATCTAGGCTTGCCTGTCTTTATGTTTCAATGTGTCTTTTAGTTTTTATGCAAGTAGTGGTTGAAGTTAGAAGAAATAGTGTTTTAAGACCTTATTCAAAAAGCTAAAAATAGGTGTTCAAAAATCTGGAAACAGGCAAATTTAGATAAATTCTTTCTTATTCCAAAAAACTAACATATCCGAATTTAACTTTCATATCAGAGCGTTATCTACTTTCAACGAAACCCTTGCAGCCGCTAGGTTTGACAGCTAGGCCGCATCAGTTGAAAGAAGGCCCGTTGTTTAGCCAGTTGTTGCGTGCGCGGTGTCTTGTGTTCCTTGTGCTCACAAATTCAGCCTTTCTCTAAAATGACCTCTAAGGACGATCCTTGTTTCATTTCATTTGTCAGGAAAACTTTAAACTATACAATGTAAATGCGGTGTGAAAGGCCTACCTTTGACGAAAGTCTTATCCGAGGACAGCGCTGTCTCAGCGTCCTTGAGAGCGAGGTTGGGTTCTCCCAGAAGTAGATAACACTTGCTGCGAGCCACCAACGCGTTCTTATCAGTGGAACACAGTTCCAGCGCCTGCAACAAATAAGGCAGTGAAACTTTTGCAAAAGAACATCTTATGGTAGGTAGATTGCGCATAGATGCCACACGGCTGAGGCGGGAATTCAACATAGTTGCGGGAGCTCGAGGATAGATAGCGCTGCCATCTCTCGCCGTCTTTCTCCCAACTCGACTCGACGTGATCGAATTTGTCCGATGTCGATGACTTAAATGTGACCAAATCGTGCGATTTTCGAGAAAGAACGAACTTGCGCGTACGTAAACGGATCTACTTAATCTTTAATTAATTACTTCGTCTGTGCTTGAGCTGCCAAACTGTGTTGATTATCCTACCTCAGGCATCTGGCATTTATGCGCAATCTACCTACCATAACCTCATAACAATATTGCTACAGCGTATTAACCTCCGCCTCCTCTGATATCTGCAATTCTTTGCTATGATCCAATTTAAATAAATAAATAATTTTTGTGTTGCGAAAACATAATATATGTCATGTGATCGCCGTAAACCGACGCCAGCGCTTGGTTTGACAGTTAGTTGAAGGAAGTCCCGTTGTTTAGCAGTTGTTTCGTGTGTGTCGTGTTCCTTGGGCGGACGAATTGAGGCTTTCTCTGAGGCGGACCCTTAAACACAATTTACTCATTCACTCGCTCACACTCAATCGAATTCTCCAACTCTAGATCTTTGCCAGTCGGTGTGTTCCGCAATCTCCCGGTCGTGTTCCATAAACTCGTCCACACTATAAAAAGCATTTGCGATTAAAAAAGCAAGTTTTGAATGGGCATTGAGGCATTTTCGATTGAATTTAATAACCGATTGACAAGTAAAACTCCTACCTGAGGGCAAACATTTATGAACTACTGTTTTGTGTCTCCCTATTCGGTAGTCTCCTGCCTCTGGTTTCATAAGAGTGAGTTTGCCTTTTATCGGTATCAAATTTTGAATTAAAAGAAGACAAGTCTCGAAAATTTAGAGGCAAGGTATGGTGTCAACAATTTTAAATTTTTTAACAATGATCTACACGACTTTCTGCTTTGGAGCTTCGCGATTGTCTTAGTATTTTTGTTTTAGAATTAAAATTCTGGAAAATTGCTTTGGAGCAACCACCCCATAAGGTCAATTCGTAAGAAAGGTGTGAGTTATTATTTATTTATTATTTATTTATTTAGTTGATAAATCCATAATACGCCGTCATCAGTCCCTGATTTGGGAAGTATTCAGAAAGTTGTCTCAAAACAAAAATGCCTGAGGCTAATTTCCCGTCAACAGTTTCCCAAGTGAACCTTCACTAAACCCTTCTTCTATCTCGTTACCTAACCTAAGATCATGCGTCGATCTGGAATCTTGTCTTTTCACCTTGAGAGAATGGATGTTGTCACTGACACCTTACCTTGTTTACGAAGCCGATGGCTATGTCTACGTCTCCAGAGCGCAGTTCATGACTACCTAGAGCCAGCAGTGTACTCGGCTCCGCCTCTTCTGGAATCTGCAACGCCTTGCTACGATCTTGCCTTCTCTTCATCTTCAGAGAATGTTTGATATCTCTGCTTCCCATGTTGACCGCAGCGGCTCTGTCCTTATCGGTGTAAATCTCCTCCATCCTGACTGTTCCTTTCTGTTTCTTCCCCTTCAGTAACTTCTGTCTCTCTGCCTTCGCCTTGGCGACGATTTCGCGTTTGATCTGCTGGAAGGATGTGGGTCCTGCCGGAGTCGGGCTGCTGCTCCTCGGTCTATCTCTGTCTCTTCTTCTCTCCTCTCGGTCCCTCCTCATCTCCGCTTCTGTCGCTTTCTTCTTCAACTGCTTCTTCTTGCTGTCGCCTGCTTCAGACCCTGAATCTTCGCCGTACTGGTCCACCCGCATGAAACTGTGGAGGAACTCTGTGTGGCTGGACATCTTGAGGATGTCGATCCCGCGGCCTCCACTGGCGACTTGGATGTCTCCTGAATCGTCTCCCATGACTGCGCAGTATGCTTCTTAATGGGTCAATGTAATTTCAAAGATAACTTCCTTAAAGGAGTTGACTATCCTCTATCGAGTATGATACTACTAGATATAGAAGGAGTTTTAACAAATATACATTGTGGTCGTAGACAAAGGATACAAGTATCAAGTATTGCTTTAAGTGATCTAGTGTCGTGTAGTTTGTTTATTGGAAGTTCGGTTTGCTGTGCAAATAATATTAAATCTTCTACAAGTAAGGTATCATTCGTTAAATTTTTACGGGTTTTAATGGTAATTCTCCTAGATTTAGGAGGGGTTTTCGCAAATATACATTGCTTTAAGTGCTCTAGGGTCGTGTATTTGAATTGTTGTAGGGGTGTATTGGAAGTTTGGTTTGCTGTGCAAATTATATTAAAATCTTCTACAACTAAGATATTATTTGATCACTTTTGCGGGTTTTACTGGTAGTTATACCAGATAAAGGAGGAGTTATCACAAATATACATTGCATTAAATGCTCTAGAGCCGTGTGGTTTGTATCAGAAGTTTGGTTTGCTGTACCAACACTATTAAAACTTCTAAAAGTAAGATACCACTTGTTCAGTTTTTGCGGGTTTGCTTACCCTTAAGCCTATTTTGGGGGACAAACCACCCGACCTTTGGATCCAACAACTTATTCAGACACATGAAAACCACACACACCACACATTTCTTATTCTTTAACACCTACTTATTACAAATATCTCACGAATGAATCTCAACCTCAGTTATCTCACGAACCTACGAACTTACAATCCGCTCATAACACACTCTGTAACCACTTAGATCACCACTCTGGTGGCCGGGGAGGGCCCGCGAAAGCTCGGCGACGAGGTGAGAGGGTAACGTGCGGACTGACACCTGCCCTGGTCGTCATGGCAACCCAGGGAATCAATTCCGAGGAGGTGCGAGACATCGCTGCAAAGCTACCAGGACCTGCCTGAACTGTGTCACATCAACATACAAACTGCCACTTCACCCCTTCCCTCCCCTCACTCCTCCGCTAGGAATGCCTTCATTTGCAAACTCTGGAGGTTTGAGGGAAATTTAGGAAGAAAACATAGTCGACGCATAGCTCCACAAGCGCCACCGTGAATTTGAGCGAATTTCCCATAATCGGGTAAAAATGACACCGGAAGTGCCCTTTTTGACTCCGGTAACCACGTTACAGCCCATATTTTTGTCCGATTTCACGAAGTTCCGAGATTTCGGACACCGTCTGGCTGGCAAGAAGCAATACCCAATATACAAACCGTTAAACAAACTAGGAATACAAACCTCAATTTTTTCGTTTTTTCGGCGAATAAACTACAAAATTAAAATACCGATACTAACAACAAGCACTACTATTGTCGATAGAAAGTGGACATAGTTCAAGTTGTATGATAACAGGTAGCTAACAGGTGGCGAGAGGTGAGATATCGTCTAGCGTCGTTGCTTAAAAAGGCGTATGAAGATACTTTATATGTCTTGGGCACATTACAAAAGCGCTGATAGGGTATCTTCCAGATGGGGGCTAACACACCGGGGATCTGGAAAAGAGGGGGATGTCTCGAGGCTCTCCCTCGTAAAAATAAAAAATAATATATGAGACACGTTTTTGTGCGTTCTAGAAGAAACAGTTACAACACTTTTAGGTTTCTCTACCGTAATTTCGTAGAACTAGCTTGTAAATAAGGTTAATAATTCAATATGACACTTTTCCTTGCGGTGATCCTTTCTCGACAGTGGCCAGCGGAGGCACTGCGTAATAAGTTTATCTTTCAAATGAGACACTGAACGTGTTTCTATGTTGAAAAATAACTGCGTGAAGTGTCTCAAGCGTTTACATTGCTCTTATGGTAGTTAAATTCAAGATGGCCGCCAGGTACTACCCACTCTTAATTCCACTATGTGGGCAGCCACGTTTATGCTGCGGCAAATTATGGTTTGAATTATGAAACAAATGAAAGTAACGGTGGTTTATAAAGTTACGGTACGCTCGTGTTGATATACCTCAAATAAAACCGTTCCACTTTTAACAGTAGAAAGTGTGTTTGAAAATATAAATAGATTAATAAAATCTGTAAGAAATATTATCATCCTTATGAAATATTATAATGACGTGTATGCAAGGGTCTGCAATAATCCAAAATACGCTGACTATAAGGGCCATTCTCTACGAGCAGGTAAAACGCGACCTTTTGCCGGCGTCTAAACCACGCGAGTAACGTAACCAACCGTGAGTTCCTTGGGCGGACGAATTGAGGCTTTCTCTGAGGCGGACCCTTAAACACAATTTACTCATTCACTCGCTCACACTCAATCGAATTCTCCAACTCTAGATCTTTGCCAGTCGGTGTGTTCCGCAATCTCCCGGTCGTGTTCCATAAACTCGTCCACACTATAAAAAGCATTTGCGATTAAAAGCAAGTTTTGAATGGGCATTGAGGCATTTTCGATTGAATTTAATAACCGATTGACAAGTAAAACTCCTACCTGAGAAGGCAAACATTTATGAACTACTGTTTTGTGTCTCCCTATTCGGTAGTCCTCCCTGCCTCTGGTTTCATAAGAGTGAGTTTGCCTTTTATCGGTATCAAATTTTGAATTAAAAAGAAGACAAGTCTCGAAAATTTAGAGGCAAGGTATGGTGTCAACAATTTCAAATTTTTTAACAATGATCTACACACGACTTTCTGCTTTGGAGCTTCGCGATTGTCTTAGTATTTTTGTTTTAGAATGAAAATTCTGGAAAATTGCTTTGGAGCAACCTCCCCATAAGGTCAATTCGTAGAAAGGGTGTGAGTTGATAAATCCATAATACGCCGTCATCAGTCCCTGATTTGGGAAGTATTCAGAAAGTTGTCTCAAAACAAAAATGCCTGAGGCTAATTTGCCGCGAACAGTTTCTACGTGAAATCCCAAGTGAACCTTCACTAAACCTTCTTCTATCTCGTTACCTAACCTAAGATCATGCGTCGATCTGGAATCTTGTCTTTTCACCTTGAGAGAATGGATGTTGTCACTGACTTACCTTGTTGACGAAGCCGATGGCTATGTCTACGTCTCCAGAGCGCAGTTCATGACTACCCAGAGCCAGCAGTGTACTCGGCTCCGCCTCTTCTGGAATCTGCAACGCCTTGCTACGATCTTGCCTTCTCTTCATCTTCAGAGAATGTTTGATATCTCTGCTTCCATGTTGACCGCAGTGGTTATGTGTAAATCTCCTCCATCCTGACTGTTCCTTTCTGTTTCTTCCCCTTCAGTAACTTCTGTCTCTCTGCCTTCGCCTTGGCGACGATTTCGCGTTTGATCTGCTGGAAGGATGTGGGTCCTGCCGGAGTCGGGCTGCTGCTCCTCGGTCTATCTCTGTCTCTTCTTCTCCTCTCGGTCCCTCCTCATCTCCGCTTCTGTCGCTTTTTCTTCAACTGCTTCTTCTTGCTGTCGCCTGCTTCAGACCCTGAATCTTCGCCGTACTGGTCCACCCGCATGAAACTGTGGAGGAACTCTGTGTGGCTGGACATCTTGAGGATGTCGATCCCGCGGCCTCCACTGGCGACTTGGATGTCTCCTGAATCGTCTCCCATGGCTGCGCAGTATGCTTCTTAATGGGTCAATGTAATTTCAAAGATAACTTCCTTAAAGGAGTTGACTATCCTCTATCGAGTATGATACTACTAGATATAGAAGGAGTTTTAACAAATATACATTGTGGTCGTAGACAAAGGATACAAGTATCAAGTATTGCTTTAAGTGATCTAGTGTCGTAGTTTGTTTATTGAAGTTCGGTTTGCTGTGCAAATAATATTAAATCTTCTACAAGTAAGGTATCATTCGTTAAATTTTACGGGTTTTAATGGTAATTCTCCTAGATTTAGGAGGGTTTTCGCAAATATACATTGCTTTAAGTGCTCTAGGGTCGTGTATTTGAATTGTTGTAGGGGTGTATTGGAAGTTTGGTTTGCTGTGCAAATTATATTAAAATCTTCTACAACTAAGATATTATTTGATCACTTTTTGCGGGTTTTACTGGTAGTTATACCAGATAAAGGAGGAGTTATCACAAATATACATTGCATTAAATGCTCTAGAGCCGTGTGGTTTGTATCAGAAGTTTGGTTTGCTGTACCAACACTATTAAAACTTCTAAAAGTAAGATACCACTTGTTCAGTTTTTGCGGGTTTGCTTACCCTTAAGCCTATTTTGGGGGACAAACCACCCGACCTTTGGATCCAACAACTTATTCAGACACATGAAAACCACACACACCACACATTTCTTATTCTTTAACACCTACTTATTACAAATATCTCACGAATGAATCTCAACCTCCAGTTATCTCACGAACTTACAATCCGCTCATAACACACTCTGTAACCACTTAGATCACCACTCTGGTGGCCGGGAGGGCCCGCGAAAGCTCGGCGACGAGGTGAGAGGGTAACGCGGACTGACACCTGCCCTGGTCGTCATGGCAACCCAGGGAATCAATTCCGAGGAGGTGCGAGACATCGCTGCAAAGCTACCAGGACCTGCCTGAACTGTGTCACATCAACATACAAACTGCCACTTCACCTTCCTTCCTCCCCTCACCTCCGCTAGAATGCCTTCATTTGCAAACTCTGGGAGGTTTGAGGGGAAATTTAGGAAGAAAACATAGTCGACGCATAGCTCCACAAGCGCCACCGTGAATTTGAGCGAATTTCCCATAATCGGGTAAAAATGACACCGGAAGTGCCCTTTTTGACTCCGGTAACCACGTTACAGCCCATATTTTTGTCCGATTTCACGAAGTTTCGAGATTTCGGACACCGTCTGGCTGGCAAGAAGCAATACCCATATACACACTAGGAATACAAACCTTCAATTTTTTCGCTTTTCGGCGAATAAACTACAAAATTAAAATACCGATACTAACAACAAGCACTACTATTGTCGATAGAAAGTGGACATAGTTCAAGTAGGGAGATAACAGGTGGCGAGAGGTGAGATATCGTCTAGGTCGTTGCTAAAAAGGCGTATGAAGATACTTTATATGTCTTGGGCACATTACAAAAGGGTATCTCCAGGATGGGGGGGGCTAACACACCGGGGATCTGGAAAAGAGGGGGATGTCTCGAGGCTCTCCCTCGAAAAATAAAAAAAATTAACCTATGAGACACGTTTTGTGCGTTCTAGAAGAAACAGTTACAACACTTTTAGGTTTCTCTACCGTAATTTCGTAGAACTAGCTTGTAAATAAGGTTAATAATTCAATATGACAATTTTCCTTGCGGTGATCCTTTCTCGACAGTGGCCAGCGGAGGCACTGCGTAATAAGTTTATCTTTCAAATGAGACACTGAACGTGTTTCTATGTTGAAAAATAACTGCGTGAAGTGTCAACATTGCTCTTATGGTAGTTAAATTCAAGATGGCCGCCAGGTACTACCCACTCTTAATTCCACTATGTGGACAGCCACGTTTATGCTGCGGAAAATTATGGTTTGAATTATGAAACAAATGAAAGTAACGGTGGTTTATAAAGTTACGGTACGCTCGTGTTGATAAGATATAAATAAAACCGTTCTCACTTTTAACAGTAGAAAGTGTGTTTGAAAATATAAATAGATTAATAAAATCTCGTAAGAAATATTATAATGACGTGTATGCAAGGGTCTGCAATAATCCAAAATACGCTGACTATAAGGGCCATTCTCTACGAGCAGGTAAAACGCGACCTTGTCGGCGTCTAAACCACGCGAGTAACGTAACCAACCGTGAGTTCCTTGGTCTGACGAACTTGGTAGCCTTTCTCTGAGGTGACCACTGAGGCGAACCACCGGAGGGATAAAGGGCCAAAGAGAACAGAGTAAGCCGGAGAAATGTACATTGAAAATAGACTCAGTCAAGGGTCCGTTTTTATGACAGAATTGGTTGATTTTACATTTAAACTCGCCCTTCGGGCTGGCGGGGGGACCCATACTCGGCCTGCGGCCTCTTATTTTGGGGCATTCGCTACGCTTATGATTAAGACAAATTCGCTTCACCCACTGTGTTGCTGCCTGTAGTTTGCCATTAGTTTGACCATTTCACTTCAAACTGATCTAGCAACGAAACCGTCAGAGGTGGGGAAAAGTGTAAAATACAAAAGTTGTAGGACATTTGTTTCCACTCTAACGATTTGTCATCAGCCTGAAGACCCGAGCAACCGTTTTGCCGCTATGATCACATTCCTGAACTTGTTACAACCTTAGTTCGCAACTAACTCTATCCTATTATTCATTTCAGCTGTATTTCTCCTCTTCGGCCCAACTACAGAAAACGGACGCATGAAATGACAACCTGCCTCAAGACATTATTTATACGATTTACATTTGCTTTTTCATTTTATTACACAGTTTATGATTGAATGTATGTATCAAAATTATTAAATTATAATAAGTTATGGTAAATTTGTTCACCTTTAGTATCAATTTTTCCCTTTATTGAAGACGAATACTTCATTCAGGTCAGGCTAGAGCTAGAAGAAACGATGTTTTATTTGTTTTGATGCGTATTTTATTGAGCTTTTAGCGTATTTATTAGTTGTTGGAAGTTCTGCACGCTTTTCAACACACTCTTAACGGCGTAAACTATTCGCGTTCAGACAAAAATTGTTTGGCTAAAACTTGTAGGGAATTGTGTCATCTTTAATTTTGTATACGCACTTGCATAATTATGTACTTGATACGTTCTTGGTTTCTGTAGTATTACATACTACAAGGGCCATTCAGAAAGTAACTTCCGTTGTTGTATAGCTATAAGACGAGGATACCTTGTAAGGGACAAAATTATACGTCGTTGGTTAGCCTGACTCATTGTGAATCCTACGGTATGCTCAACATTTTGTTTTGACAACTGTATACTATCTAAACTTCGAAACAAAATAATCTCCGTATATATTATTCTCGTTAGTAAAATATTATCCATTTTTACTTAGAAAAACTAATGTTTGCACCCAATGTTTTCCAAAAGAGATTTCTAGAGCCCTTGTTTAGCCGAACACATTTTAATTCTGTCATCAACTTTAAAATGTTGAGTTTAATCCAGCATTTTGTGAATTTAAGCTGATTAAAGAGTAATGATGTTCACTTCTCCTTAAGGACATTGGCGGCGGAATGTCATACAATGGCGTAGAGAACCTTGTGTCTTAGTTTCATAAGTGCTCCGATCTTCATTGTAAATATGCAAAATTACAGGGGAAAGAATATTCTTCGATATGAATATAATATCTTTAGTATCTACAGATTCTACCGTTCTTGTATAATATCTATAGTCACAAAGCCAAGGCATTTTGAAAACTAGTCTAAATCTGCGTGATTTTATGGGGCGTTTTAACAGGTACAGACGAGTTTATGCACACCTTGAGACATTATTATTTCGTAAGAATCCATATTTACGGAAAGTATAAATTTTTGTAAAACCAATTTTATGATAATTATTGTTATCAAGGTGTCAGCATTGTATATAATCAAAACCCAATATGTGAGTATTGCAATATTTGATCAGTAATGACAAAATAATACATTAGCTGTTTTAGCACCAACTTCTATGCTAGAATTAATTTTGTTTTCGTTTTCTTGAAGGTTTATTTCCATCTTTATATTTCAGTTGGAAAGAATCTCTTTCCTGTTTCACACGGGATGTGGCCTAGGCCATACTTGAAATCGATTGACGTGTCCAAGTTTATTTTGGGTTTTCTTGGAAATGGCTTGATTATTTTTACAAAAACCTTTCCTCTCCTCAGTCCTCTCCAATGACGAAATTATCCAAGACCAGGCCGACACGCAGCTAATGTCGCATGGTGGCACGACTGATATGAGTGAACACCTTTGGGATGTGTTTCGCTGATTTGACTGGGACTCGTGGCGTGTCCTGTAATCCAGCTTCATGGAGGTCAGGTTTGAGGATGATATAGGTCTAAGGCGGTTCAGATGGTCTCAGTGATCAACTGATGATACCCGCATAACTCCACAATCGTTTAGACTTATCATACATCACCTGCGTGGTTCGGTCAAGTTAAGCCGTTGGTCCTTGTTTTCCTTGGTAATTGGGCTATTAATGTGACCCATTCTAGGAAGAGTCGGCCTTAGTTGTAACAAGACTACCTCATAACTCATTACTACCACTCATCACACTCATCCTTCACCACATTTTGCCTTAAAATACCCTCATGAGTGATCTCAAATAGTGATTTAGTGATTTATAGGTCACAGCCTCGCTTCGACTACTCATTCCGTTGTAATGAGGAAAATAACTTTTTTAGGTAATTTGACACGTTCAATGGATTGTTATAATTTTTGAAAGGAACTTAACTTAAAATAGCGATCGTAATAGATAAATGATATATCAAGAAACTGAATTCACAAAATAAAGAGACGATAAATACACTTACACACTATTAAACCGTTATGGTACGTAGAGTTGGCCGACGATACATGGTCTTAAGAATAAATTCAATTGTTGGGACCACTCGTACACAATATCATACAGAAAGTTTTTGAAAAGATTGCGCAAACACGCACTTTTTCGCGAATGTTTATTCGTCTAAAACCAGTACACTAACCAGAAGGAACATTTGCAAACCTGAAATGGAAAGGTCGTGTACACCAGCATTCAGAGAAATATAAAATTGTGGACGTTACTGCCACCACATTACAGGGCACTTTCAAATCACAATCAAACCATAGGGACTCGTGGCGTGGTCCTGTAATCCAGCTTCATGGAGGTCAGGTTTGAGGATGATATAGGTCTAAGGCGGTTCAGATGGTCTCAGTGATCAACTGATGATACCCGCATAACTCCACAATCGTTTAGACTTATCATACATCACCTGCGTGGTTCGGTCAAGTTAAGCCGTTGGTCCTTGTTTTCCTTGGTAATTGGGCTATTAATGTGACCCATTCTAGGAAGAGTCGGCCTTAGTTGTAACAAGACTACCTCATAACTCATTACTACCACTCATCACACTCATCCTTCACCACATTTTGCCTTAAAATACCCTCATGAGTGATCTCAAATAGTGATTTAGTGATTTATAGGTCACAGCCTCGCTTCGACTACTCATTCCGTTGTAATAGGGAAAAATAACTTTTACCGTCAATTTGACACGGTTCAATGGATTGTTATAATTTTGGTTTAAAAATGGGTAACATCAAAATGCATGTTTAATTCAAAATTCATCAAAATCGACCGATACCACATAAGTACAGATTAAGAAAGTTCAAAGCCAATCACAGGCGAGTTCGAGGATGACGTAGATCTATCAGCTGATCTTATGTACTGTTTGATATTTATAAGAATATGTAGGGTTTATAGATTTCTGAGCGCCTTCAGAAGTTGGGTGGTAGTTAGCACCACTTCTCAGTGTAGATAATGCGTTTCTCTAAAGCAGGCGCTCTTAACTTGTAGGAAATGCCGCAAGAAGGTGATTTCCATAATTGAGTTGATCAGACTAAATAATGGGACGGAAATCAAAATTAACGTTTTAGAAGAGAGTGCCTTCTATAGAGCTCAAAATCTTAACATGAACTATTTTTTTATAATATTTATTGTTATTAATGAAATAAAATTGCGCCCTTGTGTCTGTGTCTGCCTGCCTAATCTCGCAAATTACATATTAAAATTTGTTCCAATCAATAGTACCCGTTGCGTTCCAGGGCGTGAGATATTCTTAGTGAAATACCTTGAGTAGAAATAAGATATTAAGCGGAGTCACCGCAGTACAGCCGTGCTTCCAAATTCGAATAAAACTTAATTCATAAAATTAATTAATATCTGATAAAATTGTGAGGTGCAAGAAAATGTTATTTTAGATTGTTCTTAAAGAACAAAAAACAAAATGGCCACAGATGGTTTTACCATAGATTAACAATCACTGTGGGTTTACTTGCTTAAGCAAACTCGTTTTTAGTTCGGAGAACTGCCGCTAGTCTCCGCTAGCAACCAGTAACCAATACTGAGTTTGAACAAAGTTCCGCTAGAGAGCAGAGGTGGTCAGAATCGAAACTTAGCCCTCCCCTAAAATTGTTAAATAAATAAATTTTTACATTGAGCAGTTGAAACATTAATATGGTTTAACAGCTTTAATTGTATTGTTTGTTCTTTACATAAAATTTATTTTACATACATAGAGTTATATATCAAATCGAATAGCGCACAAAAACTAATCTTTCTCGTCTGCAAAAATCCAAAATACGCCGACAGATTTAGCGTCAAAGTGTGGGCTGGTCCGGACACCATCAAAAAGTAGTCACAGTGACCTTGAATTTCGTCCCATAAGACCAATGTAAAAACACGCATTTTCTTGGGACATTTTACGCCTACAGTTTTCATCCGATTTGTATGAAATAAACTTTGTTTTAAAGTGCAATAATTGTTTTAGTGACTCCGCTGAGCCGAATTTCCATTTTGTATTTTATAAAACCGTGATATAAATCAAAATTGGAGAAACTTTGTATTTAAATGTCCTGTTTTTACTAGTAAACTGATAAAGTTTTCAAAAATATGGTCAGCGGAGCCACTGCAGTACATTGTCATCTTTCAAATAAAACTTATTTCAAACAGATCTGATGAACATTGTAGGCATGAAGTGTCTCAAGTAAATTGCTGTTAACATTGTTCCAGTGGGACAAAAACAAAATGGCCGGCAAGTACTGCTTACTTTTAAGTATTTTTCCTCATTTTTTTAATGTACAGTGTTTTGAGACCAAAGTTTGTTTCATGCGAGCTTTGAACGCCTTTGGCGTAGGTGCACTTTTGATCGACTTTGGCAACCTGTTGACGAGTTGAACTCCGGCCTGTGCAGGCAAACGTTCATGATCTACCGTTCTGTGTCTCCTAGTTCGGTAGTTCTCTCTGTCCCTGGTTTTGTAAAAGTGGATGTCACTCTCTCTTACAAGGTCGCATTTTTGTCTGCAAAAGGCAAATTTCCAAAATGTAAGGCAGGGTAATGTCGACAGTTTCAAAGTTGTTGAA
The DNA here is from genome assembly GCA_018831715.1 of Matsumurasca onukii. Classification (NCBI taxonomy): domain Eukaryota; kingdom Metazoa; phylum Arthropoda; class Insecta; order Hemiptera; family Cicadellidae; genus Matsumurasca; species Matsumurasca onukii. Next base: position 42,607,482 of record CM032065.1, on the reverse strand, counting down.
TTCTCGACTCTCTATATTGTAGCTTTCCTATTGTTCTGACTGCTTGTTTTTGGAAAGTGAAAATTCTGAAAAGTTTTTTCTGTTGCAGCCTCCCCACAGCGCTACTCCGTAGAGGAGTTGTGGAAAAACTACTCCATAATATTCCGTCATCAGTCGGAAATCTCCTCTAGTTTCCAAATATATCTTGTCTATTTATGTACAATTTATTTCGAAAGGAGAAAAACGTATCCGCGCAAACCCACACAAGCTTGGTTTGACAGGCCGCATCAGTTGCAAGAAGGCCCCCTTGTTACGTGCACGGTGTTCCTGTGTTCCTTGTGCGGACGAATTTAGGCTTTCTCTAAAGGTTTATGTTCTGTTTCTAATGAGGTTTGTCATCGGTTCGATATTCGTAGCGATATTCCAACTTTGCTCCGCTCACTCAAAAAGTGGCAAAACATGGTTTCGTAGTCCCCTGTTTTCGACACCGTTTATGAACAGAAACGTACAAATGCAGTTTATATGATAGGGTAGGAGTGGTTCTATCTTCCTTACAGACGATAAAGGCAAAAACTGCTTGTGAAAAAATATAACACACTTTTAAAACAGCCTAACTTTAACACCAACTTTAACACTTTTTTGATGATAATTGGCTTAAGACTTTTTTAGAACGAGGATATACAAATCTAGAGACAACCTGCATTGAGAACATGGAAAACAACTTTTCTAATCTCTACATTAAAAATAGTGCCCTAAATAAATAAATACATTTTTATTGTAAACCATTTTACAACGCATGGCATATGTCAAAGGTTGACCGGTGAAATTGTCCATTCACTCTCACATTTAATTTGTCTAAATTGCCCTTTCATTATAAAATTTGTCCATCCTCTCTCTCGATTTCCTAAAAACTAAAACTGAGGGGGACTACGAAATGTTTAAATAATTTTTTTTGGGTGATCAATTTTGTAGTAGGGGACCGCCTCAGCTGCTCGGGAGAGCGTCGTGGCAAAGGTTTGCGGAAATATGGACATTTCAAATTGCTATTTTGACAAAACAACTCTTAAATTAAAGATAAAAATATTATCTAGGTTTTCCTATAGTTAACTTTTTAAAATGTCTTTAGAGTTTTATGCTATTAACGGTTAAAGTTATAAAATATGGAGTGTTTTAAAACCTTATTTAAGAAGCTAAAAATAGGTTTATTAAAAATCTAATCACAGGCAAACACAGATAAACTCTTTCTCTTTCCATAAAATTAACATATCCAAATTTAACCTTCACATAAAAGCGCTATCTACTTTCTACGAAACCCTTGCAAGCGAGGGTTTGACAGTTAGGCCACATCAGTTGAAAGAAACCCCGTTGTTTAGCCAGTTGTTATCTGCACGGTGTTTTGTGTTCCTTAGGCGGACGAATTCAACCTTTCTCTTCGGTGACCACTGAGGCGGACCCTTAAAACTCCTCTGAGGCGGACCCTTAAGGAAACTCACAGGCGGACCAAGCAGTTACAACAATTATAACAACAAGGTTACAAGATACGAGTATAAGTGTATAACTGTGCGGTATTGGCGCCGTGTATTGCGTGTTGTGAAGGAATGCGTGCTGAACATTCATCTCAATCTACAACTTATCCAATCAAAATACGACTGATGCAGGGGTGGTTATTTGTTATAAAACATAACGACGAACTCATCGTTGTTATTGTAGGACTTGTATTTGAGTCGGTCAGGTTAAAAACGCTGCTGTGTTTTGCAAATTAGAAGTTAAAACTCAACCACACATTGGTATCTTTTTTGTTTAATTGAGCGTTAACCAACGTACAGGGTGTCCGGTAATTACGGGCGTAAACTTCACCAGGTTATTTATCAAGTCAAAACAAACAAAGATTTCCCATAACATATAGTCCTACCTTTCTGTAAAAACTAAATGGAGCGAAGAGCTAATGTTAAATTTTGTTTCAAAACAACTTGACAAAACTTTCACTCTTGACTTGATAAATAAGTCTATGGTGATAATTGTTTGTCTAGAACTCATGTTTGAGAGGTATAAACATGATTGGGACTCGTGGCGTGGTCCTGTAATCCAGCTTCATGGAGTCGGGTTTTGAGGATGATATAGGTCTAAAGCGGCTCAGATAGTCTCAGTGATCATCTGATGATACCCGCATCAACTCCCTGCATCGTTTAAAAGACATCAGACCATCACCACAATGTGGTTTTGGAAATCCGCGTTAAGCCGTTGGTCCTTGTATATCCATTGGTCATTGGGCTATTAATTAGCCAGCCCATTCCTAAGAGAAGTGTCACAAGCCTTAGTTTGTAACAAGACTTCATAATTCAAAATTCAATTTTAAACAAAATAGACGACTAAGATACGTGCTTGTTAACATGTTTTTTCAACAAAACTTCCATTTATTTACCACGAGAGTATACTTTGAATCGCAACAAAACCACCCTCAAAGTTCCAAACAAAAAGTAATAAAACTGTATGGATTTAAATGATTTCCTTGCCGTGCTCCGAGTCTGTCGCAAGACATGGCCGATACGAAGCCAAGCAAAGCAATCCGTCAAGCTATAAGTTTCATGTGACATCAGATAACCCAGGGTTTGTACAACTGTCCAAGTCAATAGTTCGAGCCATAAAACCACAACTTTATGTGACGGAGCGCTTCCCAGCGGAACTTTCAAAGCCGCGACTTCGCTGCCAGGCTTTCAATGTACCGCCAGTCCACCACATGGTGACCCGAGAAATTGAGAACATTTATGGGAGAAATTGACTGGGACTCGTGGCGTGGTCCTGTAATCAGCTGGTCACTGTAATCATGAGTCAGGTTTTGGATGATATAGGTCTAAAGCGGCTCAGTGATCATACCCGCATTAACTCCACCATCGTTTAGATATATCAGACCATCACCTGCGTGGTTCGGAAGTCACGTTAAGCCGTTGGTCCTTGTATTTCCATTCGTCATTGGGCTTTTAATTAATGACCCATTCTAAGGAAGAGTCGGCCTTAGTTTGTAACAAGACCTCATAATTCATAATTCACCTCATAACTCATTACTCATCACACTCATCCTTCACCACATCATGAGAGTGGTCGGCATCTCAAATAGTGATTTATAGTGATTTTTTCCAGTTTTCACGAAGTTTGGTACAAATGTTCCTTTTGTAAATGTCTAGGTCAAGTTTGTGATCATAATAAATTTGTATTCTATAAAATATCCATTTGAGAAGGGTGATGGTGAGTCACTATTTTTCAATTATAATCAGTTCACGCTGAAAACTTCGGGCTGGCTATACTGTTTCTAATGTTAGGGTTCTGTTCACCTGAAGATGGTATCGGTTTCTAGATCCGGAAACGTCGTGAGTTCTCCAAAAAAACTATGGACAACATCCACAATAATATTTCAACCTCAGTAATTCTACGATCGTCAACACAAAAACTTTTGAAGACTGTCCTTGTCCTCCGTGTCTTTGAAATTCTTAAGATAGGCTGTCAGGTTTTTCAAACATCAAACATAATTATATGGTAAATAAATCACTAAACCCCAATTTGAGATCCCGACCACTCTCATGAGGGTATTTTAAGGCAAATATGTGGTGAAGGATGAGTGTGGTGAGTGGTAGTAATGAGTTATGAGGTGTAGTCTTGTTACAAACTAAGGCCGACTCTTCCTTAGAATGGGTCATTAATTAATAGCCCAATGACCAATGGAAATACAAGGACCAACGGCAACGTGACTTCCGAACCACGCAGGTGATGGTCTGATATGTCTAAACGATGGTAGGAGTTGATGCAGGTATCATCAGATGATCACTGAGACTATCTGAGCCGCTTTAGACCTATATCATCCTCAAAACCTGACCTCCATGAAGCTGGAATACAGGACCACGCCACGAGTCCCAGTCATAAATAGATTGCGCATACTCGTAGATGCCAAATGGTTGAGGCAGCAACATCATCGTAGTTTGGCAGATTAAGAACAGATAGCGCTGCGAGGGAAATATTTTAAGATGCACAAGAAGAGCCACTGACGCACGGCAAGTTTGTTCGTTCTCAAAGAATCGTACGATTTGGTCACATTTAAGTCATCGACATCGGACAAACTCGAGCATGTCTAGCCGAGGTGGGAGAAAGATGGCGAGAGAAGGCAGCTCCCAGCGCTATCTGTGCTCGGGCTGTCGAACTATGTTGATTTTGCTGCCTTAACCATGTGGCATCTATGCGCTATCTACCCACCTTACCTACCATTATCCTTGCTTTAACATAAATCATGATGGTGTTACACATTACTTACCTTATTATAAGCAGAGAGTGCGTTGTTGTAGTTTCCTCCCTTGAGGTGGCCGAGGGCTTCATCACAGTAAACTTTGCGCACCGCCTCCGTCGAGCTGCCGGGTCTCCGCCCCTCCTTGCGGGTGGCAGTGGGCATCCTTCAGCCGGCCTGCAACACCACCAGGCCACTGGCATGAGTAAAGCGAATTGTTTTACTCCAGTTTGCTAGTTGCATCTCTAGTTCACTACGCTCACAGCCTCAGTTCGACCTTCAACCTCAGACTTTCGCGGTCTTTTACTGCAAGTTTTACTTTAACCCTGAAAAAAACTCATTTCAAATTTCATCAAAGTCGGACTTTTTTCCATCATTTTAAAACGTCTCGGTGAATTTGTATAATTTTTGGTTTATTAATGGCATTAATACGTAGCATTAAAATACATATTCAATTCAAATGTCATCAAAATTTTAAAACAATTACCGTTTTTATATAATTAAAACTGCTTTTTGGCGAAAACCACACGTTGTAAGCTATCTCGGAAATGTATGCAAATATAGGTGCATAGTGACGGCGGGACAAGCGGCGATGAAGAGGTTTAGCAAGGATAAAACAACGTCTTTGTCAAATGCCTGATTTTAGAGAGGCCAGTAACTAAACAATAAATTTCAAACGTGCATTTTTACTTTCTACGCCACGGTAGTTTTAATGGAACGAATCTAGACTTTGTGTAATAAAAAAACGCGCTTTGTGAAATAGCCGAATCCAAATCGATGTGTCTGCACCGGGAATAGAACCCGTAACTGCGAGGAAGAGAGTCGTGTAGGGAGGCATTCAAAACCCTAAAACTGTTGACTCTACCTTGCCTCTACATTTTGGAGACGTGTCGCTTTTTCAAATCAAAAAGTAATACCATAAGAGGTACAGACGTACACTCTTATGAAACTAGAGGCAGGGACAACTACCGAACTGGGAGACACAGGACGGTAGTTTATGACCGTTTGCCTTCCAGGCAGGAGTTCATTTCGTCAACAGACTACCAAATTCGTTCAAACATGCCCCTGAGCCTAAGGCGTTCAAAGCTCGTCTTAAAACAATTCTTATTTCTCAAGCATTTTATGATACAGACGAGTTTATGATATTCAATTGGGATACCGTATGATTAGCTAACTCGTTAGGGGCTAGAGTGGTTACATTAGAATGTATGGGAGAGAGTGAGTGTAAAAAAACTGTATGTTTGAATGGGATTTAGATGTAAAGAATGAAAGGAAAATTTTAGATACACAAAGATTGACGATTGCGATACATTTATTGTTAATGTCTGTAAGCAATAAAATATTTATTTAATTGTTTATTAACTCTTCCCACTGACCCGCCGATCTGCAGAAAAACCCGATAGTTCGCCACTACTACAGCTGTAGAAAACCGGTACATTCCGATCTTCCCACTTTTATTTTTTTAAGTAATTCCTGAAATAAGTGTATCAAACTATACAGTAAGCGGAACAAAATATATACACGTCCACCCGAACCTCCAGGAATCCGGAGGAAGAAAAGCCAATCGATCGGGAAAGATTTAGCGACCGCTGACAGAGTCTATGAGACTACAACTTGTATTCTTTATTTCCGGCTGCAAGCAAACTAAGAAGCGGCGAACACAGAACACGCTCGCACAACAGGAGAAAAAGAATAATAAAAATAGCGGTGGTCGTGAAATACAGTTTATCTGTGGTCGTGATAACGGGCCATCAGTCGGGGATCGATGTCGGCCATCATCAGAACCAGCTGGTTCCCGCGCGCTCCAGGGCTGCCACTGCCGCCATGATTAATTCCTTCGTTACATCACGCTCGTACTATACCTCATGTCGTATAACAGTTCCGTGTCGCCGCACTGTTACTTTTTCTCAACGACAGTTCCCATTCACGAAACACGATTCGCTATCTGTGCGGTAACCGTTAGAAGGTATTGAGCGGTTGTTTTTGGCGAGGTTCGTCCAAGGTTTTGTGTTTTAGCTAAAGATTATGTTATAGTAGGTAGATGTCGAATGGTTGAGGCCTGAAAATCAACATTGCGGCAGCCCGAGCCATCTCTTGTCGGCTTTCTCCGACTTCCCTTCGTCTCTACGTGCTCGAGTTTGTCCGATGTCGATGACTTTGTAACCGAATCGTGCGATTTTCCAGAACAAACAAACTTGCGCGTGCGTCTGCTTGAGACTTAAAATAAATCCCTCTCAGCACTCTCTATGCTTAGGCTGCCGAACTATGTTGATTTTCTTGCCTCAGCCATGTGGCATGTATGCGCAATCTACCTACCATAACATAATCTTTGTTTTACAACGTGGTTACTTTTTAAACTTTTCCGAGTGAAAAATAACATAATTATTTTTAAGGAATACAAAACGATGTGTAATGGGTTTGCTGCAAGAACGTAGCATCTACAACGAAAAAGGAGGATTTTGTGCTTTGTGGTTGTGTTGCAATGTTTTCACAATAAAGGAAGGCATCGTTCCATTTTTGGTGGCGGGGGTGGTGACGTAGTCCCCTAAGAGTACCTCCGGTAGAACGACTTTGCGGGTTAGTCAAAGTCAAATCGTTTATACTATGGTACATGGGCACACGTCAAAACGTATACACTATTCAAATAGGTGGTACTGAGTTTTTCTAGCTTACTCAGTCTCTACCATTCATGGTCCAGAAACTCACTGTCTTTATAGAAGGCAAGGTCTAGCAGAACCTTTTTTAGTTGCCTTTTGAATGAGTTGTTGTTAGGTTCTTGTTAAAAGAAAGACAGAAAGAGCATTAAAAGTCGCACTCCACACTGCAGAAGATGGAGTTTAGAAAAGGTTGTCCGGTGTCTTGGTATTGGGAGATTGCTTCTGTTACGTAAATTGAGATTGGGATTTGCTGAGGGTAAAGGAAACAGGGAAGGGTTTTTGACGAAAGTTAGTGTTTCAAGGATGTAAATTGACGGAAGTGTTAGGATTTTGTGACTTCGGAACAACTCTCTACAATGATCACGACTCTTTAAATGGAAAATTGTTCGTATTGCTCTTTTTGAAGGATAAAAAGATTATCTGTCTTGGACGAACTGAAACCACACAGAAGAATGCCGTACGACAGATGTGGAACGACAATACCATAGTAAACTTTGAGGAGATTTTCGGTATTGAGTTGATCTGACAATCTTCTCAGAACGAAAATTGCTGTACTAACAGATCTCGCTACTTTTTCTACATGGTCTGAAAATCGAAGGTGTTTTTCGATGACAAGTCCAAGATACTTAATGGAATCCTTGTTGTTAACAAACAAAAAATATTGACAAAAGGAAATCTTGTACTAAATTTCGTGAAAATCGTACAAGAAATGCGACATGTATTCGAGTGTTCTCAAGGATCTAAAAAGTGTTCGAAAAATGTAAAGTATTGTAGGAAATTCGCTATGATTGACGGTAGCGCTTGTGTAGAAGTAAAGGTTGGCTAACCTGCCAGCAGCTGGGGGCGCGTGCGGTGTTGTTAACAGCTGTTGCACAAACTGTCTTATCACGGAGAAAGGGATGATTTCTCTTCATCTCACTTTCACACTCAAGTTGACACTTTCTCTTCGTTACTTCAGTAGTTGCGTTCAAAGTAATGCAATATTTGTTACTTTCGGTATTTTTTGTACCGTGGCAAGTTGGTATCTCGTGCAATTCCGGAGTGAACCCGGTGGCGCGGGTTCGATTCCCGCAGTCACCACATAATTTGTTAAGTGAAGGTTGCCTGGTAGAGATGACTTCGTAGGTGTAAAATTATACACCTCTACAGGCAGTTTTTTTCAATTCCAAGTTTAAGTGGAGATTAACTAATCTATTTAATACTCGTGAATACTGCTTATAAAAATAGAAACACTTTTACATTAAAATGTAAAGTCAAAATAGACAAAGGAATATTGACTTCGAAAAGTTTCCTGTGTTTTTATTGGTTAACTAATCTTAACTTACCCTTAATCTCAGCAGATTAGCATGAGTTGAAAAAATGGTTCCATGAGTAAATTATACATGCGGTTAATTTTGTTTAAAACATTCTACTTGTTACTGTAAGTCATAAATTGACTCTCATATGTAAAAAAAAAACAATAAATTAGTATACAACCTAAATCAAGCAAAATTGGCGTACTACGAGTAGATGGTTTATGGCTAGCATACTTGCACGGCAAGAGTCGAATCCGGGCTTAAGCCCCGTTTTAAAAAGATTAAAAGTCGCGCGTACACATTTGACGCGAGATTTCATATATTCTGGTAGCTCAGAAATATGTCATTTTTACTTAATTAATAAATAATGACAAAGTCGAATTTTTACTCTATAACATTGTCATTAATTGTACCGTGCTGAACAATATTGTTTTTGTGAGCGTAGTTCCATGGGAAATAGACCTATTCATTTCTCTCGCTGAACAGAAGGAAACGTCGTAGGACAAAACTGTTTGCAATTTTGAGCTTCCCAATTCCTTTTAAACAAAATTGCAAAACTGTATATTTATATATTTTTTCTAACATACAGAAAAAAACAAAAGAAAGTCTTGAAATTGGCTTATGTTTCGCTACTTCTAGCTTAGTCGTTGCCTAATATTAAAAACATGAAACACTTTTCAAAAAGAGCAAGCCAGTAACAAAACGCAATGTAATTAATTAGTTTAGCGCCTGCAAAACTTGAATGCTAGTTTAGACACATTAATGTACGTAGTGTCACGTTGGAAGCTTGAAGGAGTTACAGAAATACAAGCGGTTCTTACAACAAAGCGGCCAAAACCACTTAAAAAAGTTAATATTTATCGTTGAAGTGTTTATGTTTTCAATATTATGCTAGAAATAGCGGAAAACGATTATAAACCAATTTTAAGACTTGTTTTTATTATTTTCTGCACTACAGATTTTATACCTATTTTTAGTCCGATTTTCACCAAATTTAGTACAAATGTTCCTTTTGCGTTTGTTAATTAGCAATATCGGTCCACCGGAAATGACCTTTCGTTGGGCCTTTCTCCCATAAATGGGGTTTTATACCATAAAAGTTGTACAGTATTTATGATCGAATTTTCGTAAGACTTGGTGTTTATGGTACCGTACTAACATGATTGTGTATCAAAAATGAACAAAATCCGTTCTGTCAAAACTAATTGCAGCCGCCATCTTGGTCTGGAAAAGCGGATTTTATTGATTTTTGGTACACGTTTGAGTAAGGCATCTAAATTATATTTACTAAGTATAATCGAAACCAATTCATAAATCCATTTTTTATAACATATAGGTACCCCATTTTTCGGGTGGAAGGTCCTCCGATAAAGGACACTTCCAGTGGTCAGATTTTGCTGGACAACAAACTAAATCTAGAAATATACAAAAGGAAAATTTCCAATTAATTTCATGAAAATAGGATTACAAATTCGACCAGTTAGGTGGTCACAAAAATCCAAAATAGGGTCAAAAAGAAAATAATTAAGTGTACAAAACTGAGTTGAAAAGTCTGGACAATTTCAAAGTTTGTTCGTGAAGCCATTGAACAACTTATAAAAAATCGGTCCCTATACACGTGTCGGAAAACTTCTAAATATATAATGTTTGATAGTTCATAAATGATTTAAAGGTTAAAAATATGCCACCGTAAACCCTTGCAAGCGCTCGGTTTTACAGTTAGGCTGCATCAGTTGAAAGAAAACCCGTTGTTAAGCCAGTTGTTACGTGCGCATTGTCCCGTGTTCCTTGTGCGGACGTATTCAGCCCTTCTCCGAGGTGACCACTGAGGCAGACCTTTAAAAACACTTACAACTAAACCTGTTATTCACTATAGTATAGGAGACAAAGAACGGATGAACCAGGATAACGGAGTCACGATGAATGTATAGTAACTGGAAGTCGATTAACGAAAGATCGATTCGGGTGAATTATTGTCGCGCTATTCTTTCCGATCACAAAGGAGAATATAAATAGAAGTAGCTTGTAATCCTGTTCGTTGTCTGATACTTAGCTTGTGTAGCGATCATGTGGCGAGCTTATACAGGGCGTCCAGTAATTACGGGATCAAACTTCACCAGGCGATTGTTCGAGTCAAAATAAAACCAGGCCGGCACGCAGCTAAACGCTAACTATTTCTTTTGCAATTTGTTACTCTAATTCGCTGCGCTCACAGTTTCGCTTCGGCCTTCGGCCTCAGACTTACAGGACTCTTTAACTGGAAATTTTACCACATATCATGAATGGAAAACGCACTTTAAATTTCAATAAATTCGGACTATTTTTTCGCTGTTACAGCGAATAGTCCCTTTTTTGGCTGCTATTTTGAAATAACTATTTAAATAAGACCAAATCGTGTGATTTTCGAGAACGAACAAACTTGCGCGTGCGTCATTGGCTCTACTTGAGACTCATAAAGAATTCCCTCGCAGCGCTATCTGTGCTTGGGCTGCCGAACTATGTTTATTATGTCGAAATATGTCCTGCCTCAACCATTCGGCATCTATGCGCAATCTACTTACCATAACAGTATCTTTGGTTTCAGTCTCCAAATTGGTACAACATAACTTTTGAGTACTCGGCGCCCCCCTTCCTCCCCTTCCGACAGATCAACCCTCTCGATAAACTAAAAGCAACCCTTAACACCCGCGATGATGTAAGCACCGGCGGTTGTTGAGTCGATTGTAACCAAGGTTAAGTCACATTACCAGCAATCTACAGTTTATGTCTGTAGCATGAAGGGGGAGTATGAGAAGGGTGCGTTTACACGATGCAGGGGGGTTTCAGGTACCGGGGGAGTCGCCGTACTGGCCGGAGGTGTCGTGTGAATGAGGCTTTTGATGGTTAGTTTAAGAAGGTAGTTTGAGAAGACAAAGCTGCAAAGCAGTTTGACAAGTCATAAACTTGACGGAAGATCTCGTTCTCTAATTGTCTCTTTACTGCTGTTTTCAACACAGTTGTATCTTAAACATAATTTTCAAGAATGGTATTAAGAGACCGCCGGATTCTATCCGGGATAGGGAATTTAACATGGGAAAACTGTAAACTGTCTCAGCCAGTCAACCAGCTACTGAGGATGACTCTCCACAGCGAGGTCGAAACGTTTATACTTCAACTCTGACGCGGTGTAAACCGGAAGCCTTAGATCTTAGTGATGACACCGGCCGCGAAAGTTTACGAGTCGTATAAGCGTGTGTACAATAATGATTCTTTACTACAAATTGGAGTTCCTCAAGGATCTACTTTGGGCTCTCCTTTCTTGTTCTACGTCATTTACTCTCCAGGCGCATAACCAAGGCATTCATACTCTTTGCTTCAGTACCATCGTGAAACTTAAACGTGCTGGGTTTGAACAGAGTTGTGTAGCGCGATATGCAGAGCCGGATTTTACACACACAATTAGGTCGAAAACGTCCAGTAACATATTTTTGATTTCGGCTTAGTTTAGCCGTAATCCGCCATTTTGTAATTTTTTGAAAATAACTGTTAATTCAAAACCACTTTAAGATATGTTTGTGAAACCTGGTATAAACGTTATAAGTGTTCCTAATACATTTTTCTAAAACTATTTTTTATCTAACTTATCAAATTTCAAAATGGTGGGCATTTAAAATTTCAAAGTTAAATTCCAATTTGATTCCATTTGACTTTGAAATTTTTAAATGGCCGTCATTTAAAAGTTTGACGCGTTGGATAAAAAATGTTTTGGAAAATGTTATTAGGAAAACAATAATTAAGGTTTATACAAGGTTTCACAAAAATATCTCAAAGGATTTTTGAATTATTAGCTTTGAAATTTACAAATTGGCGGATTACGGCTAAGAAACGTTACAAGACATTTTCGACTTACTTTTGTATGCAGAACTTGGCTCTGCATAGCGTGCCACACATTTACACCCTGTATATGATGACATAAACCATATACGTACTTAGAATAATATAATGTGATCGTGCATGGAACGACTCGCTCGTACAACGTCGTGTGAACGGGGCGTGCGGGGTTTGTACTCGCGTGACCCTGCCTTACCCTCCTACATGTCATCCCTCCGTAATAGCTGTGTTTGAGTCTTTATTATGACTTTGTTTATAGGCTAATGTAAATGGAAAATCCTTCCGTGACCTAAGCTCTTTATGTTTCCGTTTAATGCACGCAGTTTTGAATACGGTAGCTTGAATATTGTACGATAACACTAGTAGGCCTAACAGTGCAAACTATAAGATTTTCTTGTAGTGGTAATTAATTGTATAAATCACTAAATCACTATTTGAGATGCCGACCACTCTCATGAGGGTATTTTAAGGCAAATATGTGGTGAAGGATGAGTGTGATGAGTGGTAGTAATGAGTTATGAGGTGTAGTCTTGTTACAAACTAAGGCCGACCCTTCCTTAGAATGGGTCATTAATTAATAGCAATGACCAATGGAAATACAAGGACCAACGGCTTAACGTGACTTCCGAACCACGCAGGTGATGGTCTGATATGTCTAAACGATGGTGGGAGTTGATGCGGGTATCATCAGATGATCACTAAGACTATCTGAGCCGCTTTAGACCTATATCATCCTCAAAACCTGACCTCCATGAAGCTGGATTACAGGACCACGCCATGAGTCCCAGTCAAAAAGCTACTGCATTGACCTCTTAAATTTGGTTTGGGTTCGGTAAAAACCAAAAATTACTATATAATAGGGGTTTAAGGGTCCGTTTTAGTGCGCGGCGACGCTTCATGTAAGGTTCTGTAATAATCCGAAATACGCCGATACTATTAAAGTTTAGATTAAGTAATAACATTATTTTTAAAGCTAAGAAGCTCACCAACACGCGTAAAGGGCGATTTTCCGAAATTATGCGTTTACAAGTGCACTTAATTGAGTTGAAAAGCAAATGAAAATTGGACAATTTCAAAGATTATTTGTGAAACTATTAAACCACCTATGTAAAGTCAGGCTCGACTCGGGAAACTCCTCTAGTTTCCAATTATACCATGATTAATGGTGTAAAAATATTTTGAAAGGTGAAAAATGGTCCACTGTAGTAAACCTTGCAAGCGCTTGGTTTGTCAGTTAGGCCGCATCAGTTGAAAGAAGGCCTTCTTTAGCCAGTTGATACGTGCGCGGTGTCGTGTGTTCCTTGTTCGGACACATTTAGGCTTTTTCTGAGGTCACCACTGAGGCGGACCCTTAATTACCTCCGTCAACATCCAACAATTGTGTCGAGGAAAAACCAATGAGCCTGAATCGAAACGTGGATTTTTAACTATGAACTTGGTGTTTTGCTCGAGGTACCATCACAGTGTTTTTCAGAAGAACTGCAGGATGGCTTTAGTTACGTTTGAAAGAAGTTTCAAGAGGAGCTTGAGTGATAACGGAAGGTCGAATGATAAACTCTGCTGTTACACGGAATTCTAGCTAGAACTCGTGTTGGATTTAGAACTGGTCCTGTACTTTTAGTTGCGGTATTTATCCAGAGGAATACTTATATTTGAGGATTAAGCATAAATAGTCAAGCTGTAAGTAAAATATGTCCAAGTCTAGAAACTAAAAACGTACGTAGTTTGATGTTAACAGGTCGATGAAAAGAATTTATATAACGGGAAAAGAGTTTATTGAAAAGGAAATATTTTTAAACCCTTAAGAGAATGTTTTATATAGTTCTAAAGTTTTTTCGACGTGCTTTGCGTCCTACCCACCTAACCCCCCGGGAGCGCCCCAAATTTTTTTTAGTACATACCCCTTGTGGCACTTTTTAAAAAAGGAATTTTATTACAAATTCAACGGCAAGAAAAGATATTTTATTCAACTCGTATTTTTTTGTAAACTTGTTTAAGATTACAAGTTATCAGGTTTAAAATGCTCATATCATGTAAAAAAAGTTATGCCAAATTGTTTCAAAATATTTTATGGATTATGTTATAAGGTTGTAATTTCCCTCAAAATTAGAAAAATTTTTAAAAAAAATTTGTTTGTGAAATGTGCTATTTTAAACCTGATTTTTGTAACATTTAAATAAGTATTACAAAAAAAATGAGGAGTTTGTGTTTTAAAATATTTTGGTTTTCAAGCAAAACACGTCAAAAACACTTTAAATTATTTAAAACATTCCCCAAAATTCCCTTTTTTTAATATTTCCTTTTTCAAAAGTTAAGGTGGGGGCATTTAAAACTCACTCTGTTTAGCTAATACCTATAACTTCAAATCAAATGCCTCAAATATTAGGGAATCACAGCTTTAATTCAAAATTTTGCTCTCTGGTCCACCTGGTAACATTCTCCTTGCGGGAGTTTCACGAATCACTGTGGATCTTGTCGAAGATGAGCGTAGATGTGAGATTTTTCCAGGACAGGATCTCGTCTGTTTTGATTCCTAGAAATTGTATACTGGTTTATCTGTTTCTTCTGATTGCATAGTTTGATTGTAGTCCTGGGGCTAATATCAGGCATTACTTTCTGAGCAGCTCTCTTAAAGCTACACAACAACGTAAATTTGAACTTACTATAAGGTTTCGGACTGACACTTCTTGCTAAAGGTGATATTGAATAGACACAGACACGATATTGAATGAAGACATAGATGTGAACATGTTGACAGAAATAGCGTGTGAAGCTTGTCACCTTCTGATATATCCATCACGATAAAGCAACCAGTGGCGGCGGCCACTACTCAGTCATAAAGGAAAGTAAAATATAGTTTCAAATTGTCTTTTTTCGCAATTTTATAGAATTAAACACGTTTAAGGGTCCGCCTCAGTGGGCACCTCAGAGAAAGATTAAAGTAGTCCGCACAAGGAACACACGACACCGCGACGTAACAACTGGCCAAACAACGGACCTTCTTTCAACTGATGCGGCCTAACTGACGATCCAAGCTCTTGCAAAAGTTTACACCAGACCGTTTTCACCTCTCAAAATAGTTTTAAAATTAATAACCATGATATATTTTACTTAATATGCAGTTTTAAAATATCAATCGTGCAGTATTATGGTAACTGTCTAAAAAAAATACAGGAACTCATTTTTTGCTAAGATAACCAATATGTGATTCCCATGTTAAATGATTGTCTAAATTCAATCCTAAAACTTTGACACTATCAGCTTCCTCTATAGTGCCATTTTCAATATAACTAGTGGTGAATCTTTAATGTTTGATCGACCAATATCAAACATAATAAAATTTGTGTTTTGGAAATTGGTTTTCAAATTTAGTGATTACATTCAACTACAATGTAATTTAGTTGGTGTTAGTCCGTAGAAAATGAATCTTTGATCTAAAAGGTTAACCTAACTCTAAAGTTATAGACAAGTAAATGACTGACAGATACAAGCTCAAATCCAAGACGTATAACAAACCCTTACCTTTTATTAATCTAAAGCCAGGCCGACACGCAGCTAAGCACCGCTAGCATGATTGAATCGAACTTCCTTTGTAATTTGTTACAATTATTCCCTACGTTCGCAGCCTCGCTTCAGACTTAGGTGTTATTTTACTGCAAGTTTTATTATAAATCATGAAGGGAAAATGTATTTGAAATTTTATTAAAATCGGACTATTTATAACGTTTTTATATCGACAAATAACTTTTTTGACCGTCATTTTGAAACGACTCGACTCAATGGATTTTCATAATATTTGGTATGTTGATGGATACTGTCATTAAAACCACCTTTTTGACCAAAACTCTCCCCAAAAGGGTACTTCCGGAAGTTCCGGTAGGCCGATTTTACTAGCTAATGAACTTGACCGAGATATTTACAAACGGAACGTTTGTACAAAATTTCATAAAAATCGGACAAAAATGCGCCTGTAGAGTACACACATATATACAAATGTATAAACAGGTTTGAAAAAATGCTCGGAACGTGTTCTGGGGGTCAGGATTGTTGCTCGTTTCTTGTTGGGCTTTACCACGCTGACGGCATGAATATCTCATTTTCAAAAGGAAAATACACTTTAAGGGAACCAGAAAAGATATTTTTTACAAAAGACGTTTCAACTTAATTGTGGCAAGGGACCATTTTTCTTTATTTTAAATTATTATGATAAATTATACAAGTTAAAATCTAAAGTACCTTACCTCTTATTGTTTCCAAAACACTGACGACTCTCCCGGATGAAGTTTATCATACGTAACTATTGTCACAGATTACACAAGTGATTACGGGAGAGGGTATCCACATGGGGACGGCGCCGGCAGTACTGTTCATCTTGGGGAGTACAGAATACATACCCTCCCTCGACCCTACTAGCTATAGAGTGTGACTCTCGATACTCGATCCGACCCTGGGTATCGATACTGAGTACCGATACATTATCAATTGTGTTGGTACAATGGTGCTTTAAAATAATGTAACGTGACCCTCTTTTATATTTTAAAAATTCGAGAATCGAATCCCTTACCCTTGGTTTTTGATGCGCCCTGTACACTAAAAAGTAGAAAGTAGTTTTCCAGAATTCTTTATTTTATACTTGGAATTTTTCATTTCACTCAAGTCGGTCAACCCGTTCTCGAGATATACCGAGTGTCCCACGAAGAGGTTTAAACGTTTAATTTTATATTACGTGCCCATTCATGCACCGAACTTGTTTAAACTTAACACAGTTTACAAAGTAGGTTCTAAAAATATTCAGTGAAAATTTCAGCTCCCTAACCTTTGTAGTAACAAAATGGTGGCATATTAAAAGTTTAATTAATTTGCTTCCTTTAAAAACTACTTTCATGAGTTATTATCTGATTTGTTTACTACGTTGCGGTTCTAACGCTCATTGTTGAAAAACAGCTGTTTGATTGTAAAATTTCAGACAATACAATGACTGGGATTAGGTATGCACGAGTTTTAAATGAACATGTCTTGCCCCATTTGACGGTACCAGAAATGGATCAGCAATCTTCAATCTTCCAACAAGATGGTGCTCCACCTCATTTCGCAAATCATGTCAAGCAATTACTAAATGACAACCTTCATGGCCGTTGGATTGGTCGTGGAAGTGATTTTTTTAGATTGCCCCCGATCACCAGATTTAACTGTATGTGACTTCTTTTATGGGGTTACTTGAAGGAACAAGTTTATACCCATAGCTTCAATAATGATGAGGAACTAAAACGATCAATAGAAGAGGAACTTCTCCGGATACCGCGGGTTTCTTTGTAAAACTTACGAATCATTTCTTAAGCGCTGTTATCAGTGTGTTGCTGTGGATGGGTTACAGTTTAAATACTTTTGGACTTTTAGGTTTTACATTAGGCTATGTTTTATTTTTTTGTTTAAAAGTCACATTGCCCTAGAATGTAACAATAAAAATATTTCATAAAACCAAAAACACCTATTTAATGTTTTTAAAGTATCGTTTTTCAATATGCCGCCATTTTGTTTCTACAAAGGTTAAGGAGCTGAAATTTTCCCAGAATATTTTTAGAACCTACTTTGTATAAACTGTGTTAAGTTTAAAAAAGTTCGGTGCATGAATAGGCACGTAATATAAAATTAAACGTTTAAACCTCTTCGTGGGACACTCGGTACATATGGATGGTCTGAGACACCCTGTATAGTTTCTAGTAAAACTGTAAACACTGTTCAGACTTTTAAAGCTTCCAAACAACCGCTACCGTGAACCCTAGCGAATTTCCTTTAACAGGGTATACTTGACCTCATGAGAACCCTTTCGATGGCGTGGGAGGAAAGGGCGGGTTTCCCTGAAAATTTGATTTCCTGCTATAAACTGTATTTATGACTCAATTTTAATTTTTATAAATATTTATGACAATGTACCTAAATGTAATAAACAAAATCCAATTAGCCAGACCAAGATGGTGACAAAACCTATTTTCGCCAAAATAAAGTTCTATGTTTTTATTAATATTTATTATATTAAAAAGAATGTGAGTCGAAGGTGATATCCCTTAATGAAGACTTTGTTTATGTAATTATCTGCTACAAGTAACTGGTCCATGTACTGTACGACTGGGACTGGTGGCGTGGTCCTGTAATCCAGCTTCACTGAGGTCAGGTTTTGAGGATGATATAGGTCTAAAGCGGCTCAGATAGTCTCAGTGATCATCTGATGATACCCGCATCAACTCCCACCATCGTTTAGACATATCAGACCATCACCTCCGTGGTTTGGAAGTCACGTTAAGCCGATGGTCCTTGTATTTCCATTGGGCATTGGGCTATTAATTAATGACCCATTCTAAGGAAGAGTCGGCCTTAGTGTGTAACAAGACCCTCATGAGAGTGGTTGGCATCTCAAATAGTGATTTAGTGATTTATTGTAGCATGAAAATAAAACAACATAAAATCTTGGTAGGCTAAACGGATTTTAGTCTTCATGCTGGAGGTGTGGTACCATATAAGTTTAGACCATGGTTAATTTAAATCGCGTTTTAAAAGTATAAAACCTCATTTTGGGGGAAACGCTCCTTCTCAAAAGGTCTATCAGTCGACCGATTTTGCTGGTTAGAAAACTTAACCTAGAGATTTATAAAAGGAACACTAAAAGAATTTGTACCAAATTTCGTAAGAACCGGACATATATTGCGACCTATAGAAATCATACGTAGAAAGATGTAAATAAATAAATAAATTGTTTATTGCAAAACATCTCACAGTGTATGGCAATCGTCAGAAAAGTTGATTGAACTAAAGTTTTCCATTCACTCTCACATCTAAGTCCCTTTTATACTTACAATTTTTCCAATCTCTCTCTTATTCATTCGAATTATCCCTCTAGTCCCTAGTCGGTCAGCCAATTACCAGGTCTCCCAGTTAAACGCCATAAACTCGTCTATGTTATAAAAGCTTGAGTGGACAACACATTTTTAGACGAGCTTTGAATGCCTTGGGCACTTGTGCGTTTTAAACGAATTTGGTAATCTGTTGATGAGATGAACACCTGAGAAGGTAAGCGCTCATGAACTACCGTCCTGTGTCTCCCAGTTCGGTAGTTTCCTGCCTCTGGTTTCATAAGAGTGTGTGTCGCAACCTCTTATAGTATTACATTTTGTTTTGGAAAAAGACATGTCTCTAGAATGTAGAGGCAAAGGAGTGTCAACAGCTTGAGGTCTTTGAATGCTTGCCTGCACGACTCTCTCAGCGCAATTTTGCGATGGTTCGAACTGCTTGTTTTGAAGGATGAAAATTCTTGAAAAGCTTGCGTTTGCGCAACCTCCCCACAAAATCCGTAAGATAGATTTGGGTAGGTTACTCCATAATACGCCGTCATCAGTACTTGAGTCGGGCAGTATTCGGACAGTTTCCTCAAAACGTAAATTCCTGAGGCTAGTTTTGAGCAAACGTGGTCTACGTGGACGTTCCAAGTCAACCCTCGGTCGAGGTGTATTCCAAGGATTTTTTTTAGTAGACTTCTTCGATCTCAGTTTCATCCAACAATACTATGGGACTAACTGAGTCTTTACCTCGCAAGCAAAAGCGAATGAAGTTTGATTTTGAAGAGTTTGTTTTGAGATTGAGCTCGTTGAAATGTTGGATTATGTTGTAGTATTCAAATATATACATATGCAAACCGCTTTGTTATTGGACGTTTAGTTCTCTCTGGCGACAAAAACTAATCACTCTATTTCCTAAGGAAATTCACTAATAACTTTAAGTAATTTCGTTCGATTAATCACTATTCGATTGTCGAAAGTATCGAAGTAACAACTGTTTGCTATAGCGTGCTGCTACCGCCCACCGACTATGTATTGTAAGTCAAAGTTAAAATATTAAAGCAAAATGTTCCTGTTAGACCTTCAACTTTAGCCGCAACACGCCACCACAACCACTGTAATTTATTGTAATGGAACGGTCTATAATAATGTGAACAGACTGTCGGTGCTTTTCCTGTCAGAGTAATTGCATGTAAAGACTTTGAATGCGGGGAATATTGATTTGCAAAACATGACAGGATTAAGTAAGTTAACTATACTCCCTATACTTGCTGTACTTTCGATTCTTCTACTATACCGGGTGGCCACGATAAAGTGTCCTAAACGGATTACAGAATTACTATTTGAGCTAGAAAGATGTAACAAACTTTTTTCTCTGGAAATCGTACATGGAGATTTCAGGAAAAATATTTTTAAGATTCTCAGTATACAGGGTGTGTCAATACTAAGACTCACGGGGTCAAAACTCAAGATTTTTAAATACAAAGTTGAGTCATTTTTTACTACAGGGCGTCCCATAAAAGCTTACGCGATTCACGTTTATAGCTCTAGTTTGGTAACGGGGCAACATGTAAAAAAATGTTTTCGTTAAAATGTCGAAAATTGTCTTCTGTTTAGTATTATGTACAATATGACCCACCTTAGTATTTAAAAATCTCGAGTTTTGACGGTGAGTTACAGTATCAACACACCCTGTATACTGAGAATCTTAAAAATATTTTTCCTGAAATCTCCATGTACGATTTCCAGAGAAAAAGGGTTGTTTCATCTTTCTAGCTCTAAAAGTACTCCTGTAATCCGTTTAGGACACTTTATCGTGGCCACCCGGTATTCAGTGGGATTCAAAACGTTGCTATGTGTGCAAATCAATGAACCAGGCCGGCACGCAGCTAAGCGCTTAAGCGCCGCTGGCATGAGGGAATCGAATTTCCTTTGCAATTTGTTACTCTAATTCAAATAAGACTACTCATTCCGAAGTTGTAGCAAAAATAACTTTCTGGTCGTCTTTTTCAAACGACTTTAATGGATTTTCGTGTCTTTGGTATATTAATGCATAACAACAACCAACATATTTATTTATTTGTTGTGAAATGTCATCAAAATCGGACGAAATTTAAGGTTTTAGATCATTAAAACCCTTTTTTGACGTTCTCCCAAAAGAGGGGTTTCAGTAATCCCATTTTGCTGGATAAAGAACTTGACCGAGATATTTACAAAAGGAACATTTGCACCAAATTTGGTGAAAATCAGACAAAAAATGCGACCTGCAGAGATTATTTACATATATACATGTGTATATAAAGTGTGAAAAAATTCAGGCCTATACGAAGAGATCAGAAACATAATTATGTAAATTGTATGCGTTCAACATGTGTCCTACTCAAAGTTTAAAAGTTTTATTTAATAATTTTTATAGTGATTAGCCTAAGTAAAAACAAGACGAAATACGAGTGTGTTAAAAATATATTATAAATAAAATATTATAATTAAGAAAGGTGTTTTTGCAAATGAAAAATACTAAATTCTTAACTTACTAGGTAAGCTAATGATTTTACTTATTTTCGCAAAATAACTCATTGCACTTAGAGGCACCTGAATGCGTTTGTGCGCATGTCCACGATTGGCAACTGCGCAATTCAAGCTCAAGTCAGGTGACTTAAATAATCGATTGTTGGTTGACTCGATTGTGATTCTACTTCGACTGTGTGATTGTTATCTCGTATAGATAATAAGTTACAGATAACATTTTTGGAGGTAAGTATGAAATCACAAACTACCCTATTAGACTTTGACTTTATCTGTAATAGTTATTAATAATTATTTTTATAATATCAAACTTTTCTTAAAAACTTAGACAATATTAAATAATTAATTTATAGTTTAATTTTTTTACTTGACTAAGTATTATTTTATGTAAATACTTTTAGTAATACTGTACTTTGTAACAAGTTTAGTCAAGGAAGACTTGTTTACATTTATGGAAATACTCCTACATATAATCCACAAAGTATTTAGTCTCACTATTTAAATACAGTAGTTAAATTGTTTGGCCGAGACGTTTCAAAACTTGGCCTGTGCCAGCATAATTTTAAATATAGTATAGTAATTTATTTCTAACTCAATAAAGAAAGACAATCAGCTTACACTTTGACGACATAAAGTGTAAAATAACGCATAATTATTATTCAAAAGAAAAACTATCGACTACTGGTATCGATAGTTGATCGACACTTGATTCTACGACTCGATTTCATTCATTCTCAGTTCAGTTTACAGAAGGATGATGGTTATTGATAGAACCTCTGTTGTGCAAAAGAAGGTTGTTTACAAAACCCCGCGGTTTTAGGTTCAACAGCTCTGTTTCTTGCGTGAGTAAACCCTTCTTTGTTGTTCTTGAGTGTTGTTGTTGTTGGCAAAATCAAGGTCAAAGTGTTCATGTTGCGTAATCACAGGTGATTGACCTTTTGCAGTAACTCAATCGTAATCAAAATTGTATAGATTTTTGTCTAAAGTAAAAATATAACGTATTCATTTAACTTTTCAATTGAGCTATTAAACACACTTTGCGATATAGGTTCAATGTAAATTTTTAAAACCTTAGGATTGCTTATTTAATTTATTATTGTAATAGTGTTCATGTTTGTAAACAAAGTCGGTGGTTTTGGGTTAGGTCAGGTTATGGATCAAGGTCGAATGTACTAGACTATTAATCGTTAAATCGTTAATGCGTGTGTTGGATCTACTAGAAAAAAGGCAACCTTTGTGAAATGGTCTTCTATACATGTCTCATTTTTTTACTGTCGGGCGGCCAGAAGTATTGTTTACAAAAACAAAATGAATGTGTATAAATAGAATCGGCGCCAGACTGTTGACCGTGAAATCAGCTTATTTTAAACTGTGAAAACATGTCTGTGAACCCAAGGGCCAAACCTGATCTTTGAAAGACCTTAAGAATGTGGTGTCTTCGAAAAGCTTAAAGATATGTGTGCAAGTTGCAGTTACCAGTCAACCAGTGGTGGATTAAGGATTAACCTAATTGTTTTAATTGGTCAGAAAAACGTCTTACATATGGGGATTAAAAGGTTTTGATGTTATAATCCAATTCAAGAATTTACTTCTTATTCTCTAGCATCTTCCTTGTGATCAAACTTTTAAGAGTGAAAGTAGCAGTAAGTGCTCGAAAAAACTAATCTGGTGCACAAGTTTTACCGACTCGAACAGCTTTTAACTTATTATGGTCAACAGCCTGGGCCCACCAGAGAATAGGGCTTGCTTCAAGACACAGTTATTGATAATCGGTTTACAGTGGGATGAGTTTTCATTTTCCATGATTTAACTCTGTAAAATTTCAACAACAGAACTGAAACTTGCTGAAACTTACCACTTTATACTATACGCCCATAGATGAACGATTGAGTCAGCCTTTTATTTTTTCTTACTTTGGTGACTGATGAGGTATAGGGCAAAATACTCTGTGGTCTAAGGTGTCGTCTGCTCTCCTAGAGTCCTAGCACTTGGTCGAGTCGTACTATGAACATTCGGGAATCTCTAATTTCAGAATCTGTTACATTTTAAATCAAAACATCTATTACAACCACAGTTAGGTTTACAATTTGTATGTTTCTTGAATATTACCGTGCAACTTAGTTCCAGACAACTTCAGAGGTATTTATTTAAGGCTGGTGTGTTTATTATAGTTTGTGAGGTTATGTTTCGGCAGGCAGTAAAAACCAGTTCGGCTAGTTATTTACTTGCTACTTCCTAGCTGTTGCCTCAGACCTTCTTATGTAGGTTATACTTGCAGTCAAATGTAAAATATATCATCTTGTTATGGACGGTAGACAAGGCGGAGCACTTAGCCTTCTATTACCCAAATACTCTCTAGAGTCTAGAAAATTGTGTTGTCGTATAAAGGACAAGCCCATTGTATATCCATTCATGCTAGTTTTCAGATTTGACTCAGCGCTGATCTGGTTATTGGTATTACAGCTTGACGTGCCTGTTGAGCAACGTACAGCTGACCTATGACCTGGTGTACGAAATTAGCGGTATTGCTACTTTTGCGTTTACAACAACATATTAATTCCCAAAAAGCTATCTTCCAGTTTTCAGTAATTTCCACAGCAACCTATACACTAGTCTAACACTAGTCTAAACACCATACAAGGGCCAATATTTAACATACACTTTTAAGATTGGCATACATTTAGGCCTGCCGAGTTTCCTAGACAATACATACCTAAGACAAAAAGTATTAATTCATCTCCAACAAGCGTTCTCAACTAAGTTATAAACTGTTGCATGTTAAATACTACTACCTTAATAAGTTATATATTTTTTAGCTTGAATGTAAGTTAACAACATTTTCTAATTTTCTAGAGCAAAATATTGGTTTTGGTGACGATGGCTGTCTTCTTCCCAGCCTTCTTCAAGGCCTAAGGAAACTTCATGAACTTGGAGTCAACTTGTCTGATTTCTGGTAGGTTTTAAGTCATTATTTATTATTTAGACTAACAAAAGTTACTTGACATAACAGTAAATGGTTACAGTCACAAGTTACCCAAAAAACCAAAGTAACTGATCACCATTACAGTTTATTCCAAAATGTAATAGCCTGTTACAAGTTATTGCACAAAAATTGAATATACAATCGAATTGTAATGTGTATGTTAACACATGCGCCGTAATTACGTGTACACTCGCAACGCTGGTTCGCTCAGGGACGGCTATCGACGCCTGAGCATCAGACTTGGGAGTAACGATTACAAAATTATAATCGTTACATTTTTCTGTAACTTTGTAATCTAATTGTTACAATTGAAACCCAGTAACGGTAATCGTTACAATTTAGCAGTAACGATTACATGTAACAAGTTACTTTTTGTACGTTAAAATTATTCAAAAAGCGTGCCTCTTGGATTGACTTGAAATCCATATTTTACACTTATGACGTAGTTTGTCTTTCCTCTGTTTAACCTAGTTTCTCTATGGAACTGGCAACATTCAACTTTGAGCAAGTGATTCAAACAAAACAAATGTAACCGTTCTGAGTACACGTCTCGTCGTTTTTATGCTCTAGTCGCCAAACTGTAATTAATTTAATAGAAAATAAATCAAAACAAAATACCCTTTTATCATTTTTTTATATCACCGATCGGTTTCGGACATTATTCCATGCCCATGTAATTAATTTATTTGACAGTACTAGTAATATAAACTCACTGTCATAAATTACAGATAATTGAGTTTGTTTGTTTGTGCAATATAGCTTAAAACCTAGTTTTATATTTGAAATATTAAACAAGAATAAATAAAGTGCTGACTGTAGTGCTAGTCTAGTCACGATCGCTAGAAATGTAGCAACCTAACCTTAGTAAATTAAAAATTTGAACTATTTCTTTTGACGGCTTCCAACTCAAAAGCTAGTTAAAATGGATCTCCTTAATCATTTTTCCCTATTACATAGTCTATCATTACTTAATTGTATAATATTGTTAAAACCTATCCATTGACCATAACAGAAATCCTAGACAATGTAAAGGTTACATTCAAGTAGACCTTTGTTGAAGAAACACCTTAGGGCTTGGACCCTTCTAAAAACACTTAATGGAACTGTCAAACTGTATACTATTATTGTAATGTTTTTAGCAGTTAATATCTTCAGCTTTGCTTAGCTTAAGTAACTATTTTAATTTTTGGCCATCTTAGAACAGTCCTGTTAGCCTACTAACCTAATAAGTCCGTTCGGTCAACCAAAGCATAACAATCTATAGTTTATATTATTCAAAAAATATCTTTGCCTTTAATCTATCTCAAAATAATGTAGTCCTCTAGCTAAAAACTAAACAGCATATAAATAGTAAAATTATAGTTTGAAAACCATTTACGTGTGGCTTTGGTTTGATGCGTTTTACGATTAGATTTCGTTCTCATTGAGAGTGTAACTTGTAACTGGTCAGTTACATTTTGGAGTAACTGTAATCAGTTACATTGGTTTTTAGGTAACTTGTGACAGTTACATTTTACAAAGAGTAACTGTAATCAGTTACTGTTTTGAAGTAACTTCCCCAAGCCTGCTGAGCATGCAATACCATCAGGGTGTCCATTCGTCTATAGAACCGTGATTAAGCTGTGAATTTAGCCAACTAAAAAACCAGGAATAAGCTTTGAATTTCTGCATAAAACCGGAAAACCCTACTTTACAAGAGTCATAAATACCACCCCCGGTGGAATTTGGAGGAATAAAATGCCATTTGTGGTTTTGGCATGCGGTCACATATTGCATGGCTAAAATGACTCTAGAAACATTGACAATTAACGGGGTTTAAACATCCATTAGGAAATGATCGCAGGAGTAAAACTGAAATCAGAAGTTACCCTCCAACCTAAAACTAATAAAACCAATTCAACAGTTGTTTTTAATATATAAGGGCAAAAACTTATGGGTTGAACAAGGACGTTTGGGTATTAACTGGAAGCTTGAGCTAGTAGCAACCAAATACATGATAGAAAAGAAACATGATAGACTATTTGTTGACCGATTAGGTGTTGAACTAATATACGTGGGCTATTCAGAAAGAAGCAGACGTATTGGCCTAGCGTAAGCAGAGTAAAGCATCACAGACCTGACGCTATACAGCTGGATGCACACTGAGTGTAAGCGTGCACTTTCGCACCAAGATAATCTATTGCCTTTTCCTGGCAGCTTCAGTTTTCTCGTTAAACAAGACAAAAATTAAAAATAAATTGCAAAACAAAAAGTAAAATAAATTGCTACACAATGTTTTGATATGGACGCAGGACTGCTCCTTCACCTAAAGATAATTTAAGATCAAACTAATGAAAACATTGTCCAAAGTATACAGGAACAGTTTGTTGTACAAGTAAGAGGGCCACTATTTATATTTTGAGCCTAAGAATATATATAACTTTTTTCATTAAAATTATTTTTATTGCTTTTCAAAATATTCCTTGAAGATCTACACTTTGCGTGCGAAACCAGTTTTGTAGCATTTTTCCAGTCTTCTTCAGGTATCTCCAAAACATGAGTTTGAGCATCAACAGCTTCTTATGTAACGTAATCCTCATAGCTTATTCTTGATGGTTGGGAACAAAAAGAAGTCGATTCGGTGCCAAATCAGGGCTGTAAGGTTGGATGACCCATCAATTCAACTTTTCAGTTTTCAAAAGCTCATTGTCTCACGAGATGCGCGGGGCTAGCATTGTCGTGGTGAAGGATGATCCGACGATTCTTGTTTGTGTTCCTAATCTCACCAAATATTTCCGGAAAACAAATGGTTGTGTACCACTCAGAATTAACTTTGTCTCACTCTAAAGGTATCGTTGCCACTTGACCGTTTTTGGAAAAACAGCGTCCATTTGCTTTGAAGTGCTTAGAGCAAAACACTTTTGTTGGGTTAGCTTCATCTTGAAACACATTAAGAGCTGTTGCTGTTTTGGCTCATATGCATATATATCCATGATTGTCACCTGTAACAATCTTATACACCTCTTTAGAAGCACCAGCGTTGAATTTTTTGATCATTTTTGCACCAATTGACACGGGCATCTTTGTGTGCTTTTGTCAAATTGTATGGGATCCAACGGCAACACACCTTTTTAACACCTAAATGTTCATGTAATATTTTGTGTATGCTAGTGGGACTAATGCCCAAGGTTGTCTCAATTTCACAATATGTCACATGACGATCTTGCATGATCATTTTTTGTACGGCATCGATGTTTTCGGCACAACAACTGACTTTGGACAACCTTCACGAAATTTGTCACTGAGAGAAAGGCGGCCATGATGAAATTTGTTAAACCAGCGTTTTACAGTCGCATAAGATGGGGCTTCATCACCAAAAGTAGAAATAAGTTGTTCCATGCATTCTTGTCTTGTCAATCCACGTCAAAATTCATAGTAAATCATTGCACACAAGTTTTCACGACTCAAGTCCATTTTTTCCTTGACACAAACTTTTTTAAAATTAGCAAGGAACAAACTTTATTGACAACATTTTGTTGATTTATAGGTTAACAATGTCAAAATTTTTTAAATAGCTAATCAACCCAAATAAAATCAATTTGCCAAGGCTCAAAATATAAATAGTGACCCTCGTATTTGTTTCATAAACCTAGATTAAAAGTGGTTTTATGGTTTGTTTCAGGAAATGCTGAGTTAACGGAAAAGTAATTTTATACAAACCCTTACAGTAAACGTTATCATTCCAAAAAGAAGAAAGGACTCATTACTGTGCCTGCTACAATAATCAAGCACTATGGGAACCTTTCAGAGACTGTTCAACCAATTACCTGCTGTGAAGAACATTGTGTGTAAAAACAGTAGCCGTGGCTTCTCTCAGACTCAGGTGCGCCAATCGTACGAAGGTGACGGCAAGACTTACGTGACGATCTTGAACAAGGAACACAATGCTCCCCTGATGATCGACAGCTTCAGCTACGCTGGGTTCCGCTTGAACAACGGCTTGTTCGTTGTCGGCCCGGTCGCTCTGTTTCCTCAAACAATCCTCAGTTGGAACGTTGCAGACGATCATGAGATCAACGAAAAGAGTCTTTCGTTATTCTTAAATTTAGCTCCGCGATTGGACATTTTACTCATAGGTATGGGTGATTCGAGACAGCAACAACATCAGAATCAAACTAAGCAGAACATTATGGAAATGTTGAGGAATCTGAAACCGGGAGATAGGCCGAACATTGAGGTTTTGCCGACGGAGAAAGCTGTTACGGTTTATAATTTCTTGACCAGTGAGAAGCGGTTTGTCGGCGCTGCCATGGTGCCCCCGACGTACTACACGCCTAATCTGTTCGACATGTATCGCACAGAGTACCTCACTAAGAAGAAAGAAGAAGGTGATTTTCTACTTGAAGAAAAGTGATCGAACTCGGTTAATAAATAATGTTAGTTTGTAAAAATATAAATACTGTAAATAAAGTTGTTAGTGATTATCTAGTTGTGTTTTCTGTTAGTAACTCCATTGATATTTTGCTATCAAAAGGAATAGAAAGGAGAGCAGGCTCACCTGGATAAAGTAGAAACACGTAGAACACAGACTGTCACATTTTCCCTTCATTGGTACTTTATGAAGGATTGGGGTTTCTCAAGTTTTTGTTTGGGGTGTAAGATTTTAAATGCCTTAATATGTAATTTAAAGTTTGTTTGGTAAACATGATTTTAAATTGGTCAAGTCATTATTTGAACAATTTTGTGACTTCTGTATCATGTTAAGCGCTCTCAATCTCGTTCAATACAATTTATTTACAGCTGTTTTGAAGAGTCCGCCAGATAGGACAGCCTCGGGACCCACTCTGGGCACTGAGGCTGCTGCATATGAACTCTAAAACTTGTACTTTCGTCAACAATAAATTATTAATTACATTTATTACAACTTAATTTTCCCATAAGGACATAGAACTCGAATATTCGTAAAATGTTTTCTTTGTTTAAAGTTTGTTGTTTAACGATGGGAGAATTTCAGAGTTCAAACTATTATTGCGGACATTTTCCATCGTTAGTGAGAAAGATGATTTTTGGGATGTTCAATCTGATCCTGTCTTCAAGTAAATAGTAACCTAAAATATAAATATTTTGTTTTGCAAGGAAATTTTAAATTTTGCTTTTATATGCTGCAGCATTAGTCCCTCTATTCTCCTATAAATGCACTTTTCTCATTTTGGCTGGTTCTACTTAAAACATTGTTTATAAAATTGTTAAATTCCTATCCAGGTTAGAGGCTACTGATCCCTATCCGCAGCCTTTAAAGCATGATAAGGTATAAGAAACAGTATATAGTACACTGTGTAAGTATTATATTATACATTTTAATAAACCGGTACCGTACTAACATGACTTTTTAACCTTAAATCTTAGTGGTGACACGGGCGTAAAAGCTTAAGAATTAACTTTTTAACCTGTAATAGGGCAAGCTAGTACAATTTTTTAATTAAAATTTGTTATTGAATGCGGAGGGATTGTGGCTTAATAGTTTAAAACCAGTCTATGAAAACCGAAAAGTTAAAATAAACCATCTATTCAGGGTAATGATGTATGTATGATTTATTTGTAAAGAAGTGAATTTTTATTATTTTATTTGTCACATATCACCGGTTTCGACTGAGCCCATCTCGGTGATGTACACAAAATTGTACTGCACGGTACATAAAATTGAAAAATAGGAAAATTTTTTGTACATCACTCAGAAGATGGCTCAGTCCAAACCGATTGTGTGGACAAATTAAAATGTTAAAGGGTACTATTCTGTTCACTTTTTTTTGCAAATACCATTAGTAGCCCTAAGTGACTTTATCTATTAAGTATATTTTCTTATATCTCATTATTACAAAAGCTGGTCTTAGTGAATTGCTTTCAGATAATGATACAACAATATGTTGAGAACTAAATCAAATAATTATAGTAGATTTCTTTTAATATTATGAAAAGAGATTTCTGAATTTCTTTCAGATAATTCAAACAATCTAATAAGAACTGGTCCATGCAATACAGCAGATTTTTCCACAACATTAAGAATAGAGAACTGTTTTATAACTTGAATAATAGAATTCTAGAGATATTACATCTGGTTGCGGTTCATTTATTGAGTGTCTTGGTTTATTTATTGTGAATGTCAGTTTACACATGAAAGTTGAAGTGACATTCTAAATGTCTTGGTAGTTACAACTTATAAGCAATCAAATCACTATAGGAATGTGCTTGGGATATCCCATGGTTATCTCAGACATTTATTTTGAAATCTCCATGGCTTTCAATGGAGATCTGAGGATTTTGAAAGTTTCAAGCAATATGGGAGCTTAAGTAGAATATCCCAAGAGAGAGAGGGTCTAGGCCCTTCCGAATGTTTATCATTATTTGAGATGCCACCACCTCATGAGGGTATTTAAGGCAAATATGTGGTGAAGGATGAGTGTGATGAGTGGTAGTAATGAGTTATGAGGTGTAGTCTTGTTACAAACTAAGGTCAATTCTCCTTAGAATGGGTCATTAATTAATAGCCCAATGACCAATGGAAATACAAGGACCGACGGCTTAACATGACTCGAACCACGCAGATGATGGTCTGATATGTCTAAGGATGGTAGGAGTTGATGTAGTATCATCAGATGATTACTGAGACTATCTGAGCCGCTTTTAGACCTATATCATCCTCAAAACCTGACCTCCATGAAGCTGGATTACAGAACCACGCCACGAGTCCCAGTCCAACACTTTTTAAACACTTTGATGCAATATTATAAATTTTGGGCTTTCTTTAGAACATTTTGTAGTACTGTAATACTTGCACACTGGCTTCTGATGATTTAGTGGAAAATTACCTACATTTCATAGTTATTACACTAGAGTCACACTTATAAGACAAAAACATGTAAACAGTCAAAAGAAAATAACACATTTGCTTCATGGCGAATGTTGTGTGTTGTTTTACATGGGTTTCTTTCACTTTTTGTTAATATAATTTCATTTTGTTTAATTGTTGAATGTTTCCATTAAGTGAAAGATGAAATTATTAAAACCTACTTAAAATTGTAAAGGGGTTTTCCCAATGTTTCTCTGTATCCAACATCTTTGGTTATCCGCCTTTCTGTCAGCCTGTTTTTGACGGATAAGCAAGACTTCTGTAGATGGATATGCGTTATTTCTATCAAAAACTTGTCCATTTAAAACAGCTGTCCATTTGAACAAGAGTTTTATACTTAAAGTATGACATATCAAATAGTGTTTTGAGTTACATTACAAAAAAAATGACCATTGTTCATAAAACAATAAATTTGCTCTGAACTCTTTTCCCACAGTAGCCAACTGAACTCTACTTTTGTTCATCGACCCAGTTAACGACCTTAGTCCAACCTTTTTATTTCATGTTAGTAAATTCAATATTAAACCTCCCAAGTTACAAAATTCAATCAAATTAACTTAAGTAAGTTGGGGAATTACAAGTGTATTTACTCTAATTTCAACTTAACTTGAATGATCTCAAAATGATACTTCACTCAAGCTTAGGTTTTCCCAACTTGCAAGTCTTTACACCACTTAAATTCCCAAGTTTTAGTCATCCGTAGATTATTAGAGGGTCATCATCACCCAAATATTAATACTGTAAACTAGGAAAATTTACTGAAAAATAATAGGAGACTTCTATACCAGAGTCTGAGTTGGGTTTTCCTTCACAAAAATCAACATAACATTAGAAACAGAGTTTTAAATAAATTATTTTAATGAGCTTATTAAATTTACATATAAAGCTGGAAAATGTAACAATCACAACAAAATTTTCCCTACAAAAATACAAACACAAATTACCTTTAAATTAATAACATAATAATAACTACAAAATTATTCCTTAAATAAAATATATTTAAAGCTTGTTTTTATTTTAATAAAATAAAGAGAGTGTACACATTGGAAAGACTTTTTGAGATAAGCAAAATTGAAGAAATATGATATTTTTTATGTATTAAAATATTTAATTTTCCCAGTTGTAGGGACACAATATTTACAAAGTTACCTTTTGGTGCCTGTAGATCCTACTGTACGAAGAATCTACAGTAGGATCTACAGGCGCCAAAAGGTAACTTGTGATATTTTTTATGTTTTATTACCAACATTTATGTTAATTTCATTCTCAATTAAACATAATTTGAACATTATAGAACACCAATTGGCTTCTCACCTTCTTTATAAAAAAATTAATATACTATAAAGCCGTTTGGGTGACTGACTGGTGGACGAGAGAAATGTTTAGGCACTTCCCGTAGAGCTACCCCCCTCAACCATATATTCGTTTTAAAGGTCTTGGCGAGAAACCGCCAGGAAAAATCTGAAAACTCGACTTTTTTTAAACCCCGGCGCGGTAGCGGCCGTTAATGGCGTCTGCCGAAAATGGGGTTGTGCAGTGGTTTACTTTTTTGACTGTAGCGGCTGAACTAATGATCGGATCTTTGATTTGACAAAGAATCGCTAGTGTGGAATGAAGTTTTCTACAACTTTCATTCCCATATTTTCAAAAAATGGGAGTTACCCGGAAATCGAGAGAAAATTCCCTTACTTCTCGAATATATTCTCATAATTTTTAAAACTGGGACAATAACATGTCCCGAAGAGCTTTTTCGGGACACTGGGACATTAATGACGAAACCGGTGACAGTCCTGGAAAACCGGGACGTATGGCAACCCTATGTATGTGTGCCTGTATGAGTGTCCACATTTTCTCAAGTTGATTAGTTCGTGTGTTTTTCCTTTGTAACGCAATGTTGTGGTTTTTCGCAATACAACATTTATTTATAATTTTGACTGGGACTCGTGGCGTGGTCCTGTAATCCAGCTTCATGGAGGTCAGGTTTTGAGGATGATATAGGTCTAAAGCGGCTCAGATAGTCTCAGTGATCATCTGATGATACCGCATCAACTCCCACCATCGTTTAGACATATCAGACCATCACCTGCGTGGTTCGGAAGTCACGTTAAGCCGTTGGTCCTTGTATTTCCATTGGTCATTGGGCTATTAATTAATGACCCATTCTAAGGAAGAGTCGGCCTTAGTTTGTAACAAGACTACACCTCATAACTCATTACTACCACTCATCACACTCATCCTTCACCACTTATTTGTCTTAAAATACCCTCATGAGAGTGGTCGGCATCTCAAATAGTGATTTAGTGATATAATCGTGTTTAATCACTGTTAAAAGCAACCCAACCTAAAAGTCATTCTTGGTGTTGAAATATCTGGAGCTTTAGTCAGATCCGCTGGAATCACGCAAGAGCTAGCTGCGTGTCGGCGTGTGTGCAATGTACATTCCAAGGTAGAAAGGTGGTCGGTGCCGCGGGCTCGGGGACTAGGGGTGGGGGGAGATATTTAAGGGTGGAAACAGCGCCCGCGTACCGTTACACAGAGTGCATCATGGAACTCCAGTGGACTATCTTGCAGGTAAATACACTGTTTATTAGATTTATCTAGAGCATAAGAAGTAGTAGTCACCTAGTAATAAAAAGATATAGTCATAGATTTAAATATATTGACTATTAACAGAAACTATACAGGGTGTCCCATAAGTAAAGTGCCAGACTCTAGGAATAGGTTATGTGGGTCAAAATCCGATAAATGGTGTGGGAGATAATAAATAATAAGTGAAAATAAAAGGCAAATATCTGGTTAACTAAGCATTTTTGAAAAAACAATTATTCTTGATTTTCTCTTTATTTTGACCCATATAACCTTTTCCCAGAGTCTGGCACTTTACTTATGCGGGACACCCTGTATTTATCAATGTATTTTGTACACTGTCCAAGTAAAAACTCTGTCTTACTGGTAGGTGATTTTCACCAATACCATACACGTAATAGAAATAACTTTTATACCCACACCCTTACATGGGTTTTCTTTGAAAAAGTCAACGTTTATAGGAACTAAATGTTTCAATGTTCTTTCGTCTGAAATTAAAAATACTAAAATATTTTAAAAGTTAAGTCAGTACTAAAGGGTTATTTGTTAGCAGATTACTGTACTCACTAAGAGTATTTTTATTTAAAAGCATTTGTTTAGTTGGTTTTATTGTTAATTATACCAAATTTAGAACTTAATATAGTTATTAACGCTTTTTTGTATATAAGATCTGAATAAAGTTGATTTTAATTTTATTATTCATTCTTTAGACGATTTAGTTTTGTTTATTTTTATTTACAATAATTGTCAAATATCTATAATTAGTAAACATACAAAAATGTGTTGCAAAAAACAATATATAAAAACAGTATGCCATTCACACACATTGCGAACAGGCATATCATTCGTACGCATTAATACGCACTCCCTGGAATAAAGGTAAAAGTGATTGCTATTAGGATTGGATTGGTTCAGAAACTCAGTTTCATAGACTAACGGACTCTATAGTAGAGTTATATAAAATTATATAAAATGCGTGTGATACTAAATATTTCTTTAATCGAGCTTTGAACAAGTTTGGATTATTTGCCAATTTCATATCCACTGGCAATAAATAAAATTTTGCACCAATTTGAGAAGGTAGTTTACTAAACAATTTTGTTCTGAGCTGTTCAGCACGAAAACGTTTCTGATTCTTGTCTTGTACTCGTGTATGGAGCTCCCTTGCAAAGGTAAACTCTTAAAGCGGCAATACAGGACAACCTCGAAAAAATATGGGCTTGGAAGAGTCATTAGACCTAGACTTTTAAAAGTTTCACGGCAGTGGGCTCCAAAATTTAATAGTTCAAAATTCTAACTGCATTTTTTTGTAATCGAAAAACACGTTTAAAATCTGTGCGAGTACTACTCCCCAAAACATAATTCCATAATTTAGGCGAGAAATATAAGATCAATATGTCATAAGACAGCTTTTTTCGAGAGGTCTTTGACGAGTCAAATAGTAAATTTATACAACACTCTCCCAGCTTTTTAAACAAATTCAAAATGGTCAAAAGTTTAGACTGAATTTTAAAAAGTATTGATGGTAAATGGTTTTACTGTGTGGAGGAATTTAAAAACTATTTTAAAAATGATGTTACACTAGTTAACAATTTTAAGTTGTAACTGTTTATTGAAATGACGGAATCACCTTGTTATCATTTCAATTCACACGGTTTAGTTTCAGGAACTTATCCCACTATCGAGTATACGAAAAAGACTTATCTAAAATTTTAATAAAATTGGATAACATTTACTGTTTAAGATTATTAACCAATAAATCACTATTTAAGATGCCGACCACTCTCATGAGGGTATTTTAAGGCAAATATGTGGTGAAGGATGAGTGTGATGAGTGGTAGTAATGAGTTCTGAGGTGTAGTCTTGTTACAAACTAAGGCCGACTCTTCCTTAGAATGGGTCATTAATTAATAGCCGAATGACCAATGAAAATACAATGACCAAAGGCTTAACGTGACTTCCGAACCACGCAGGTGATGGTCTGATATGTCTAAACGATGGTGGAGTTGATGCGGGTATCATCAGATGATCACTGATACTATCTGAGCCGCATTAGACCTATATCATCCTCAAAACCTGAACTCCATGAAGCTGGACTACAGGACCACGCCACGAGTCCCAGTCAAAACCGCTTTTAGGTGAAAACTTTCCCCAAATGGAGACTTTCGGTGGACTGATTTTGTTGTAACGAATTTTACCGAGATATTTACAAAAGAAACATTTGCACACAATTTTATGGGAATTGGACACAAAACGAGACTCGTGTAGGCCTTTAAGGGTTTAAAATAATGTTCAAAATGTGTTCTGGGGGTCAGGATCGGTGCTTATTATTTTGATGGTCTTAAGTTTAGATCTTATCATGCTGACGTCGTGGATCGTGGATATATTATTTCTCCAACAGAAATTCGCTATAATAATAACAGCGTGCTTCCACGTGTTTTCCTATTTTCTAATACATTAAGTGTCAAGAATTTAAACTATTATTGCGGACATTTTCCATCGTTAGTGAGCAAGATGATCACGACGTTTCGGGATGCAATCTGATCCCGTCATCAGGTGAAAAGTAACCAAAAGTATAAGTATTCTCCCATCGTCATCAAGAAACTTTAAACAAAGAACATGTGTGTTTGAAAATACCGCGTATTTCTTTTGCGATTTAGTAAAGTTACGAAGAATTATAACACCACCCTGTAGAGTATAGAACATCTCATTAAAAAGAACTTAACCATTACAATCAAAGCGTATTACGTCATCACTTTTCTCCGCCCCTATTACTGCGCACCCCAAACAGCAGGCAGTGCGCATGTCCCTGTCCACATTCTGGGCAACTCTTGTTATTCTGAGTGTTTCCCCAGGGGGTAGTGTCACCTGACAGCCAGCAGAAGGTCGCTCGTGTCTCAGGAGTATTTTGCAAGCTCTCTTGTGAAAGTCGGACTGTTGCTATTTCCGTATCACTTTCTCTTGTTTTGCTTGGCAGCAAATTTGTTGTGAAACTAGGAGTTAACTGGAGGCGTTTCCGCCTGGATATTTGGCAACCCTGTTGATTTTGAAGCGATATAAAGTGTTTTTTGTCATGTTTTGATCAAACTTACACAATTTTAAATACAGTTTTGTATACTTGATTGTAATCATTAAATAAATTTGAAGGCAAAAATGTTTGGACCGAACCGGGACTATTAATGATTTGTTTAACCTAATTGTAATCATTGATAGTGATTAGGTCAACCTGTTAACTTAGCCGGTTCTTTAGACTTTCTAAAAAATAATTGAGATAAATGATCATTTTGCATTAGGAATTTAAGTGAGTTCATAAATAAAGTCTTTTAACTTTGTCGTATGGAGCATATTGTTTAAAGTAATCAAACTGATACATCACTCTGTGTTCATAAAGTTTTGTTGGATTTGTGAAAAATTAACCAACATTTCTCAGTTTCTCTTACATTTGTGTTATAATATATTTGTTTCTCTTACAAAATAATATATTGTCTAGCTTTTAAAGTTAACCAGTTCTTGCCTTTTCCGGGAGTACGTTCAATAAAATGTCAATCAGAGAGCCTCTGTGGGGAAGGGGGCTCTATCCCTCTCATCCCCCCGTAGTTACGCTACTGGTGTTTAGCCGGCTTTACTTTACCAGAAACATCAGCAATGGAACTATTGTCTCTATTTGATCGGAATCCAGGTTCTTCTGGTGGTCGGCGCATCGCTGGCGCAGAACTTCCAGAACCCGCAGAGCTTCCAGTCAAACTTCCAGCCAAGCGACCAGCAGCCCCTGGGCGACCTAGGGTTCCAGCAGCCTAGCCAGTTCCTGCAGCAGCAGCCCCAGCAGCAGCGAGTGGCGCCTCAGGGGGGTCAGTTCACCGGGGGAGACAGTAGACCCCAGCTGCAGCGGCCGAGGAGGCCTGGGTTAGAGGTGCAGGGGTAAAGAGTACCCCACCGCGCGCATCCCCCCTCCAAGCCAACCAGGTGCAGGCTACTCAGCTCTCCACCCAAGGTAGTAAACATATGACAAATATACGACCTAAGCCAACCATTCCAGCCTTTAAAAAGTTAACTTAAGTCAAAAGTTTAGTGCTTTTAAAACACTGAGGTTGAAATTACGGGCGTATTCCATCGTTTATTGATAAACAAGAAGAACACGACGTTTCGGTATCTGGAATCTTATGCCGTCTTCAGGTGCAAATGTGCACGTCGTTGGGCAGTTGCCACTGGATGGCCGTGGACGTGCTTTGTTTCTCGATCTGCCTTTTAATTTCTTAACGTTTTGTCCACGGTATTGTTTTCTAGGTTAGTAATTGTATGGAAAAAATGTTGTTTGATAGTAGGTGATTACTTTTAGGCTAGCTAATTTTAATTTTGAATTTGAATTTTGGACAGTGCTGAAAATTGCGCTTTATGATTCAGGGTTCCAGAATGTTCCTCAGCAGCAGGTTAGAGTCAGCCTCCTGCTCAGCAGCCCGTGCTGAGGCAGCCTGCGCGGCCTGTCGCCAGACAACCACAACCTCAGCAGTTCCAGCAACCAGCTCAGCAACCTCAGGTAAGTCAAAATATTTCAGGCAGAGTCAGCCGACTCGTGGGGGATTGGTATCGCGCGAATCCGGAGCACATCACTCCGGTGATGCGGGTTCGATCCCGGCGGTCACCACTAACAATTGTTTAAGTAAAAATAGTAGTTTGTTTTGTTTAACGAGGCGAAGTTAAGACTTGAAAGTCATCTCTAGCACTCAAACTCGACCTTTACCTAGTGTCACCGTCTAGCCAATGTACAAATTGTAAGTGGTGACTGCGGGGATCGAGCCCGCGCTATCGGAGTGATGAGTTCCGGAGTCGCACGCGATATCAATCTGCTACGGATCCACTAAATTTGTGCAAACTCATAGCGTATATATACCTCGTGACCTTTCTTCTTTAGTAATTAGTTCCTACTAAACCTAATTGTTATAAACTTAAATTATACCTTCTTTGTGACAAAGATTATTGTTATGTAAAACATTGTTGTTGAATTTCAGCAGCAGCAGTTTTTCGACCAGCCCCCTCAGCAGCAGTTCCAACAGCCTCAGCAACCTCAGCAGTTCCAGCAGAGCTTCGAGCCCGAGCCAGTGGTAGCGCGCAGACCCCAGCTGGAGCCCCTGCCCGTGCGCAGACCCCAGACCCAGCAACAGTCCTTGCTGAGCGACGGGACCAGACCCCTTACAGACGACCAGGAGCTCATCAGACAGCAGGCTCTGAACGCCAAGTACTCCTTCTCCACCTCAGTCACGGACGGGATCAACGACAATGAGCACATCAGGGAGGAAGTCAGGGATGGGTTGAATCTTAAGGGGTTGTACTCATACAGTGATGGGTTCTTCAAGCGCACCGTCCATTACGAGGCTGACGAGAATGGGTATAGAGTAGTCAAGTAAGTGAAAATGGAGGGGTGCTCGATTATTGACTACATACGATCAAAGATAATGTTATAGTTGGTAGATGGCTGAGGCAGGCAGCTCAACATAGTTGTGACAGTTCACACAGAGAATGCGAATTCTTCCCTCCTTCTCGGCTCAACGTGCTTGAATTGCCCCTATGTGATCAAAGCGTGCGATTTTCGTGAACAGCCGTACTTGCGAGTTCGTCAATGGTTCTATTTGAGACTCTAAAAAAGACTCCCTCTCAGCGCTCCTGAGGGCTGCCTCAACTTTGTTGAGCTACCTGACTCAGCAAAGCAGCATTTATGACTATCTACCTACTTTAACATTGTTTTTGATAGAATTAACTTAACTTTAAACGCGAGGTTTTGTAGTTTTTAGTCGGTCAATAACTTTTTTTGTACGCCCAAAGACTATTTACCTTCACATAACGCTCGTACTGCGCGTTCTTAATGTCTGACTCTGCCAGGCCTTCACGCGGTGTAAAATTAGGAAAATTACTTTTAATTTCACTAACACCTAATTAAGTAATTTTTTAGGCTGAGGGTTTATAAAGTATTTAGCGAAGCCATAGCGATGTATGACAGCATAATTTCATGATAGGCCTGGCAGGAAAACATCTCCCTTTGTTTGAGTTTCTTAAGATAAATTATAATAACAAATACATTTAGCTTAATTATTTTAAGAACTAAATGACAAAATGTTTATATGAATAATGGTAACAAAATACGCAGTTAGTACACATGTTTATAAGAAAACTATGTAAGTATTACTTTACTTTTTAACTTTGATTTGAGACACCGACCGCTCTTAGAGGGTGAATGTGGGATTAATGGTGAGTTTTGATAGTTGATGAGATGTAGTCTTGTTACAAACTTGGGCCGACTGTTTCTAAGATTTTGTCAATAATCACTAGCCTAGTAGCCAATGGAATTCCTTTGCCTGAAGGGGGTGGTGGTTATACTAAGCTACGTCTTTAGTTGTATAGATAAAGGAGGGGGTTTATGAAATACAAGGGTAAATATAGATGAAGTTAAAACTCTGTAGATATTAGATACTTTACTTTTTTCACTGGTATATTAGCTTTTTTGTTTTCACCATTAGCCTACTTAGCTGGGACTCGTGGCGTGGTCCTGTAATCCAGCTTCATGGAGGTCAGGTTTTGAGGATGATATAGGTCTAAAGCGGCTCAGATAGTCTCAGTGATCATCTGATGATACCCGCATCAACTCCCACCATCGTTTAGACATATCAGACCATCCCCTGCGTGGTTCGGAAGTCACGTTAAGCCGTTGGTCCTTGTATTTCCATTGGTCATTGGGCTATTAATTAATGACCCATTCTAAGGAAGAGTCGATCTTAGTTTGTAGCAAGACTACACCTCATAACTCATTACTACCACTCATCACACTCATCCTTCACCACATATTTGCCTTAAAATACTCTCATGAGAGTGGTCAGCATCTCAAACAGTGATTTAGTGATTTAGCACTGTACCACCATTAAGAGTTCTAATTTTGCAATTATTTTCCAGGGAGGAAGTCGACCCTCTAGGGGACGGTCCCAGGTCCGACCCCAATGGCAGAGCCGACGTATCTTCTAACGTAGGAGGCAACAGTCTCCAGTACTCCATAACATCGGCAGACATTCCCTTCGTGAACAGCAACGAGCAGCAGAGTCAACGCCAACAACAACAACCACTAAAGCAGCATCAGCAGCTGACACAACAACATCAACAACTGAGTCAACAGCATCAACAGCTGAGTCAACAACACCAACAGTTGAGTCAGTCTGCTGGGTTTGTGCAGTGAGGGTCTACATGGATGTTGTGGAATGGAACTTTAAAGCAACGGCTTTCCTCGTGGGAGTCGTGTTGTTGTGATTTTATTTTGAAGTATTTTAGTTGTTAAGAATGTTGTATTAATTGATTTTGTTTCGTTTATTTTTGCGTCGAGTAATAATAAAGATGTTGATGTGTTTGAATAAAAATTGTTTTATTACTAGCGAATTTCCATGGGATATAGAGTTATTTATTTTATTGCCAGAGAGAACGACATGTCGTAGACAAAGCGGTTTTTAGTTTTGAGTTTCGCTACACCTCCTGA
The DNA here is from genome assembly GCA_018831715.1 of Matsumurasca onukii. Taxonomy (NCBI): domain Eukaryota; kingdom Metazoa; phylum Arthropoda; class Insecta; order Hemiptera; family Cicadellidae; genus Matsumurasca; species Matsumurasca onukii. The sequence continues at coordinate 42,566,090 of CM032065.1, read as the reverse complement.
GTCAAATGGCAAAACCTTTGATTTATGTTTGTAAGTGTTTGGACTCTACAGGCCGCATTTTGTAAAACTAGTACAAATGTTATTTTTGTACATTTCTAAGTTAAGTTTGTGAACCGGCATAATCGGCCCACCGGAAGTGACCTTTTAGGGGAGGGGGACGTGGCAAAAATGCGACCTGAAGAGTGGCCACATGAGTCAAAAAAGGGGTAAAAAGGGCACTTTCGGTATAATTTTTAAACGGTGGCTACGCGTCGGCCATGTAATTCTCAACCGTGTCTTCAAGTACATATAATGTAAAGTTAGCTTATTTCCTTTCACTCCTGGACGGGAGCATAGGGCTTCTACGAAACAGCGCCAGCGGACACGGTTGGCAGCCAAGGCTTTTATTTCTCTCCAGCTCTTCCCTTCTCTCTTGCCTTCTTCCTCGACTGTCCTTCTCCAGGTCTTCCTTGGTCTTCCTCCTTTCTCTGACCTTGGGGGTTCCAACTGTGAGCCTGTCTTTCCACTGTCTTTTTTTGTAAAGTAACTTGGTTATAATGTAAGTTCGGGATAGGAACCTTTTAGTCAAGGACTAATCTTAAACTTAGTTACGGAACATAATAGGCTATACATTAAAGTTTTAATGGAAAGAGAGAATAATTTTAAATAAATGTTCTTATAGAGAAGTACACATTTCAAATGTTGTGTTTTTAGGTTTTCTAGGTTTATGGCAATGGCTACGTTAAGAGCTCATAATAAAAATAATCTGTTTCATAACTATAACGGAGCATGTAGGATGAAAAATGAGCAGAGATAAATTAACAACAGTTATTTTTATTGAATACAGAAATATATATTTTCCAACAAACATATAATGATTTTGTGCACGAGCCATTTTCATAACATACATGTTTTTCCATTAAAGTAAAACACATTTGAAGTGCATAATAGGACATATTATTAGCGAATTTCCATAGAAATAGAACTACTAATTTCTATTTCCAAAGAAAACGAATGGTCGTAGAAAAACGGCAAAACTTTATACTGTATGTATGGGTACCACATAATTTATACTGTATATGTGGGTTCCACTATATAGGTCGCAGGTTAGGTCAATTGTCATGAAATTTGATACACATGTTCATTTTGAAAATATTTAGATTAAGTTCGTTCTGCCGTAAGTGACCTTTGGGAGGCGTTCCCCAAATGACTTTTTATGCCAAAATGACTTCATTTATGATCCTAGTTCGATTAAACTTGGTATAAACATCTACGGTTTCAAACTTGACACGTGACGAAAAAACAACGAAATCTGATTATCCAGACCAAGAGGTCGGCGTATAATCAATTTTCACCGCCATCTTGGAATGGCTGATTGGAATTTGTTGTTGAAATTCATCCCGTTTAATTGAAATCCAATCATCAATACAGATTTTATACCATACACCCCATTTTAACGTCCCTAAATGACACATTCGGTGTAAACTAAACCCCGTTATCGGAAATTCGCTAGGATTCACGGTAGCACTTGTGAATAAGTAGTTGTAAGCTACTCATCGCCCCTGTGCACTGTCACTTCACACGGGACATCTTCTGTAGAGTTAGTCTCGGAAATGTCGAAGGAGTAGGCTTGAAGATCCCCCAAGTCCACAGACATACTGCGAGAACCCATCTTCTGAAACAATTAGTTTGCTCCAGTAAATAGACAGATTACACAGTTTTGAAACTTATAATCTAGTTCTTTGGGGTCAAATCGTGTTAAAACATCATATTAATTTGTTTGAAATATTTCGGTCTCATTTTGGAGTACCATCTCCAGTCACTGATTGGTTGAAACTTTCAATAATTTTATTTTTATGCTCGGTCTCCCAAATATCTGCTTGAAACTCGCTGCCATTATAAAACGCCTTCGGTAGTAATAAAGAGCTTTAAAAGAGTTAAGCTATTACGAATTAAGTTGTTTAGACGCCTTAGGCGATGGGGCATTTCGTTTGGAGTCCGGAAATATTTTGGTGAATTGAACACCCGCCTCAGAAGGTTAAAAATCTACCGTTCTGCGCTGCCCAGTTCGATAGTTGTCTCTGCCTCTTGTCTCATATTCGTGTATGGCTTCACCCCGGGTTAAGGCACATCTCGACATAAATAATCGAATCAACATGGCAGAGTCAAAAGTTGCACACTTTTAAAGGTTTTTGACAAGAATTTTAGCGCATGTTTGTGATTGTATTTGGGAGCTTAAAGGCTCTTATAAATGGACTGTCTGCGCATACCCCCTCCAAAACCATTCCGTAGGAAAGGTGTAGGTAAATTACGCTGTCATCAGTCTTTGACTTGGGCAGCATTCGGCTAAATATCTCAAGACACAATACCAGAGGATAATTTATAGCAAACTGCATAAGTGTGAACATTCCATGTCAACCTCGATCAAGGGGGTATTCGAAGGAATTTCGAGGAGTAGTATTCTTCCAGAAAGGTGTCTCTGTTCGGATGATTTTTTTCTGTGGATCCTTGAAGTTGGAATCTTCCCAACTTTTGCTCGTTCTTGCGTGTTTCTAAAGCAGCTGATTTTAGAGAAAAATTACCCAACAATTATTCTTTAATTCGTCACTAGTTTTGTCACAATCAGCCACAAAATCTTCTAGTTTGACTGACCTGTTCGTCCTCTTCTTGTGAGAAGGGTTTGGAGTAGTAGACAGACATGCGACACTTGGTTCTGTTGGCATTCCTGGCACTTTGTATTCTCGAATACTTGGACAGTCCCTGCAAAAGCATCGATTATTAAAAGGATTATCTTTAAATATAAAAATAACATGTTTTAAGGGTTCGCCTCAGCTGCGCGGTGATGCTCAATGCAAGAGTCTGCAGTAATTCAAAATAGGCCGACACTATTAAAGTTAAGATTTAGTATGTTTTAAAGTTCAGAAGCTTACTTAAACGCATAAAGAGTGTTTTTTTTTAAATTGTGTGTTTTAAGTGTACAAAATGGAGTTAAAACTTGGACATTTTTAAGATAATTTATATTTGTGAAACTATTAAATCACTTATGAGAAATCGGGCTTTATATACTCGTGTCGAAAGACTGTTTCCTAATATATCATGATGGTTTATTAATGTAAGAATTATCTTAAAAAGTGCAAAACTGTTCTCCGTAAACCCTTAAAAGTCCTCGGTTTATCAGTTAGGCCGCTTCAGTTGAAAGAAGGCCCGTTGTTTAGCCAGTTGTTACGTGCGCGGTGTCTTGTGTTCCTTGTGTGGACGAAAGGACTGACCACTGAAACGGACCCTTAATACTCAATTAGTTACCTGTACCTCGGAAGTTAAACTTTTGCTCGTATCAAAATTCTTCACATTAGGACCTAGTCATGAAATATTTTATTAATTGAGGTTTTTTGTTGGCGGTCGGCAAATTTCCGAGTTATAAATATTACTTCGGACGTTTTCCATCATTATAGTGTACAAGAGGAACAGGATGTTTCTGTAGCAATCTGATCACGTTACAGGTGAATGGTAACCTGAGCAAAAAAACTGGTAACCACCAATGCGTAAAATTGGTGTAAAAGGTACATCAAAATGATACTATCAACTCATAAATAAAACTACAACTGTCATTACCTGGTTCATTTCAAACCTGAGCCGACTATGTTTGCTGTACAGTCTGTCCACGTTGTTGGCTGTGTGTTTCTTTTTCGTTTTTCTCTCCCGCGCTTCGTTTTGTCTCATCAGCTGTCTGAACATTAATTATGATCAAATAAATATATAATATCATAATCAATATTACAATTGCATTGAAATAGTCAAGATAAAAATTGATTTTAGCTAAGGTTTTCTACTCGTACTTACATCAAGGACCTATTCATACAAAGAATTCGTTTATGAGTCTCAAGTTGAACCACTGACTCACGTGCAAGTTTAATCGTTCTCGACAAATCGTACGATTTGGTCACATTTAAGTAATCGACATCGGACAAACTCGAGCATGTGGAGCCGAGGGCGAGGGGGGAGGGAGACGCTTGCGTTGCTATTTGGGCTTGGACTGCCGAACTACAAATCTTGATTTTTCTTCCTCAACCATTTGTCATCTATGAGCGATCTACTTACCATAACATTATCTTTGGTAAAACCTAATTGTCACGAGTTTCAAAAATTTGTAGATAGAGAACATATTGATAAAACGGCCAACTGTCAAGAAAAAAACTTGTATGTTCATATTTTCAACCGTCACAATTGATTATTTTTCTGGCTAATTTTAATACGATTGGAGGTTGAAATAACATAGTACATTTTATTTAACCAAAATTAAAATTCAAAACATTTCTAAACTCGAGTTTTTATTTTATCAACAATCTCTCCCTCAAACTTACTGTGATCACAACTATAATCTAGTTCTTCTGGTTCACACCGCGTCAAAACATCATAATAATTAGGGTGAAATAGTTCGGTCTCGCTGTGGAGTACCATCTTCAGTCACTGATTGGCTGAAACTGAGCTACTTGCTGTCTGCTGGGCCTTCTTATCTCCTATTGGTGACAGGGCTGCCAACCGTCGAATGGCGCAGGAGTGCCAACTGCCGAGTTCTTATTGGCTGTTATACTGTCAAAAGACTTCTTCAGGACTGGCTGCCAGCTTCTGGAGAGTTTTACACTGTCTTCTTTGTTGAAGTTGTTGCCATTTTCTATTATTTCTATGGTTTCTCGGACTACTCTCGGGTAATAACGTGAAATCTTGGCCAAAACCTTGGCCTTGTCAAATTCTACTGCATGTTTCGTGTTGTAACTATGTTCCGCTATGGCCGACTTTTCAATATCTTGGTGTTTTGTGTTCTGATGTGTCACCAATAGGAGATAAGAAGGCCCAGCAGACAGCAAGTAGCTCAGTTTCAGCCAATCAGTGACTGAAGATGGTACTCCACAGCGAGACCGAACTATTTCACCCTAATTATTATGATGTTTTGACGCGGTGTGAACCGGAAGAACTAGATTATAGTTGTGACACCGGCCACGAAAGCTTAAGAGTTAAATTTACTGTAATCATTAGTTCATTACTCACTTTGCTTTGTTCTTCAAGATTTCTTGTGCATTCGGGTAGAACTGAAGAGCTTCGTTCAAATCATCTTTACTCAGAACAAATAGATTAGAAAATCCATTTGACCTAAAACAAATAAATACATGTTAGTTTTGTGGTATCAAAAGTCAAATAGAGCAATACAAATTTTGATAAAATAACTTCAATAGATTTTAAACAAGTGTACAATTATTTATTTGGTATCTTTGTTGCCTTGTGGTGCTTATCTTGCGCGATGTGTGAGTTGTATTTTTAGATGTGTGTTGTAAAAATTTGTTTTCATCAAACTCATTTACTGAACTTATTTATACTCCGTTCGATTACAAACGTCACCTCCATCCAATAAGAAGTCCCACGCGGAAAGGTTCTTGGACCAATTTTCATTCTTATTACAGCCAAAATTTACTTATGGCGTATCTTTCAAAACAACTGATAATACTGATATAAGGGAGGTATTTACTAAACTTATTTTTTCTTAATGATCCAATACTAGAGCTCACTTTTCAAGATTATTTACAAAACGTTTTATTTTTTACTATATTTCATGTAGCGTTTGCAGGACAAAATTGTGAAAAAGCTAATTACCGTAGAACATAAAGTTATTCATTTCTATGGCCACATAGAACAAAACGTCGTGTAAGAATATATTGAAACTTTGAGTATCTCAACACTCCCTTAGTCAGATGGCAAAACTTCAAATGCATCTATATATTTACATTGAAAAGCGATCACCACCATCTTCTTGGTCTGCCTGGACGGATTTTGATAACTTTTGGTACACATGTTAGTCATGATGTACAGATATGATCAGGCTTTTAGGTATGATCACAACAAGGAGTGTGCTCATAGCATGAGGATTAAACATATGTTTATGACTGGGACTCGTGGCGTGGTCCTGTAATCCAGCTTCATGGAGGTCAGGTTTTGAGGATGATATAGGTCTAAAGCGGCTCAGATAGTCTCAGTGATCATCTGATGTACCCGCATCAACTCCCACCATCGTTTAGACATATCAGACCATCACCTGCGTGGTTCGGAAGTCACGTTAAGCCGTTGGTCCTTGAATTTCCATTGGTCATTGGGCTATTAATTAATGACCCATTCTATAAGGAAGAGTCGGCCTTAGTTTGTAACAAGACTACACCTCATAACTCATTACTACCACTCATCACACTCATCCTTCACCACATATTTGCCTTAAAATACCCTCATGAGAGTGGTCGGCATCTCAAATAGTGATTTAGTGTTACTTAATTTATTTCATAGGAAAGCCAATGGCGTTTGTGTTCCTTTAGTTTCCAAATTCGCCTGTTCTAATACCTTACTGCTGACCTAACCAAACCAAACAGCTGACCTGACATCCGCAGTCCGTCGGTTGCCTCCCTCCAGGGACAACAGGCTGATCTCCCCGAAGACAGTTCCTTCCGTCAATGTTGCCAACACCTCCTCACCATTCGGTCCTGCCACTACTTGCACTTGTCCGTTCTTCACGATGTACATCTCCTTGCCGACCTCCCCCTGGATAGACAACCAGTTTTAGTCATTCTCGTGGAAACCTTGTCTATAAACTCTGGGTCAACTCCCGGCGTTGTAGTGATAACTTTGCCAGTGACCGTGGTTCGGAAGGCACGTTAAGTCGTTGGTACAGCCCATTGGTCGTTGGCCTAGTAGAGTGCACGGTACCTGTCGGCCATTTTGTTTTTGTCGCTTAAGAAGAATGTAAAACAAGCATTTTCTTAAAACACTTCACGCCTACTATTTTTATAAGGTATTTTGAAATAAGTTTTATTTGAAAGTTGGCAATGTACTGCTGTGGCTTTGCTTACCACTTTTTTGAAAATGTCACCAGTTTACTATTGAAAACAAGAAATTCTAATACAAAGTGTCTTCAATTTTTGGATCTATGCCACGGTGTTCTAAATACAAAAATGGAAATTCGGCTGAGCGGAGTCACTAAAACATTTTACGCACTTCAAAACAAAGTTAATTTCATAAAAATCCGATGTATACTGTAGCTGTGAAGTGTCCCAAGAAAATTCATGTTTTTACATTGTTTTATGGGACGAAATTCAAGATCACAACCTCTACTGCGCAGTCTTAATTTATGATCAAATCTGGGGAACAGTAGGCTCCAGTTTGTAACAAGGCTATCAGTACTCATTAACAAATCGTCTACTCTGCTATGCATTAGTTTTTAGACCAACCATGTTAACCTCTTTGAGGAATTTCTGATTTTAAATGGTGTTCCGATGAAAGAATAAAACAAAAATAAAAACAAGGCTACTTCCCATAACCATTAAAACACTCATCAAGCTCACCATTCATCCCGTAATTATTCACCTTAAAATACCTCTAAGAGTGGTCGGTGTCTCAAATCAAAGTTTCGAAGTACCGGTTGTCTTCATGGTTGTAAAAAGCATTTCTTGCTTTGTCAAAGAGTTTGAACTGATGTTTCGTCCAAATAAAGATAGTTGAGCTTAAAAACTGTTCTATACCACATCAAATTTACGACGTTTCGCCCATTCTTTGATGTGGCATCCTCAGTGATGTCTCAGCTGTGTCACTGAGGATGCCACATCACGGAATGGGCGAAACGTCTGATAACTAAATGTTAGTTTATGACGCGTTATGATACCGGAAGCCTAGAATATAGAATACCGGAAGCCTAGAATATATGATACCGGAAGCCTTCCGTATGATACCGGAAGCCAGTTATCTTTTTAAATTACTGTTTGATTGATACCTTCTTGCAAATGTAGTCCCCTGGCAGATACACGACTGGTCTCAGCTTCAACACGAGGTCTCTCAGTAGAGCGTCATCACAGTGCTTGAACAGTTGGACCTGGTAAACAGAATTCATGAGCAATCAGTTGTGTAGGAGTTTGGAATGGAAGGTTCTTCCAGAATGATGAAAGACTTTCAGAGCGTGAACTACTGAGGGGCTTGGAGGTGTTATGAGTGTGATGAGCGGTAGTAATGAGTTATGAGGCGTAGTCTTGTTACAAACTAAGGCTGGCTCTTCCTTAGAATGGGTCATTAATTAATAGCCCAATGGCCAATGGAAATACAAGGACCAACGGCTTAACGTGACTTCCGAACCACGCAGGTGATGGTCTGATATGTCTAAAGGATGGTGGGAGTTGATGCGGGTATCATCAGATGATCACTGAGACTATCTGAGCCGCTTTAGACCTATATCATCCTCAAACACCCTCGGATTCCTTTGCACCGGGGGTGTTCCTCGGCCCACGACAAATGGTCCTTGAAAAACGTTAAAGTAAAAGATTAAATGAGCTGATTTTGTAACAATAAACAGTGGTAGTTTTGTGGTCAGGCGTTTGAAAGCAAAAGCTCTCTGACAGAACCTTCACTACCTGACATTTGGGTTGGATAAAATACGTCCGGATTCTTTGGTAATGACAATAAATTGTGCTGAACTATTTTTAGGAGCTATGGGATCGCTCAACTTTTGATTAACATATTTGATTGACACATTGACTGGGACTCGTGGCGTGGTCCTGTAATCCAGCTTCATGGAGGTCAGGTTTTGAGGATGATATAGGTCTAAAGCGGCTCAGATAGTCTCAGTGATCATCTGATGATACCCGCATCAACTCCCACCATCGTTTAGACATATCAGACCTGCGTGGTTCGGAAGTCACGTCAAGCCGTTGGTCCTTGTATTTCCATTGGTCATTGGGCTATTAATTAATGACCCATTCTAAGGAATAATAGTTTGTAACAAGACTACACCTCATAACTCATTACTACCACTCATCACACTCATCCTTCACCACATATTTGCCTTAAAATACCCTCATGAGAGTGGTCGGCATCTCAAATAGTGATATAGTGATTTGATTCAGTTACGAAATGTACGTAGTATAGATTTTTCATTTGTTGAGTTTTAAATGCATAATTTGCTAAATAATCTTGAAAATATAGTTTATCCATTGTTAAACTGTTGAATTTAGAAGACACCCAAAAACTAAATCAATGGTCACTAATCAACCAATACCCATCTCTTGAGCAAATAAGACTTTTGGTGCTTGGATACCTTGCAAGAGTCATAGTTACTTCCACCGTTCCGTTTTAAGCCGTATGGTTGAGATATTTGGGGTGAAAATCCTTTGCCAAAACTTGTCAAGTTCTAAGATCGGATTGCATTCGGGGCCTACCTTGTTGAGAGTGTTGATGTGTACGTTGATCGCCACATCGGTCTTCATCTTGTACGGCAGGTTGTCCAGGATAGTTAGCTCGTCTGGGAATCAAACAATATCGTCAAATAAGTTGGAATAAAAGTAAAATTTAATATGATTAATATTTTTAAATCATAGCGCACATGTTGTTTGGTGTTGGGTGACTGGTCATCTTCACTGATAACTTTGTAATGTTTTGTGTTATGTGTTACTTTTTACCTGATGATGGGATCAGATTGCAGATCCCAAAACGTCGTGTTCACTAACGATGGACAACACCCAAAATAATATTTCAAACTCAAAACCGTATTTATGATTTTGGTCTAGCTGTACGGATTTTGTTGAGTTATAAATTATAATACACACGTTAGGTACGGTACAATAAATGTTTACACCATGTTAAAAAATGTGAATGTTTAATCGAAATTAGAACACAAACACGATACTTATAGCATAAAACTCATTTTAGCGGAAAACACCCCCAACCCTTTCCCAATAGGTGACTTCAGGTATACCGTTTTTGCTGGTTAACTAACTTAGCTCAAACGATTTGCAAAAAGAACATTTAAACCAAATTTTGTAAAAATTGGACAAAATTCGATTTGTAGAGGCACACGCCATAAAGTTTTGACTGAGGAAAGGTTGGGAAGCTCTGCAAAACCGTTTTGTTTTCTGTGGTGATAAAAAATTAACAGCTCTATTTCTTAATAGATTAAATACCTGTTGGGTGCCTGTAGACCTTGTGAAGAGATTGAAAAGTCTCGATGTACATTTCGCGACGCATTATTTCACTGCAAGACGACGTTTCGGACAGACTCTATACTTACTCAGGGTGTGTTGTTGTTGCCACGTGTAGGTAAACCACATCTTGACCCTCTCCGTGAGTTCCTTGGATATGTTCAACACTCGCAGATGTTCCATAGCTTCGTCCAAGTACTTCCTGTACTCAGTCTGAGTCTTGGTCGCCGTGGCTATGATGTCTCTTATCTGAATAATCAAAGATGAAATGTGTTCAAGAAGATCTTCGTTGTATCAAAAGAAAAACAGGCTATGCACTGGCGTGACTAAAGCGAATTTCCACTGCAGTGTAGGACAGTTACTCACTTTGGCCTTCTACTTAGTCAGTAAATTATGTTGTCTTAGGTTTCTTTCTAGTTCAATTTCAACAACCTCACTCTTGAATACACTTGTTAAGTTTTCGTTTTTATTTATCTAAAGGCGTATAATACAATTTCAAAGCGATATTAGATTCTTAAGAACTTATACTAAGTGAAACATAATCTTTTTACTACCAATCAATCATTTGTTGCGAACAAAACATTATTGGATAATGATGAAGAAAGAAAAGTTGAAAGATCACTTCTTACCTGGCCAATGAGAAGAGCGAACACAAAGACCCCCATCAGCCAACAAACTGTCATGAACATGTACTCCATCTCGTTCTCCGGCCGTGGGTTCTTCCCGATCGACGTCGCCGTCTTTGTCGCAAAGTAAAAGCACCTGATGTACCTGAAAAGTAGATTGAAACTATTGCAGGGTATTGATTTTAAACGGGTCATCATTGATATCTTAATGAATTTACATTTTAAGGAAATGTTTAAGCGAGGGACTACATCTTATTTTTCCCACAATATGCTTTCAAATATTTAAAAGTCAGTCGCTATTTGTAAATATGATCGCCAATTGAAGAATGTCTTACGGGAACCTTAAAGTATTAGTGCTTGGGGATTTTACGGGACTACAAACCACAATTATTTTGATTTGTGAAAATTCTGTTACAATCCAGAAGAAAGAGGTGTTCTGGTTGAAAGCGGCCAGTTTTCGAGATCCAGCCCTCCAAAGTTTTCATAAAGCCCATTTGAATCAAACTGCTGTTACTTTGGAGAGCTAAAGACGTTTCTACTTAGCTTATTAAGCATCTAATCAGTTTTGAACGTCAGAACATCAGACTAGTAATTTCATACATCACAGGCCACGGGCACTTAAGAAATCGCCTATCCTGAACAGATCTTCACCCAAGGGAAACCAATTGTAAACTAAACGAGCATACTCCTGAGTCCATAAAACACGTCCTAATCGAATGCGAATCTCTTGGGGCCAGGAGAACAGGTCTTCTGAGGGCTCGTGAGTGGCAGGAGTTACATCCCCTACCTTTGTAAGCTAACAGGGGTGAAGTCGCCTACATAAGAGAACAGGGAATCAGCACAATAAACCAAAGGGTTGACGTGCACTTGGTCTCGAATCATTTTATTCTGAAGTATCTAATCTATTCTTCGAGATCTTAAGCTGCTGAACTACTCGATTGGTTAAAATATTTCACATTGATGATTAAAATAAACCTGTACATCGCAAATATAGAACCAGAAAATATCCTCTAGACTCTACACGAATCATATGACTTACGCATTCCCCTCTCCGTTGAAGACCCAGCTGTTGGAGTTGATGCCCTCTGTGACGGACACGAAGTAGTAAGCACACGCGTTGAGGTGGACCAGGTAGATCATGTAGGTGAGGGAGCGAGTCACTCTCACGGCGTAGGGGTTGGCGAGGGCGTGGTCGAAGTAGTCGAAGAACTCCCAGAAACTCTGAATCTGCAAGTTTTGTGCTTTAATTTAGGGAAGGATGTAGGAGGAGTTCAGGAAGGATGTTTTAGGGAATTTTCTGTGGAAAACGGGATATTCATGCCGTCAGTGTGATAAAGCTATGAAATTAGCAGCAATACAGACCCCCAGAACACGTTGCGAGCATTAAAAAGAATTATATACGGAAGATACGTGTATAATCTCTACGAGTTGCAATTTTGTCCAATTCTTATAAAATTGAATACAAATTTTTCTTTTGTAAATATTTTGGTTAAGTTCGTTAAGCAAAATCGGATTACCGGAAGGGGATTTCGTGAAGGGGGAGGTATGACCAAAACAACTTATTTCATTGTCTAAAAACGGTACATTTTATCCAGTTTGGTGACATATAAAACATATTATTTAACTGTTTTTATCAATATAATACAAATTGTTTTTATCTTTTAGTTTCAAAATTGCGGCGAAAAGGTTATTTTCCGCTTTAAAAACAGAATGAGGAATCCGATGTCAATAAAATTTAAGATGCTTTGTCCCTTCATGGTATGTGGTAAAATTTACAGTAAGGACCACGGAAGTCTGAGGCCGAAGCTGCGTGGGTAACGAACTTTATTATAGACAAATATCTTTTACGCTTATTTACCTTTAAAACTCGGGAGAGCCTCAAAGCGGGGTGGATTACGTTGAAGTATCTGCAAATGTAGTCTACAGGAAGAAGTGCTAGCAGGTCCATCTGAAACCAATAATTATTTGTTAAGTTTCTTGTTTGAACTTTCGTATTAATGTATATAAACTATCTTGGGCAGTTACAATAATTTTAAATGTTTGAGTGCTACCATAAGAATTATGAACTTCATACTCGTGGTATTATTAAATTTATTATCTAGTTTTATTCTATTATCAAAAGGACCATGTTGGGTAGAACACGTGTTTTCACCGCCATCTTGGTCTGGCTCATTGGATGTTGTTGATTGTTTGTACAAAGGTTAACATGCGTTTCTTCGAAATCCCATCATAAACACGCCATTTTTAAGCAAGTACCCCCTCTCCACAGTGTAAATTATCCTCCTGTTACAGGAAATTCGCCAGGATTCACGGTAGCACTTGTCCATTACCTTGAATGTGACAGAGTTTGTGTACTTCTGCCTGAGCGTGTTTGTGTTGCGCACCCAGAACCCATCCTCCAAGTACATGACCCTAGGCTTGATCAGCACCAGGTCCAGGAGGTAGATGCAGTCCATGGCACAGTCGGTGATGAACCAGACGACTTCACTGTCCGGGGTGCGGTAGGGGAAGAAGGTGAGGAGAGGGATGACCCAGCAGTTGTACAAGTAGCTAGCCATCACCAGACACAGCCAGGTGACGTAGAAGAAACCTGCAACGTGATTGGTGGATTTAGTGCGGTGAAACCAAAGATTACGTTATGACGCGAAACCAACATAGTTCGGCAGGCCAAGCACAGATAGTGCTGCGAGCGCTTCCTTCTATCGTCGTCTTTCTACCCTCGGCTCCACATGCTCGAGTTTGTAAGATGTCGAAGACCTAAATGTGGGGATTTACAAGAACGAACGAACTTGCGCGTGCGTCAGTTGACCACTTTCGCCCATCCGGGGCGAAAAAGTCACGGGTTTGATTCCCGACGCAGGCATTTGGGTTTAGACCGTTTTCCCAAAAACGTTTCGTGTTCCCAGACCTTCAGATTAAGACAATTTAAAGTGACTTTGGCGTTGACTAAAGAAAGAAAGGAAAGGTGAGCCTGATGAACAAAATGATGAACACTACAACAAAATCTAAAAAATAAATCTTTTAATTCTTACTTTGGGGTTCGAATACGAAGACGAAGTTCTTGACCTTGTGCCGGATGGAGCCGCACATGGAGAACCTGGAGCCCCACTCCTGCGACACAAACCTGATCCTCTTCAGAGCCACCGAGTTCACGTTGTTCCCTTCTTCTGAAACAAGGCCGTCAATGATGTTTCTCATCGTGTGCATATTAGACGACCCTACCCCAGTCGGAATCTGACTGGTATTTTTACCTGTGCAGATATCCTGATACTGGGGAACAGAAAAGATAGATCATGCAGGAAGGGGGCAGAGTAGGTATTTGGTTCATTTTCTTTTTAAGTGTCAAGAGAGGGACTAACTGGGGGTGCGCTAGAGAAGGTTCCCTCTTGAGCAGAAAGAGAATTGGCAGAAAGAGACTCTGAGGAGAGAGTGAACATTATTAATTACCTCTGGTTCGAATCTAGATAACCTCTGTGAAGCAGTTTGGAGGGGACTGGTGAACCGCTCCCTATCCTGGTCAAAGTCCAAATCAGCCACCCAAGCATGATGCTAGCAGACCCATTCCCTTCCTTATCTTGTTCCATATTCTTCTCCAGTCTTAGTGCTGAGTTTTCCCAGCTAAACCTTTCCTTGGCTGGTAACCATATGGCCACGCCAATTGTTCTCATAAAAAAAGTAGACGACCCACTACTAAACAACATGCGTGCGTGTGTTTGTGTTCTGTTTTTCTTTGAAAAATTTAATCTTAAAACAACTATAGCCTATACAAAGCAATATGCACAAAACGTCAACAAACAATTGGATAAACTAAACACTCAGAGTTTAGTGTTGTTTGGTGGTGGATGTTTGGTCAGCCTACGCTGATTATTTAGACTAGCTTCTTTTTCTAATTTTGTGTCTTGTTTTAGGTTACGTTTCACCTGAAGACGAAATCAGATTGCAGATTTAGAAACGTCGTGTTCTAACACTATTTCAACCTCAGATTGTGTCACCAGTGCTTACCATGCTCACAACTGCTGTTGGTGGAAGGAGTTGGCGGGAAATCAAATCTTCTTCGAACTCTCAAAGCTCTTTCAGAAAACTGATGAACCATTTCCAACAGTCTCTGCCTGATGTGTTGTGGAGCCTTCTGTGGCTCAAGCCTAGAACAATGAAGCAAATTGGCAAAGAACCAAGGACAGCAATAATTGATAATTTTAGGTAGAAGCTTGAACGTGGGATGTATAAATCATTCATTGATAAGCTAGTCGTGTTTATAATCACTTTGTGTTTAATATAATTCATTCATGTCCTACTCCTTGCTCCTAGACCTTATTATTCATGGTGATCACTAATTGCTAATACAATATTATATAACAGTTTGGAATACAAAGACCTTATAAGCAATCAAACATTGTGGTTAAACTTGGACTGTTTATTTAAAATATTTCTAGACCCCCTAGACCTCCTAGACTGTGTTCCTAGACCTCCTAGACCTCCTAGACTCCCTAGACCTCCTAGACTCCTTAGACCTCCTAGACCTCCTTGGCCTCTAGACCTCCTAGACCCCTAGACCTCCTAGACCTCCTTAGACCTCCTAGACTCCCTAGACCTCCTAGACTCCCAAGACCTCCCAGACCTCCTTGGCCTTCTAGACCTCCTGGACCTCCTAGACCTCCTAGACCTCCTAGACCTCCTCGACCCCTAGACCCCTAGACCTCCTCTTGCTGTCTCACCTGCAGGCTTGCTCATCCTCACTGTTACTGCGGCAGGTCAGTTGTTCCGGGGTGTTCGACACATCTGAGTGCACCACCTCGCTCACACTCTTCACGTCTTCACCTGCAAACAAAGAAACGTTCTCTCGTCCTTTTCTAATAGATTCTTTTTCAATCAAACCGTCTTAGAAAGATTATGGAAGATTATGGATACAAATTACGAAGTTCTTACATAGATTGAAAGAGTTCTTATTCGCTATAGAATATTGTTATTCAATAGAGGTCGTACCGACTACCAAGTTCTTTAAATCTCCTAAGAAAAAAAAATAGAACTCTGAAATACTTCTTCAAAGGACTCTGGTGGATTTGTGGATCAACCAAGGCGGATATAATGTTGGCGGCCAATAGAACACATTAAAATAATCAGTATACCCAGTATAATTGGCTGTGTAAAATTTTTAATTTTTAATGTGACCAAAAAGCAACTTGATAATTGCACCCTTGACATTAAAGCGACGCCCTTAGTAACTCCTAATCTTTGGCCTATAAGAATTTTGTTCCTTGCTAATTTCAAAAATTCCTTCTGTAAGGATTATTTAAACACTATCTTTAAGTAATTCATTTAGGCTTTCAACTTAAAAACAGTTTTTAGTGTCATGTAGTAATAATTTTATGTATATATGTTACTTACAATGCTGTGTCATAGTGATCGGAAGTTGTCTTGTTTTGACGTATTTTCTCAGCTACATTTCCTTTCTAAAATAAAAGGTATTAAGAAGGTAAGTATCAAAGCACAAGTTATAATTATTTGGTGTAATTCTAATCCCAATTTAACTAGTTCGACCTAAGCTATTCGAATTTCAGTGATTTCAGTGGTGCGATTAAACTACTATTTTCTTGTGACTTCCTTGAAAACTGTTTACCATATTGGTGTAAAAACAGTAATACTCACCTATTTACTTAATTTATTCCAATAGTACATATTGCATTCGAATATTATTTATACGATTAACTGTTTCTATAACGATCAGTAAAGTTCAACATGATCTACTCTAGAACGAAATAACCACAGATCATTGCTTACGACAATAATTGATGTAAAAGTCCACTGAAAACTTGCCTTACCTTAATGTATCATGCGTGAAGCTGTGTTAAGACTCTTGGATGAGCCTATGACGACTCAAAACAACATCGATTGACGTCCACCCCCTCCCTACCACCACAAACCACCCAACACCATCCAAACACAACCCACCCAACCACCCCAACGCGAGAGCGCCATCTTTGAATCTAAACTAGTACAACATTTAATTTTTTCGAATTTTATACGAAATAGAGTTGTTTATTTCTCTCCCCTGACTGAACCCCCTTTAACTTGAATACTTTTAGTATCAGAAGTTCAAGTTTGTCTCGTCATGTTGTCAAATTCAAAGGAATGTCACCGAGAAAACAATAATCATCGATGAGAGGAGGTTCGACACGAAAAATGAATTATAAATTATAGGAACTCTAAAAATATATCTGTGTCATTTATATAAAAATCGTGTTTTTTATTAATGTTTCGTTGATGTTAAACTTGGGGAAAATCTGACAAAACTTAAGACGCATGGCTCTTAAACCATCAAAAGCCAAATCTTTACACGCATTATTTTTAAACCAACAAAACTTCACTTTTGTTCATTTATTTTCACAAATACCGCTATGATAATATTGCCTCCACCAAAAATAATGTTGTAATAAGTAGATTGCGCATAGATGCCACATAGTTGAGGCAGCAAAGTCAACATAGTTCGGCAGCCCAAGCACAGATAGCGCTGCCGTCTCTCGCCGTCTTTCTCCCCTCGGCTCCACATGTCTGATGTTCATAACTTAAATGTGACCAAATCGTGCGAACTTTCGAGGACGAACTAATTTGCGCATGCGTCAGTGGCTCTACTTGAGACTCTTAAAATAATTCCCTCACAGCGCTAACTGTGCTTGGGCTGCCGCAACTGTGTTGATTTTCTGACTCAGCCATTCGGCATCTTTGTGCATTCTACTTACCATAACCTTATCTGTGCCTCAGCCAATACGACCAGGGAAGAATGCACTGGCCACTGGCCAGTCCTTCCTCTATTCACTGCCGCACTGCGGGTGTACCTCACAAGACGAGGACCTCCGGGAGTTTCGGCACCTCAATGTCAAGTAGACGGATGAATAGACGCCGGATAGTTTCGCTAGAGATCGCGACCCGTCATCAAGCCGTCACGACTTCAAGAGGAGCCATTCAACACAATGTTGATCCTAGAGAAGTATCCCATCCGCAAACAAAACACCGTTACTAGGAGATGTTACCGCGCTCTGTTCTTTCAAGGTCTGGGTTAAGGGTACGCCTCAGAGGACTCCGCAAAGAATGCCTAACTTTGTCCGCACAAGGAACACATGACACCGCGTACGTAACAACTGGCTAAACAACGTGCCTGCTTTCAACGAATGCGGCCTAACTGTCAAAAAGAGCTTGCATACGTGGTATATATAAATAATACAATAGTTTTTACATTAATAAACATTATATATTTAACAGATTTCTGACACGCGTATAGTCCCTGATTTCTCATAAGTGGATTGATAGTTTCACAAATATACTTTGAAATTGTTTAAGTTTTAGTGCTTTTCAACTCCGTTTTGAACACATAAAACGCATAATTTCGAATAAAACTCTGTACACATACAGTATAAGTAAGTTAATTAGCTTTAAAACCAATATAAATACTTCATCCTATATTTTATACTATCGGCGTATTTTGGATCATTGGCCCCTGCATTGAGCGTCGCCGCGCAGCTGAGGCGCACCCTTAAGAGAATAAATCTTGTATTTCATAATAAAAATAATACAAACTCTTTCCAATATTGAGCACCTTCTTCCTTGTATTTCATGTTAGAACACCGCGATTCAGAAATGGAGCTGTTATGGTGATTGATTTCATTCTTACTTACTTACTTCTTAACATGGAAATAGATAGACTTTTCTACCGGTTATTGTGTTTAAAACTACACAACGTTTCGAGAGGTATTTAACTCCCCTCGTTATCAAGGCAAAATTAGCCTAAATCATATTCTAATCCTTAAAACTAGTACAATTGTATTATTTATTGTCGTTTCACTTGATAACGAGAGGAGTTTACATACTTCTCGAAACGTTGTGTTGTTTCAAACACAATAAGCGGTAGAAAAATCTATCTATTTCTATGTTATGTAATAACACTGGCATTATGAATTTTCAAAAATTAGTACAGTTGTATGTTTTGGGATAACTTTTCTTCAGCAAAAATTAATATAATAATAAACAATAGTAAAACAGTAAAAGTAAACAAATTTAGGTGTAGACATTTATTTTTGCTGCAACTTTATCTAATACATTTCTATACGTTTTACATTTTTGTATCGTTATCGCAAAACAACCCGTCTCAAACCCCGCTAAAGTAGGAAATCGATCAGATCTCTTTTACAAATGTTTGAATTACAAAAGGTTTGACAAAGTTTGGATTATTAATGAAATATCCAGGTTAAGTTCGTTAATTACCAAAATCGGCCCACCAAATGTGATGTTTTAGAAGAGCGTTACCCCCGAAAATAGCACTTCCGTCGTAATTTATGCGCCGATGTAAGAAATTGCGTCGGATATGTTTTTACCTGTTCTTCTTGGTTTTCATTGCTAATTAACAAAAATGTCTCATGTTTGAAACGATAATTTCCCACAAAATCCCCCCAAACACTTCTCTTTTAGAAGACACAATCTCCCAGACAACACCCAAGCACATAAAGAGCGCGCGACTAATACCAATCAACGGTGCGAATGAAAGGAGACGCGCGCGCATGCGCAAGGTGTCAAGATCAGCTGATTGGCACAGATTATATCAGCTGATTAGATTAGAGGATCAGCTGATAGCCAGTGGCTGGAGAGGACCAGCCGCAGAGTAACGGTTCTATTGTTGGTGGCCGGGTATACATAAGGCCTACCGGGCAGGGCGCTCTTGTTCGCTGACAGGTCGTCATGCATCCGCATGTAAGTACGAATTTCAGTTTTTAGGAATAAAACTTACTATTGTTAAGGGGTAATTTTTAGTTGCGATGGTTTATTTTTACGATATTCTTCGCACTACTTCTAGTTATAATTAAGTCACATTTGTCTGAATTTTGAATTTTAATTTAGTGGTTTAAACTAAACAAACTTAGAGATAATCAGTTTTAGACAACGTATATAACATTTTATAGTATTGAGTACGAACAATACTCCCCCAATGTGTAAAAACGGTTCCCCTGGAGCCAGCATCTTAATCTAATTTTAAAACCCTCTGTTCTATGGTCTCCAGGTCTTGAGGTAGGCCATTCCAGAGTTTATCTCCAGCGCAAGTAGGTTTTCGCTCGTTTGCTGTAAGATGATGGACTTGAATGGAGTAATTAGAACATATCTAGTTTTGTAATTGTGACTTTCTCTCTTGAGTGAACGGAACTTTTTCCGTGAAATTAAGTAAAACTGTCTACTTAGTTTCGGCTATTTTCAAATTAATGGTCCTTTAAAGTTTAATTAGTTAAACTAGGTTAAACATCACACCATTTACAATTAATATAATAAATAAAAGCCTCATAATTATTTGTTTCATTCCAGTTTTAATACGTGTCATTAATTTCACATTTTATTCAAAAATGACTTCTCATTTCGATGTTATAGCGAAACCCTAGTTTTTTGCCAGCCATTGTGAAACGACTCAGGATGTTCATAATATTTAGTACATTGATTATTAGTCTTCCGGTATTCCGAAATATACTGGGACTCGTGGTCTGGTCCTGTAATCCAGCTTCATGGAGGTCAGGTTTTGAGGATGATATAGGTCTAAAGCGGCTCAGATAGTCTCAGTGATCATCTGATGATACCCGCATCAACTCCCACCATCGTTTAGACATATCAGACCATCACCTGCGTGGTTCGGAAGTCACGTTAAGCGATTGGTCCTTGTATTTCCATTGGTCATTGGGCTATTAATTAATGACCCATTCTAAGGAAGAGTCGGCCTTAGTTTGTAACAAGACTACACCTCATAACTCATTACTACCACTCATCACACTCATCCTTCACCACATATTTGCCTTAAAATACCCTCATGAGAGTGATCGGCATCTCTAATAGTGATTTAGTGATTTACTTACAAATGAACCGTGAATGCAAATAGGATCAAACATATGACTTGTAGAGGGAGTACACACATATTTAATTACGCATATGAAGTTTTGAACATATATGCTCACAACGTGTTCTGGGTTCAGGATCGATGCTTATCTCATGGCATAGTGTCATAGAGACCTACCACGACGGCGGCATGAATAGCTAATAAATAAATAAAGATTTTGTATTTAATGTACAATTTTACATTAAATGTATGGAAATTGTCATAGTTTATTAGCTAAGATTTTCCTTTCATACTTACATTACAATTTCATTCAAGTATACAGATTTTACATCCAATCCCTTCCATTAGTTGAATAGTACCAATATAGTCCCTAGTCAGCGAGCCAATCTAGGGCCTCCCAATTAAATCCCATGAACGTTCGTCACGCTTCTGAGATAAAAGGTGTTTAGGCTATTTTTGAATTTCTTGGGCACAACGGTGTTTTTGGCAATCCGTTGACAAATTAACTCCTGTCTGAGAATGCAAACGTTCATGAATTACCGTTCGGTGTTTCCCAGTACGGTAGTTGTAGCTGCTTCAAGTTTCATAAGAGTGCAATAACTACCTCTTAAGGTATTATTTTTAAATCTAAAATAGAGACACGAATCTAAAATGTAAAGACTGGTAGTATCAACGGTTTTAGGTCTCTGAGTGCTTGCCTAAACGACTCTCTTTTACGCCTCTCTCTATTTTTCCTACGGAAATATAGATCAGGGTAGACACCCACGGCGGGATCGTGGACTAATGCGGACTGAGACCATATACAGGGTGTTTTTTAAACGCAACCCAACTTTCAAACTATAGTAAGTCATTTTTTACGAGCGCTATATGGACATACCATTGGTCATATATCATTGGTTTGTTCACTTCAATATCTATCAGATGGTATGTATTGTTGCAGTAATATAGTGGGTTTTATTTCCTAATTTGATGTTATTGTGAAATAAACGCAATCGTGACTTTTAGCAAAGATCAAAGAGTGTTTATTGTTGAAGAATACTTAAGAGAAAGATTTTTTGTGTTAAAAGGTGATTAAGATCAAGTTTGCAGGCACAATTAGGTTATTTGCTTTTGTTATTTCAAAATTCTTAAAGGGTTCTTAGGAGAAATTTCTAAGCCAACCCTAACATCCTCCATCACTTCTTCATTCAGTACAGTCCGCCTTCTGTTATGTTTTCTGTTCCCTACGGATCCTGTTTCGTTAAACCTTTTAACAAATCTGTGAATTTCAAACGCCTCTTGACAAAACAAATTATCTTGCTCCTAAGTTTTCTTCAACAATAAACACGCTTCAATCTTTGCTAAACACCATGATTGCGTTTATTTCACAATAATTTAAAATTAGGAAATAAAAACCACTACATTACTGCAACAATACATACCATCTGATAGATATTGAAGTTAACAAACCAATGATACAATGTATGACCAGATAGCGCTCGTAAAAAATGACTTTCTATATTTTGAAAGTTGGGTTGCGTTAAAAAAACACCCTGTATATGCCTTGAAGTACACTGATGTTTAAATCAGTACATGAAACTTACAATTAGGTTAGTAAGGGCGCCAAATCCAGTACACCGCGCCCGCGGCAGCTCTGTTTTGTTATGTAAGGAACAATAACAAGGTGAACAATAACACAATATCAGCTGCTCTTCTTCGCGACAGCTGATCTAGGTCAATTATCAGCTGATGTATTATCTCCTGCTGACGCGCTTATTGGCTCCTTTATCCTTGACTATGCGCAGGTCTGACGCGCTCCGAATTGCTTACGGTTCATCCTTCAATGGCAATGTTTTCAAGATAGTTGTTGCCTAGAAAATCGAGTGACGAATTCTATCACTATGTTGTAGCGGATTGGTATCGCGCGCGAGCTGATTACTCCGGTGGTTCGATCCTCGCAGTCACCACTAACGATGTGTTAAGTGACTTTATAGTATATAGGTAAAATTTGAGTGGTAGAGAGGACTATGTAGTTTGAAATTCACCTCGTTAAGCAAGGCAAACTATAGCTTTTTATCGAATTTCCTTTGGGAAAATGAGATATTTATGCCATCAGCATGGTAAGACTCAGACCCGGGACCATCAAATTAGCACCGCACCAATCCTGGCCCCTCAGAACACGTTTTGAGAATTTTTCACACTTTATATACGTATATATGTGTGCCCCTCTATAAGTAGCATTTATTGTCCTATTTTCATGAAATTTGGTATACGAATGTTCCTTTTGTAAATATCTCGGTAAAGTTTGTTCGTTAGAATAATCGAACCACCGCAACCCCCCTTTTGGGGAGGAGCTTTCTCAAACAAAGAATTTTAATGCTTTAAGGCCCGATTTTTACCTTCCAAAATCATTTGTAGGCCTACATTAATCAACATGGTTTATTTGGAAACTAGAGGAGTTTTCCGACACGTAAATCTCGATTTTCTCGAATTTAAGCGTTTTAAATGTACAAAATGGAGTTGAAAAGTACTAAAACTTGCAACAGTTATCTATACACGTTTCGGAAAACTCCTCTAGTTTTTAAATATAATATTATTATTTATGTAAAAGTTATTTTGTAAGGTAAAAAACGGGACGCCGGAAATCTCGGTTTGACACCGCTTAGTGCCTAAACCGCATACGTTGAAGGAAAACCCGTTGTTTAGCCAGTTGTTACGTGCGCGGTGTCGTGTGTTCCTTGAGTGGACAAGTTCAGGCTTCCTCTGAAGTGACCACTGAGGCAGACTCTTAACGCTTAAGAAACATCGATTGAAACATCGATTACGAGTACTTTTGAATCACCAGCTGTTCTTGTCGTACATTTACTACGTGTTGGTAATTTGCAACGTTAGGAAACTCGAGTAGGCTGGAAAAGGGACGCGTCGAAATTAGTTCATAATAATCTTGGTTTAGTTGTACTTTGATTACACACCAAGCTAGAAGTATTTGCATATTTATACGTGCTCAGAAGTGTTAGGGTGTTGTTTATTTTAGTTGTAGATCATACTCCCCTTCGGCCAGCTGAGGGTTTCACCCCCAGGCCCTGGGGCCTCAGAGTCACTTGCTTCTGTCTCAGCGACGTTTCGGCATTCGGCTTTGATTGCAAATAATTCCGCAATATAGATTACTTTTACACTTGTGGAACGCAAAAATACAATAAATATTCATTTTTAAATTTCTTTTTAAGTGTTACTAACGGAAACATTTATTGGCTGGAGAAATTGTATATTAATTAGTGTTTGTGGGATGTTTTTTCTTTAACTAATTGAAAGATGTATTGATACTAATATTAATAATTGCCTAAAACTAAATTCAAATTTTAAATTATGAACTATTTTAAGCAATATGTAGATGGGTTATAATTGTTAATACTATATTGGCAAGTAAAAGCAGTATTTAGACTTAAACTATTCATCGCAGCAAATTCAGTTAATTGGTGAATACGTTTTAGTCTCACTTAGTAATACTGAGGCAAACTTTTCAATTTTAAAACTTTGACATTAGGGCTTTAACAAGATTTAATTAACATAAATTTTTCCAGATCGCTTTGATACTTCTTCTGAGCATCGGAGCATCCGCTGAAGTCAAGCCAAAACTCTGTGGAAACGTGAAGCAAAATGAAGATCAGCTCGAGGCAAGAACATTGGGCCGCTTGGCAAACTTCAGGCCAGGAATATTATTCAAAGGAAGCTCTGCACCACAAAACCTACCCCAAGCCGACAACAAAGTGACCGGAAACGTCGGAGTGATCCACGGAGCTGGAGGGACAGTCGGAGGAGGAACTGGGATGATCCACGGGGGAGAACAACCAGAAAGCAGTCGGAACAGATTTCTCGGCCACGGAGTAGGAATAAGAAACAACACTTTCTCGCAAAAGATCGGCAACTTGATCAACAACAAACATTTTGGGATTCTCAGTGGCAACAGCGTCAGTGTCAACAGAACTCAACAAAACTCATCAGGTCCTAACTATCAAGTTCATGTCGTCAACAACGGCCCTCAGCAAACACAGGGATCCGCCGGGTTCTTATCTCATGGTGGACACAATCTACTTCTTCATGGGTCGTCTGGAGGTTTGTTTTCTGGGGTGGAAATGTTCAGGGAAATTCCCACCATCAACTGTTCTCCCATCATGGAGGGGCACATTTGAACCATGGTCATCACGCAGGAGCAACAGGGTCTTTTGGCAGTGGCGTCGCCTCAGCTCAAACAGGAGGTCATCACCAATTTCACCACGGAGTACTTCTGCCTCTTCATGGATTAGGAGGTCAGTCTGGAACGGCCAACGTGCATCATCAAGGAGGTCTCCATCAAGGAGGTCTTCTTCAAGGAGGTCTCCATCAAGGAGGTATTCTTCAAGGAGGTCTCCATCAAGGAAGTCTTCATCACCAAGGAGGTCTTCATCAAGGATTAGGAGTGGCTGGAGGTCAGACGGGGCAGCGTCCTCTCCATCACGGTGGATTGGTACATCTTCTTCAAGGCAGCCAGTTTGGAAACGGCCAAGCCAACGTGGGAAGTAATTATGCTCAACAAAACCAGGGAGGACTTTTAGGTGTAATCCATGCTAATCAAGGTGGGCATGGATTTCTGAACAAACCTAACGGTGGTCATTTACTAGGTTTGCATGGAGGAGGAGGGTTGCTTCATGGAGGAAATGGTGCTTTTCTAGGAGGGGGTGGTTCTGGAACACACTCTGGCCAACTGCACGGTCATGTAGGCAACCTCGGAGCAAACATTCATGTAGGAGGTGGACATGGTGTTTACTTAGGGTATGTTAACCCTGGAGGTGGTGCAGGAGGATATAATGCACACCAGCAAGGTGCCCAAGCGGGCCAAATTTACGGCCAAAATAACTTCAACCAAGGTAACTCAGCTCAGAGTGGTTTATATGTGCAAAGTAACGTCGGAACTCTAATGGGTATGGGACAAATATGGGAAATCAAGTCAACCAAGGAGCCATTTATCAAACCCAGTGGAGCCAAAATAATCAAAGACCTCCATCCTCGGCGATCAATTCTAATAACAACTATCAAAATCAGCAATTCAGTAACAACGTAAACAACAACCAGCAAATCTACGGTAATCAGCAATATCAAGGCAGTGTACAATATAAACCTCAAACTATTTCGACCGGTAACTTCGTGACTCAATCAGCTACGAGTGTGAACTCGGGAGCTTATGGTGGAGTTCAACAGGGCAGCTATCACGGGCAGGTTCACAATCTAGCTGGAATGTCAAACGTTCAATCACAACAATCTACAGCTTCAAATGTTGGAAACTACGGATCAAACCATGTCGGGCAAACCCAATATCAGAGTGGAAGTCAAGGAAACCAGATCTCTGGGACTAACTCAAACCACTATAACAACGGAGGATTCCAGAGTTCATCAAATAACAATTTTAATGCCCACGGAAATAACCAAGGAAGTCTACACACAACAGGGGCAAATACGCAGTATCAGTCCAGTTATGGAGGAGGGAATGGTATTAATCAAAACCAAAACAAACCTAACCAGGGGTCTGTATACATTCAGGCCAACTACAGTTCGAGCGATTCATCCAAAGAACAATCTAGTTCTTCCCAAGGATCAAGCACTTACCAAATTCAACAAACTATTTTCTCCGACGAACCTATCGATGAGGCTGCAACTACCGGTTCTTCGGGAGGTGCATCCGGAAGCGCTTCCTTAGGCGCAGCTCAAGGAAACATAAACGCAGTTCCTGTTAGTAGTTCTGGAGGGTTATCTGCCTCACATTCGTTCTCAGGGTCGAACTCAGCATCTGCACAAAGTGCTGCTCACAACGGCGCGTTCAGTGCTCAACAGTCTAGTCAATCCGGTGGTGCTTCTACTGTGGCTTCTCAATCTTCGTCTTTCTCTGACGCATCGGCCAGTGCGGCAGCTGCAAGCAATACTTCTTCATCTTCGGTTATACAAAGTGGGGTATCTCTTGGATCTACTCAAGGACAAACACCTACTTATGCAGGAGCTTCTTCGTCAAGCCAACAGTTCGGGGGATCAGCAATTGAGGCCCAAGGAGGTCAACAAAATGTTGTATCTGCCAATGCCGTGGCAGGGAATACAGGAGCATCTGCATCGACAGTTTCAGGAAGTTCACAGACTGATTCGTCTGCAGTTCTGAACAGTGCACAGACCCAAGGAGGAAGCTCGGTTGTATCAACCACTTGGAATGGAGGCTCTCAAACTGGTAGCAACAACTATGGCATGGGAAGTGGATCAGCAAGTTTAAACCAAAACGTCAACTCTCAATACCAAAATGGTGCTTCAGGTTCTGCTGCTCACATCGAATCGAACAATTTAAATAATGGTCAAAGTTATGGCCCAACACAAAATGGAAACGCAGGAAATTTCAACTCGGAGTTTCAATCGTCTTCCATAAACAATGGCCAAGGAGCAGCCGGTTTCAGTTCGAACACTGGGTTATCACAACAAAACTATGGCACTTCATCCTCTGGTTCTACATCTAGCTCTTCTCTTTCTGGAACAAACGATTATGGCACATCGTCAGGGAGCTCCGCAAGCTTAGGACAAAGCACAAGTACCTCATCCACTTCCAGCTTAAACCAGCAGAACTCCGGTCAGCTTGGGTCGTCTTCTTCTGGGTACGGTGTAAACTCACAGACGAATGGTGCATCCAGTAGTGGAAACACTGTCTTGGGAGGTCAAGCTCAGTCATCCTCGCAATTTTCCAGCCAACCTGCAACAAGTGTTTCAGGTGTCAGTTCGAACTATAATTCTCCACAAGAATCCAACATTGACCACTCATCTCAATCAGGGTTTGCTACCAACTTCAACTCCAATCAAGCTGCTAGCTCGGCCACAAGCGGCAGTCAGGGTTTGAGCAGTAACAGTGCATTTCAACAGAGTTCTTCTGGTTACGGAAACCAAGCTCAAGGTGCCAATTCACAAGTGACAGTAGAAGATAATTATTCTGCTCAAAATCCTTCATCTTCCAATCAAATATACAACAACCAACAATCAGTCGGCAGTGGGAATTCCCTGACAACTTCTAGCAATAGTGGTTATGGAAGTTCTGGAGGAGCACAAACGGAAAATGGGGCAAGTAGCAGCTATGGAAGTAATTCTAATGTGAACCAAAATTCTGCTCAAGGTTCAATAACAAGTTCAGGACATAATATAGCTTTAAGTAGCAGTGGTAATTCAAACGCAGCGTATTTGTCTTCGTCGTCAGCAGACTATGGTTCAGCCACCTCATCACAAATTGCAAGTGCACCTTATGTAGGAGGTTCTCAGTATCTAGCAACGCAAACCAACCAAGGAACCAGTTTGGGTTCCCAGAATGGCTATCAGAATAGTGCAGAAAGTGCAGCTAACTCAAATGGTCAATATTTGTCTTCAGGTTCAGGAAACCTTGGTACGACCAACTCAGGAC